>LR991095.1:21945000-23184062 GCA_905163515.2 Lymantria monacha | reverse complement strand
TCACTGCCGCTCATGAACCTTTGCAATACCAAGGGTAAAGTTAGGCCGGTACCTACCAATACAAACCCCAAACCGACCCCAGTTCGGCTCTCTCCCGACCTCTATCGGCGGGTTACCTCAGTGGGCGACGAAGGTGGCTCCCCATCGTTGAGCGAGATAGCCACCTGGCGCGAGGACGCCCGCCGAGACGTCATCGCCCGTTGGGTTACGCGGCTGGAGAGGCCTAGACACGGTGTCGTTACCGTTGAGGCCCTCCGGCCCGTACTGATGGAATGGATGGAGCGGCGGCACGGAGTCCTCACCTTCCGACTGGTGCAGGTGTTGACGGGGCACGGGTGCTTCGGGAAATACCTGCACATGGTCGTGTACAGCGAATGGACTCCGGCCTGCCATCATTGTAGTAGGGACGAGGACACGGCGCAACATTCGCTCGAGGAATGTTCGGGCTGGGACGGGCAGCGCCGCGACCTCATCGCTATTATCGGTGCTGACCTGACGCTGCCGGCTGTCGCGAGGGCGATGGTCGACAGCGTCAGGAATTGGGACGCGGTCGCCGCCTTCTGCGAGGCTGTCATCTCGCGGAAGGAGGAGGCGGAACGAGTCAGGGAGGACTCCCGCGACCCAAGACGTCAACTCTCCTTGGGTAATTGTTGACTAAAAGGCATCAGGTCGATATAAGGCTCCTAGTCGTCTTTTACGAACAAAGCAAGGGTATTCGTAGCCTTGGTAGTATTCGTAGCCGCTACCACACAGCGTAGTATGTAGTACAGCGTAGTATACATATAATATTGGTTGATTTTTGATTCAAATTCATTTGAACTACACGTTCACTTCAAGTTTTCCGTTACCTCCAGTCCCACATCCCTACCTCGTGCCGCCAACATCGCCCACGTAGTACCGATAGCAACGCTATTGTATATTATATATTTTCATTTTAAACGAACAAATTCTTGATGTTTGTTTTTTATTTATTAAGTAATAGTTTCCGCCAGCAACTTTGCACGCGTGGTATGTTAATATAAGTATCTTTTGTCCTTTTCTGTACTGTTGAAACATCTAATAATGATAATAACCTGTAATAAATTTCGTTATAATGGGTCGAGTTAACTAATAACACACGAATAACAAACAAACTCACATTTGCATTTATAATATTAGTAAGGATAAGCATAGTATTTTATTGTATCAACTTGTCAAGCATTTCTGTGTAACAAAATCAATCTATACATATAATAAAAATGTAACGGATCGCTGTCTGTACATGGAAGATATATGAGAAAAAATATTACTGGGACCTTTATGAACACAAATAGAACCCAAAACAATGATTGTTAAAATTTTTGTCTGTTTATCTGTTTGTCTGTGTGTTTGTGCACGCTAATCTCAGAAACGGCTTATCCGATTTCGACGCGGTTTTCACTAATTTATTGTGGTAAGCTTCACTTAACATTTAGGTTTATTTTTATTTCATGTCAATTGGTTTATAAATAAAAAAGTTATGTCAATTTAAAACATGTTCGGAGAAAAATCTTTATCGATTCTTTTCAAATTACGTACAAATTATCTTCAGCAAAAATAAATAAACACGTGCTTCAGCATTTATTAATTTTCACCTTCTGGGGATGTAAATTAGGCCTGCGAAGCGGGTTGGACGACTCATTAAGTCATTAGCGCCAAGCCGATATTATTGAAGCTGGCAACTTGAAATTTTGACAATGGTTTCTTTCTATGACGTAGAGATTTACTAATAAAGGATTTTACGAAATTACACCTAAGGGGGTGAAACAGAGTGGCAAAGTTTGTATGTGGAGAAAAAAATCTTTATTGATTCTTTTCAAATTACGAGTCGAATCAAATATTCTAGGGTAATATCCGGCATTTGTCAATTTTCACCCTCTGGTTGTGTAAATTAGGCCTGTGAAGCGGGTTGAACGACTCATCAAAGTTAGAAACATTAAATTTTGAAGCACGTTTCTATTTATGACATAGAGATTCAATATGAAAGGATTTTATGAATTCCGCCCCTAAGGGGGTATAACAAAGCGGCAAAGTGTGTATGGGGAGAAAATTTCTTTATCGATTCTTTTCAAATTACATACAAATATTCTTCGGTAAAAATAAATAAACACGTGTTTCTCTCTTCCTCTACATGAACCCCGCATCAGTGCCGTTGTGGTGACCAGTGCCGACGTGAGAGCTCACACGATACACATAGTAGACATCAATAGGTTCTTGCCTAATGGTTTAAGATACAAGTTAAGTATAACTTCAAAAATGTTCACTTTATAACTCAAATAATAAATCATATCTAACGAGGTCGCAACTCTGCTGGTGAAACAAAACAGTCAAATAAAGGGTGGCGATAATTATATTTTTATCCCATAGTCATACCGTAAATAGTATATTAATGGCAATATAATTTGTAGAATGAATAGAACTGTGAACCACCTTTTTCTTTAGTGACCGGCTATGGTATATATACACACGCGCGCCGTACACGTACATCTACGTCGAGCGGGCTGGCCACCGCAACCGGATATCTTCTCGAGTCGAAGCCGGACGGTAGAGCGTGTCAATCTAGAGTATTTTCTCTCGGACCCACCCTATTGCCTAATTCCGTTAGACAACTAACTCGCTGAAGGCGTCGACCGCATCCCAGTTTCTGACGTTGTTGATTATCGTCCTAGGGACAAACCTTCAACACCTTGCATTGCTTTTTCTATTTAACTCTGTCAGAGATGACTTCTGCGTGGACGAAGTCGCGGGCAAAAGCTATTAATAATAAATATTAAATCGGTACAATGTGTAAACGTTCACCGATAGATGGTGTGTAATGCATCCCATAAAGACTACAATGCAAGCGAAAAGTTTTCTATGCCTTTGCTTATTATCCACATAGCATGCGGAGATTAAAAATAAAATAATCGCATTCATCCTCGATAAATATGGAGATTATGACAATTATCAATTAACAAGGTTACAGATAAACTAATTATAAGCATTTTAATTTGTTTTGAAATATGTATTAAAACATTTTCACCTGTACAAAATTCATTCTCGCAATGTGTTTTTCTAGAAAATTGCATTTATTACATTCATAGTTTGACTGACCTGAACTAGTAGCTAAGAATATTACCAATTACTTTGATCATTAGTGTCGACCTGGACCCATTCCATTCATCGTCTGGCCAACAATTACATTCCCAAAGAGGTTTGACGTCAAACAAGCAGCTGGTTATAAAATTAAAGCTATATCACTTTCGCAATATGTATGATGGAAATGAAGAATATATTGCATCGACCACAAGTAATTGGGATAAGAGCAGGCGAATGATGACTCTTCAGTAAAAATAAATAAATATATGTTGAAACAATAGTTTATTGGAACGAAGTTCCTTATCGCGCGTTGCGAAAGGGGGCTAGACGGAAAAAATTACTACCGACACAATAAAGTTGTAACGACACAACATAAAACAAAGTCGCTTTTTCTGTCCCTATATCCCTATTTATGCTTAAATCTTTAAAACTACGCAACGGATATTGATGCGGTTTTTTTATAGATAGAGTGATTCAAGAGGAAGGTTTATATGTATAATATATGCATAATGTAGTAGAGAAACACTGATAATTTTAGAGGTTTCTAATGTGATGTCGTAAATAAACACATTATTTTGCGCTTACATTGCAAACGCTGGCTGAAACCTACGAAATAGATCAAAATAAAGTACTACAGTATTATACAGCTTAAAAAGGCCTACAAAAAAGTCCGCGATGGTATGTATCTATCTCTTAAGGATAACATACTATATCCATTTTAATACTTTAAAAAATGTTCTATTATAAAACGATAATTGAAAAGCTATTTACACAAATACTGTATTAATCCTTATCATTTTAAATACATTAGTTGGCTTGAGCATTTCATGAAGATATTTTTTTTCCTTCAGACCATGCAAATTAAATCAATACCTTAAGAGATATAGCAAAATCAAAATAATGCGCAACGAAATTATTTTCGCCCGTGACCGGGCCGCGTGGCCGGCTCGCGATCGAGCTCGGGGCCCAAAAGTTTTAGTAGTCTAGTGGAATTGTATATGCTATTATTATTATTATTATTAATTATTAATATTATAAACGTGAAAGTTTGTAATAATGTATGGATGTGAACATGTTTGTTGCTTTTTCACGTAAAAACTACTGAATGGATTTTGATGAAACTTTATAGTAATATAGCTTGCACATCAGAATAACACATAGGCTATAATTTATAAAGATATTTTGCAAATTGGCTAAAATATAACGATAAAAATCGCTTAAGGCAGAAAAAAATTATATAATTAAAATAGAACTTCGTTCCATTTTATTTTTATTGCATTTTTATCCTCTAGCGTGTATGAAGAGCATTATGAATGTTGAGGAAACTAGTGAAGTATGCAAGGATAGAGTTCTCTGGCACTCTGTTCTCTCTGCCTACCCTGCAAGGGATATGGCGTGATGATATGTATGTATTTATCCTCTAAATATATAAGTTAAGAAATTACTTCTTGTAACAAACATTCATCTATTTTTTATTAATTATTCGCCGGATTGGACACGGACGTCAAGGATTCGGTGCCAGTGGCGGCCCAATGGCGAAGGGGAAGGAATACGGTGGGTTATGGGCTACGCGCCGTCCTTCCGTCGCCCTTTTTTTTTTTTTTTTTTTTTTTTTGCGGTGGGCTATGGACGTCGCACCCCGCCAAATCGGTCCGGGGTGACGGAAGAGGCGGCGCGCGACCCCATTGACCCACCCTGCAAGCACCTCTTCCTCGCCGTACGAGCGGGCCACCGGTACCCGATCTTTGTCTTCGGTGATCCTTCCGTCGCCCTGGACGGAACGGATGTGGTGTGTCCAAAACATAGCCTGTCAAATAACCGGATTGGGCGGAGTGTGACTATACCACAGCCTGCCCCAAAAAGAAAAGGATTTTAAAATGGTGAATATTATATATAACGGCGACATCTATTAATGTTTTTACATCATTACATTACGAACTATTCATATCACGTGAACAACAATAATTATATAAGGTCAAAAGTTCCTGTTATGATAACGTGACCATTTATTCTTTGACTCAAAACGGAACATTTTAGTCGAGTGGTCAAATAAAAAACACTTTTTAAAGGTATTCAGAAAAAGTTCAGAAAAAGTTTAAAAAAGTTATGAATTAAAAAAAAAAAAAAAAAAAAAAAAATATACGCGAAAGGTTTAGTTACCATATTTATCAGAGGAACAATTTGCTTTAATATAACTGGTGAAGATTTTAAGTAAGAATAAAACTCTTGACACGTTTTTAAATTACTCAAGTCCAACCTTTCCGCGGTTGCCGAAAACGGGACAATCCCAGAGTTCGTTACGGGGACACCGGGACTCGTTATTATAAAAAGGGACAGTCCCGATCAAAACGGGACGTCTGGTCACATTATTAATTATAATCAAACACATTGCAAAGAGAGCGGAGTGATGTAAGCGCCGAACTGTTGTGCCGAGTACTGCCGAGTGTTATTTCTTCGATCGCACTCAGAAAAATACTATCAATCCATAAACTGTCGTTCCGAGTCTGGGTGTAATTTTATATCCGTTAAATTTTATATTCCTAAAGTCGCGAAATAGAAGAGTTAGTTCTTTAGGGTGTAATCGTACCTATTGCAAAAATTATTGGTTTTATGACCGGCCGCCTGCCTGACGTCAACCCTCCTTAGGAATGTAATTGTAGACCAAATAGCATCAGGTGGTGTTGACCTAGGACGAAATAGCGCTCTTAGTCGCCTTTTACGACATCCAAAGTTAATTAAGGATTAGTAGTAGGTATTCGTAGCCGCTACTACACAGCAAACGGAAAAATCCACACAATGACATGAATAAAAATAACACTAAAAACATACGATCCAAATGAATGTTTATGAGGCCGTTGAGCAAATAATACTCGAATATGAAGTTTTTATGTAAATATTTGTTCGCCTAAGCCGGTAGACACTAGCCGAGTACACATAGCTGCGGTTGTGTGAAACTCTTGAACTACGTAAGTTAAGTACCTATGTCATAAGTATGGCGTAGGTATATTAAACAAGTAAGTATATTAATGCCAAGTCTTTTTTAAAAATTATATAGGTCACAAAAACCTGTAATAATGCTCTGAAATTTGGACACATACATACATACCATCACGCCATGTCCTTTGCAGGGTAGGCAGAGAGAACAGTGTGGCAGAGAACTCTATCCTTGCATACTTCACTCGCTTCCTCAACATTCATAATTCTCTTCATACACGCTCGCCGGTTTCGGAGACTCTTGACTCCACCTTCCTTCAGTACATGACCGATCTGGTCTAGATAGGTTAGTCTCGGTCTACCCCGGTACCTACATCCTTCCACTTTCGCATTGTATATCTTCTTAACCAGACGTTCGTTCGACACAACTTGTCCAAAACGTCCAAGGCGACAGAAGTGCTGCTTGTATTGGGGCCGACCACTGGTCTCGCCTCCTTAACTACGGTGACAAATGTCTAAAAATCCCTAATCTTATGTATTTTACCAAAAATCTATATTAGAACACTAAAAAATTAATAATATGAAATTTTTAACCACCCGGTCCCTGCGGTGACGGAGTGTGAATACAATTTCCTGCTCCCTTTCTTACTAATGGGTAATCGTAAGAGACGCCATCAAATAATATCATTGCAAGAGATGGAAATCTCGATATAAAAGCCCTAAATCCGACTAGTATGGTATGATAGATTAATTCCCCTCTCATTGTGTAGGAGACTCTAGCCCAGCAGTGGGACGTTTGTGAGCTGCGACGACAACGATTACCCATCCATCTATCCGTCAGCCTATCGACGTCCAATGTTGGACATAATATGACATTATAAAACTTGAACGTACATGAAAACATAAAGAAAAGACAATTTGGTTATTGGCGAAATCTTGTGAACGTCATATATAAAAAAAAAGACAACTTGTATATGACACAAAGCAAAATATTGTTGAAATGATGACGTTTAAATAAAGCCAGAAATCAATTATGCACAAATTATCGTTTAAATAAAACACATTTCGTACAAAACATAACATGAATACGACAATAAAGGTCTCCGACCCATATCAGAGATTTAGCGATCCAGGTCTTTGAACCTGGACATACAAAAAAAAGGTTGGACATAACATATTATAAGTTCGAAAGGCATAGTGGCGAACGTAGGTTTCTGGTCCATGAGTAGTGACACTTACTATCAAGTGTGCTGTTTGCCCATTTGCCACCATCAGCAATAACAAAAACTTAATCATCATCATTCTCCTACTCTTATCCCAATTACTTGGGGTCGATACAATATGTACTCTTGTTTCATAGTACATATTGTAAAAGTTATTGGCAATAGTTTTATGACCGTCCGCCTGCCAGACGTCAACCATCCTTGGGAATGTAATTGTTGACCAAACGGCATCAGATGGAGTTGGCCCAGGTCATCATAAGGCTCTTAGTCTCTTTTACGACATCCACGAGCAAAGTAAGGGTTGGTAGTATTCGTAGCCGCTACCACACAGCTAAAAACTTAATATAATTCAATATCTTAGTCACTATATCATTGGTCAAACACATATTCCTAGCTCGTCTTCCTAAGAGGTACACAGTAGGTTATAACAACAACAGTTATAAAATATATACGTAATAATAATATCGGCGCTACGTTATATACCTTTCTCGAGGTGAATGTTTGAGCGCAACAAAAAAAAAATAAAAAAAAATAAACAACGTCAAGCGTGAGCCGCAATACCGGACATATAGATGTGTAGGTTAGTTTCATATAAAATTTCTTTGCTTTAAAAATAGCATAATGAAAATTGAACAGTTTTTCTTGAATTTTTTTGTTGCTAATTGTGACAAACGAATAAGCAGCTCACCTGATAAGTGTTACTGATACTCATGGATCTTTGCAATATCAAGGGTACAGATGGACCACCTAGAAAGTTGAGCGTCCAGTTCTCTCGGTCACCGAACGAAACGCAACAGCATATTGCCAATGCTTAAACGTCGATTTTCTGCGAGAGTGTGGTACCTACTATCCCGGACGGACCGACCCGCGGCTGTAGACAGAAAACTGTCAAATGTACCCCTACCATTACTAATTACTGTGCATTTCAGATGTGGGCTCATTACCGGCATGTGGTAATATTTTTTTACGTTCACAGATGAGTTTATATAAATGGCCTGGCATTTCAAATGCTAAATCACGAAATAGTAATCATAATCTATACATATAATCATCATTATCCCATCTCATAAGTGACTGCATGGATGGTTAAGTTTACCGTATTAAAGCTACTAGTTCGATTCCCATGCAGTACAGTACTTTGTGCGATCTATAAATTGTTGTCTCGAGTCCGGATGTGGTTTGTTGCCGTTATAATATTTGCAAAGGCCCCTTTTTGAAAACAATAAAGAGTGTCGGCGATAAATTTAGTTTTTTTTTTAATTTTGTCTATTTTTATGTACAGATTGGCAGACAGGCTCCAAAATAAAAAAAAATAATTAAAGAAATCAAAAACCCCGACTGCGTAAAAAGTAACCAAAACTACGTACATAATAAAAAAACTGAAAAGAAAAAAACAAGCACTTAGATGTCCGGTGGTCTAGAATTCCATAATATATTATTGAATAAATACTATTGCAGAAAATAAAATATATTTGAATAATAGAACATGACAACTGAACAGTCGGGAGATCCATTATTCGACAGCAAATCTAATTTTGCAGTTTTTAGTTATGAATACCTATGTAGCTATAGTTATCTTATTTATTAATAAGTAGGTAAGTACCTAACTATATATAGTTTTTCGACTGAAGTTGAGTACTAAATCGTTAGAAATTGGAGATGGGCGACCGCGTCAGACATTAGATACTTTACCAATGGTATATTGGACAACATACCTACTAGATACTTCAGTATATGTCCATCCACATCCAGTTATATGAATTTTTCGTCTTTTCATCGTAAATTTCTACTGTCTAAAAAACCTATATGTGAGAAAGGTTGTTAAAATACTTTAAATCAGTATAGATCCTAATAACGGCCAGTCAAATCGAAAAATGTTGAGAGAAAACTAATAATGATTTTTAAATACCTATTCAACGATACCCCACTCGATATAGTTTGGTGACTTTATTTTTTTTAATTTTCACAATATGGCGTCCAGTAGTCGCCATATTGAATTTTCATTAACGTCATATCTTTAGTGACACTCGCCGTATTAAGAGGAATCGATTGACGTGCGAATCATAAAGATCGGCCCAGGCGTTTGGTCTATATAGTGCTTCAAAGGAACATACATACATACATAGACTGTTAAACACAATACCACTCCTTTGTGTCGCGCAGTCGGGTAAAAACTAAACTGATTTTTCCGTCGTTTTTTATTAATATACCTGTTAAAATCAGCTTGGCGCAAAATTTAAAGCTTTGGTTTTATTGATAACTGATGTGAAGGTAAAAAGTTAAGCGTAATTACACGTACACTGCCACACAAGCTTAATTGGTAAAGCAATTGACACAAATTTTCAATATATGTGCATGCAGCATATGACACTCATACTGCATACTCCTGCATATCGCAATTAATTCCTAGTTTATAAAAGAGTTTTATTTATAAAAAAGAAGCTATTTACACTCATTTCAATATCATTATCATCATCTCAGCTCTTCTAGGCTCGAACCGCCTTCCAAATGTGAGGAAAATTGACCAAATACGGTCAGACACTGATTACATAGGGTTTTATTAATGACAGTTGAACCAACATCTACTGAACAAACGTTCCAACCGCCTTACCAATTAGGCCAATGTATGTGGTTACGTAAGATAACCAAATTATGAATCGCATTAATGGCTGTTATATTTTGTATTATGTTGTTTTTTTTTTTTCATTAATATACGGAACCCTAACATGAGCGCAATTTAAAACTTAATCACGTTCCATTTTTAGACGGTGGCAATAGAAAAAGTGAAAGTGTTGTGTGATGCATTCATTTTTAATCTTTGGTTTTTTTCCTATCATAATATGGCTGTAGTACGATATTTTATCTGTACACTAGGGATATTCGATATACATCGATGCATCGAAAACATCGATGTTTACAATGCGATACATCGAATCGATCCGATATTTTGAAGAGCTATCGAAATACTCGATGTATCGATGTTTTTTCATAAAACATCGAAACGATGATAACCAGTAAATGCCACAAAAAAGACCTTTTTTTTTAGAAATCTGTTTGATAAGGGACTGTGGAATAGGTATAAATGCCACAAAAAGGACCTTTTTTTTAGAAGTCAGTTTTATAAGGGATTGGAATAGGTATAAATGCCACAAAAAAAACCCTTTTTTTCTTTTTTAGAAGTAACACTTTTGATATGACTTTAGAAAAAGTACTCGATGTTTAAAAACATCGATGTTTTCATCCGATACATCGAAAGACATCGATGTACAGTTTCGATTTGTCGAATCGAAAAAAACATCGATGTTTTTTCAAAGTGGACACCCCTACTGTACACTCGTAAGCCTATAGACAGCCACGTGTATTTTTGGCGCCAACATTAAAATGTCAGCTTAGCAGAATATAAGATAATCAATATTTTAAATTTTGAACGTGTTATTTATCATCATTCTGTTCTTATTCCAATTACTTGAGGTCGACGCAACATGTAGATACAAATCCCATCTTGTAAATTGCAGACACCAGTTTTATGATCGGCAGCGTGCCTGATGTCGTCCTTGAGCATATAATTGTTGACCGGAATGCATCGGATAGATTTGGCTAAAGGTCGATATAAAGCTCGTATTCGTGCGACAACTACGAGCAAAAGCATTCATAGTATTCGTAACCGTTACCATACATATATTATGAATAATAAAATTAGTGTCAATTTTTGATTGATAAATTATTCTACATAGCTAACTTCTAACATTAATAGTGATTCATTGATGAAAAAAAGTGTGCGCCTCGGGACGCTCGACAGAATTAAAGAAAGAATTATTTAATATTGAAATTGTTTAAATTGAGAAAAGCTTAGGTTATTACTTAAATTTTATGTATATTAATCATTGATGTATTAAAAAACCCAAGATACACACTCAGCGATTCAAAACCGTCCGCATAAAAAGAGCGCATTATTTAAAATTATGCGCTCTTTTGAAATAGTCTTGCGTCGCTCGCGTCTGTTTGCGCTCGTTAAAAATGCCCAAGTGTTCGATGAGAAATTGTAAAAATATTACGTCAAAACGGTTAAAAAAGGATGGGATATCGTATTTTCGGTGAGTAAAAGAGTTTGTTGATTTGTTTTTGTTGTTTTTATGACTAAATACAGGACGTAATATCTGATTTTGATTTAATTTGTTTAAAAACTTCACTCACGGTCCAAATATAATACGACAAATTTCAATGGGCGCTTTTTCTGTGTAAGAACGACTACTACACGGCCTTTTATTTTAGTCGCATAATCCAAACGACCCTGTTCTTATTTAATGGAGTCGATTTTTTTTTATTGTATTTAATTTTTTAATTAATAAGTTTATTCACTTTGAACTTTTTTGTATTTAGTTTTTAATAAGTATTTATACGTTAGAAAATATATTAGAATAATTATATTGTTCTTAATCGAATATATACATTATAATAATTATATTGTTCTTAATAGAATACGGGTGACTATTGAACAAGACGAGTTGTTTTATTTGCATATTTTATTTCTAATTTTTATATTTTAGTTTTCCTCGTGACCCAATACGATGCGGAGAATGGACATCAATCGTTAGTCAACAAAGGCGTGAAGATTTTTTTTATTTAATATCTTAAAATTTAATATCTTATATAAATTTCTGTAATAACAATGACATATTGGACGTAAGACACATTAGTCCTCCCGTGACCATGATCACTGTAAAATGTTCGAAACGTCGGGAAATTAAAAATCAAATACAAACGCGATAGAATCCGTAAAAGTAGATTATTTCAAATTTAAATAAATGATTTTACGAGTTAATATTTGTTTCATTGATGTACACATGTCCTTCCTGCCCAAAAACATATTTACGCTCAGTTAAAAGTATAATTATGGGTTTAGAACACAATTTAACTAACTCTTAAAATACTAACTCAATGTCTTATAATAAAAAAAAATATACAAATATTCGTCTTCACTCCATGTCCTGTCCTGCCGGCTAACTTCGGTCGTAAAAAAATGATAGGTTATTGAACACTGCTTTGTAATAACAACTTTAATAAATGCGCGTAAGATTGAATTTGCAAAAAATATGTTTATAGCAAAACTATAACTACGTAGGTATAACCATTGAGTCTTTGGTGACAGTTTAGAGTGCTACTTTTGTTTGAAACTGTGCATCTTGGGTTTTTATATATCAATGATATTAATATGATAAAGTAAGGAAAAGTTATTTAGTAATAAAATATTATAATATCACATCTTAATACGGCTAGCGCTGTGGGTTAGAATGAGAGAGGAGGTGCATGCATACCGCTGCCGTATGCGTGAGAGAAAGGGAAGCCATACAGAATTGCGCCATTACGCGTTACGTAACGAAACGGTTTACCCCATAAGAAACAAACACTTCAAAAATATAATAAATATGCATAAAATCACAAATTTGAAATTAGTTAAATGTTTTATAGCGAATTTTTCATTCGCTTTGATGTCAAACGAGTAAGCAGAGGCTTTCGGTAGGGAATACGGTGCGTTATGGGGACACGCGCTGCGTGTGTCCGGACCATAGCTTACCCAAAAGAAAAAAAAGGGGGCTTTCAGCAACTGTCAGTTAAAAAATGTAAACGAAAAAATAATAGCAGATACGCTAGCATACAATTGTGTACGTACATTTGATTACGTCATCTATCGTCGTAAATTCTAGCCAGGCGGTAAGTAATCTATTTCTCAAGGGTATTTTTGTCATAAACTAAATAGGTAATGTTTGATACGATATTTTGAAGTTTTCCTTCATTAGTAGTGATAGGGTCACAGCCGCGGGCGAGTCCGTCCGGGATAGTACCACACTCTCGCATAAAATCGACGTTTGAACAGTGGTTATGTTGCTATTGCGTTTCGTTTGGTGAGCGGGAGAGCCGAAAGCCTAACTTTCTGGGGGTGGGTCTCGGTTGATAGGCGACGGCTTAACTGTATCCCTGGTATTGCAAAGGTCCATGAGCGGCAGTAATACTTACCACCAGGTGTATTACTTGCTCGTTTTAAAAAATGCTCTAAACGAATAAAAATAAATAAACATTTAATAATTATTGCTTTCATTCAAATAATCATGTCATTCTCTAACTTTTATCAACGTTTAGGAGCTGTTTATCAAAAATGTAAAAATATGTGGTTGCTTTGCTACAATTATACACGTAATAAATTTTCTACTCATGGCGCTAAGTATTGATACGTGCCTTTCACATTATACTCACATCCGCACGTACGCATATTGCATAGATGGCGTAGTGGTTACGATAACAACCTACCGTACCAAGTGTCGTGGGTTCGATTCCCACGCAGTACAATACTTTGTGCGATTCACAAATTGTTATTCTGAGTCCGGGTGTAATTTGTAACCGTTAAATTATGTTTGTAAAGGTCCCCGCAATACAAGGATTGTTTAATGCAGTGTTGTTAAAAGAAAACAAATAAAAGCTCCAAGCAAGTCGTAAATGAGCTCCATATTATTAAACCGCTCTCAGCATTGAGTGTGCTCTTAAGTAATTAACGTACAACATTTAGAGTCCATAAGATCGTATTCAAGATTGAAGCTCAAAATACAGGCCTAAGTCTTAAATGCGGCACAAATTTGCACTACCAGAATTTCCCCTTTCATTTAACTCTCAAGCATGCTCGCTCATCGTTCACGATGTATTCACCCAGCGGTTAATTATACAAGCGATCATTAATAAATTAAAATATACGTTCTTTTAATTTGGTGACAGAGTAAAAATACAATTCTCCACAACTACTCGTATCTTACCCGTGGGTGATTTGTAAGAGATGACTAAGGTATATAAAACGCGTATAACATCTATGCAAGAGACGGAAAACTCTAAACGAAACCCTATACCAACACGTCTGACCAGCGTGGTATAGTAGGTAGTTCAATTTCCTTCTTATTAAGGAGGAGGGTCGAGCCCAAAAGTGGGACATATATAAGCTGAGATGAGATGATGAATATACGTATTAGAGTCAATAAATACGGTGAGTCACAATAGCGAGTTCAAAGATTACAGAATCAAAAAACTTTCAAACACAATTATAATGTTCAAATGATTAATATTTATTTAATTACAAATACTGATTAGCATAAACAGTTCAATGTACATTCATTTGTTTACATAAAATTAAAATTCTTCGTATTCGTATGAACCACAGAGCAAATGCAAATTTTGTAATTGCTCCATGGTATGAACGATGCGACGCTTGTTATTTGACATAATATGTCGCTTATGGCGTCCATATGAAAGTTTAGCTATAATTATGTGGACGGTGGCAAGCGTGAGCGTTGTCCACCTACTAAATAAAAAAAATGTGATTTTTCTGTTTAAATAACTGGCACTAAGGAAATAATCTTTATATTGCGGAGGACTTTACAAAAACATAATTTGACGAACACAAATTACTCCCAGACTTAGAACAATTTGTGAATCGCAAAAAATATTGTCCTATCTAGCAATAGAGCCCACGGTACTGGTACGGTAACTCGGTATCTTAACCACTACGCCATCTGCGCAGTCAATTTAAAAAACAATGTGAATCTAACTCTAGGTCCTCAAATACGAATATAATGAATTTTTAATAAAAAGAAATAAAAGGGTTTTCCAAGTCTAGTGTAGGTACAGTTTTAATTTTCTGAGGAACTACGTTTATGCTTTCTTCCATCTCAGCTCATATATGTCCCATTATTGGGTTCGAGCCTCCTCCATAATGGGAAGGAAATTGACCCACTACACCACGCTGGTCAGACGTGTTGGTATAGAGTTTTGTTTCGAGTTTTCCTTCTCTTGCATAGACGTTATATGTGTTATATCCCTTAGTCGACTCTTACGACGATCATCGTCGAATATTTGTTTCAATCCTAAACGTTAACTTTCGAATTACGTATTAGAGAAACAGATATTTCGCGGTGGTAGCAGAATAAACGGCTTAATTACTTTATTTATTTATTTAATTAATTAGAACAAAATCCAACTTACACTAATTAATTTCGAAAAAAATACAACATTAAAATTATTTAGCTTATATAAACATTTCTGTTCTGTGTGGTAGCGGCTACAAACACTACCAAGGGCACCCTGGCCCAAGTCAATATACCGCATTGTATGGGAGCCTCCTTAAATATTTTTTTTCTGTTTTCCAATATTTTTTGTTATAGCGGCAATAAAACTACATCATATGTGAAAATTTCAACTGTCTAACTATCACGGTTCATGAGATACAGTCTGGTGACAGACCGACAGACGGAGAGGCGAATAGGGTCCCGTTTTGCCTTTTGAATACGGAACCCTAAAAAATCAAATTCAAATTTTTGCCACTTGCAAAATTTTGGCGTCTCTAAAAATTTGACACTACTAGGCCCAGGGTCTCGCGCGGGCCTAAATTTAAATTCACCACTGCGTACCGTTAAACGTTGTCGTTCGGCAATTTACATGCATATCTAAACGCCATTCACAACAATCTTCAAGGCAATTAAAAAGGCTCTTTGAATGCTTATTTATATAATTCTACATACATACAATAATTATGCCATAAATACGCATTGCTAATTAACAATGGTGCAACATATTATACATATTGCCAAGGTTAACATTTTCTTTTTCATTATCTAAATTATATCCATTTCTACGAACTATTCCTTAAGCTTAAGTAACACCTAACGCAATAAACACATTATAGGTATATTATGTATTTCCATGTGGTGACGGAGTAAGAATACAACTCCCCATCCCCTATCTTGCTCGTGGGTGATCGTAGAAGACGACTGAGTGATAAAATATACATATAACATCTATGCAAGAGAAGGAAAACTCGAAATAAAACCCTATCTATACCAACACGTCTAACCAGCGTGGTATAGTAGGTCATTTCTCTCTTCTATTATGGAGGAGCCTCGAGCCTAACAGTGGGGAATATATGAGCTGAGATGATGATGAGCCAATTAAATCTTTTCTTCCACAAAAGGATAGGACAGAAACCAATTCATAACATCGCTTCATATGACCTTCGAAAATACTACACAAGCATAAAATCGATTTCAATTATTATTAAAAGTAGCTAAACTGTATAGAAATATTGATTATTAAATTGTTATTTAATTTCAACTTTGAATGATATGCAACAATAAGAGGCGCATTTGTTATCTAATATGGCCGTAGCTGGACATTTTTGTTGATAGAATATGCTATCAGATTTTGTTTAAATATATCCCCATATATCTTATCTGTGGGTGATCGTACGAGACGACTAAGGGATATAAAACGCATATAACATCTATGCAAGAGAAGGAACACTCGAAACAAAACCCTATACCAACACGTCTGACCAGCCGTCCGGACCGTCTGAGTAAAGGCAAAATGCTATTGCGCTTCGTTCGGTGAGCGAGAGAGCCGGCATCCCAACTGGGTGGGTCTAGGGTTAGTATTGGTAGGCAACGGCTTAGCTATACCCTTGGTATTGCAAAGGTCCATGGTCGGCAGTAACACTTACCATCAGGTGTGCTGCTTGCTCGTAGGCAATAAAAAAGTAACAATAAAAAATAGAAAGTATTATTACAATATGGAACGGCTAATAAAGTGAAATTCTACATTTATGGTATGGTAATTATACTTCAGCGAATTCACTGAGGCATAGTTATCCTACAAATCGCTAAATATCGTATCTTTGTAGCCGTTAACCTAGTTTTTCCAAATAAAAGGAAACAAAATGGAATATGTAGTTGTAATTTGGTTATACTCTTTACATTCTCAACTCACTGCAATCGCCAGCCCGCCGTCCAAGTGCAATGATTACTGTCCTTTTTTGAGGACATCCTATGGAATGTTCACACACAAAATAAACCGCCGCCTGCCTTACTGCACCTCTCTATTGCCATTTGGGCGGGCGGTACCAAGTTTTGAGTGAAGATTACAGCTATAACTTTTCATTTAGAGTTGAAGCCTACGTTTAATATTAGACGGCGAAAGGTAGAATGAATAAATGAATGTCGATGTGGTGACGCAGTAAGAATACAATTCACCAGCCCCTTTCTTACTCGTGGGTGATCACGAAAGACGACTAAGAGATAATATGCAGATAACATAATATATGCAAAAGTAGGCGAACTCGAAATAAAATTCTATGGCAATCCATCTGATCAGCGTCGGTATAGTAGGTCAATTTACCTCCTATATTATGTGTGTATTTTTAATCTTAAACAGTACCTTTATAAAGTAGGGATATTATGAAGCTCCATAATAGTATCCGGAACCGTAACCGAAATAAAAGTTTCAATTAAATTCGGAGAACGTCGATGTTTATACAAAACATATTAAGATAGGTTTCCTTATAATTAACCAAACTGACAGTTTAAACGTAAGCCTTATAAGGGAATTTCACATCGGCAAATGTATCTGAAACCGCTATATGTAATTATATTCTAATATCCTTATCCAGATCTCAAACTCCATATCCGTAGTTTATAATACCTATGTACCACCTTATTATAAAGTATTTTGTATACATACTATGTACGCAGTCGACAACTTAAAAATCATATTACATAATCTAAAGTGATGTAATATTTTTTCAGTCATTGAATGAGTTTAATCGTTGTAATGTCTGAACGTTGAATTTTTTATAGTGATAACTTCTTATGGGAGGGTAAACCTTTCGTTACGTAACGCGTTACGGCGCCAGTCTGTCTGGCCGCTTAAATAATACTAATAATGTACATATTCAAGAATTGTAACTAAGAATAAAATATATTTTATAATCAATAAAATAATTTATTAATAAATTACATTAATTATTATATTAATACATTATCATTATTATATTACATTTTATTAATTAATTAGATTTTATTAATCTTTCCTTACATTACTATATTAATATACATAAATTTTAAGTAATAACCTAAGCTTTTCTCAAGTTAAACAATTTCAATATTAAATAGTTCAACTTAAGTTAGTTTAAGTTATCACTTCTGTCGGGCGTCCCGAGACGCATACGTTTTTTTTACATTATTAACTGTGTGATGATGGGCGGGTAGGCAGTTCATCTGTTGGATGTTCTGTCCATACTTGAGGCTGATCATAATCATCAATATCAGCCAATACGAAAGCGTGATGCGAAACATATTTAACTACCTTCTTTACATAAAACAAAGTCAATGCCCGCCGTCTATACGTTTAGATCTATTAAACTACAAGACCGATTTTAATGCGGTTTTCATCTATTATAGAGATATCTATCTATCTATTATAGAGGATGGTTTATAAGTATATTAATAAAAGAGGATGATTTTAAAAGGTTTTTTCCAGGTTGAGAGCCATCAGCACTCACCCATAGTCCAGGATAAGCCACGAAAGTTATCTGTGGATAACAGCTAAGACACGACACAAAAAATGGTTTATAGGTATATATGTATAACTATGAAAGAAAGAATTCAAAAAAATTCTAATGTGATGTCGTAAAAATACATATTTTAGTGCAAATGCTGGCTAACAGCTAACAATGAAAACCACCTAACAAGATATTATATCAAAATAATGTACTACGAAATTGTATATCTACAAATATCTCAGAAGTTATTGGCGATTTATAGCGGAACGATCGAAAAGGAAGCGAAACGAGGACGGGTCGCTAGTGATTTTATATAACTGCAAGCATTTTTATTATTTTTTTCATTATTCATAGCAGTTATTACATTCATTGAATCACTCGTTATTTTGAATTGAATAACCATAATAACATTGAATAATCCGTGAAAAAAATAATCAAATGTATAATACTATCGTAAACATCAAATATAATTAAATTGATCTGTGTAGAATAATTAAAGTTAATTAAAAATTGACATTAATTTAATAATAATTAAAAAAATTTACATTAATTTATTCATCATCATCATAGCCCATATATATCCCACTATTAGGCTCGGGCCTCCTCCGTAATGGGAGGAAGAAAATAACCTACTATACCACGCTGGTTAGACGTGTTGGTATAGGGTTTTGTTTCGAGTTTTCCTTCTCTTATACATTAATTTATTAATTGTCAACAATCGTCATTATCCTGCTCTTATCCCAATTACTTGTGGCCGATGCAATATGTACTCCTCCATCGTAGAATTTGGAAAGTTTAATAGCTATTGTTTTGTGACCGGCCGCCTGTCTGATGTCAACCCTCCTTGGGAATGTAATTGAGGACCAAACGCCATTAGGTGGAGTTGACCCAGCTCGATATAAAGCTCTTTAAGATTTTTTACGACAACCACAATCAAAGTAATAAACTACAAGCCCATGGAAAAAATTAACCTGTGAAATGAACCAACGTGAATAACGCTTAGAAGGCTGTTACTATATTATAAAATAACTCTGAGCGTTATGCCGTCATTTCTGAGCGGTACAGGTGAGTACGTGAGTAAATGGAATTTCTCAGGTACAAGTGGGGAATTACGACTACAATTATTAATCGGCTTTATTTTAGCTTATAGAAGATTAATTTGATTCTTCCGTGTGGTGACGGAGTAAGAATACTTTTCACCACCCCATATCATACCCGTGGGTGATCGTACGAGACGACTAAGGGTTATAAAACGCATATAACATATATGCGAGAGAAGGCAAACTCGAAATAAAACCCTATACCAACACGTCTGACCAGCGCGGTATAGTAGGTTAATTTCCCTCCCATTAAGGAGGAGGCCCGAGCCCAACAGTGGGACATTTATGGGCTGTGATGGTGATGATGAGATGATTAAAAATAAATGTCAAAAACCTAGTGCCGTATTAAAATGATGGTGCCGGAAGTTAGTGCAAATTTTTAATTCGCTGATAATTGTTGAAGCAATATAGGTCATTCGACTCCTGCGCTGAAAATATGTATGGCGTTCACGGGTAAAGTATCTTTATATGTATACAAAAAGAATTGCACAAATGCCGTACAGTAATAAATCACCCATGAATAAGGGTTGGTAGTATTCGTAGCTGTTACCACACCGCTTTAGAGGTACCCACATATATGAAAATTCAAATCATCAACGTACCCATCTCAACTTGTTAAATTTCGGCTTGGTCTTGACCAATTTTGTAGATATAAAAGACTTATGACGTAAATAACTATTTATGAACATAATTATTGGGTGCTTGACCTCGAGTATGGTTATTTATAAAAATTTAATGATATCGACTAATATTTCCGCATTTTTGATAACAATTAATAAAAAGAGTGAATACCTGACATGGTATGGACATATGACGGGATGAAAGTAATGCTGCGAGGAAAGTTTTAATTATAAATGTCGAAAGGCTTTGGGGCCATGCGAACGCCCAAGAAAATATGGATTGTGTGAAATTTGATATGGATAGAAAGGGAGTGAACGCAAAGATAGCATCTGATTTGGATGTCTGAAAGAAGAGCATATATTGCATCGACCCTAATGAATTGGGATAAGAGCAGGAAAATGATATTCAGATCAATCACATACATCCTATGGATTATTTCGAATCGAATAATCTTTGGAAGTTAATTAGGTATAAAATTTTGGATTAAGATATTCATACAAAATAAAGACGTATTATTGTAAAGAACCAGTTTGTACTGCCGGCAAGACATCAACAAAAATATAAGAAAGGTCAATGGTCTAATGCAACATTAGAATGCCAAAAGCCCAAGATTTTTTTTAACTTTATCGGATTTTCCATAAGGTGACGAGGTAAGAATACAATTCACCACCGCCTATTCTTATCCGTGAGTGTCGTAAGACGTCTCTTCTCTCTCTACATACACCTTTAGTCGTCACTAAAGGTGTATGTAGATAACATCTATACAAGTGAAGGAAAACTAGGAATAAAAACCCGATACCAACTCGTCTGACCAGCGTGGTACAGTACGACAATGTCCCTCCCGCACACCATATAGCCAACTCGAGCCTAGTAGTGGAACGTATATGAACTGAAAACATAGAAAACTTCTTTAGATATGTTGGGCACCCTTAGTATGGGGGAAACGCACTGAACTCGCGGCAACTTCATGCGCAGCGCTGGTGACATGTCAGTCTTCAACGTGACAAGTAAATCAAGTAATCAATAATTTGAATAGGGCAATGTCAAGTCGCTGTAACTGAATGACCTAAGTTATCATCTATTTAGCGTCGGGGTTTATTCATTCTGGTGTTATTAATATTATTTTTCTCTTTTCACACGAGTTTGTGACAAGTTTTGTTGAAAATCCATAACAGTTGAGACGGTTTCTTTGCGTGTGTATTTTCTAGAGCCGGATTATTTTTCTATTATATTTACTCAGTTTTTCATTTCTTATTTTTATAATAGAATAGAATAATAGTATTAATGTTATGCTCGCATATATAATTATCCATCCTAATAAAAAAAGAAGAGAAATTAAAGAAAAAAAAAAGAGAAATTAAAAAAAATAACATAGGGTGTAACATATTTCGCTGTGTGGTAGGGACTCCGAATACTACCAACACTTACTTTGTGGTTGTCGGAAAAGACGACTAAAAGCTTTATAACGATCTGGATCAACTCCACCTGATGCTGTTTGGTCAAAAATTACATTACCAAGGACAGCTGACGTCAGGCAGGCGGCCGGTCATAAAACTATTGTCAATAACTTTTGCAATATGTACTATGGAAGTGGAGTAGGTACATATTGCGTTAACCCCAAGTAATTGGAGTAAGAGCAGGATGATCAAAACCTAAGTATATATTGCAATTACTGGAGCATCCAAGAGGAGATCGAGTCCCTATCCGAACATAGATACATTCGGATAGAGGTGTCCCGGAATCACGATATATAATTGATTCCTACGCAGGACAATACTTTGTAAAGACCGGGTTCCGGTGGCCAACTTGCACGACGCGGAGAGGTACATTGCGGGGCGTAATTATGGGGTCGCGCGCCGCTTTATCTGTCGCCCCGAACGGATTTAGCGGGGTGTGACCAGACCATAGCCTGCTGCAAAAATAAAAAAATGGACATGTTTTTCCGAGTCTAGGTGTACTTTGCATTAATTATATGTTTGTAAAGTTCCCCGTAATACAAGGATAATTTCCTTAGCACAGAGTGTTTTTAAAAAAATAACTCTACCCATCAAAGTTACCACGCGAACAAACTCGCAAACGACAGCTAGTCATACCAATTACACTCAATAGATTTAAAAGCAATATTTTACTTAATTGTTAATAACTACCTAGTCAAAAAACCGCAACCACAAATTGGATACTAAATACTGTGGTCTGTTAACGATGGTTTATAACCAACGTAGAAATGAGATTAAAGAAAGAAGGAAAAATATTTACTTTGTTCTCGTTTTAGAATTTATTAATTTATCATCTACAGCTCATATACGTTTTCTATTGCTAGCCTACTCCATATTGCCAGGGAAATTGAGGTACTATAGCACATTGATCAGACCTGTCGGATATTTTGTTCGATTTTTCTTCTTTTATATGTTGAACGTTTATTATCTCTAAATCGTATTTTACCACACCTACGGGTAATGCAGTGGTGAATTGTATACTTACTCTGTCACAACATGGACGAAAATATAATTAGCGGATACAAATAGGACCCAGACTTATTAGAATAACAATTTATGGATCGCACATTATCCTGGCTCTGCCTCTTAACCACTACGCCATCTTTGCAGTCAGTTCCCCAAGGATTATTTCCTTAGTGCATGATGTTATTTGAATAAATATAAAAGAAATAATACACACGATATATAAAACACGATTGTGGTACTTATATCAAAATGCAGTACAATAATGTCTTATAAAGACGAGGTCTTTAATAAAGACTATATGTACAAATAGTTTGAATATTAAATGGTCATGGTTTAACAAATTTTCGTCGTTACGTGTGAAAAATAACATTAAATAAAAAAAAATATTAAAAAAATCAAAAAACCCGACTGCGTAAAAAGTCACCAAAACTACGTACATAATAAAAAAAAACTGAAAAGAAAAAAACAAGCACTTAGATGTCCGGTGGTCTAGAATTCCATAATATATTATTGAATAAATACTATTGCAGAAAATGAAAGATATTTTAATAATAGAACATGACAACTGAACAGTCGGGGATCCATTGAAAAATTAGATTTGCTGTCGAATAAAGGATTCCGACTGTTCAGTTGTCATGTTCTATTATTAAAATATATTTCATTTTCTGCAATAGTATTTATTCAATAATATATTATGGAATTCTAGACCACCGGACATCTAAGTGCTTGTTTTTTTCTTTTCAGTTTTTTTTATTATGTACGTAGTTTTGGTGACTTTTTACGCAGTCGGGTTTTTGATTTTTTTAATCATTTTTTTTATTTTATACTTTTTAGTTATAAATACCTAGGTAGCTATAGTTATCTTGTTTATTAATAAGTAGGTAAGTACCTAACTATATATAGTTTTTCGACTGAAGTAAAGTACTACCTATATCGTTAGAAATTGGAGATGGGCGACCGCGTCAGACGTTAGATACTTTAGGTAGGACTACCTATGGTATATTGGACAATGTACCTACTAGATACTTCAGTATATGTCCATCCACATCCAGTTATATGAATTTTTCGTCTTTTCATCGTAAATTTCTACTATCTAAAAAACCTATATGTGAGAAAGGTTGTTACGAAACTTTAAATCGATATAGATCCTAAACGGCCGGTCAAATCGAAAAATGTTGAGAGAAAACTAAAAATGATTTTTAAATACCTATTTAACGATACCCCACTCGATATAGTTTGTTGACTTTATTTTTTTTAATTTTCACAATATGGCTTACAGTAGTCGCCATATTGAATTTTCAATAAACGTCATACATACATAGACTGTTAAACACAATACCACTCCTTTGCAGTCAGGTAAAAAGTTTAATTACATTTGTAATAAAACTATTTTTAAGAATTTCAATTTCGTTTGTATTTGATTTTTATGTAAAAAAAAATGTTTTATTTCAAACTAGAATTTGTCCGCGAATTTGTCCGCGTAGCGTTATTATAGTGTAGCGATATAAAGGTTTAACTAACATGAAAATAAAATAAAATTTAGTTATATTTTATGAACACGAAGCTGATGGCAAACTGTATACTCTCTGGAATTTAAGAGGGGTAATTTGACGGTATTAGGAGAAGCCTAAGAATAAATACAGACCCTGTCCGAGAACAATCGGTTAGTATAGTTACCCCAATTACATTGCAATGCGATGTTTTCACTTACAATCTGGTGGCATTGCATAATTTTGGTGGATTTATATTACTCTGCAACATGATTGGCGCGACAACTCTCAATTTTAAGACGTGAGTTGGGATTGGATCCCGGTCTCCCAACCCTCATCAGGCTTCAGTGTATTCAGGAATTTGACCGGTTAATGTATGACATCATCGGTGTTTATTACTTAGTCGATAGATTTATATTGATATTCGACCGCTTCGAATAATCTCAAATATTTGCTAGTAAATGGTGTAAAGAGATCAGGACGACCGTAGCAGCGCATATACGTCATGGCGTCTTGGGACCCAGCTGATCAGCATCAACGTCTCTATCGCATCTTACTTATTGTTTCTAATATAACTCCACCTATCCGCCTACATGTTAATTAAAAATTGTCTAAACAGCGAACAAAAATATAGCAAATGACTATAGGCCCCTTTCCATCATCATTATAGAGTAAAAATAAAAAGTTAGTTTTTTTTTGCGGTGGACTATGGATGCGTCTCGCCCTGCCAAATCGGTCCGGGGTGACGGAAGAGACGGCGCATGACCCCATAGACCCACCATGCAAACTCCTCTCTTCGCCGTGCGAGCGGGCCAGCGGTACCCGATCTTTGTCTTCGGTAATTTACAGTACCTAGATATATTTTTTTAATTTTGGTTGTAGGTTCATACTGGATACATCCCAGTACCATTCTAAAACAACCTCCACCCTCGAAAGCAAAATAAAAAAAAACAGGTATTTGTAATGCATCGTATGAGGGATGGTTTTTAGTTATTCGATGCAATATGTTGTCATCGCTCTTAATCAGATGTCAGTTTATTAAATAGTTAAAAACGTTAAAATTGACAAAACTTAATTGCACCCGTGGGAATAAAGCATAATAAATTATTTTGAATTTGTATAAAATAATATTTTGGTTTCGTTCAAGACGTTTTTTAGTTTTTTTTCTTTTAACCTTTAACTACCGACGTGGGGCCTGTGAGGCCGCGGCGGGTTGACACTGCATTAGATTTACCCAACCCCCCACAGGAGAGCCCTGCATTCTTTAGTAGCTGCGAGTTTAGTTGCGCCCACGCCATTGAGTGTGGTATTAGTGCTGGAGAACACGATTTCGGTAAGTTATGTCAATTTGAAATTCCGACGTGGCCTCACATGCCCAACGTCGGTAGTTACGTGACTTTCTTGTTTGTACTATGGGTCTACATATTTTATTTTTTACTCAAATCTCGTTGCTAATTTGAGAAATGGAGATACCTGGAACGTCAAGAGGTAAACAACGTTTATCTACAAACAATCCATGTCTTTCCAAAAGATCACGACACTCTGTAAATCTTTTAAACAATGAAGCTTTCATTGAGAGCTTGATTGCGATAGACTCTAGCAGATCGGAGCATCAGAAGTAGATTATATCGGAGACGATTTTGTACCAGAAGTCTACGATTACGATACATATACTGATAATGATATATCTAACGATGAGGCTATTTGTGATTCCTCATCAGAAGATGACGATATAGCGTTTTCTACAATTAGTTATTATAGGGGCAAAAATAAGTATAAGTGGTCTCAAACTCCTACTAACCAATCATCAGTCAGAATACCACACCATAATATTATTCTGCGAGTACCCACTTCCAATTTCAGCAGTTTTAGAGCATATCACGAGAAGGGTGGTCAACTTACGTTTGCCTCGAGAGCTTCGTATGAGTTTGGCAAGAATACTCGGTTCTGATATGCCAGAAACTGTTCAAAGTCAAGCCAACGCAGAAAAAACAAGAAAAATATGTGCATCTTGTCCTCCTAAACTAAATAGAAAATCCACATATCAGTTGCATTCTTGTAAAAAAACATGTTTGTTTACAGTGCGCTGAGCAAATGTGTTCTGACTGTGAATAAGTTTGTTCTTGGACATTTTTTTAATGTAAAGCATTCCAAATGCTGTTTATTATTTTTCATATAGATTTTACCCTAAATTATAAGGGAAAATATTTTTTGTGGTTCCTAATAAGTGAAATTATTTTTTCTTTATTTCGTCCAGTAGTCATTTTTAAGTTAATAAAACATTCCCAAAGATGTTAAGGCACATAATTACAAATTTTAATAAAGTTGATTATAATTTTTACCATTTCTTTCATTGTAAGATCCTAAATTAATAATAAAAGCTATAAATTCATAAATATTATACATATATTGCACTAAATTCTATGTTATACTAGCGGCCTTTCAGGCCCTACGACGGTATTAGTGTGACTAAAAAACGACGTCGGTAGTTAAAGGTTAACATACGTATTTTAATTAAATTTTATACAAATTAGTTTTGTTTTATTTTTTTAATATATATTTCTAGAACCTGTAAGCCCAGGGTTACGCAATTAGCTAACTATACCTACAAAAAAATATGAAGAAAATAAATATTATTGCTTCTGTCTACAAATATTACCGAGCTAAAATTAGCAAATGGTTATATAAACCATTTACTTTACTTACTAGCTCGCAAATAAAGTCCCACAATATGACAGTTTTAGAATTTTAACTCTCCAATGATAATCCCGTTATCAAAAAATATTTAATTAGTAATTAGTAAATGGCAACCCTTACACTGTCGATTTTCTTACCTGGCCGCCATTTAACGGCTGTGTCTTTCAGCCATGACATTCAAAATACATCCAGAACGGACGATCAGCAATTTAATCGTTTTTAGGCATGAAATTGAATCTGAACTACGAACGCGCGAATATATTTAAAAGTCATGGCTATCAAGTGACTTTTTATATAGTACCAAACCGTGTATTGCGATCATTTATATTTAAAAAAAACACCCGCTGCACGGAAAGAACAGTCTGTAGCGTAGGACTACAAATTAAGAATCTTACCACTATAATATTTCGGATCTAGATACGGATAATAGAATAACATTACACTGGTTTCGGATATGATTGCGGGTATATGAAATTAATTCGGATTATCCGACAGTTTCAGACAAAATTCGATTACGGATTTTGGATTTTAAGGGAATTGTAAATGGGAAATGGCAAGTGTGGTGATTATTATATTATTCTCCTTTGGAAAGGTCTATGTTTAATTTGTCAGTTTGACTAGTTTAAAATAAAACCAATCTTAACGTAACTCATAGACACACCAACCCTATCCGTAAATATCCGAAAAATATATATCAGTTTCAGTTACCGTTTCGGATATTTTCGCTTAGGATATCTGATAGTACCGGTTACGAAACTCCATAAAATGATCCTTTACATACACAATTTACCAGTTCTAATAACAACTACGCTCGACACAATCAACTACGGATCCCACAATGAAATACCTTGCGTGGGAATCTAATCAACTACTAAATGTAGGTCGTCTACTAAAAAATAATTCAGAGTTTCACCAAAACCGTATATTCCTTGGATGTCTACACCAAATGCTAAGGCACCAAATAAATGCAAACACCAATTACAACCAATAAAGAACACTAATTACACCCGGACTTAGAACAATAATCAACGGTACGCGTAAAGAATTGAGTATTTGAAAAGTTACAGAAACATATCTTAAATTATTTATTAAAGGAATTATACATTTTAAATTCGATCAATTAAGATAATATTCCCTATTTTTTATGATAAGTAACATTAAAGTTTAAATTAATATAAAAACTGCTGAATTATTACGTGACGTAACGAACTTGTAAACAACACAAGCGTTATGACATTTATGACACAATGTACAATATGGCAGGTTATGCTTGGCTGAATATCGTAGCTTCCGTCGCCTTAGACGAAGTCTGACCGGATTATAGCATGCCATAAAAAGCACTGTTGCACATGAAATGGAATCGGTGCCGATGAGGAAGAGCACAACAGGTTATAGAGTCACTCGGGGCCCTTCTTTCGGCCTAGATGGTTTAGAGCAAGGTGTCTCCAGACTAGTAGCCTGTCAATAAAAAAAAAAGGATAGTAAGAAAATATCTGCTATTATATTTTGCTGGTGATGTAATGGCCTAGTTTTCACGACGCCCACATGGACATTATGGTTTTATCATCTCAGCTAATATGTCCCACCACTGGACTCGAGCCTCATCTACAATGTGTGGGAAATTGACCTCTGAGCAGGCGTTTTGTATCGAATTTTCTTTCTCTTGTAATCTCAACATGAATAAGAAAGCTTGCGTCCAATAGTGGGGATCTGTAAACGAAATATTATTAAAGGCATACTAACGGTTAAAAATAGCTGTTCAAATCATTCATCGGCATATAAACCTGTTTTGTAGGCAATATTCGGATATCAGTATTATTTCCACACTGCAGGGTAACCTATTAAGGTTATTAAAAGCGTACACTTGATTGAGCAATGTACATTTGCAATTTACTATAGAAAGTTTTATACAATGGGTATATTACTTGTAACCGAGGACTGCTTTGCCATTTTTTATAAAGTCACCACCCTGTACTAAGAATCCTTGTATTATAGGGTACTTTACAAACATACAATTAACACAGACAAATTACAACCAGACTCGGAACAACAGTTTGTGGATCGCACAAAGTATTGTCCTGCATGGGATTCGTACCCACCGGTTGCTGGTACGGAAGGTATCTTAACCATTACGCCATCTCTGCAGTCCATTATATGGCCGAAGCAAGAGTACAATTTACAATCGCATTTTTTCCCCTTTTTTTTTTTTTTTTATTGGTGGGCTATGGATGCGTCTCGCCCAGCCGAATCGGTCCGGGGTAACGGAAAGGCGGCGCGTGACCCCATAGACCCACCGTAAAATCCTCTCTCTTCACCGTGCGAGCGGGCCACCAGTACCCGATTTTTGACTTCGGTGGCCATCGCATTTTTTCCTTTTTTTTTTTTTTATTGGTGGGCTATGGATGCGTCTCGCCCCACCGAATCGGTCCGGGGTGCCGGAAAAGGCGGCGCGTGACCCCACAGACCCACCGTAAAACCTTCTCTCTTCGCCGTGCGAGCGGGCCACCGGTACCCGATTTTTGACTTCGGTGGCCCGCCCGGCGGTTTACCCTCGCGGGTTCCTCTCGTCGACGCCCCGACAGATTTCGCCGTCGGGGCGTCGCCCTCACGCGGTGGCCTCACGTCGGGTGACCGGACGATTCCCCGGGCCGATCACCCGAGGCCTCGGTTAGGGCGGCATCAGGCGCAGGTATTCGCGCCTGCGCCGCCCCGGCCGCTGACGGCGGCCCGGGTCGCGGGAATCCTCCCGGACTCGTTCCGCCGCATCCTTTTGCGAGATGACAGCCTCGCAGAAGGCGGCGACCGCGTCCCAGCTCCTGACGCTGTCGACCATCGCCCTCGCGACAGCCGGCAGCGTCAGGTCGGCACCGATAACAGCGACGAGGTCACGGCGATGCCGGTCAAAGCCCGGACACACCTCCAGCGTGTGTTGCGCCGTGTCCTCGTCACTGCTGCAATGGTGGTAGGCCGGAGTCCACTCCCTATACGCGACCGTGTGCAGGTACAAGCCGAAGCATCCGTGCCCCGACAACACCTGCACCAGTCGAAAGGAGAGGACTCCGTGCCGCCGCTCCATCCACTCCATCAGTACGGGCCGGAGAGCCTCGACGGTGACGACAACCGTGTCTAGGCCTCTCCAGCCGCGTAGCCCAACGGGCGATGACGTCTCGGCGGGCGTCCTCGCGCTAGGTGGCTATCTCGCTCAGCGATGGGGAGCCACCTTCGTCGCGCAGTGAGGTCACCCGCCGGTAGAGGTCGGAGAGCATCTCCGCCTCTAGGTCCCACGGGGGTGTCCCGGCCAGTAGGCATGCCGCCTCGGTCGATACCGTGCGGTACCCGCGAATGGCTCTGACCGCCATGACTCTCTGGGGTCTCCACAGAAAAGCCCTGAGCTGTGCGTTCAGAGCCCTCGCCCACACGGGTGCGCCGTACATGGCCATCGAACGGATCACCCCCGCATACAGCCGTCGGCCCTCGAAGCTGGGACCGCCCACGTTCGGCATGAGCCGCGAAAGGGCGGACGCCGCGCCGACCAGCCGGGGAGCAATTCGGCGAAAATGCTCCCGGAACCACCATCGCCCGTCGAGCACCAGACCCAAGTACTTCATATGGGCCTGGATGCTGATGTGGACGGAGTTGACGACTAGCGAGGCGCCGATTGGCGGCCTTACGCGTGGCCCATGGAATAATAATCCGTCTTATTCGCATTTTTTCTCCGGGATTGTCGTAAAAGACGATTAAGGAATATAATAAGCAGGTAGCAGCAAGAAGATAAGGGAATAAAAACCTATGCCAACACGTCTGACCAGCTTGGTATAATAGGTCAATATCCTTCCTATTGCGTATATAAGCTGTGTGGTAGCGGCTACGAATACTACCAACCCTTACTTTGCTCGAGGATGTCGTAAAAGACGACTAAGAGCCTTCTAACGACCTGGGCCAACTCCATCTGATGCCGTTTGGTCAACAATTACATTCCCAAGGAGGGTTGACGTCTGGCAGGCGGCCGCTCATAAAACTATTGCCAATAACTTTTACAATATGTACTATGAAAGAAGAGTACATATTGTATCGACCCCAAGTAACTGGGATAAGAGTAGGAGAATGATGATGATCCTTCCTATTGCGAAGGAAGCTCGTACCTAGCCGTGGGACGTATATGAGCTGAGGTGGGGACTATTTGATATAGGATTATCATCAGTATTTCAACCTATCGCCGTCCACTGCTGGACGGAGGCCTCCCTCATGTTACGCCACAGTGTGGTCATGTGCCGCCTGCATCCAACGAGGCCCAGCAACTTTCACCAGGTCGTCTATGCACCTAGTGGGGCGGCGTCCTACACAGCTTCGTCCGATACGTGGTCGCCACTCGAGAGCCTTTATCCTCCAGTAGTTCTCAAGCGACCTGCCCATTGCCACTTCAGGGATTATCTTAAGAATTAGAAATTGAATATGGATAAAGTGTGATATATACTTGGCAAATCGGGCATATAAATTCAACGGAACGAACATACTTCTAGCGTCGCTATATAAAAATTGTTGGCATAACAAATTCGTATCAAATTATCCTTGAAAAGTATTTTTTTTAAATATCTTTTAATTATTATTATAACTATATGATAGCGGCTACGAAAACTACCAACCCTTACTTTGCTCGTGGATATCGTAAACGACGACTAAGAGCTCCGATTGATGCTGTTTGCTCAATAATTACATTTCCAAGAAGGATTGGGGTCAGGCAGGTGACCGGTCATAAAACTACTGCCAATAACTTTTATAATATGTACGATGAAAGTAGAGTACATACTACGTCGACCCCAAATAATTGGGATAAGGGAAAGATGATGATGAATATATGATATTATACTATTATATGGATATTATTACAGAATTAATCAAATCAGTACACATTTTTGTCAGTAAACTAGCGAGCCAGTTGTTATATAAAACGAAACTATATGGAAAAAAATAAAAAAAAAAATATATCTTTTAGAATTTGGCTATTTTCATTAATCATTTCCTATTTGAATATCACTTTATTCTAAAAAGACGTAAGCCACAAAGGACGTCATATAGCACCTAATAATAATAATATCTTTGTTTAAACTTAAAAAAAAACAATACTAATATATTTAACTATAATAGTGTATAATTTTATCTCTATGGTTTACATACATTTTTTAAAATTAATGTGTTGTCAAATGTCAATCTATTGTCTATTTGTTTTTTTTTTTATATAAGTACAAAACGAGGAAAGTGAATAGGCTCATTTAGCCATACACGATCTGTGGCGTCATCATACAATTTTTTATATTTTTTCTGCAATATTATTCACAAAAAAAAATAGTAAAATATACTTCATCTCGGAATAAGACAATAAAGAAAGAATATTTTTGTTAACCAAGTACATAAAAAGGTATTTCTCATAATTTGCTTTGTTTTTTTATGTATTTTTTTTTTCTAGGCAGGCTATGATGGTCTGGACACAAGCCATCCGTTCCGTCCGGGGTGACGAAAGGGCGACGCGCGGCCCTATAACCCACCGTATTCCCTTCCCCTCGTCATTAGGTCGACCACTTATACTGAATCATTGACGTCCGTAGACGGCCCGGTTTATGTATGTTTGAGCATAACTTAGTAATAATGAAGGAAGGAAGAAGTTCCTCCGGACGATCCTTGCGTGACCATGAACGCTGAAAGTGTTTGAAATGTCGGTCAATTAAAAATAAAATACAAACGCGATAGAATCGGTAAAAATAGTTCTATTTCAAATGTGTCCAACTCGCTTAAACAACAGAAATCAAAAAGTAGCTCTCGATTATTGAAAGAATTTTTCGAATCGGTCTAGCAGTTTAGGCATAAAACAGTAACAAATAATCACACATTCATATTTATATTATTATAGTTAGGATTACATTAAAATACCTGGATGACCGAGCTTTGCTGGGTATTGTCTTTTTAGTCTGTTTTGGAAGATATATTTAAATATAATAAAATATTAAAAAAGCCAATAATAAAAAAGGAAAACTAAGCATCCGAACCGGAGCTTTCTGGATTAGACTGCTCGAGTTTCCACTTGAGTTATATCTATTCTTTAAGTTGTGGTCATGCTCACTAAAAAGGTCTCTGCCTGCGGTAGCTACGTGAGCGGTTCTCTCCCTTATGTGGTTGAGGGGCGTGATGGCTGCTTTAGTAGTTAACTCGTGATCGGGTGCCGCTTGTGGAATCTGGTCCAACGATTTCTGTTCTTTTTAGTTTTTTTTTTGTTAATCTTGTATTTAACTTTTAAAAAATGAATCTTTACTCGAAGGGCATCTCACTGGAGCTAATATAGACTTGAAAATGTAGGTATCCAATAATATTTAAGAAAACATGTAATTAAAAAAAAAATGACGAGCCCGGTGAGTTTCTTGCCGGATCTTCTCTGTTTGTGGCGGCTTTCCGATCCGGTAGTAGCTTAATTTAAAAAATATGTAAAATTGACAATATGTAAGTGCCCTTATAGGGCTTATGCATAATAAATGATTTGATTTGATTTGAAAGACAGCGTTAAAATTTGCCTTCATATTTTAATAGTCTTCATTCAGCCAACGAAATATATTTTTTCGTTGCCTGAAAATATTAACAAAACAATATTTTCTATATTTAATATACAAGAATTATTGCTCGTTTAAAGGTATTAGATAGATAGATGAAAGTTAGATAGTCCACTATACAGTTCGAACCTTAAAACCTATCACGTATTGCTAAACATTTCCTAACACATTAAGACATGTCCCGTTTGCAAGGCTATATATAATCGCAATACAATATTAGCTTATATTAATTTACTAGCTGACCCAACTTCTTTTGCGTCACATAAAAGAGAAAAAGAGTTGGAGAGAAAGCATGTTAAATTGGTAGGCTGTTATACTACTCAGCGCACGCAATGGAAACTCTCAAAAGGATCGATTTTCCCGTTTTTGCAACATTTTTCTTTGATTCTCCTCTCTTATTGGTTGTAGCGTGATTTTTTATAGCATATAGCCTTCCTCAATAAATAGGCTATTCAACACTAATATAATTTTTCAATTCGAACAAGTAGTTTCTGAGATTAGCGCGTTCAACCAAACAAAATTTATGATATTAAGTATAGATTATTCCATAACATAGAATATGAATACATATTTAATAACGATGCTCATAGTTTTGGCAATTAGTTTTTTAAGGGCTTTGAAATTTCAATCTTTTTTTATGTGAGGAAGAGCTTGCGAGAAAAAGAGATCAAACGAAGATGCTATATCGAGGACTTCTTGCTGTTGTTATATCAGTGGTTGTTATAACAACCGCAACATAACAAATTCGCATGCAATTGTTACTAACGTAAATACAACATTCGGACGCGATAAAATTCAAAGATTTTTATATATATCTTGTAATTTATAAATAATTTATATATATATATATATATATATATATATATATATATATATATATATATATATATATCTATAAAAACCTGTGAATACTTCACAAGTTTTTATAGCCGGCAATATTTTTCAAAAACGACAGTAAATTATTAATTAACTGACAGATTGTTGTGCAAAGCATCCAGAACTGTCATTTTTCATTGTGGAAATAATAATCGTACGTGGGAATCGAGCCAATGACGACTGACAAACAGAGATCTATCAGACAAGTCGTTCGAAAACTCATCATTCAACACAGTAAAATTGAAGTTTCACTTATTTTTTTTTCAAAGTGCTTATTCAAAGAATATTTTTATGAAAATTATCCTAACTAATAAATAAATCCGGGCCGACCAAGGATGTGAGAATCGGTACCAGTGGTCGGCCCAAAGCCGATCATGAAGAAACACGGTAGGTTATGGGACCACATACCACCCTACCATCACCCCGGATGGAACAGGCGAGGTGTGTCTAGACCATAATCTGCAAAAATAAAATCTAGTAGGTATTATAAGCACGAATACATGTTTGTCACACTTTCACGTCTAAACTAGTAGACTGATTTCAAAAATTCTTCTACCATTGGAAAGTAATATTTGATAAGTAATATTTGATCCCCCTATTCCTATAAGAAAAAAAACTCGGCTTATAATAATATATGGTAATAGAGTAAGAAAAGAATTAAGCGATCTTTTTGATAAGCACAGGTTCTAGGAGTAAACCCCAGGACAAGTCTTTTTTTTTTGGTGGCGGGCTACGGTGCGGTCACGCTCCGCTAATCCGTCCGGGGCGACGGGAGAAGCGACGCACGACCCCGTAGACCCGCCCTACAACATACATCTCGACGCCGCGCGCCGTGCGGGTGGGCCACTGGTACGCGTTCTTTTCTTCAGTGGCCCATCCGGCGGTCTATCCTCGCGGGTATCCTCTCTAGTCGACGCCCCGACAGTTTTTCACCGTCGGGGCGTCGTCCTCTCGCGGTGACCTCGCTCCAAGGGCGACCAGACTATTCCTCGGTCCGGTCACCCACTGACTCGGCTAGGGGGGACAAGTCTATCGTACTTTCGAGTGTTTCTGGGATAAAATTCCCATGTATTTACAATGAGATCTAGGTTATTCCTAACAAATACACGTATTTCAAAAATGTACAACCTGGGCAGGGTTAATGTGTCCAAATTCTCAAAAAGGTGGAACGCCAACCATTACTCTTATACATCTCTCTTGGTAAAGAAATGCCTTGTATGAATCCGTAGAGTTACCCCACAGCATCAAACCATAACGCAACGCAGAATCTACATGACCATGATATTCCATTCTCAATGTTTCGAGTGTGCTTATACGTCGGAGACTATTCAAGGCATATACAAAACTGTTAACTTTTTTACATACTGCTTGAACGTGTACAATCCTAAGGATGGTTGACGTCAGTTCATAAAACTATTACAAATAACTTCTGCAATATGGAAGAGGAATATTGTCTTCCAAGTAATTGGGACAAGAGCAGGATAATGATGATGATACGACTGATACGACTCGACTGCACAGATTGCGTAGTGGTTAAGATACCGACCTTCCGTGCCAGTGCCGTGGGTTCGATTCCCACGCAGGACATTACTTTGTGTGATCCACAAAGTGTTGTTCTGAGTCTGGGTGTAATTTGTCTGCGTTAATTGCATGTTTGTAAAGTCCCCCGCAATACAAGGATTATTTCCTTAGTGCAGGGTGGTGTTTATAAAAAAAAAAAAAAAATCAAAACCTACAGGTGAACTCAGAATCTTGAAATTTGGTACGTAAAAAAAAAAAAAAAAAAAAAAAAAAATATGTGGAGGTGGCTCGAACGCCTAACAGTGGAACGACATGAGCTGAAATGATGAAAACGAATAAAAGATGATGAGAATGCATATTATGCGAGTCATTATCTGCGTTAATGCGACTTTCTAAAATTATTTTTTTAGGCTTTACCGTTGAAACATGTTTGTTAGTTTCTTACAAAGTAAGTTAATAAACAACAATAGGAGAGAAATTGACCCAATACATCATACTTTGACTGCACAGATGGTCTAGTGGTTAAGATATACAAGATTTGCATTTTGTTAAAGAATATTATCAAAGTCAAAATCGTAATCCATTATTTTTTTCAAAAATTCGATCGAATAAAACAAATAAACGGCGCGATGGATTGAACCTAAACCTTGTGTGGTTTTTGTGGGCATATTGAACTTTAATAAATAATACACATACATACACATACATATCATCACGCCATATCCCTTGCAGGGTAGGCAGAGAGAACAGAGTGCCAGAGAACTCTATCTCTGCATACTTCACTCGCTTCCTCAACATTCATAATTCTCTTCATACACGCTCGCCGGTTTCGGAGACTCTTGACTCCACCTTCCTTCAGTACATGACCGATCTGGTCTAGGTAGGTTAGTCTCGGTCTCCCTCGGTACCTACATCCTTCCACTTTCGCATTGTATATCTTCTTAACCAGGCGTTCGTTCGGCATTCTTTCCACATGTCCGAACCATCGGAGCATTCCCTTTCGCATCTTTACACCTATACTCTCTTTCATACCTACTCGCTCTCTTACGTCGTCGTTACGAATGCGGTCGGTCAGCCTAACTCCACAGATTTTCCGCAGAGATCGCATTTCGACCGCATTAATTTTACTATCATACTCTTTTCTGCATACCCAACTCTCGCTTCCATACAGTAATGTTGGGACAAGCACTGCGTTATGTATTGCTACACGTGCCTTCTGGCTGAGGTGGTGGCTGCCGAGAAGTTGCCCCAACGCTCCGTTCACTCTATTTCCCGCATTCACTCTTCGCTCTATATCAGTGGTGTACCTTCCATCTCGGCTAAATCCACATCCAAGATATACAAATTCATCCACTTGCTCTAGTACATCATTACCTATTGTTACTCTTACATCTGTTCTGGTTTTATCTCTTTCAAAGACCATTATTTTGGTTTTGCTCACATTCACGCGTAGACCCCTTTTCTTACAATCTTCTGTCATTGTGTCGACTAGGGTCTGCAGGTCAATCGCTGACTGTGCCAGCAGGACTGCATCATCTGCATAAAGCAGAGCAGTGACCACTGAGTCGCCCATCTGGACTCCCACATTCATATCGTTCAACCTTTGGAGACATTTATCCAGATATATGATAAACAGCCTGGCTGACAGAACGCACCCCTGCTTAACGCCGATATTGACGTCAAACCAAGGCGACATTCCATCATCCAGCCGCACACAGGCTCTACAGCCCATGTAACTGGACTGCACAGCCTGTAGCAGTTTACCGTTAATACCATACTCCGGTAAAATGTCCCAAAGTTCCTTTCGTACAACCGTGTCAAATGCTCTCTCCAGATCCACAAAACTGCAGAAAACCCTCTGACCTAGAGCCAGATGCTTCTCCACAATGTTGCGCAGAGAGAACACTTGATCCATGCATCCCCTTCCACTCCTAAAACCTCCTTGTGTCTCACACAGTAAACCATCGGACACCATCCTCATTCTCCTTTCAATAATTTTTCCATACACTTTTGCTGCCAAACTGGTCAAGCTTATGGCTCTGTAATTTGCGCAGTCATAACGTGAACCCTTGTTTTTAAACAAAGGCACGATGACTGCGCTATTCCAGTCCCTGGGAACCATTCCCGAGCTCCAACATAAATTGAGGAGCAACAGGAACGCCTCCCAGACACAAGAGCCACCAAGCTTGATCATCTCGGCAGACACCATATCAATGCCCGCTGCCTTACCATTTTTCAAACTTCTTATCGCCCATTCAACTTCATCCATACTGATGCCATCGGAGGACGCCGTTGTCGAATGTTGATCTACTAAACCACATCCAACACCGGCGCCAACCGTAGCATCCGCATACATATCGCCAAAATATTCACTCCATCGGCTTAACACGTCTTGTGTTTGTGTAAGAATGTCTCCACCTTTAGACCTTATTTTATTCATTCTGAAGGCTGACCAACCACCCCGAGACTTCTTCACCTCCCTCCAAAAGAGTTTGGTGTTACCCTCGAAGTTTTTAGTCAGCCTATCTTCTGCACTCATACTTGCTCTATCACGTTTCTCTTTCACTAAGGCCTTGGTGTCATTCTTACATTGCCGATATATTTCTTTCTTCTGTTCAGTCATACTGTCATTCAGATTCAAAGAAGAGACATAGTCCAGCCACGCTTTCTTCTTTTGCTCTACGGAAGCTGCCACTTCCGCATCCCACCATGCATCACCATTTGTTTTTCTATGCTTCTTTGAACTTCCACATACTTCTTTCGCTGTATCTACCATACTCTCTTTCAATACTCTCCAGCATTCTTCAATGTCCGATTGCGGCTGGCTTGCCATCGTCAGCCGTTCTCGGACACCCTCTGCATACTTTTCTCTTACACACTCTTCTTGCAACCTTTCAACCTTTATTCTTTCAAGCCCTCCGAAGTGGACACGCTCTCGCCAGTGCCTCCACTTTCTGAACAGACCACTAAATCTCGCAATAACGAGATAGTGGTCCGTGTCGACTGTGGGGCCCCTGTAGGCTCTTGCGTCCAATATTTTGCTTCGGAGGCGACTGTCTACCAAAATTAAATCTATTATGCTTTTCTGTTCATTCCTTCTCCATGTATACATATGGATGTCCTTATGTTGGAAAAATGTGTTTGACACAATAAGGTTTTTCTCCATGCATACATCCGCTATGAGCCTACCTGCGTCGTTCACTCTCTTATCACCAAATGGACCAAGTACGTCCTCATAGTCGGGACGCTTGGTCCCCACCCATCCGTTCAAATCTCCGCATACAATCACGCGTTCACTGGATTCTGCCATATCCAGAACTTCCCTAACATTGTCCCAAAACTTCTCTAGGTCTGATGCCACCGAGGATCCTACGGGAGCATATGCTACAACCATGAATACCTTGGTGACACCTAGTTTTATACGGACCATTAATAATTTAATGACACTGATAGCACTTTGGTTATCTAAATTAGGACAGAGTCCTCTTCACTTAAAAACTGTTTGATATACATGGCCTCTTTTTAACAGCACAAGCTCTCATAAATTCAGCCTCTGTAGTAGATAGAGCCACAGTTTGTTGTCTTTGGCAGTACCAAGCCACAGCCGCCCCATTCTTGATGAAAACATAGTCAGTAAGTGAATGACTTGTATACATGTTCAGCCGGTACATGTTATTGATTATAAATTAGCTGTTGTTATCTGATTTTTACTATTTATAATAACAGTCAGTTTTGTCAAATCTTACTTGGCCACCACTTTGAATAACCTGATTCACAGATATCAGATTGCTAGGTTGCTAGTTTGAGAACATGTAAAGCATTATTAAACAGGACCTTTTTGTCATGACCTATATAATATATAACTGTTTAAGCTTACTTGTCTTGAGGACTGCACAGATAATTACTGTCAATTTCTCCTATATTTCTTTGGCAATATACTAGATTTGAATGTGCACATAATTTGTTGCATTGACTGAGAGTATTATCTTCGTCTTAGTTTTAGCGTCTCGTTTCTTATCTACACTTTCTGAGAAGTCTTCTTTGCAATCCCAGAGTTCCTCATGTTGTAAGTATGCATTGCAAAACGCCAGGTTGCATAATTTGTATGGCCAGACAGGTTTTCTATAAATGCGAGAGTATTATTGAATGCCATTTTCAAATAGATATCTCAATTCAAATACTTAAATACTTCGCAAAGACAAGAACAACAAAACAACAAAACTTAACAAGAAAACTTTTACACGAACTACATTTCGTTTTTAATGTTCACTTCAATGTTTTTGATCACTGATTTTACCATTAGATATTACACTGTCTTTATTTCTGAGCTTTTCCTGTGTCTTTATTTCTGACCCTTAACCTGATGAATTGAACGACGTAGCTCGAGTTTTATTAACTACCTATTTAATATGAAACTAACAAGAAAACACACAGTGGCTTAATGTAGTTAATGTCACGAAATAGAGAGACATTGTTATTGTTAGAGGGCGCTGTTGCGGTAGCGCCCTCTAGGCGCGTAATTCGAAATTGGAAACTTAAATTCAACAATTTAATCCTGACTATCCCAATAACTAATTAGGATAATGGTGTAATCTTATTAAATTATTGCATTGTCATCTGTCCTCGATAAGTCTACTAAATTTAAATGAAATCTGACCGTTCGAAGTGGGTCAAAATCAAGTCCAAAGGAGTCGGTTACAAACATACAGGTCAAGCTAATACAAAGCGTGTAAAAAGCACTCTCAACATTATATAGCCCTTTTTCTTGATTTTTCAAATTAATGTAAAGAATAAAAAGAAATTTGGTTTTTTTAATTACTGTACCTGATTTTTGTGGGAAATTTATTCAAGATTTCCAAATCCTCCTTAATTTTCATGTGCGATCAGTGGTTGCTGAGATATTAATGGTTAAAGACAAAAAGATCCTTTTCCATTAAAAGTTTGATATCTCAGCGAGAAGTGGTCGTATCGAATATTTAAAAAAAACAGACGTAAGCTGAATGAGCAAGTTATCCGATCCATATAGTGGTTAAGTTTTATTAATTAGCATTGAGCAGAACAGGTCACTTGAATGTTTTTCATCGTAAAATCTCTAAACTAGAAACTTCGAGCTTTAAAATCCTTTTTTGAAATGCCAGTACAACCATTTTTAAGGGAAATACAGCCACTTGAAAAAACTTCAAAAATTGATATTTTTTTTGATCCCATAATTTATTCCACTAGTTTATAATACAAGACCACCATATGACGCTTTTCCTTTCCCGTCTAAAAGGGTTAGGTTTAGATTATTACGCCATATGCGTAGATTATAAAATGGAACTATCTAGAGTTTGAAACGCAAAGGTTCACCGGTGAAACTTGTTTTGACTATTAACACGCCGATATACATTGAAGGCCTTTCACTCTTTATTCATGCTTACTGTGTTACCTATTACTGCCCATACAATATACGAATACAATTCAACACCCCATATTTTGCCCGTGGGTGTCGTAAAAGACGAATAAGAGATATAATATGCATATAACATCTATACAAGAGAAAATAAACTTGATATAAAACACTATAGAGAACCGCCTGTCCAAGGTGCACCTCAGAGTAAAGTAAGTCATTTCGCTCCTATTGTAAAGGAGGCTCAAGCTCAGTAGTGGGTTGGTATATGAGCTGAGATGATGATGATGATGTAAGTTATTTTTTTTGCCTTTGGTGACAGACCTGTGCAATAATGAGTGCACACAACCAGATCGCTATTTGCGCCTCTCTCGAGCGGTACCAGTAGCAATTTGCTACTACTCATATTATTTACTTCTGCGATAGTGTGGTAATAGCCCGGTGAAGCTAATAATTAATGACTACAGATAGAAAAAAGTTAACTTCATGGTTCTACCGCTTTTAAACTTTATTTAAATTCATTTTTTCTGTGAAGTGACGTAGCCACCAACTACTCTCTTGCCCGTGGGTGTTGTAAAAGACGGCTAAAGGATATAATTAATATGCAGATAACATCGATGCAAGAAACGGAATACTTGAAATAAAACCCCAAAAAACCCGTTTGACCAAGGCGCTATAGTAGATCAATTTCACTCTTATTGTGGCAAGGTCTTATTTTATTGTGAGAAATAGTTTTAATTTTACATCTTTGTTTGAATATTAAGCATAAACTACTTATCTCACTATATCTTTAAACGAGCAATTCTTGTATATATATACAGGGTGTCCCAAAATTCAACGATAAGCCGGCACCAGCAGATGGACCTACATATGACTACTCGAGAACAAAAAAGAAAAAAATTCTACCTTGATTTTTTTTTTCATTACGACAAAAAAACCGATTTCTTTAAAAATCGTCATCTTTTATTATATTATTAAGTGCCATTGCTACAATTTTACAAGTAATTCTGTGATTTTTTTTGTATTGGCAAGGTAAGTAGTACTACTATCGATCACAACCATTAAAAATTCCAGAATATCTATAGTTTTTACACAAAAATCAACCAAAACTATGTTTTTTTCATAAATTATGTAAGATTTTGACTTTCAGCTCACTTTCACTCATCACAGTGAAAAAAAAAAGTATGGACACTACTGTGGCAAATAGTATTAAAAATTGGCGCAACTAACTACAATTCTAAAATGGTATAACATTCTAGGCAAACTAGCCACAAAAATATACTTAGGTGTACTATTTCAAAATAACAACCATACTTCGAAAATTGTTAGTGTTGATAGTAATCACTTCTACTATGTAGCCAAAATGTTTTTGTTGCAAGTTCTCAGAATTTGAATGAGACATGTGCGTAGTCCATAAGATAACATAAGTTAGAAAGAGATAGATATAGAGAGATTAGAATTTACTATATTATTAAAATTACAATAAATGTTCGAATTGTTTGCCATTGGCAGTAATGCAGGCACGACATCGCCTTAAAAATGAACGTTTTATTTTTCTTGCATATCTGATTCTGTTCATGTGATCCACAGCCTGAATTATTTTTTGGCGAAGCTCGTCCAAGGTTGCAATGGGTTTTGAGTAGACTCTGTCCTTTAGACAACCCCAATAGAAAAAATCCAGGGCATTTAGATCGGGTGAACGGGGTGGCCATAAGATAGGACCAAGTCGCCCGATCCAACGCCCTGGGTACTCTTGGTCTAAGTACTCTCGCACAGGGCGGGCATAGTGAGCTGGGCAACCATCGTTTTGAAACCACATGTTTTGCAAATCACTTAAGGGCACGTCTTCTAATAATCCTGGTAACTCATTTTGTAAGAAGTTCAAATAGCTATTGCCATCTATGTTTCCTTGTAACTCAAAGGGCCCTATCACTTTTCCATTTATTATGCCCGTCCATAGGTTAACCTTAAATTGATATTGGGATTTGTCTTCTCTCACCAGGTGCGGATTTTCATTGTTCCAGCTATGAAGATTGTGAAGATTTAAATAGCCATCTTTCTTGCAGGTTGTTTCATCCGACCATAAAACTTTGTCTAAGAATTGGGGATCTTCCCTGTGTTTTTGCAGCATTACACGGCAAAATGCGACCCGCAGTGGATAGTCCCGCGGTAATAACGCCTGCACGCGCCTGTAATGATATGGATGAAACTGGTGACGTTTTAAAATTCTATGTGCAGTACTTTTTGGAATTCCCGTTGCTACTTGTATGCCACGTACAGAGGTAGTTGTATCGCTTTCTATTTCTTTGAGAACTTCTTCATCGTGTTCCGATCTAGGTCTTCCAGCGTTTCTCCTGTCAGATGGTATACGACCCTCCGAAAATGCTTGATGCACGTTAATAAATACGCGATAATCCGGATACCTTTGAAGAGTAGGGTACCTTGCTCGATATAATCTGCTAGCAGCGTTGGCATTGCATCGGCATTCTCCATAAATTAGGTGCATATTAGCGTATTTTAACGCTGTATATGGTAGCGGCATAATGAATGCTAAACACTTGAAAATAAGGCAAAACTTCTTTAAAAAAACACAAAATCACAGTCTAAAATAATGCCAAGTCAGGTCAATTTCCAGGTCACTTAATTCAATCCAAAGTCGTTAGTATCAGAGCCACTTTAATTAAAACAGAACGGTGTGCAGTAAACAAAGAAGTAGAGCGTACTGACTTGCTGTGCTGCTGAGGACATTAATTACTTCTCTACCTGCATTAATGTTACTAAACAATTAGCATCTATCTATCTCCCTCTAACGTATAATCTCTCTATCTCTGTCTAACTTATGTTATCTTATGGACTACGCACATGTCTCATTCAAATTCTGAGAACTTGCAACAAAAACATTTGGGCTACATAGTAAAAGTGATTACTATCAACACTAACAATTTTCGAAGTATGGTTGTTATTTTGAAATAGTACACCTAAGTATATTTTTGTGGCTAGTTTGCCTAGAATGTTATACCATTTTAGAATTGTAGTTAGTTGCGCCAATTTTTAATACTATTTGCCACAGTAGTGTCCATACTTTTTTTTTTCAATGTGATGAGTGAAAGTGAGCTGAAAGTCAAAATCTTACATAATTTATGAAAAAAACATAGTTTTGGTTGATTTTTGTGTAAAAACTATAGATATTCTGGAATTTTTAATGGTTGTGATCGATAGTAGTGCTACTTACCTTACCAATACAAAAAAAAACACAGAATTACTTGTAAAATTGTAGCAATGGCACTTAATAATATAATAAAAGATGTCGATTTTTAAAGAAATCGGTTTTTTTGTCGTAATGAAAAAAAAAATCAAGGTAGAATTTTTTTCTTTTTTGTTCTCGAGTAGTCATATGTAGGTCCACCTGCTGGTGCCGGCTTATCGTTGAATTTTGGGACACCCTGTATATGTATATATATATATATATATATATATATATATATATATATATATATATATATATATATATATATATATATATATATGTAATCTGAATCTCGGAAACGGCTCCAACGATTTTCTTCAAATTTAGCATACAAGGGGTTCCGGGGGCCATTAATCGATCTAGCTAGGTTTCATTTATAGAAAATATTGTTTTGTCAGTTTTTTCGGCAACAAAATATAAAATTTTTCGTTGTATTGAAACTATTAGAATATGAAGGTTTTCAAATTTTGACGCTGTCATTAAGAATTGACATTTAGCTCAGAAGGAAAAAATTGAGCTCGGTTCGGATCCTTACCTTCTCTTATTTACTTTTTGGCCTTTTTTTATTATTTTATTAATTATTAAATTATCATTTGCCCGCATCTTTATCTGCGTAGAAGTCGAAAACTGTCTGCACTCATACTTGCTCTATCACGTTTCTCTTTCACTAAGGCCTTGGTGTCATTCTTACATTGCCGATATATTTCTTTCTTCTGTTCAGTCATACTGTCATTCAGATTCAAAGAAGAGACATAGTCCAGCCACGCTTTCTTCTTTTGCTCTACGGAAGCTGCCACTTCCGCATCCCACCATGCATCACCATTTGTTTTTCTATGCTTCTTTGAACTTCCACATACTTCTTTCGCTGTATCTACCATACTCTCTTTCAATACTCTCCAGCATTCTTCAATGTCCGATTGCGGCTGGCTTGCCATCGTCAGCCGTTCTCGGACACCCTCTGCATACTTTTCTCTTACACACTCTTCTTGCAACCTTTCAACCTTTATTCTTTCAAGCCCTCCGAAGTGGACACGCTCTCGCCAGTGCCTCCACTTTCTGAACAGACCACTAAATCTCGCAATAACGAGATAGTGGTCCGTGTCGACTGTGGGGCCCCTGTAGGCTCTTGCGTCCAATATTTTGCTTCGGAGGCGACTGTCTACCAAAATTAAATCTATTATGCTTTTCTGTTCATTCCTTCTCCATGTATACATATGGATGTCCTTATGTTGGAAAAATGTGTTTGACACAATAAGGTTTTTCTCCATGCATACATCCGCTATGAGCCTACCTGCGTCGTTCACTCTCTTATCACCAAATGGACCAAGTACGTCCTCATAGTCGGGACGCTTGGTCCCCACCCATCCGTTCAAATCTCCGCATACAATCACGCGTTCACTGGTTTCTGCCATATCCAGAACTTCCCTAACATTGTCCCAAAACTTCTCTAGGTCTGATGCCACCGAGGATCCTACGGGAGCATATGCTACAACCATGAATACCTTGGTGACACCTAGTTTTATACGGACCCAGAGTGCAGAAGATAGGCTGACTAAAAACTTCGAGGGTAACACCAAACTCTTTTGGAGGGAGGTGAAGAAGTCTCGGGGTGGTTGGTCAGCCTTCAGAATGAATAAAATAAGGTCTAAAGGTGGAGACATTCTTACACAAACACAAGACGTGTTAAGCCGATGGAGTGAATATTTTGGCGATATGTATGCGGATGCTACGGTTGGCGCCGGTGTTGGATGTGGTTTAGTAGATCAACATTCGACAACGGCGTCCTCCGATGGCATCAGTATGGATGAAGTTGAATGGGCGATAAGAAGTTTGAAAAATGGTAAGGCAGCGGGCATTGATATGGTGTCTGCCGAGATGATCAAGCTTGGTGGCTCTTGTGTCTGGGAGGCGTTCCTGTTGCTCCTCAATTTATGTTGGAGCTCGGGAATGGTTCCCAGGGACTGGAATAGCGCAGTCATCGTGCCTTTGTTTAAAAACAAGGGTTCACGTTATGACTGCGCAAATTACAGAGCCATAAGCTTGACCAGTTTGGCAGCAAAAGTGTATGGAAAAATTATTGAAAGGAGAATGAGGATGGTGTCCGATGGTTTACTGTGTGAGACACAAGGAGGTTTCAGGAGTGGAAGGGGATGCATGGATCAAGTGTTCTCTCTGCGCAACATTGTGGAGAAGCATCTGGCTCTAGGTCAGAGGGTTTTCTGCAGTTTTGTGGATCTGGAGAGAGCATTTGACACGGTTGTACGAAAGGAACTTTGGGACATTTTACCGGAGTATGGTATTAACGGTAAACTGCTACAGGCTGTGCAGTCCAGTTACATGGGCTGTAGAGCCTGTGTGCGGCTGGATGATGGAATGTCGCCTTGGTTTGACGTCAATATCGGCGTTAAGCAGGGGTGCGTTCTGTCAGCCAGGCTGTTTATCATATATCTGGATAAATGTCTCCAAAGGTTGAACGATATGAATGTGGGAGTCCAGATGGGCGACTCAGTGGTCACTGCTCTGCTTTATGCAGATGATGCAGTCCTGCTGGCACAGTCAGCGATTGACCTGCAGACCCTAGTCGACACAATGACAGAAGATTGTAAGAAAAGGGGTCTACGCGTGAATGTGAGCAAAACCAAAATAATGGTCTTTGAAAGAGATAAAACCAGAACAGATGTAAGAGTAACAATAGGTAATGATGTACTAGAGCAAGTGGATGAATTTGTATATCTTGGATGTGGATTTAGCCGAGATGGAAGGTACACCACTGATATAGAGCGAAGAGTGAATGCGGGAAATAGAGTGAACGGAGCGTTGGGGCAACTTCTCGGCAGCCACCACCTCAGCCAGAAGGCACGTGTAGCAATACATAACGCAGTGCTTGTCCCAACATTACTGTATGGAAGCGAGAGTTGGGTATGCAGAAAAGAGTATGATAGTAAAATTAATGCGGTCGAAATGCGATCTCTGCGGAAAATCTGTGGAGTTATATAATACCATTTTAATTTTTAACTTTACACATAAGCACTATTAATATTTTTTTTGCCTTTGGTGACAGACCTGTGCAATAATGAGTGCACACAACCAGATCGCTATTTGCGCCTCTCTCGAGCGGTACCAGTAGCAATTTGCTACTACTCATATTATTTACTTCTGCGATAGTGTGGTAATAGCCCGGTGAAGCTAATAATTAATGACTACAGATAGAAAAAAGTTAACTTCATGGTTCTACCGCTTTTAAACTTTATTTAAATTCATTTTTTCTGTGAAGTGACGTAGCCACCAACTACTCTCTTGCCCGTGGGTGTTGTAAAAGACGGCTAAAGGATATAATTAATATGCAGATAACATCGATGCAAGAAACGGAATACTTGAAATAAAACCCCAAAAAACCCGTTTGACCAAGGCGCTATAGTAGATCAATTTCACTCTTATTGTGGCAAGGTCTTATTTTATTGTGAGAAATAGTTTTAATTTTACATCTTTGTTTGAATATTAAGCATAAACTACTTATCTCACTATATCTTTAAACGAGCAATTCTTGTATATATATATATGTATATATATATATATATATATGTAATCTGAATCTCGGAAACGGCTCCAACGATTTTCTTCAAATTTAGCATACAAGGGGTTCCGGGGGCCATTAATCGATCTAGCTAGGTTTCATTTATAGAAAATATTGTTTTGTCAGTTTTTTCGGCAACAAAATATAAAATTTTTCGTTGTATTGAAACTATTAGAATATGAAGGTTTTCAAATTTTGACGCTGTCATTAAGAATTGACATTTAGCTCAGAAGGAAAAAATTGAGCTCGGTTCGGATCCTTACCTTCTCTTATTTACTTTTTGGCCTTTTTTTATTATTTTATTAATTATTAAATTATCATTTGCCCGCATCTTTATCTGCGTAGAAGTCGAAAATGGTTCTAATAGGATTTTTGTTTGTTTTTTACGTTATTAATTTTATTATAATTTATAAATTATTATGTATAAATGTTTGTATAGGTACTTATTTAGCACAATAATCTTATCCATGTGGTGACGGAGTAAAAATACAATTCACCACCCCCTATCTTACCCGTGGGTGATCGTAAGAGATGACTACGAGATTTTATATGCATATTACATCTATGCAAGAGAAGGAAAACTCGAAACAAAACCCTATACCAACACGTCTAACCAGCATAGTATAGTAGGCGGTATAGTAGGTTAACTTCCCTCCCATTATGGAGGAGACCCAACCGTGGGCTCACCCAACAGTGAGACGTATATGGGCTGTGATGATGATGATGCTAACAATCTTTGTTATATTGTAGGGAAGGTTTAATAAACATGAAAATGACATGACATTTTGTTATATATTATGGATGGGTGGCTTTTACGCGCGCCCATTACGACCGAAGCGACGGAAGTGTAGTATGCAGCCGCATAACCCACCGTCTTTTCTATCGAAATTAGGCCGACCACTGGTACCACTTCTTTGACATCCACCCGCGATACTACACCTATTACAGTATTTCTTTGTAAACAATATCTTTTGTTTTTCTTTCGGACGCTAGAATTACCAGGCTACTCTGTGAGCTTACTCTGAAGCATGTCAAATACAACTGCCAATGGGAGAAGCAGCTTTCTCTCAAGTCTACTCCCGCTACCTTAAGAATTTGACCACGAGCTTTGTTTATGGTCATTGCGAAGTAGACTTTGATGGTAAGCTGCACTCTCTGAAATTCGAAGTAGATATTTGAAGAATCCTAGGAATAAATACAGACTCTGCTCGAGAACCACCGGTCAGTAGTATAGTTGACCCGATTACATTGCAATGCAATGTTTATTCTTGCAAACTGGTGGCGAGCCAGCTCTTTTATTTTAAGATGTGAGTTGGGAGACCGGGAGCCTGCAGAGTATTCAGGAGCTCAACCGGTTATTGGACTCGGGATTTATCACTTATTCGAAGGATTTATTTTGATATTCAACCACTTCGAATGATTTAAAGTATTTGCAAGTAATTGGTATAATGTAATCGAAACGACCGTAGTAGCGCACATAGGTAGGTCATGGCGTCTTGGGACCAATCTGATCAGCATTAACATCCTGTTTCCCTATTGTATCTTACTGATTGTTCCTAATATAACTCGGCTTTTCCATCTCAATTTTTACAAATATGTGGATTAAACGCTGGCTAAACAGCGAACCAAAACATAGCAAATGACTATCTCTCTTTTCTAATCATTATGCGGTAAAAATACCCTCTCCAGAGTATAATAAAAACAGGTAATACATCTTATGAGCGATGGATTTCAGTTATTCGGTGCAATGTGTTATCATGGCTCTCAATTACATTATTCGGCTTAGAAAATTGCTGTCCAAGAATTTAAAATTTCAAACTCAACGTTCCTATGACGCCGTGTCCTAAAAGTGACCTCTTTATAACTTAGAAACTTTCAAATGCCGCATTAATACAGTATTGTTGTATTGTATTGAGAAACACTCTAATTTTAAAGAGTATTTCTATTGTACCAAGTTTTATGTGAGTTCAACCTTTTCAGGGTGCCGTACCCAAAGCGTAAAACGGGACCTTATAACTAAGACTTCGCTGTTCATCCGTCCGTCCATCTGTCTATCACCAGGATGTATCTCATGAACCATGATAGTTAAACAGTCAGACAGAAATTTTCACAGATGATGTATTTCTGTTGCCATTAAACCGACAAATACTAAACAAAATAAAATAAATATTTAAGGGGTGCTCTTATTCAACAAACGCGAATCTGGTTCCTTTTTGCTCGATATATTTTTTTAGTTTCTATTTTTACTTTTGACTTTTTAATTTATGTTTTCATTATTTTTATTATATTTAAATATATCTTCCAATACACACTAACAAGAAAAGATATTTATATTTTCTTAGACGTGATCTACAAGTACAAAGGGCTAAACAAGACCAATGCTTATAGGTCCTAATGCTAATTATACTACAAGATGAATAGTCTACACTGTCTATAAAATTAAAAGTCCAATGTCTAATTCCTTATCTATTATAGTAATCTGTGGAAATTATTTAATCGTGTACTGCATGCGCGAAAGTGTCATTTAGTGGTATTGTATTATATTTAATATCTAAGTGTTTTATAAAAAAGTGTTACATGTTATGGGAAGTAAGTGTTGGGGTGTAGTGGAAACAGTGCTTTTACTATATTTTCGGTTTCCACCAACATTCCCAAAAGATACCATTAACAACTTTTAATGGTATCTTTTGGGAATTTACCATGACATTGTTGAAGACGACGGTATGAGTTACTGACAGATAATTTATAAATGAAAAATTAGCATAAAGGTCTAGTAACTATGCCTTGAAATTCCTTTAAAAAATATTGTCTTTATCAAGAATTGTTTAAAAAATCGGCGTTTTACAGATAAAATCTCAGAAATTATCAACAAAATGGATGAATTTTACGAACATCGCATTCGAGTACTAGAATATTATATATGTTAGGTATAAATTCTCTTTGTTTTTCTTTCGACATTGACGCTTGATGTACGCCATTTTGTTTATAGGCAGATTACATTCAAAGGACACAGAATACAAATCAAAAAGTTGAAAGCTAGTACTTCCGTGAGTAGTACCTACTTACATCACGCAATCTTCATTTTCATGGTATTTCGCTATAAGGATGCTAGTTAATCAATAAATTAACTATTGGCTATTGATTTTGCAATCAAAGTTATGAATACCTGGAGTAATTTATGATAATACACATAGATAGGGTAGATAATTTATTGACTTAGAATCCACAAGGTTTGAGAGTTAATCGTGTAGTTTAATGCCTCAAGACATGCTAGGAACTTGACAAAAAAAATATACTTAACAACTACCGTTCAAAATATTTGATTTTTAGGCATGGTGGGGCAGGCAAGACAGTAATATAAACCGAAATGAAACAGATTTGATTTTTTTATATGTGGTACAGTTGTTAGCCGCATATGACTGACAACTTGCCCAAACTTATAGATTAGCGCCGAGCGCCTGCATTCTTACTCCATCAGCACAAGGAAAATGTTGGTATTGCGTTCTTGTAAACACTGTGGGATCTTAATAACTAGAATTTTAAGAAATGAGTTAAAAGTTTTCGTCAGCACAAGTATTTCGAGATATTGGTAAAATATCGACTTAGAAAAACGGAATTTCTTTTAAATATCTTATAAAGTTTAATGAATTTGTTTATTCATTACAGCTGTACCAAATATAAAAAATAGATAAAGGGATATTTGGTGCTAAAACCACCTTCCTTCATTCCTTTTAGACTTTATTGCTATGAATTCATAGAATTCCAAATAAGACGTCTTTATATTTTATTATCTATGACCTACGGAATCCGCACTTTAAAATTAGAGTTATTGAGTATGTAAATGTACTATCAATACCTCGCAAAAGTAAATAACATTTTGTTCAAGTTACAAAATAATTGGAAATAGCGTATATTTAGTGGTTCGGTGGAATGAAGTGGTATTATTTTCGACTTACTGAAGATTATGGCTTAACTGACCTGACTCTCGTCAGGTGATAGAGATTACACTGAAGTTATTTTTATAATAAACATTAATAAATAGGTATTTACAACGCTAGTTGAAAAAACAAAGAAAGAAACTAGAAACCGGCGTGCGTGTATGACGAGAATTATGAATGTTGAGGAAGCGAGTGAAGTATGCAAGGATAGAGTTCTCTGACACTCTGTTCTCTCTGCCTACCCTGCAAGGGATATGGCGTGATGATATATATGTATGTAGTTCGTATTACCATACAAGACTACATTGTAATTTATTTCAGTTCAATATTTAGGCATAAAAAAGCTGTGTGGTAGCGGCTTCGAATACTACCAACCCTTACTTTGCTCGTGGATGTCGTAAAAGACGACTAAGAGCCTTATAACGACCTGGGCTCATTCCATCTGATGACGTTTAGTCAACAATTACATTCCCAAGGAGGGTTGACGTCTGGCAGGCGGCCGGTCATAAAACTATTGCCAATAACTTCTACAATATGTACTATGAAAGAAGAGTACACATTGTATCGACCCCAAGTAATTGGGATAAAAGAGTAGGAGAATGAATGATGATTTAGGCATAAAAAACCCCTAAACGCGGTAATAAAATAGATTCAACAAAGAACATGACGGCATAAACTTTGATTACGAAAGGGCAATTGAATTCTAAACATGGGGTCAAAGTATTTTTACTAAATAGTCCGCGATTAGAATTGAATATACAGTAATTTATTCAAAAAATTACAATATAAATAGAATGGGAATGTCATTCACCTACTACTCAACTACTTTGCGTGTGGAGACGAAATAACAGAACAGTCCCAAAATAGCCAGTTTTATTTGTCAGGCTATTGTCTGGATTTTTTTTTTCTATTAATGGCAATCGAGCAAGCAGCCCACCTGATGCTAAGTGTTACTGCCGCCCATAAACTTTTGCAATACCAAGGGTATAGCTAGGCCGCTGCCTACCAATACAAACCCCAAACCCACCCAGAAAGTTGGGTAGCCGGCTCTCTCGCTCACCGAACGAAGCGCAATAGCACATTGGCATTACTCATACGTCGATCTTCTACGAGAGTATAGCACTAACCCGTTTTCTGTCTGACAGACAGACAGAAAACTGTCAACACCGTGGTCCTACCAAAATACACTCCGTACATGCCGTCCCGGGTGGCGGAAGGGTGGCATAGCCCACCGTGTTCCCTCTCCATCGCTATTGAACTGACTACTGGTACCGCTTCCTGGACGGGCCGAATAAAAGTTGCTTTGGTTATACAGTTAACAAAAAAAAAATCGCTTTTAAATTTTCGCCACGTCCAAAATTTTGTGGCATCAATAAAATTGCCGCACTACGCCCGTGAGAGCCTAAATCCCTCATTATCTGAATTATATTCTATCTCCGTCATTACAGGCAGACTTATAAAATACAATTGTAATAATAATTGTGAAGTATGTTAACTACGGCAATGCCAAATCACTCTGTCTTTTAAGGTAAACAGATTATCAACTCATATCATCATCATCATTCTCCTACTCTTATCTCAATTACTTAGGGTCGATACAATATGTACCCTGCCTTCATAGTACATATTGTAAAAGTTATTGGCAAATAGTTTTATGACCGGCCGCCTGCCAAACGTCAACCCTCCTTGGGAATATAATTGTTGACCAAACGGCATCAGATGGAGTTGGTCCATGTCATCATAAGGCTCTTAGTCGTCTTTTACGACATCCACGAGCAAAGTAAGGGTTGGTAGTATTCGTAGCCGCTGCCATCAACTCATATCATCATATAGGAATAAATCGCTGTGTGGTAACAGCTGCTACCTACGAATACTACCAAATTTTTACTTTGGTCGTGGATGTCGTACAAAACGACTAAGAGCCGTATATCAACCTAGGCCGTATATCAACCTAGGCCGTATATCAACCTAGGCCACTTGATGCCATTTGGTCAACAATTACAATCCCAAAGAGAGTTGACGTCAGGCAAGCGCCCATGTAGGAACTGCCAGTCTTCAACGATGGGGCCAAGCTTGGGCCAATACTGGGCAACAAGCCTCGGCTGTCCAATGCTCGCCCAAGCCTGGACCGACCTTGTGCAATTGAGCCGTAACTTTTTTTTATCTTGGCCCAAGCTCGGGCCAGTCACGAGCAACCAAGCCTCGTCTATTCGATGTTGGTCCGAGCTTGGGCCAGTCTTGAACAGCCGAGGCTCGGCTATTCGATGCTGGCCCGAACTTGGGCCAGTCTTGAACTACCAAGCCTCGGCTACCCTGTGCTGATCCAAACATGGACTAAACCTTGATTAGCCGGGCGTCGGCTATTCGACGCTGGCCCGAGCTTGGGCCAGCCTTGAATAAATAATAAGCGTGTAAATTATAACAATAAAACTGCTAAGTAGGTACCTACAAAAAAATATAAACTTTTATTCTACTATTAACGATGCATATGCATAGATCAACATAAAATAATGCAAGCCTTTTAGAAAAGTTTATTATTTTTATTATTTAGTGAATTTTCCATTGATATTATATTTTTAAAAAAATGATCGATACATCGATTCGATAATATATTTGCCATACCGAACGCTGATGTAAATTGTCTGTTAAATAAATATCGAATGGACTCGATTCATCGATATTTAGTGTACTGTGTATGTAAGTGACGTAAGTGTGTACGTCTCTTGTTTGAGACCTTAGGTTTAGTTTTGTTGTTTCAATACGTTATACAAATATACACAATAAATAAAAGAATATGTAAATATTGCTCGCATAAGACAATGTTTAATATCATCATTATCGATGGATCTCCAATATTAAGATATATTGGTTCTTCTTCGTTACTTAATGGTTCTTTGAAATACAGCCAATACACAATACCTACAGGTAAATTTGTTTCACATTAGCCATTATTAATGTAGTGTGTATGCAAGTAATGTGAAATTAACCATCCTTATTTATGTATCCTTGACAGATTTTTACTTATATCATAATATTCTGTTACAATATTTTAAGATATCGTATAAAATACTTCATTGAATTCACGCTAGTTCAGATTGGAAGATTATGCTAAAAATACCTACCTATTAAAACTATGTTTGCTTTATACTATGCCAAGAATAGAGATTGATCAATGTTTAGTCAAGAAAATTTCCCCATAATAAAAATATAGTCGTACACCATGTGTCTAATAGCCCTTCTTAGAAAAAAATTCATCATGGAATTCTGAGCATCTAGTATGTTAGTATGTACCAACTCTAAAACAGTAAAAAGTATTTATTGAGTCTATATTATTAATATATAGAAGTAGATTATAATAAGAACAAGTTTATGTACTTGTTCTTATACACCACCACATATATTTAATTAAATTAATGTTTAAATTGTATATATTATATAATTATGTAATACTATTTGGCTGTACAGTGTGTGGTGACAGTTTAGACTATAATGTGTTGGTGAAGCTAATAATGGATGAATGTCTAACAGTGGATGTCTATATGTGCTGATTGATGAATCCATCCAGGATTATAACTATATATTTTTTGTTTGATTTACAGAAACATTATTTTTGATTAGAAGCTATTGGTTCCACTAATTATAAAACAGATGTTACAAACATTAATAAAAGTAAAAGGAAACAATATTCAGTTACTGTATAGTGGATGTGGCAGAATGGTCAACGCAGTTGAAAAAAGGTATAAAATGAATACTTAATTAAATGTTTATACAAATTATGCATGTAATTATATTTTAATTAATGAATAATAAACATTTCAGATTTTATACTGTCAAAGTATAGTTAATCAAAGGAAAGTGAAAATTATGCATATGATGAGTAAATTGCTAGTAAATTTCTAGAAAGGATAGAGGGCAGCCGATACCAATGATCAAAAATAAAATGTTACTTTTCATTAATAATTTACATGTATTTATTATGAATATGACTTATGTTTGAACTATGTAATGAGTGTAATTACTATTATATTAATACTCACAATAATAAATGTAATAATAATACATTATTTAGTTATACAGTGTTTTCTTTTTTATGAATTTCATGAATTTCATCATAACATATGTAATATATATGTCATTTTCTATTTTTAGGGCTGCCAATATTTCAGGATTCTGCCAACATTAATTATGCACTGGGTCAACATTCATTGCTAACCTGGGCCCAATGCTGTAAATCAAAGCTAGGCCCAGACATTTACCAAGGTTGGCCCAGCATTGTATGCCATGCTCAGGCCAACGTTAACTGCCAGCCTTGGCCCAATGCTGTAAACCAAGCCTGGGCATTAGTTACCATCCCAGTCTTTAACCAAGGTTGGCCCAGCGTTGTATGCCATGCTCGGGCCAACGTAAATTGCCAGCCTTGGCCCAATGCTGTAAACCAAGCCTGGGCCTTAGTTATCATCCCAGGGTTTAACCAAGGTTGGCCCAGCGTTGCATGCCACGCTCGGGCCGACGCTAATTGCCAGCCTTGGCCCAATGCTGTATACCAAGCCTGGGCCTTAGTTATCATCCCAGAGTTTAACCAAGGTTGGCCCAGTGTTGTATGCCACGCTCGGGCCAACGTTAATTGCCAGCCTTGGCCCAATGCTGTATACCAAGCCTGGGCCTTAGTTATCATCCCAAGTTTAACCAAGGTTGGCCCAGTGTTGTATGCCACGCTCGGGCCAACGTTAATTTCCAGCCTTGGCCCAATGCTGTATACCAAGCCTGGGCCTTAGTTATCATCCCAGTCTTTAACCAAGGTTGGCCTAGCGTTGTTTGCCACGCTCGGGCCAATGTTTCAAGCCAGCCTTGGCCCAATGCTGTAAGCCAAACCTGGGCCTTAGTTATCATCCCAGACTTTAACCAAGGTTGGCCCAGTGTTGGCATGCAACGTTGGGCCAAGCTTCTACAGGATTGGCGCAGGCTTGGACCAATGCTGGGCCCGTCGTCATTTCCTACATGGGCGGCCGGTCATAAAACTATTGCTAATAACTTTTGCAATATGTAAGAAGGGGAGTACATATTGTGTCTACCCCAAGTAATCGGGATAAGAGCAGGAGAATGATGATGATGATCATTATACAGGAATACTGATAATAATCGACACGCTTGGTAGGAGTTGGCGTTCGCAATTGGCATTAATCATAAGTTTTCCAATACAGTACTGCTGTCCATCCCGCTGGCTTTCCCTAACGGGGATAGTGCCACAATCGCTGTGCTTGAAAGACAATTTGACGATCGGAAGTGCTATTACAAGCTTTTCAGAAGATTGCCGCTCGGAATTCTAAAGGTGTTTCTTCAGCCGACTTCATTTTTCTTCATTTTTACGACTCCCACGGTAAAGTCAGGATATGGTTGATTGATTCTATTCTTAACCACTACTACATAGTGCGAACTCTTTATTTCTGATAGGTTATATTCTGTTCACACTCCATCCAAGCCGTTCGGGACGAAAGAAGGAACGGCACGCAACCCGTCGTAACACACGAGTAGTAGACAAAATATAAATGGACAACGATGCGATAAAGCACAGATCATTTCTGTACATACAACACAAAAATCAAAAGTTATTACAACATTATGCAATTGCAAAAATATCATAAAACCAACTTGAGAGTAAAACGTATTTAATATTAATTTACATAAACAAATAGGTTTCAGTCTAGGTCATGCTAAAAATACGCTCCGTCCTCGCCGTGGAGGTGCGACAGCTTGACGCGTAATAATAAAATCAAATAAACGTGGGAATTTTTTTTCCCCCCTCATTGCCTTTAGCAACGCCCAAGCTGAGATTCGTACCCTACAGGATGTGCCCCGTTGCTTAAACGCTTTGCATTGAATAAAAAAACACAAAGCAGTCACGAGGGCTGCCGACAGAAGTAAAAAATTAAACCAATGAAAAAAAACAAATACAAAAAAAATAAAAATCGTGCCCCAGGAATTATGTGTGAGTGTGATCATATCATATCCAGCCGTCAAAAAAAAATTTGGAATGGTTAGGGAATAATTTCGCACAAATTGCTTTATTTATCACTATAAAAGTACTATCACTTATGTGGTTAAATACAATATTCTTTTACGGTCTACTCTTCCTCCGTCTTACGAATTCTCGATCAGGTCACGTGTCCTGACGCCAGTTTAACATTTTTTACCCAAAAAAGTACACAACGCCGCTAAAGAAGTTTTCACTTCAAACAAACTGGGTACAGTCTGGTGAGTCTATTCATCGATTGCAGGACACTTGCGAGCTGTCTATCGAAGTGAGCGGACGTGTAATAGCTCTGTCAGTTATGCGTACAATAATTATTATGTAAATGTATGTAAGAACGTCTTTGGAAGCATAACATGATTTATTAGCACTTAGATTGAAAATAGTACAAATATTATGCCAGCTAAATACATATGTGCGCTGCTGTTTAAATACATTATGTGGTCTCAAATGTACACATAGTCATAGAAAATTTGTTCACAAATAAAATTATATTAGTTAGTTACCACGCTGATGACGATTTTCTGCCTTCAGCCATAAATGCTGGTCCGTATATCGCTGGAGACAAAAAAACTCGTACGAGGGTAGTATACTGTCGGTAAAAATGTCCTCTGCGTGGAAGCAATTTACCGCTGCGTTTCGTTCACTGAGTGAGAGAACCGGAGGAACAAATCGCACTTTTACAAAAGGCAGCATCCTGACTACGTCCCTAGTATTGTAGAGTTCCACAAGTGCAATTTACCACTTGGTACTATCTATCATCATGTGGTCTATACTTATTAGCAACCAAAGCCAAAAAAGGTTAATCAAAAATCATCATCTCATTTTATATACGTCCAACCGCTGGACTCGAGCCCCATAATAGGAGAGAAACAGACGACAGACAGGTTGGTATTTTATGGCGGCGGGCTCTGAAAGTATCACGCGCCGCTAACCCGCCCGGGGCGACGGCAGCAGCGGTGCGCCACCCATAGAGCCGCCCTACATGTACCTCTCTGCCCCGAGCGAGCGGGCCACCAAAACCCGGTCTTTGGTGGCCCGCCGGGCGCCTCCGGGGAATTCTGTCGAGACAGGTTGGTATAGGGTTTTCTTTCTAGTGTTCCTTCTCTTACATAAATGTCACCTATATATTTAATCCCTTACTCGTCTTTAAGACATGGGCAAGATAGGGTGTGGTGAATTGTATTTTTACTCCGTCAACACACTGGAAAAATCAAGAACAGAGATAATAACTTGTAAATATAGTCGTTTGACGTCAAATACAGTGGAAACTCAATTAACCGGACTAATTGTTGTCGTTCGGCATACGGATAATCGAAAATCCGAATAATCAAATGTACGAAGAAATAATGCATGATATTAGGTATGCAGTAGTAAGGTGTTTATTATATTTGTGTTTTCCATGTGGGGACATAGTAAAAATACAATACACCACCCCCTATCTTACCCGTGGGTGATTGTAAAAGACGTAAAATATGCATATGACATTTATGCAAGAGAAGGAAAACTCAAAATTAAACCCTATATCAACACGCCTGACCCGCATGATGTAGTAGGTCAATTTCCCTACTAGTGTGGAGGAGGTATTTATTAAAATCACCAGTGGAATTTGCAGCAACAATCAAAATAAATAATAATAAATTAAAATTAAATACAAAATAATTTGGACTGTGACAAACTTCAATGTGATTTGAATAGATTATCGAAATACTATGACACTAATAGATTAAATGTTAATGTCGATAAATGTTTAGTTGTTACCTTTACTCGTAAACGGAAAGCTATTCACTATAATTATGGTTTTGGTAATGTAGAGATTGGCAGATGAGACTTGGTCAGGGATCTAGGCGTCCTCCTGGATTCAAAGCTATTATTCTCAAAGCATATTTCTTACATTGTTGATAAAGCATACAAAAACCTTGGTTTTGTAATTCGCTCCTGTCAACAGTTCACTGATATGATCGTTCTTAAAACAGTTTATTATGCATATATCCGCAGTATTTTAGAATATTGTAATAATATATGGAATCCTAGTTATATAACATATACACAACAAATAGAATTAATACAGTCAAAATTCTTAAAACATCTAAATTATACATACATACATACATATCATCACACCATATCCTTTGCAGGGTAGGCAGAGAGAACAGAGTGCCAGAGAACTCTATCTTTGCATACTTCACTCGCTTCCTCAACATTCATAATTCTCTTCATACACGCTCGCCGGTTTCGGAGACTCTTGACTCCACCTTCCTTCAGTACATGACCGATCTGGTCTAGGTAGGTTAGTCTAGGTCTCCCTCGGTACCTACATCCTTCCACTTTCGCATTGTATATCTTCTTAACCAGACGTTCGTTCGGCATTCTTTCCAAATGTCCGAACCATCGGAGCATTCCCTTTCGCATCTTTACACCAATACTCTCTTTCATACCTACTCGCTCTCTTACGTCGTCGTTACGAATGCGGTCGGTCAGCCTAACTCCACAGATTTTCCGCAGAGATCGCATTTCGACCACATTAATTTTACTTTCGTACTCTTTTCTGCATACCCAACTCTCGCTTCCATACAGTAATGTTGGGACAAGCACTGCGTTATGTATTGCTACACGTGCCTTCTGGCTGAGGTGGTGGCTGCCGAGAAGTTGCCCCAACGCTCCGTTCACTCTATTTCCCGCATTCACTCTTCGCTCTATATCAGTGGTGTACCTTCCATCTTGGCTAAATCCACATCCAAGATATACAAATTCATCCACTTGCTCTAGTACATCTAAATTATCGTGATAGATTTAATATTCGTGACTACTACATGTCATGCAAACGACATAATATGCTGCCTTTGGAAGCTAGACGTACGATTCTGGACATGATATTTCTCAACAAGGTGTGTAATGGTGCTATTGATTGTTCAGATTTAAACAACTCAGTTCTTAAATTTAGAGCACCTGCACGTCGAACCAGACATACCCAACTCTTCGACGCATAGTTTGTATTACTGAGTGGTACACACAGTAATACAAACTATGCGCAGAACTCCATTATTAGCAGAATAAAAATATGTTACACGAGTAAATTTTCTGATCTGGACATATTTAATACTAAAATAACTACGTATAAGGAACAGCTATTTGCCACTATTAGTGAGGAACATATAAATATCACATTTTCAACTTTAAAATAAATATATTGTATATATATTCATTAAATGTATACAAGGGTGGAAGTAACTCACACATAAATTAATAAATCACAACTCGTCTTTACACAAGAACACGCGCACACACACACACTCAAACAAATACAAACACACACACACGCACACAGATTAGTTATGTTAAGTTTTTGCTTTTAACGTAATTCTGTTTCCGCTAAAAAAGTGTAAAAAGTAAATTGAAAATCCGTAATCGGCTGTAAGATTAGCATTAATGTTACACATAATATGTAAGAGCTGTGGATTTTGTTAACTAATAAATAAATCCCCTGAGAAGGTTAAAATACTAATTACGGTAAACGATTTATCTACTAAAGATGAGGATTAAGTGACTTTCCAAAAAATGTATAATACATTATTGTGTATGTTAACTTAAAGTTTGTACTCTAATAATTGGGTTACTCATTAAATATGTAGAATATGTTATTCAGCCCATACCAAAATTTTACATTTGGGCATGTATTTCATATTAGGAAGTGTTCATCCTAGAAGCCATAATATTGTATCTTTTTATAAATATATTATAGTTATAGTCTATCTAATCTAAGAAGTGCACTTTGACAGCTGTGGGACTAAGTTGTCTAGGTATGTGAACAAAATAATCGCTATCGAAAATATCGGATTTTAGTGAGAAATCGATGTTGGTTCTTTTTAATTAATAATCGGCTTATTCAAAAAGGAGATGGATAAATTAAGTGCTAAATTAACACTAAACAAATTTAATTATTTCAGTGTAAAATCTATTCATCATATTTATTAGGATTAGGTTAGGTGGACTTTTGACGGGAATTTGAAAACGTCATGTGGTGCTCTTGTATTATATTCGATATCTTAGTGTTTTAACGTGTTATATTAGATAATTTTGATGGCATTTTATGTAATATGAAGCGGCAGAACTACTGGGATGTAATGAATATCATATAAAAGTGCTTTACAACGTTTTCGTTTTCCATCAAAATTCCCACAAGATACCATTAACAGTGTGGCCATTGCACTGTTAATGATGACAATTTGACTTAGACAATGACTAACTTGACAGACTACAAATGTGAAAATATTTATCACTTGACACTGGCACCAATAGCTCATATAAGTAGCTGATTGCCAATACATAAGAAGAAGAAGAAGGATTAGGTTAAGTAAAAACAAACACTGGATTTGAAAATAGCTATTTATTCAGAAACACTACTATTACTTGAATTATCATCATCGCAAACATTAACAATTATTTCTTAACAATAAAATTGTCGAAACATCTCTGTCAAAATCTCTATTCAATTAATTATATTATTCTAATTTTTTTACCAATTATTTGGATAATTGTAAGTTGTCAAGCACTACTGTATAGAACGGGATGATGTGACATTGTAAGATCGTCAATAATAATTACTATTTACCATGTTTATTTTTATTTTAAATTAGCTTTATGAGTTTCAACATTAGATTATTGTACAAGAAAGTCACCCGCAACGTTAATTACGTAAATAACTTCATAGTATTTATTTAATTTCAGATTTATTGTTTGCAATCATGTGTATACGTTTGACTAAGGTTATTGTATATTAAAAAATGCGAAATATCAAAATGCACTTCTTAGATTAGATGAACTATAATAACACAAACAATACATCAGATTAAATATGATGATAAAATAAATAAATAATATAAGAAATAATCACATTAGATAAAGTTTAATAGTTGCAATGGTAAGGCTAAGCTTAAAGAGTGTCTGTTTTGGTACAAACATGTACTGATTACATGTGAAAAAAAAAATAGGTCAGACATATATGAATAATGAAAAAGAAATGGAGGGACATGGCTATCCATGTCCCTCCATTTTTAGCATGTGAAATAACAGAACATTGTATGTGAACCTGAGTAGTGATGATTGATTTTTTAATAAAACCTTCCACTTAATAGTTCACAAATATTTCCTATCCTCCTCCTGATACACATAGAGGTCAATGTCGGATATATCCTTTCTCTAGGCACACAAAATGAGAGGAGAATATATTAAATATGTTTTTAGTTAATTTTGTTACTACAACCAGCCATCTGCGTGAGCTCAACCATCCTTAGGCATGATTGTGTATAAAGATAAAATTTTAAATATTAAGTATATTTCTTTCTTCTATCTAAGTAAGTGCTTCTATCTAAGTCAGTGCGTCACAAAGGTGACCTACGAATTTATCCACCAAACCCTCCAGCAAAAAAGAATTGCTAAAGCGACACAAAACTACTTATATAAAAAATATCCTAAAGTTTAACTAATATCACATTCCAATTGTTATGTGATTTATATTGTGATATCTATAATAGATAAACTGCAACAAAATGAAATAATCAATGGACGTAAACAATAATCAGAAATAATGCACTCACCACTTTTTGGCAAACTTCGTATAACGTTGACCGCAGCATTGAATTTCTCTTCCAAAGACATACTTGGCACTTTTTAAAAACACAATCACAAACACTAAATACTATAATAATACACGCACTTTGGACCGTGACTGAATCAAAATAAAAATACCGAATCACTACACAGTTAATCCATGTTTCAACACAATCACTATCAATTAATATTCAACAGATATTAATTCTTTGTGACGTATTTACGATACAAAATAAATTATACCGATAAAATGGTAATAACTTAAGTAGTATAAGTACGAAGAAAGGTGAAAACTCAAACTACTACAACAATCGTAATCACCCTACCACCGACCGACGAAAACGTCAAAACTGGTCAAAACTATTATATTAACCACTACCAATCAAAACGAAATGCAAATGAAATTATTGAAACGCGGGGGACACTGCCGTATTAAGCAGTGTTTCCACAATCAGATTTTAGTTTTACCCTAGATTTTTCTATTAAATGCCCTAAATACCTTAATTATTCTCTGAAAATCCTTGATTTAGGGCGCAAAATTTAAATGAGTTCAAAATAAAACAAAACTTAATGGTTTGAATATTTATTTTAATTTTCGTCTATTAATCAGAGGTGTGGTGACGGAGTAAGAATACAATTCACCACCCCCTATCTTACCCGTGGGTGATCGTAAGAGACGACTAAGTGATATAAAAGGCATATAACATCTATGCAAGAGAAGGCAAACTCGAAACAAAACCGTATACCAACGCGTCTGACCAGCGCGGTATAGTAGGTTATTTATCTCTCATTACTGAGGAGGTCCGAGCCCAACAGTGGGACATACATGGGCTGTGATGAATCAGAGGTAGTAAACAATTAATCATAAGAAGAATTCATTTTAATTGGTGAAAGAAGTAGTTGGTGAACAATGTGATGCTGAAGCACTGGGCTTAACTTTTTGAGCTGCATTCAATATTTGTGTGTTGGGTTCTAAAATCGAGCCATAACAGGCTCTAGTTTGATATGCAACAAATCGTTGAGGGTTTCATTGTGAAGCCTATTTCTTTTATAAGTTTTACATTTTTTTAGTATACTGAGTAATCTTTCCACCTCAGTATTCGAAGATGGCAGTGCTAATAGAAGTGAAATCACAACTTCGAGGTTTTGGTATTTGTAAGTTCCAAAATGGTCTTTCAAGCTCAACACTTTATTCCAGTATAGGTACTTCCGTTGGTAATTTTGTGACCTCTTCTTCACTTTTTACCTTGAAATAATTCGCTTCAATAAGGGCTTGTTGACGCCATTTATTATCCGCTTTTTGTATATTACATTTATTACTAAAAAAAACTGAAATGGCTGAACACAGGATGTGTTAAAGAACGATTTTCCAACTGTCATGCAATTTCTGTATCTACATATTTTATCAAATAGAAAATCATTTTTTAAGTCAAATCTAAATTCATCATTATTTCAGCGTATCGCCGCCCAGCGATTTTTACCAGGTCATTTTACCCCAAATTACCCTAAATCCCTAAAAATATTAAATAGCCCTAAGCCATATTTTAAATTAGTAATTTCGCCCTGAAAAAGGGCGAAATCCCTAAAAGTGGAAACACTGGTATTAAGCAAATACTAGGTTCAGAGAATATATGGTTATCATTACTAGAGCCATCTATTAGTATATCCAAGGCAACTTAATTAGACGTATTCTGTAAAACATTATGAGTATTATTATAAATTTATATTCAATGTATAGGGCCAATAATACAAAATAATTTGGAAAATCCAAAAGTGCACGCCTCATAATTTTTATATTATTTATCATTTACTATTAGTCAATGCCAGAAATGAAAATAAAATTAAAGAAAAAAATCCTTTTTTAACAGCAAACTGTTTATTATTTGCTAAAAAATGCAACACACTTTTATTTATAAAATTGGGACTGTGATAAAAACGGGCAGATTTAATAATTATGGTGTAAAGTTTTAGTGTTAAAGATATATAATTATGTACGATATGGAATTATTTTGTTGTTGAAGATTAATAAAAATATCGTTAAAGGTTACAATGAACTTATAAAGTGTTATATGTCTGATTAGAGTTAATTTATTTTAACTTTTTAGTTTATTATATTAGCAAATAATAAAAGCTTGTTTTTAAAAACATATATTTCTTAATTTTATTTTTAACTTTTTAGTATTTTTATTATTCGTGTTGTTCCCACAAATATAGGACAAAAAGGGTTCATCACCCCAGAGGTCCATTGTGGAGGGATAAGGGCAATAGTATAACAGGGTTCGCCCTGGTACTCTGAGGCGCAACGCTAGCGATATGGATATATAATTACGGAGTTCTTATGGCCAGGTTCCAGGTCCATCATCAGACCCTGGTTACCATATAGTCTCAAAGTACTCGTCAAGACGAATCAAACTAGCCCAAACTCGATGGAGTTGCGTCGCTTAATTATGGAGTTACTATGGACAGCTTCCAGGTCCATGATCAGACTCTGGTTTCCATATAGTATCAAAATGCTCGTCAAGACGAATCAAACGAGCCCAAACTCGGTGGGGTTGCATCTTTTAATTACGGAGTTCCTATGGCCAGCTTCCAGGTCCATCATCAAAACCTAGTTACCATATAGTATCAAAGTACTCCTCAAGACGAATCAAGCGAGCCCAAACTCGATGGGGTTGCGTTGTTTAATTACGGAGTTCTTATGGCCAGGTTCCAGGTCCATTATCAGACTCTGGTTACCATATAGTCTCAAAGTACCTACTTGTCAAGACGAATCAAACGAGCCCAAACTCGATGGGGTTGCGTCGCTTAATTACGGAGTGCCTATGGATAGCTTCCAGGTCCATGATCAGACCCTGGTTTCCATGTAGTATCAAAGTACTCGTCAAAACGAATCAAACCAGCCCAAACTCGATGGGGTTGCGTCACTTAATTACGGAGTTCCTATGGCCAGCTTGCAGGACCATCATCAGAACCTAGTTACCATATAGTATCAAAGTACTCGTCAAGACGAATCAAGCAAGCCCAAACTCGATGGGGTTGCGCTGTTTAATTACAGAGTTCTTATGGCCAGGTTTCAGGTCCATCGTCAGACCCTGGTTATCATATAGTCTCAAAGTACTCGTCAAGACAAATCAAACGAGCCCAAACTCGATGAGGTTGCGTCGCTTAATTACGGAGTTCCTATGGACAGCTTCCAGATCCATGATCAGACCCTGATTTCCATATAGTATCAAAGTACTCGTCAAGACGAATCAAATAAGCCCAATTTCGATCGGGTTGCGTCGTTTAATTACGGAGTTCCTATGGCCAGCTTCCAGGTCCATCATCAGGTCAGCTCTATGTCACAATAATATTGCATTGTTATCTAATTTATACATGCATGCAAAATTTCAGCTCAATCGGCAACCGGAAAGGGGATCAAATTTAACTTGCAGGATTTGATTACAGACAACGGAAACTAAATAAAAGCTTGTACATACTCGTAATGAAAGAAAAAAAAATATAGCTGTATAGGCTGAATGGGATTTATTTCCTTTGCTTGTCCAAATGGACGAACAAAAAATATAACGAACCCAATTTTCATAAAGTATACATACATTAATGACTAAGCAGTTTAGTTTTTTATTAATTGCAATTAAACGACAAAGAATTACCAAGCCATTTTGAAAGGAAACAGTGCGTTGCGATTATGAAGCTTTTAATAAAAGAAAAACTTCGATACATTCATTTTTACGGTCGACAGAATGCCAGATACTTTACGGTAACATCCGGACGGACTTGAATATTTTTATTAATCAACTTTTTTCTTACTTTAAACAAAATAATTGCTTTTTAAAAATATCAAATACGTTTAGACGAATGTTTTTCTTGACATGTGTATAATAATATTATCCTATAAGTGCAATGTGAGAAAAATACAATCATTTTTAGGTTTGAAAAGTGCTTGATTTTCATAAGTCGAGAGTAGAGCAAGACCTCAACGCTTCGCTTATGAGGCGTGCAATATTTAATGAGAACATTATATATTAATAATAATAGATACTAATAGTCTATACTCATAATAGATTTTTATATTAATGCCGATATTTTATGTTCAATAATATTTTCGTTCTCGTTGAAAAGACTACATATACAGCATACATACGTTTTGTTGTTTAAAGGTCTTTTCAATTTTACTATAGAAATGATGTATTTGTCTAAATTCTCGTGCCGAATGTTGTGAATTGAACACCACGCTATTCTTCGATCCACAGGTATTTATTATAATTCGACGTGGTTTCACTATATAAAAACATTTACCTTAGGACGTAGTTTTATATTTTTTCTCAAACATGCTTGGAAATTTGAGCATTATTTTGACAACCTTCTTCGAGATAAATCGAAATTGCTGTACTGACCAAATACATGCGAGCAGTGGCCAGCAAAAAATGTATGAAAATCCATATCTGTCGTGTTTTAGCGGCCAAATAAATATATATATTATGTACATTCATATCTATCGTGTATTTTAAAAATGGAACGATTTGTTAATTACAATTCTAGTAACCATATAGCCAACTTATGAGAATTTTGTTCAAATTTCGAACTGGTTTGAAAAAGAAAGCTGTTTAATAATGAAAAAAAAAGCAAATGAACCCTGTAGCACGTGAAAAATGTTGTTCGTTGTTCGTCATGTATACAGTTCTACTTAGTACTAATTACTTTTAATTTCCACGCATTATTTGAGAAAAGCACTATACAAGCCTTGGCCACAACTAGGAATTGATGGACTTACGTATATTTACACGTTCGTCCATCAATACCTCTTTTGCTGGCCGCTGCAGTAATGTACTATTTTTGCTATTAAACAGGGAACATCCAACACTAAGGAAATAATCCTAGCATTTTACAACACTTTACAACCGTATAAGTTATCGGACACAATTTACCTCCGAATTCAGAACAACAATTTGTAGGTCATACAAAGTATTGTCCGACGTGGGAATCGAAATCGTGAAACTGGCACTATAGGTCATCTTAAGTCTTAACAATAATTACACTATCTGTGCAGTCTGAAAAAAAAATGACTTTGTATTTTTATGTTATTGAGTTAATGTATTTTTATTTAATTGAGTAAATATTAATAATAATTGATTAACTAATTAATAATATAATTAATAATTAATAATAATTGAAGATCCTCGAATGCGTCCAAGCACATCGTAAATTGCCGCTGAAATTAAAAACGCTAGTCTGACCACGCTGGCGCGCTAAAACCCTTTGGCTGGTTTTCCTGTCACGCTGACGGTCGGCGCTGATGGGTCAATTTGTATGTAGTTATAGATAGCGTTCTTGAGTCGCGCTGACCGCTCAGCGATGACGGCCGTCAGCGCCGAGCTATACGTGGCCGTGCGCGCCGCGCGTCGGCGCTGCTGACCAACAGGCGCCGACGCGTCTCCATACTCAGTGAGCGTTTTCGTGTCGCGTTGAGCGCACGTACCGACAAATACAGTCATGGACAATCGTGTAATAGATACCGGTCGAGTAATTGAAGAAGTGCGATTAAGGAAATGTTTATGGGACACTTCGGACTTATTATATCAAAACAAAGATGCACGTAACAAATCCTGGGATGACATCGTCGTCGCACTTTTCGAAAACGTTTCATCAGAAGAAAAACAACATTTAGGTTAGTATTAAGTTTTTATTTATTCATTGGTTAAGAAAGTGGTAGATAATCATTATTTTTAAAATATACATGAATCTTGCCAGGGCACACTACCCGCGGGACTCAAAAACATATGGTATATATATATATATATATATATATATATATATATATATATATATATATATTCATATGGTTTCATTATGCTGTTAGATATTCCAAAAGCACCATCTCCAACAATCACATGCTGAACTGGATTATTTGTTCCTGGCAAAGGCTTAGAACCCGGTATATTCAAAGTGCCATTTTCAAGTCTTCTGTATATTTCACTATCTCGAAATATTGATGCATCAGAGTTTTTTCCATAGGCTCCAACATTTACATAAGTAAAACAGTAATCTGCATCGCACACAGCTAGAAGAACTATGGAATAAAAATGTTTGTGATTGTAGAACATTGACCCGCCACCCACTGGATTTATAATTCTTATGTGCTTGCCATCAATGGCACCAACACAATTAGGAAAATTGGTTCTTTGAAGAAACCCTGCAGCTATATCTTGCCACATATGACAAGTTTTTTTTGGAATGCATTCATCACGTAAAATTTCCCAAATTGTCATACATACTTCATTCACGATTCGACTGATGGTTGTTATTCCAATTCTAAACGAATAATGCAGATCTGTATATGTCCGACCCGTAGCCAAAAATCTGTGAAAATAACAATAATTTAATTATTTCAGGAAAAGGTATTCAACAGCGATGGAAAACAGCCAGGGATGCTTTCTTCAGATCAAACACAGTTATGAAAAACACACCATCTGGTAGTTCAGCAAAAAAGTTCAAAAAATATGTTTTTTTTGATGAATTAACTTTTTTGATCCCGTTAAATCAAAATGAAGTAGATGAATCACTATACGAATCAGCATTATCACCCCAAGAAAATTCTCAAAATACCGAATCTATTTCTGATAAGAATACTGCAGCTGTTAATAATGATGTGTTGCCATCTTCTTCAAATGGTTCACAAAACCCGCAAGGCCAAGCATTATCGGAAAATACATGGGCTAAAAAAAGAAAAAATCGACCTCGCCAAACCAGCCAAGAAAGCTCTGAATTTGAAAAAGGTTTATTAAATCTGCTTGCAAGTCAAACGGCAGATTTAGCAAGCGATGACTTGTCTTTCTTTTCCTCTTTAGGACCTATTTTAAAAACCTTTGATTTTGAACAAAAGTTAGTTTCGCTCAAGAGTCCTGAATATCGTAACAATTGTAAAAAATATGCATTATAGACCATCCAGCTCAACATCCACAGTAAATTTAACATCTCCAGACGTAAGATCACCACCACAATATGAGCCGCAAAATATTTATAATACACCATCACCATACAATTATAACTATGAGACAGCAACAAGACATCCGGAATATCAAACAGGCACTTCTTCTTATACCGAGAATGATGATCTTGGCGGTTCATCTGAGAATATTTAACATGTCTAAGCTTAACATGTTTAATTTTGTTTCTTACAATAATAATTACATAATATTTCAGTGTACTTATTTTTTCTTACCTTAAAGTAACCACCAAGCGCTCAATCGGCTGTATAGGAACACGACGTAAGCTGCAATAGACCAATCTATTTTGTAGCTTTGCTAGTAATTCGTCAAAACTTCTTGATGACATACGGAAATAGTTAAAAAACTTTTTGTCGTCCTCTCTCAACTGGCCGTATAATATATAGAATTCCCCTGCGAAGATTCTCTGCTCGATCAATGGATGAACATGTAGTTTTTTCTTTTGCAAATGTTTTTTCTTTGCTAAATAGTACGCGGCAACAATTTTCACTACCATCGACATCATTTGCGTCTGTACTTCACGGTGATCAGCGCTATGATCAGCGCGATACTAAAACGATACGAGCTGACCGATCAGCGCTGACAAGCTACGCCCCCTCTTTCAGCGCCGACCGTCAGCGTGACAGGAAAACCAGCCTTTGACTTATCGCCACCCAAGCGATAACGCACACGAAGACCGAATGTTCGTGACGATAGCCAATAATGACCGGTCACATCTGCGTGTAGGTATCGTCTCATTGCACGAAGCTTCGTGACGATACAAGCAGGTGCAGCCCTTTTTTTTTTTTTTTTTTTTCCCCTGCGATGGGCCACGGACGTCGCACCCCGCCAAATCGGTCCGGGGCGACGGAAGAGGCGGCGCGCAACCCCATCGACCCACCCTGCAAGCACCTCTTCTTCGCCGTGCGAGCGGGCCACCGGTACCCGATCTTTGTCTTCGGTGGCCCGCTCGGCGGTATGGCCTCTCGGGCTCCTCTCCTGTCGACGCCCCGGCAGCTTTCGCCGTCGAGGCGTCGTCCTCACGCGGTGGCCTCACGTCAGGTGACCGGACAATTCCCCGGTCCAATCACCCGAAGCCTCGGTTAGGGCGGCATCAGGCGCAGGTACTCGCGCCTGCGCCGCCCCGGCCGCGGGCGGCGGCCCGGGTTACGGGAATCCTCCCGGGCCCGTTCCGCCGCCTCCTTCTGCGAGATGACAGCCTCGCAGAAGGCGGCGACCGCGTCCCAATTCCTGACGCTGTCGACCATCGCTCGCGCTACAGCCGGCAGCGTCAGATCGGCACCGATGACAGCGACGAGGTCACGGCGCTGCCCGTCCCAGCCCGAACATACCTCGAGCGTATGTTGCGCCGTGTCCTCGTCGCTACTGCAATGGTGGCAGGACGGAGTCCACTCCCTCCGCACGACCGTGTGCAGGTACTTGCCGAAGCAACCATGCCCCGACAAGACCTGCACCAACCGGAAAGAGAGAACTCCGTGCCGCCGCTCCATCCACTCCATCAGTACGGGCCGGAGGGCCTCAACGGTAAAAACACCGTGTCTAGGCCTCTCCAGCCGCGTAGCCCAACGGGCGATGACTTCTCGGCGGGCGTCCTCGCGCCAGGTGGCTATCTCGTTGAACGATGGGGAGCCACCCTCTTCGCGCATTGAGGTAACCCGCCGGTAGAGGTCGGAGAGCATCTCCGCCTCTAGGTCCCACGGGGGTGTCCCGGCCAATAGGCATGCCGCCTCGGTAGACACCGTGCGGTACCCGCGAATGGCTCTGACCGCCATGGCTCGCTGTGGCCTCCACAGCACCGCCCTGAGCTGGGCGTTCAGAGCCCTCGCCCACACGGGTGCGCCGTACATGGCCATTGAGCGGATCACCCCCGCATACAGCCGTCGGCCCTCGAAACTGGGTCCGCCCACGTTCGGCATGAGCCGAGAAAGGGCGGACGCCGCGCCGACCAGCCGGGGAGCAATTTGACGAAAATGCTCCCGGAACCACCATCGCCCGTCGAGCACCAGACCCAAGTACCTCATATGGGCCTGGATACTGATGTGGATGGAGTTGACGACTAGCGAGGCGCCGATGGGCAGCCTCACACGGGGCCCATGGAATAGTAGAGCCTCCGTCTTGTTTAGGGCCACCCTGAGCCCCAGCGCCTCAATACGCCTGACCATCTCCTCGGTGCCTAGAGTGGCCAGGCTCGCCGCCTCTTCGAGTGTCCTGCCCCGGGCTGTGACGAGCGTGTCGTCAGCATAGCATATAACGCTCAGCCCTGGGGGGAGACTCCCTCTCAACGCCCAGTCGTAACCGATGTCCCACAGAGTCGGCCCCAGAACCGAACCCTGCGGAACACCGCACGACATGGGCGTCCGCACAATGTCCCCTGCGGGGCTCGCGTAGAGAACACTGCGCCCCTCCAAATAGTCTGCCACCAGCCGCCTGAGGTACAGGGGCACTCCATGGAACCGGAGCGCCTCCCTGATGCAGCTGAATGGCAGACTATTGAAGGCGTTGGCGATGTCCAACGACACCGCCAACAGCACTCCTTTGCCGGCGACAGCCTCCGCGGCCGTCTGCCTCAGGCGTAGCAGGGCCCCGATGGTCGAACGCCCCCTCCGAAACCCAAATTGAGCGTCCGACAGATCGGGCCCCACCTCCTCCAGGTGCTGGACGATGCGGGCAGCGAGGACACGCTCCAGCAGCTTACCCACATCGTCCAGAAGCACAATGGGCCTGTAGGCCGACGGCGAATCCGGGGGCCGTCCCGGCTTTGGCAGGAGAACCAACCTCCCTTCCTTCCAGCACTCAGGGAACTGTCCGGACGTCAGACAGGCGTTGAACAGTCGCCTGAGGCGAGGTTCGAGATGCTCGAGGAGCAACGTCAACACCCGGACTGGGACTCCGTCCGGGCCGGGGGCCGTGGTGGCGGAACGAATCTTCGCCACGGCTGCCCCCACTTCCGACTCCGTCACGGGCGGAACACTCTCGACGGCCTCCCGATTGTGATCTGGCGAAGCCATGACCGGGGGCGTGTGCTCCGACTGCCGCGGGAACAGCTCCTCGACCACTCTACGAAGGAGGTCGGGCTGGAGGGTCTCGGTGAGGGGGGGGCCCTGTGCGCGAAGCTTATTCAGCGACACGCGATACGGGCGACCCCAGGGGTCACGGTCGAGACCGTCCAGCATCTCCTGCCAACTCGCGTCCTTGGCGGACCGGATGGCCAGCCGAAAGGCGGTACGCGCTCTGCGGTACGCCTCGTACAGCTGGCCCTCCCGCTCAACATCGCGGCGACGCCGCCGACTGCGGGTGTAGGACCTTCGGGCACTAATGCACGCCGCACGAAGGTCCGCCAGTCTTGGGGACCACCAGTAGACCCCCTGCCTCGGAGGTAGACGCCGCACCCTGGGCATGGCCGCATCGCAGACCTGCGTTAACGCACTGCGGATGCGGACAGCCTCAACGTCCACTCCGTCCGCTGGGGGTGGTGAGGACAGCCACGTGTTCACGATGGCCGCCTCCGCCAGTAGGTCCCTATCCAGACGCCCCACAGCCCACCGCGGAAATGCGGGAGCTCGGTCCGCCCTGTGACCCCTGCTGGGGTCCCGGAGAGGGGAGACCTCCATCCGGATGTAACGGTGATCCGACAGGGTCTCCGCCTCCTCCAGGACACGCCAGTTCCTCACTCGTGGTGCGACAGCAGGGCTAGCGAACGACAAGTCCACTATCGACCCACCCTGCTGTCGCACACACGTGTTCACTGAGCCTCTGTTTAGGACACAGAGGCCCAGTGACGCCGCCCACTCCACGATCGCCCGCCCGCGATCGTCCGTCATCGGGGACCCCCACGCCGTGGATTTGGCGTTGAAGTCCCCCAGGACCAGGACGAGGCCCGGTGCCAGTCGCCGTATCGAAGCCTCCAAGGTGGTGAGGGAGGCCCCAAAATCGTCCATTCTCCTATTAGGGGAGAGGTATACACTGTAGAGCGTGACCCCTCCCCAATCCGCAGCGACAAATTCCTCGCCCCTATCCAAGAGGGATAAGGACGGAAAGTGCCGCTGCGTGGAGGTGACGATTGCCGCGGTTCCGTTACGGCTGACCACCCAATTGGGGCGATCAGGCACACAGTACGGTTCCGCGACTACGGCTGCACCGATCGACCACTCCGCCATGGATTGCAGGAGGAGATCCTGCGCACCGGCGGAGTGGTTGGTGTTGGCCTGCAGGAGGTGAGTGGACTGGGCAGCCATTAATGGGCCGTGTCCATCATCACCTCCTGGCTTGCGCCGGGCGATCGGGCCGCGCTAGGAGCGGGAGCGGCCGGAGTCGAAGGGCCGCTCCGCCCCTTTGGAGCCGAAGCCGGAGGTCTACACGCCCCAGAGCCCATGCGGTGCTTGGCAGGCTTATTACCCGCCGCACACGCGGGGCAGTGGGGCGGGGCGGCGCAAGATGCCGCCATATGCCCAGTCTGACCGCAGCGGAAACAGAGTCCGCCGCAGTCAAAGCAATTAGTGCATGTTGGCCGGGTGTGCCCGACCGCCATGCACTTGAAACACCTCGCAGGCCGGTGCTCCAGCACGGTGACTCGCGCTGAGCTCCAGCCCACGAGGAGCCTGCCTGAGCCGGCCAGTTGCCTGACCGACTCCACTGGGCATTGCACCCAGGCGGCACCTACGCCGCCCGGACCGGGCCGGATGGCGCCAACCCGGACGGTGTCCAGGGGACACCCGGTTTTCGAGGCAATGGCCTCCCGGATGTCTTCCACCGTCACGGAGTCGTCCAGACCCGCGATGCGCATTTCGGCGCACTTTACAGGTCTGGCGATTTTGATGCCACCCTCCTCGGCGAATAGACCTCGCAGCTTCGACGCCACGCTATCGGCCGTTCTGGTGCCCTCGGCCCCAGGGAACTCCAAAATTCGAGCCCCTGTCCGAGCCTTGCGGGTCCGGGCTTCGACGCCTCCTATGTCGGAGACGTCGAGCTCCTGCCGGGCTTTCCTCAGAACGGCCTCATAGCTGAGGCCCCTTTCTGCCGCCTCAGGCAGCACAGTGATCACCACTGCGGCTGTCTTCGGCGGCCGGAGCCCCTTGCGCGGCCTCTTCCTCTTCGTGCCGCCTCCTCCGGCTCCTGCCTGGGGAGCGGCGACCTCAGCGGCGCGCTTGGCCGCCGCTCTCCTCCTCTTGCCGCGACTCTTTCTGCCGCGCTCGGCCAACTGCCAACCCTGTTCGGGCATAGCGGGCGTACCTGGCGCTGAGGGCGCAGTCGCGGTCGCGCTAGTCGTCGCTGGCGGTGTTGGTGCTGGCGACGACTGCGGTCCAGCAGGAGCCGGTGCCGCCTTCCGTTTCTTCGTCGTGGGAGCGGGGGCGGGCCCCTTGGACTTGGGCCCAGCCGCGGCCGCGGCGTAGCTGCCCCCCACGCGGCCACCCTGACAAGGCAGAGGGGCGGGGGCTGGTGCCGCATATGGCCTCTTATCCGCGGCGAGAGGTGGCCGAACTCGTGGTTCTGGAGGCAGCCTTGCCTCCAGAACGGCCAAGCGCGCATCGACCAAATTGCCGACTGTGTCAATGATGGCGCGCAAGGCCTCGTCCGGCACGCCCTCCACCGCGGGCAGCAGGGTTGTTGTCGCCGGCTGGACCTCTGCCGGGGCCCGCTCCGCGACGTTTGGCGGCTTCCTTGCCGCAGCGGCCTGGCTAGCGATAGCTGGCGTCCTCTTCTTAGGGGCGGCGGCGACCTCGACTTCTTGGCGGCTAGCGCTGGTCGACGACTCAGTTGGCGCAGTCTGCATGAGCCGCGCTATTTGGGCCCTAAGGTCGGTCACGTCCTTTGACAGCAGGCGGTTCGCTCGCCGCACCGCCGATAGCTCGGCTCCCAACTGTCGATTCTGGGCCCGCAGGCCCGACACCTCGCCACTGAGGCGGGCGTTATCGGCCTGCAGGGCCTCCATACTCGCGGCTGGGGCGCTCGCGCGGGCACCAGCGGCCGCCACTTCGGTGGGGGGGATGCCGGACAACACCTCCAGCACCCTCGCGGCGGCCGCCTCGTTATCGGCCTGCCTGCCTTCCGCCACTCCACGCACTCCGCCGGCCGGGGAGTGGGTCGTTCTGCCCGTCATCGCGGCCCCTCGCCCTCTGCGCGACGCCGGCACTTTGGGGGGAGGCATGATTACCACGCTCCCTTCGGAATCGGCGCCAGAGCTGCCCTCCTTATTCAGGGGGCGCTTCCGCACCTTCGAAGGGAGGGCCTCCTCCCTTACCGTCAGGGCCGCCGCCGCAGGACGCGGTGACGACCTGGCAGTGGCGACTTCCTCATCCGACCCGCTGACCTCCTTGGACGGCTCTGCGGAACTAACGCCCTCGTCCATCACATCGGCAGATCCACTGCCCTCGTCTCTGGACGGCTCTGCGACAGAACTGTCGCCCTCGTCCGTTGACGGCTCTGCAGTGGATCTGCCGCCGTCCTTGTCCCGCTCGCGCGCGTAACGCTCGCGGTTTTCAGAGTTCCGCTTCTTTTCGCGAGCGTTCGCTTTCGCAGCTTTCCCCCATGTGAACCGCGCCGTCCGGCGCTTCTTCTTCTTCGAGGGGGGGGCCTCTGTGGTCGGTGCCGGGCCCTCGGTGGACGCCTCCAGTCCTAAGGACGAGGCGTCGTTTGTGCCAGTTTTATGTTGGCTTAGCAAGGCCGTAGGGTGGGAATCCGTAGGATCCCCGTCTTTTTTTGGTAAATTAGGCAAATCCATGACTATTCCCACGAGAATGGGAGAAAAACCGTCGACCCGGGCAGAGATCCCTGTACCCGGGCAAGCCTACATTTACCAACCAGAGGGTCGGCCGGTACCCTGGCTGGAGCGTGCTAGGAACAGAACAGCCCATCTGCCATGCATCCTCTCGCCGCACGCCAGAACTTAGGATTCTGGGTAATTTCCGAATTCGAAGGTCGAATTCTTTATAGAGGTTGTCTTCCTCGCGGTCCGGGCGGTTAAGCCAAGACCCTCGTTCCTGATACTACGCCTCACGACAACTAGTCCTGAAGCAAGATATCAGGTTTACGATATGTCGGCGGTGGCATAAGCCTGCCCAGCCCTCAAATGAATGAGTGACCGGGCCCGTCCGAAATTTCGCCTCCTGTACCCTCTACAACTAGAGGGTCAGGAGCGAATTGGGGCTCAACCCATTGGTGGGGAACCCGCCCTCTCGCCAGAAATTAGCTGCGGGCGACAATTCAGCAGAAGAACGATCTGGGGGACTGTCGCCCGCACCCAGGGTACACCACGTGGAGGTTTTCTGGCACAGCAGGTGCAGCCCTAGCATAAGTGTTTTGGTAATCTTCGTAGACATACCGCACGGCACATTATGTTTTGTTTATTTATTTATATATGTATTATTTAAACTGCTAATTACGATAGTTATAGGTGAAGCCATTCTATGCGTTATTTCTATCATTGTGGTTTAAAAGAACCCGCTATTTTATTACGATCTTGCAATAACACATTAAGAGATCGCAACCAGAAAGACCTAAGAACGTGCGCCAGTTTTTATTATATAATATGTTCAGTTGTTAGTGTCGGATGGCTTTCACCACCGGGTCGGACTATAGGTGAAAGCTAAGGTTACGTAATTGGGAAAAGTTTAAGTGACATTGCTCAAGGGCACCCCCTCTGAGACTACGGCACGGAGCGTTGCTGGAAGCAAAGTGAGTGCTCCCATGTTTTGAATAGGGACTATGTCTTACGGCAGTTTTCAACTCCAACAGCGGAGGTGATATTGTATACATTTTTGTTTTATACCTACGCTGGCTGACTAAACTCTTTACTGAGTGCAACGTCATTGTCATCTTGGCTGAGAATGTCATGGAGATGATGGATCTGAGAACATTTAAAGTTATGACTATAGACTTGACAGACTACTTGTGAAAGCGAGGAATATGATCGTTTCTGTGTCTAGACTATATGGACTGTGAGGAAATATTTTCATGATTGTAGACATTTGAGTAGTGCTTTGAGCCCTCATGCGTTGCTAAACACCCCAGTAACTAATAATTTGACATATTTTATCGGAGACAAGGACTATTATACCACGATTTTTTTAAATTAATTTAATCCTATAATTTTATGACAATGACCAGTAAGATAAAGCGGCTATGAGAGATCAAAATGTGAATTTATCGTAGTACTTAATTTAAAACAGTAATAATGATTATGTGATTAAATTTGCTCATTAGTACTCTGCTACTAAAAATAAATAGTAACATGAAACTTAAATTAAATATTTTATATTTTTATCTGTTGCAATACTTATATCTCCCTTGTCAAAATTGGAGCGACCTCTCCCGACTTCCCGTTTTTCTAAAACCGTATAATATTTTAAATAAAGGTAATAATCTAGATAATTTACTGAAATCTTTGTGTTTTTGTGCAATTTTTTTACGTTTTGGTGTGTATGAGTTGTTGTGTGACATAATTAAGAGTTTATTTTTATATTTAGTTTCGGTAAATAAGCTCAACTTGCTCGTCATATTACTCGCGCAAGTAACGCCGAAATAATTAATTTTATTGGTGATATTGTGTTTATCATTAACTTCTTCTAATATATTGCTTGGTTACTTGTAAATTTATTCAGTAAGTGCTCTTTTTTGGCGTATTTATTAAGTGGCAAAAGTTAAATTGTACGTAAAACTTATGAGCCGCTCCTACATTTTCGTTCATGAATATCCAATTGTATATTCATTTTGTCAAGAACAGATACAGATGGGGTAGATACATATTAGTATTATGCATATAGGTCACTGGTATTGATTTACTGAAGCTGCATTTTGGTACAGGTAGGTATGTACTGATAGGTGTTTCTAAATTGCATTTGCGCACTGGGTATACCACTATATCACATGCGCATTTTATTTAATATTGAAGGACAAAAACGCTATTAAACTTAAAGAAAAAGGAGTATTCTGGTATTTATACTTTTTGATAATTCAGGTCTAAAAACTAGCTGTTCATTATTTTTCCATATTTCTATATCGTTATATATTCTAATAACCATGATATATTGAATTAATGAGACTGCAGTTATTCACTAAAAGATCGTGTATAAATAGTTGATGTAAAAAATATCCTTGACTAGATATGCCTGCAGATTTGCCTACAATGAATTTTATCAATCACTTCTATAGAATATAAAGTTGCCACTCTGTTATTAAGAATGACATCTCTGTGCCTAATTACAACCAAATGTGTTTACCTATTCCAGTTTCGTGTAATAAAAAGTATCCATCTGATTTTTTTTTTCCTAGAGGCATATGTTAAGGTAATACCACACCCATCTTTTATCACTTAGTATTTAGTAATTTTCTGTTATCAGATCACAGAATCAAACTTCACGATTAAATAAAATTAAAAAAACAAAACTAACAGAAATGGTGATGGCCAAGTATGATGATGATATGCTCTACTCTCTTCAAGGTCTACATTTTAATAGTGTCCCAACTTAGATAAGTCCTGCTGATGGACCCATGTTTCCTCTACTATTGAAAGGAAATTGACTTATACCATACTGGTGAGATAAAAAAAATAATACATGCTTGTCTCTTGTTTACAGAAATTTGTGTATCTTAGAAAGTTCTCAAAAAGACTTCAAAATGCCAGAACTTACAGAGTTGGACAAAGCCACAGCTTCCATGACTGAGAAACGCAAGGAGGAGACTGCATCATCTGACAGCGACTCAGATGATACTATCCCAGAATTAGAGGATGCAGGTAAAACAATTATTTTATTAAAAAAAAAATATGCCTTTGTGACAATAACTTAAGAATCCAATGTGTCAGCAATCCGTACTTTATGTGGCAAAAGAATAAACTGGCAAAAGGAATAGGTGGTACTGCTTTTCTTGACATCTCATAGTATCAATCACCCAAGATTGCATAGATAGTAAAGTGGTTAAAATACCTTCGGTACCAAGTGTCATGTTTAATTCCCATGTAGATATTTTGTGTGATATAATTTCTAATTGTTCCGAGTCTGAGTGAAATTTGTGTTCATTAATTGTATGTTTATAAAGTCCTCTATGATAGGATTGTTTTTTGGAAGGCTGATTATGGTGTTATCTCCACTTCACAAGCTTGCTTATGTCCAACAGTGGGTATAACTTAGACATGCGCGAAACAGTACTTTGCGAAGTAATGTTATATGGCATTACATTTCGTGCCGAGTAATATTACATTTTACCATCACTTCAAACATCACACATGACATTTCATTTAATATAAGCCTTAATGTTCTAAAAATAGAGCTCAAAATAAATATTTATCGACCGCAGGCGCAGCGCGGTCCAGTCGTTCTATCCCTCTCACTCTCCCGAAAAGACACACGGCGCGTTTGAGAGATAGATAACCATTACCAAATTACCGAACATTGCAGAAATACAGAACAGTACACGATTGTTCGGCGTCATGTTTAATGTGATGTTTAATGTCATGTCATGTTTAGTCGCGCAATGTGTAATATGACAGTACGCGGTCGGGTAATATTACGTGTGATGCATCACTCGCATTACTTACACATGTCTAGTATAACTGTCAAATAAGGCAATAACCTACATGGTGGTAAATAATAATTGCCATGACATATTATATATAATCAAAAGTGGGCTAGAATTACAGAAGTTAATACACATCAATCCATGTTTCCCTAAATTTTAAAGCCTGTACTACTGAATGGCGCTTTTGAAAATGAATGTTTTATTTCTAATAATTTAATGTACATTTATTACTTAAATTTTTATCATTATATCAATTTTGTAAAACATTTTATATAAGGATATAATGGATTTGCACTTGTTTGACTTTGTTTAGTGCGAGGCAATATAAATAAATTTGATCTTATAGGGACACCGGGTACAGGTGGCATTGCCAATCCTATTGCTGGCATTGACATTGTCTCCAAAGCCAAACAGTCACGTGGTGAGAAGAAAGCCCGTAAAATAATGAGCAAATTGGGACTTAAACCTGTAAGTATATAATGAAATATTTCACAAGCATACCTCTAAAAAGTATTATTTTGTACTCTATTAACTCTATACCTCATTCATATTCCAATAATTATTTAAAATATCTTTAACAACTTGCATACCCTTATTTTCATGATTCTCAAAATATTTATGTATATTGGGAATCTCCATTAAATGTGTGACCTAAAGATTTTCTGATTTCTGTATATCTCCTTGATGAGATGTCAAGAGACTTGTCTCAACTCACTCGCCCCTCCCCCTAATCTCACATGAGAACTTTCAAAATTTATATTTTGAGTATAAATATATTTTATATCATAAAAAAATATTTTTTTATTTTTATTCAGATTAGGAAATACTATTATTTGGAATTGTTTAGATTGTAATCTAAAATCATAATATTTAAATGGTACCATAATACTTAAATGGGTACTACTTAATAGGAAACATTTTAATTCAGTTGTGTGGAGACTAAATAATTTGATTTTTTCACAATTTTACACTAGTTTTTGGGACAAAATTTATAAAATATTTGCTGAATCCCACTCTACATTGGTTTGATCCCTCCCTGTACTGATCTCATATAGTCAATGGGTGCACCCTAACCTTTTTCTCTGGTTTATATAACCTAACTGCAGTATAGAAACAAAACAGAGGTGTCATAAGGACATTAAAATAACTGAAATGCATGCATTTATAAATAATAGTACACTCCTCTTGAAAGTAGTCAAAAGGTAAACAACCAATATTGACTATTCATAATGATTGCCATATTTTGACAAGGTTGCTTTTTGATAAATGTTTTGTTTTTTTTTTATTTATGCTTCTAGCACTATTACATTATTACTTATATATTTCTTTTCATTTTTATATCTTTATACATTCATAGATTTTTTATACTTCTAATATTTAACAGCTTGTAAAAAAAAGGACTTGTACATTCAAATTGTTTACCTTTTGGATTACTTGGATTGGTTTAGACAAAATATTTATTTCATTATTTTAATTGATTTTAAAAGCAAAGCATTAAATTATTATTGATAGCATATCATCCTTAAATAAATTGTCTATCAAAAGTATGTACTGTCACTCACTATTCTACTATAGATATTAAAAAGTAAACATGGTTCAAGAGCAACTTGTGCCTCTTACTTAATTACCCTTAGTTATTCTTGGCAACCCAATGGCACTAAAGCCATAACAAGTTCAAGGTACTAGAGTGACACTACTTACTTTTAAGTATGATATTCATAGTAAAAACTTTAGGTATTTATAATACACACTAAGATTTCTGTATATTTTATGATATACATTGCTAATTCCGTTTTAGCCAAAAAGGCCTGGTCTAGGTTAATTTCTATCTAGTCTAAAAACATAAAAAGAAACAAGTACAAATTATTGATCTACATAAAAAAAAAGTTTTGTTTTTAATTTAGTTAAATTTATACATCACAAAATATCCATTCAAGTTAGGAACTCTACGACAAAGCTTTGAACAAGCCAGTGTTCACACCTTTTCTGAAGCTACATGTATTGAATTATAAATTATTATTAATTTAACTGTTTAATTTCTACTTGGATCATGTCTTACCTTGCTGTCATCGGCAAAAAGAATTCTAGGGTAAGCTATGTTTTAGACAAACCTTATGCAACCTCTAAGACTTGGAAAATATATGCATTATTTATTTTGTAAATGATGTAATTCAAAAAGAATATGCTTCTCAGATTAAACCTCTTTTTTTATTTGCTCAAAAATGTACTATTGTATAATTGCCTTTTTGATTCTCATAATTTTTAATTAATCCTTTTGTTTTTCTTTTTTATTTTCACAAAATACAGCTTCTTATATATGTTAGAATTATTTGCTTCTCAAATGAAAATTTTTAATGCTACATTGTCAGAATCTTCACCTTTTGACTACTTTATTTTTACTTGATTTTATCTGTATGTTTAAAAAAACAGATTTCCTGGTTTTTGGCTAATTTTAGTTTTTATATGCAAATACAACATGGTAACAGTTGCAAAAACTGCCAATTAAGATCTCAATATTGACCTATGCCAATTCAATTTAGTGTTGTAAGGTTAAACTTACATTATCAAAGAGACTCACTTCAAAAATTACCCAGATTCATATGCAATATGTTTTCTTTATTTGGCATAGGTGAATCATTGCAACATGGCTTTGATGAATCATTGCAATTATTACTAAAAATGTGAAATAACATAGGCGCTGTAGAAACTCCCTTAGCAATCACAAAGATAGGGACACAGCAGTACTTGTCTGGGGAACTTATAACACCGATCTGTGTGCCAAACATGATAATTAAGGCATTATTCTTCCTTCATATGCGTATTTCTCATAATCGTTTTCTTAGGGAGACCTATATTTGCAAGTAGACTTCGATAGACTGGAGGGTATGGATGGATGGTTAAAAAATGGCTTCCATACATCAATATATATATAAACATCTGGTCAGAGATATGTGCTTTACTTATCTTTATAAACCAGCTTCTAAGAAAAAATTTCTAGACCCTAATGTTTATTTAGCTTCTAATCCAACAGATCAATCCAACAAATCTTTCAAAATCTATTTTTATCATATTTGTATGAAATTCCAGGTCCAAGGAGTCTACAGGGTCACTATCCGCAAATCAAAGAACATCCTTTTTGTCATCAACTCACCAGATGTATACAAGAATCCACACTCCGACACCTACATTGTTTTTGGCGAGGCGAAAATTGAAGATCTCTCACAACAGGCCACCATGGCTGCAGCGGAAAGGTTCAAGGCACCAGAGAGTGCTACAGTTGGTAATGATGCTGCAGCTGCTGGTACGGTGAGCAATATATTTTGTTTTTCAAAGTTTGTTTCATTAAAAGTCACATTATTTATTTCTTTTATGGATATTGGTAGTTTAAATAGAAAAAAAAATTGCCAGGTTATATTAACAATGAGATTCATTCTACTGAATGATGAATTTAAGCTTAAGTTACAACAATGTTTCATCTAAACAATGTAGATGATAGTTAAAGAAGTCTGTTAAAGAAAGGGTTTATTAGTTACTAGCTTCTGCCCGCGGCTTCGCCGGCGAAAAAAGTTACTTTCATAAAGTTGATCTATTATCCCAAGAAACCAGGATAAAAGTATCCTATATGATAATCTAGGAAATTTTAATGTCATATTTACTTATATCTAATCAACAGCCTAAAAATAAGTTTCAAGTTTCTGGCTAAAATGACTTCCGTACAACTTTTCATTCCCCTTTACAACCCTTTTTTTGAATTAAAAGGTAGCCTATGTCCTTCGTCAGGCCATCTGTGTACCAAATTTTATTTAAATCGGTTCAGTAATTTTGGCGTGAAAGCGCAACAGACAGACAGAGTTACTTTCGCATTTATAATATTAGCAAGGATTTTAAAAAGCAACAGCCTGTTCTAAGGACTCACACTTGTTTTGCGGGGGACTTTACAAACATTTGAAGGACACAAATTATATCCAGACTGGGAACAATAATTTCTTAGTTGAACTTTATTTATTATTCGAGGAGTTTAGGAATCAAACCTGCAATACTTGACATGGTAGACTGGTATCTCAACCACTATACTATCTGTACAGTCAAAGCACTCTGCTGCTTTTAATATTGCATTCACGAAATATAACTATAGATTATTAATATTTAATATAACCAAGGTAAAGTCATTCTCAATTTATGTTTCGCACTTGCTAAATTTGCCCAATATTTCATGCTAATAAGACAAGCTGATATAGGGTTTAATATTGAGGTTTCCTTCTCTGAGTAAAGGGTTAAGTTTTTGGCATTTCTTGATGACTCCCACGGGCAAGTTACCATTATTACATGGGAAATGCTACTAAATGGAGAATAATATTAATTTAAAATGGTATTTTATTATATAACAGACGGTAGCTCCTATCGCCGAAGAAGAGGATGAGGAAGGAGTAGATGAGACTGGTGTAGATGAGAAAGATGTGGAGATTGTGATGTCACAAGCCAATGTCTCACGAGCGAAGGCAGTTCGAGCTTTGCGGAACAACCAATCGGACATCGTCAATGCCATTATGGTAAGAAACAAACATCCTATATCATCATCATGCCAGCACATATAGGTCCCATTGTTGGGCTCACACTCCACTGTGGAAAGGCAATCGATTTACTATACCACACTAGTCAGACATTTTGGTATAGGATTTTATTTTTAGTTTTCTTTCTTTTGCTCTGACGTTATCTGCTTGTGTCCCTTAGTCGTTGCTTACGAGCACCAGGTTCGCAACAGGTAGTGAATAGTATTTTCACTTCATCACCACACGGAAAAAGTCCCATATAACCATTGTCAACCCTTCATCATACAACACTGAAGATAAGGTTCACCAGAAAAACGTCACATTGACCAATTTAGAAAATAAACCTTTTAAAATATTTAAATTTTATATAATAACAAGAAATCATAATTGTTGTAACAGCTCCAAATAGATAGATAGAACCAGACTGTTAGTAATTCGTAAGACATCAAACAAGTGTGTGATGCAGCAAGAATATAATTCACCACTCCCTATCTTACCCTTTTTTTTATTTTTTTTTTGGTGGGCCATGGATGCGTCTCGCCCCGCCAAGTCGGTCCGGGGTGACGGAAAAGGCGGCGCGTGACCCCATAGACCCACCGTAAAACCTTCTCTCTTCGCCGTGCGAGCGGACCACCGGTACTCGATTTTAACTTCGGTGGCCCGCCCGGCGGTTTACCCTCGCGGGTTCCTCTCGTCGACGCCCCGACAGATTTCGCCGTCGGGGCGTCGCCCTCACGCGGTGGCCTCACGTCAGGTGATCGGACAATTCCCCGGTCCGATCACCCGAGGCCTCGGTTAGGGCGGCATCAGACGCAGGTAACCGCGCCTGCGCCGCCCCGGCCGCTGACGGCGGCCCGGGTCGCGGGAATCCTCCCGGACTCGTTCCGCCGCCTCCTTCCGCGAGATGAAAGTCTCGCAGAAGGCGGCGACCGCGTCCCAGTTCCTGACGCTGTCGACCATCGCCCTTGCGACAGCCGGCAGCGCCAGGTCGGCACCGATAACAGCGACGAGGTCACGGCGCTGCCCGTCCCAGCTCGGACATACCTCGAGCGTGTGTTGCGCCGTGTCCTCGTCACTGCTGCAATGGTGGCAGAACGAAGTCCACTCCCTACACGCGACCGTGTGCAGGTAGAAGCCAAAGCATCCGTGCCCTGACAAAACCTGCACCAGTCGAAAGGAGAGGACTCCGTGCCGCCGCTCCACCCACTCCATCAGTACGGGTCGGAGGGCCTCGACGGTGACGACACCGTGTCTAGGCCTCTCCAGCCGCGTAGCCCAACGGGCGATGACGTCTCGGCGGGCGTCCTCGCGCCAGGTGGCTATCTCGCTCAGCGATGGGGAGCCACCTTCGTCGCGCAGTGAGGTCACCCGCCGGTAGAGGTCGGAGAGCATCTCCGCCTCTAGGTCCCACGGGGGTGTCCCGGCCAGCAGGCATGCCGCCTCGGTCGATACCGTGCGGTACCCGCGAATGGCTCTGACCGCCATGACTCTCTGGGGTCTCCACAGAACAGCCCTGAGCTGGGCGTTCAGAGCCCTCGCCCACACGGGTGCGCCGTACATGGCCATAGAACGGATCACCCCCGCATACAGCCGTCGGCCCTCGAAGCTGGGTCCGCCCACGTTCGGCATGAGCTCCCTATCTTACCCTTGGGTGATCGTAAGAAATGGCTTAGGGATATAAAACGCATATAACAAACAAAACCCTATACCAACACCTCTGACCTGCATGGTATAGTAGGTCAATTTAAATGGGAGGCATTATTGAGGAGGCTAGAGCCCAACAGTGGGACGTACATGAGTTGAGACAACGCTCTATGAAGCTGAAATTACATAGTCGATTTGCCAAGATTCTATGTGCAATATTTATATACCTTTGTATGAGCATATATTTACATATATTCACGCTTAGCAGGTTATGTGGCGATATAGTTGTTGTAAGTTTCCCAGGGAAGTGATCTCCCCCGACCGGTTTGCCATGGAAAAGTAACGAACGATAATACATTGTATTCTTAAAGCGTCACCACAAAGCCTCATCAACTGTACTTTAATACGACAATTGTGACCAACACATGACTAAAATTATAATTGTTTTTTTTTTTATTACAGGAGCTGACGATGTAAAGAGCCTCGGCATAGTCATTGTGTATGTTAACTATTCCTAGTTTTAAGTCTCTGTTAAAATTACTTACGGGCGAGAGGGAGACAGCTATACATACCTCTTGTTCACTCTCACAACTCCGTATGAACTGCAAAGTGCGACGGCATCAAGTATGATTTGTAAGGAATGGGAATGTATATAGATTTATTTACTTCAATTCAATAAAATTATGGTAACACTAATTGCTCTTTTATTGGAAATTTAGCTAAACTTGTTGTTTTAAGGGTTTTAACGTAAAAAAACAGGCTTTGTATTTTTTTTTTAAATTATGGATTTAGTAAATTTATTTAAACCTTTAACAATATTCTGTAATTTTTTCATGCGGAAATATTGAAGAACAAGTCTGGTGACAGAACTTAACTCAGAACGTCTTAGAAAATAATAATTTGCTGGGTTCACTATCTCGGTCGGAAATTACCTGAAATTCAAAGTATCACCAAATCCTCCCCCAAAGTTTTATGATTTTTTTTTTTCATTTAAAAATATTTGATGATCATCAAAGAATGGAAAATAGCAGTTTACACTTTAGTGTAAACTGCTATTTTCCCACGAGAAATGCCGCCATTTTGTGGGTGAGAAACCCCTTAATGTAAAAAAAATAATTAACTAAACGTTGGGTGAGGTATTTAATTTGTAGAAAATGTGTACCAAGTTGTAAATGTGAATACGGACATTAAATAAAATTGTTTTAAGAAAAAATCGTTTATGAGTTAAAAAAGTTAGAAAACAAGCAAAAAATCGTTGACTGTAATGTTTTTCAACGTCTTCCGGCACGTTCGCACTGTTATTCGACTTGTATTTTCTTTGATGTTGCACTTTTTGTAGTAGCCTCATCTTTATTTGGATTAGGCCTTTTTTTCGAACACACTTTTTCGGTCATCTGTCGAAACTTTACATAATCTCGGCATTTTTTTTACAGAAAATTTCTTAACTAAATTATAAAATCACAAGCGCACAATCAAATGTACAACGACAAACTTGGACTGACTCTCGTTTCTGGTTTTAAAATATTGTAGTGTATAGCATTCATACAAATGTAAAATATGTCTTTGTAACTTTATCTGTCTATTAAATAAAATATTCTTGAAGCAGGATAGTTGACCAGACCAATAGAAGCGAATAAGCTGTATACCTACTCAACAGCTGCACTACCTGCCCGAACGCCCGCTGCTGTCAGAGCTATAGTGTTAAGGGGTTAGGGGTAGTCAGGATTTTCAAAAAATCATTTTTTTTTTGCATTTTCGTTAAGTGTAATATCTTAAAAACATTCTCTGAAAATTTGAAGTTGATGAGATAATTACTTTTCGAGTTAATCGACAAATAATAAAGATCGCTCGGGCACTCCAAAACGCTCGTAGGTAGCTAGCGAGCAACCGGTTTCTTGGGTTTTATTGTCATCCATGAACTAAACCTTTGATGTATGTAGTAGTACCTAAATTTATAAATGCCACTTCCACAATGGCTGAAGAACTATTATATGGCCCAGGAATAGATGACTCGGTGTAAGTGATTAAATAATTCGTATTTCTGTACGTAAAGCTAGTGTGAAACTTTAAATGCGTTTTTCTCAAAACTATGTTTTTTGAACTGGTGATAACTGTAACTCGATAACCGCTCAGTAGATTTTAATGAAATTTATACAGCCTTTAGAATACATAATAAACTCAGGCCTGATCGAAGGATTTTTTCTTTTTCTAAAATTTAGAGCACGGGGGGGTATGGGGCCGCATGTTACTCTTCGGTCGCCTCGGATGGAATGGGCGGGGTGTGTCCAGACCATAGCCTGACAAAAATGGAAGAGATCCATACCTTAACAATAACGTTGGGATTTTCCTTTAGTTTCAAAAGTGGTAGTTATAGCAGTTATATAATTAACTATAACGTTGTGTGTGGAATATGATTAAAGAAAATAAATGAATAAAATACCATCTATACTTTTTATGGGCAATTCATAAATTTGGCTGTATGGGTAAAATTTTATTATGTATTCATTATGTAAACCGAGAAATACAAACAAGAATATGTAATACATATAAAATACATACATATATACTTATAATATATATTCAATAATGTACAATACATAACAATATAGGTACATAAAATAATATAAATATATAAACAATACATACACTCAACATCATGATGATTCTGCTAATTCATTCAAGAGATACCCACGAACCCTCTTCTTGAAAATGTGACGGCTGGTGGACATCCTGATATCGAGAGGTAGTGAATTCCAGAGGAGAACTACCTGGACAAGGAAGGAGGAATGAACACACTGACACACTAGAAGAGTGGGATGGACAAAGTAAGAGTAAATTGTTAGAAGAACGAAGATTCCTGTCATGGTTAGTAGAGAGGTATTGAAAGAAAGAAGATAAGTAATTAGGAGACTTGAGGATAGAGAATAGTAAGTTAAGGGCACGCATACTACGGCGTTGGCGAATAGTAAGAAAGTTAAGTTGAGAACGGTAGGTAGAAACATGATCATACTTGCGAAGGTTATAAATGAATCGAATGCAGTTATTAAGAAGACGGTCAAGTTTATTGAGAAGATCTGCATTCAGGTCAAAATAACACACATCACCATAGTCAATCAAAGGAAAGATTAAGGTTTGGACAAGCATTGTTTTAGTTCTAACCGGTAAAAAGTGTCTCAACCGATTAAGAGTCCGTAAGCTACTGGTGACTCGCTGACTCGTTCTGGCAACTTGAGTTCTCCAATTAAGAGTGGAGTCTATGTATAAACCAAGGTCTTTGACAACAGAGGATAGAGGTACAATGGAACCGTTGTAAAATATTGAAGGGAGAGATTTGACGTCTACTCGGCCCATCATACGCTGACTACCCACAATTATAGCTTGACACTTGGTAGGATTTACCGTCAATCCAAACTGGGTCACACCAACTCTTTATGTTTTCCATATCCCTATTGATCTTGGCAATTGCTGACGGAATGGTGTCCACGGTCGCCTGGCAGTAAAGCTGCAAGTCATCGGCATACAGGTGATACGAACACTGAAGATAGTAATGAGGTTAATAAAAATAGAAAATAACAAAGGAGAAAGAATACCGCCTTGGGGAACGCCAGCGTTCAGGTCGCACCAATTCGATAAGTTGTCCTCAATGCGAACACACTGCTGACATCCCTGAAGATAAGAAGAGAACCATTCCAGTGCGTTAGACGAGATCAAAATATGTGATAGGATAGCTAGAAGGATGTCGTGACTCACGGTATTGAAAGCGTTAGAGAAATCTATCAAGGCTAAAACAGTGACATTAGTTTTCTCCATACCAGCTCTAATGTCGCCAGTCACTTTGAGAAGAGCGGTTGTGGTGCTGTGGCCAGGTCGGAAACCGGACTGGAATTGACTCAACAAATCATTACTGGAGATGAAATCAGATAGCTGTTTGTGTACACAAGCCTCCAGCACCTTAGAAAGAGAAGGAAGAATAGATATAGGGCGGAAATGATTTGGAAGAGAAGGATTAGAGATTTTAGGCAATGGGATCACATAAGCCTTACGCCATAGTGATGGAAAATGGCCAGATTCAAGAGAAAAGTTAATAATGTGAGAAATAGCAGGAAGAAGGTGGTCTAATATTAATAAAATCATACAGCGACTGACGTAATCACAGCCCACAGCATTAGATTTAATAGATAGGATTATTTTTTTGATCTCTTCTATCGCAACTGGAGAAAAATGAAAGGGATAGATATTAGACTGAGGTAAATGGTTAAGATAATCCACAGTGCGACATTTGGTGTTGTGATTCAACGGAATAGTAGAAGCAAAGTGTTGATTAATATCATCCAAACCAATTGGCATCTGGACATCAGGCTGACAGTGCTTACCAATACCCAAGGTCCCAAGGAACTTCCAGGTATTAGCAGCAGAAGATAAACTAATATTATTGAGAATATAGCGGCGTTTGGCGTTACGAATCATCTGATTACACCGATTCCTCGCGAACTTATACCCAGACCAGTGTTCATGGCAACAGTTCCTTCTATATTTCCGATATGCTCGGTCTCTGCGCTTCATTGCCGTACGTATATCTTCTGAGATCCATGGGGCTGGTGGACGTTTCAATTTCACCTTTCTGACAGGAGCGTGAATATCATAGAGTTGGTGGACTACTTCACCAAAATATTGCACTTTTTGGTCAATTGAAGAAGACGCTTCAATGTGGTCCCAGTTGACTTTCGAGGCATCACTCTGTAAATCAGTTAAGTTAATTCTACTAAAACAACGCATGTACAAACATTTGAGCTTAGGTTTAGGTGGTTTCAGGACGTAGGAAAGGAAAATGAGATCGTGGTGAGAGAAGCCAGGGGCAGGAAATTGACCTTGAGAGTAGATAAGAGAAGGATTGGAGGTGAGGATATAGTCTAGCCATGTGTCGTTGCCGTCCCTGTTGTGATGAGTGGCGTGTAAGGGTACAATATGTAGATTGGCAGACTCAATGACTTCAAGGAGTTTTTGGGAACGTGGTGATTGGGATGAGAGAAGGTCGGTATTGAAATGGCCCATGATGATGTGATGTGAATATTCTGACCCTAAAGATTCCAGAATCGAATCGAAACTGGAGAAATAGTCGACATTGGGAGGACAGTATACAACACCAAGAACGGCTTTAGCCCCTTTGGTGGATATCTCCAAACAGAGAAACTCAGCAGAGGAAGGTACAAAAGATGCGAAAAGAATTTTATAAGAGAAGTTGTTGCGGAGATATATCGCAACACCACCTCCTCTACGCTCAGCCCGATCGTTACGCATAAGTACGAAGTTAGTGAGAGGGTAAGCGGTGGAAAGAAGTTGAGGTTTGAGCCAGCTCTCGGATATCAGGATGGCGTGGACATCACAATCAGTAAAGGTCTCTAGAAGGTCACTGTAGTGACTCGGAATACTCTGTGCGTTAATGTGGCACACTTTCAATAAATTTTGTGAATTATAGTTGAAGTTTTGTCGCACACAGTCACCGAGCGTTGGGGGTCATTGAGCTGAAACTATCATCATGTACTGAAGAATTAGCAGAGTAATAGGAATCATCATCTGAATCCATAGAATAAATATAGTATAATAAAATATATAAGGATAAATATTATTATATAGGAAATATATTATAGTACGTTATACTACTAAATTACTACCTACACAATATCTGCATCACCTGCCAGCTAAAAGGTGCACAATTGTAACATAGCAATAATAAAACACAAATAACAAAACACAAAATTAATGAAGCATGCTATGCATGGAACGAAACTCAACAGTAATTAAACGTCAAGTGGAAAACACATCAGTAATGTCAAACGTCTAAATGACATTTGGAATAAACTAATCTAAAAGTACATAAACAATAGAAAATAATTAAAGAAATACGTTGAGTTTTAGGTAGTGACATGACGACTATAACTAGATTTTTTAGTTGATTAGATAAATTCAAAACACAAATAATACTGTTCTATATCAACTAGTTTTTACGCAGTTTTGTATGACCGGCGATGTTTGTTGAATTGCCAACGCCAGTAGCTGGGGGGGCACACTTAAAATATTACTTATTTTTACTGACCGTCGCGCCACCTACAGATTGGTTGTACAAACTTAACTGCTGCCATTTTGTCCTGCCTGTCAAACGTTTGACAACTGAGAATTGTTATTTTTTGTTCCTAGCGTAGGTACTTATTGTCATCGATCTATTTTCGGTTATTGATATTTTTCTGAAAATTATCTCAAGTTTCAATGTTAGGCTGATATTATTATTGTTTAATTATCAGCTGATATGTTTTTTTTTTATATTTCAGGGTTGCTTTCATAGTAAAAGAAAATTCTATGTAATTACACATACACATGTAGATATGTATATATATTACTTCAACTTTAGTTCACCGCCTAAACTCTGGGTGGCAGCACTTTCCATACATGCATATTTTATCATCGAGTTGCCACTCTTTTTCAATTTAATAACTTTACTCTTTGGCCAGTAGGCTCGGCAACTTGATGATGAGTTGATTAACTTCATCCATGGTGAAGAACTTGTGGCGGCTACCATCCGAAGCTTTTACCACAATAATACCGTCTTGAGTCCAGCAGGATCGCATACCAAAATGTTGCCGGGCTTTATTAAAGACAGTTTGCCGGGATCTCGTCAAAAACTCCTTGATGGGCACAGCCGAGCCTTTCAATTTAGACTTATACTAATCACAAAATAAAAGGCCCGTTTTGACAGTTCACACCCAAGAAGTTCTCTATTTTTTACCGATCGAAATGTTCTAAGCTGGGGGGGGCACACTTAAAACATTACTTATTTTTACTGACCGTCGCGCCGCCTAGAGATTGGTTGTACAAACTTAGCTGCTGCCATTTTGTCCTGCCTGTCAAACGTTTGACAACTGAGAATTGTTATTTTTTGTTCCTAGCGTAGGTACTTATTGTCATCGATCTATTTTCGGTTATTGATATTTTTCTGAAAATTATCTCAAGTTTCAATGTTAGGCTGATATTATTATTGTTTAATTATCAGCTGATATGTTTTTTTTTATATTTCAGGGTAGCTTTCATAGTAAAAGAAAATTCTATGTAATTACACATACACATGTAGATATGTATATATATATTACTTCAACTTTAGTTCACCGCCTAAACTCTGGGTGGCAGCACTTTCCATACATGCATATTTTATCATCGAGTTGCCACTCTTTTTCAATTTAATAACTTTACTCTTTGGTTCTAAGGTAATTACATTTTTCATTGATGGGTACCGCCCACTCGGCTAAGTGCCGTGCATAACGATTTTTTCATATTCTCCACAGACTATTAATAATCGGTTAAAGAAAAATAAATCGATCAAAATATTTTCTTTTACGGGGGACTTGCAGTTGTCCGGTTTTATTAATTTTAATACTAGTGTTTAGAATAACTGAATTTCACCAACTGTGTATTGATCTTTACTGAAAGCTATGAGTTTGGAGCTAACAAAGTCACAAATTGGGACAATGTCATATTTGTCGAAGAGATTTGGCTGAACTCGAATCATACCGTTCCACAGTCGTGGACGGACGATACCAAGGCATCTTGCTCAAAAGTGTCAATGGGAAAAGGTGGACGCTTAATAATCTGCCACGCTGAATCAGCTGGGGGAAGTTTTTTTTTAATGATGCCTTGCTTGCAATGGAGTCTAAAAGTACAAAAAAATATCACGAAGAAAAGGGTGCAAATAAATTCACAGAGTGGTTCAGCATGGACACAAAATGATAAGAGCGCCACCATACCATTGTCAGTACAATACTTTGATCTGGGCTCAAATGAAAGGATATGCAGCACGCCACAATTCAAAGCCGCCATTCTCCACTCAGAAAATTATGACATTGTTGAATGAAGCTTGTGCCAAAATTACTAAAGAAGACTGGACAAAAGTGGTAGAAAACTCGAAAAATAATTAAGGAAGACTATGATAGAGACATCAATATTGACAATATAATTGAAAATGAAATAATTATAGATGCGGTTGACGATAGCTCAACCGACAATTTTGGCTCATCATTTGAAGAAAATGAAGAAATTGAAGATTCACTTTTTCTCGATTTTTTATTTTGTGATTGAGTGAATGTTATTGTAACACAAATATATAATGATAGAAAATTGAACTTTCATAACATTGTGTCATTTCACCATAATATCAAAATTTTAACTTAAATTTTCAAATCAGAACTTTAATCCAATGCACTTTACAATGCATATTCAAATCGATTAAATACTCACGCAAACTTGAATCGATATATCGTGAGTATCGAGTACCGAGTCGTATGGTTATATCACTATATCCATCAATAAGACAAATGTCAAAACGGGCCTTTTATTTTGTGACAACTATAGCTCGCCATATTAATGATTTAATGTCAAGACTGGAAAACCTTACCAATACAGGGCGGCTATGGTTCTTCTTAGGTGTGCCTAACCTGTGGCACACACTAATGTTGGGTGCTGAGATCTCCTTCAGCGACATCTTATTATGCACTAAACGAAGAATAGCAGCAGTGCAGTCTTCCTTTTCGGCCTCAGTGATTCCCATGAAGATTAATGCTTTTTTTATTATCAATTAAATTTAAAATTATCATTGTCTATGGTAAAATATTACACAGAAAAAAAAATCTAAATGTCAAATTCAATTCGATAATCTGTCATTTCGTTTTTGTTTCCATTTTCATGTAATATTGGAATTATTGCAAATTAAATCTATTTTCATCTTGAATTTGTGCAGTGATATTTACGTGAAAAATGGCTCTGTTCCCCGGAACGGTGGCCTTTGACGAATATGGCCGTCCATTTATCATATTGAGAGACCAAGATAGGCAGAAAAGACTTACCGGTATCGATGCTCTGAAGGTATTTTCTTAACTTCTTGTATGTATATATGATAAAAAAAGATATGAGACAGTAGAATTAAACGTCCCTTTTCTATTAAACATATATTATCATCCCTTAAGGCATCTATGTTTTATAACCTAGTCAAGTTAATACACAAAGAAAAATTTAAAAAATTACGTATTTTTGTGCATTTCATCAATTAAATTTTATATCTTTTACATATTTACGCGCTCTCTATTGTATGATACCATAAAAAGTCAAATTGGAAAGCCTGTTTAACAATTACATGCACTTTAAAAATCAGGTGTTATATGAATCACATGATGCATTACGAAGCAACCTGCGCGGATTTATTCGTAGCGTAGCTTTATTATTTACTTTTATGCATCTCTAAGGTGTTACTTGAATAAGTTAATTCATAACTATGTCATTTACAGTCATAAATCTATCATAATTGATCTATTTTACGAGTAGTATACGATTTCAATTATAGTCGAACTTTACGCCTACGAATTTATAAGGCGTTAGATATCATTGTTTACACCTCTTTCTAGAATAAATGTATTGCTAAAACGTAACTGTATTTATATTTATTTGAACTTTTTTTATTCAAGAAAACCTTAAATTTTACATTTTAAAAATATCAATATCTTATTTTAATCATCAATACGTTTTTATTATTACGGTGTTTAGTAAGTACTGGACAAAGAAATTCAATTTAGTATGTAAATATTTTTAGATAGTGAGTCACTTATAAATTAACTACTTATTTCTATAATGGTGATACTTATGATGACCCCATATTCACATATTGTATTGATTTACAATGATATCTACCTTGGCTGTGTCTGAAGTATCAGGAACATAAATTACAAGAAGAAATTTAGAAATAAATTTTGTTATACATACATGTCAAAGGTGGCTCAGTCCTCAATCGGGTTGATAGCCCTCAGCGCTCATCCATTGTCCGCGCAAAGCTGTCAATGCCATCTGAGGCTAACAGCTAAACACTCATACACAAAAAAAGCAAAGTCTTCATTATCACTTAAGAAAAACAAAAAGTCATATGATATGGTCTTTATATTTTCTGAAAGCAGATTATGTGCTTATAAGTAAATGACAAAAATATTACAATGAATGTTACTTAGAATGTCTAAACTGTAATTTTCACTCAAATAACACACGAAATATTTTCTGTAATATTTCAACTTGTCTTGTATAGAATGCATGCAAGAAGCTTTGTCTTTTTTTGTTTTATTTTAATATTCTTATGTTATCACGCAATATATTTAAAAAATATTTACATATGAATATTTATTATACATGCTTCTCTTTTATACAGGGTGTCCCAAAATTCAACGATAAGCTGGCACCAGCAGGTGGACCTACATATGACTACTCGAGAACAGAAAAGAAAAAAATTCTACCTTGATTTTTTTTTTCATTACGACAAAAAAACCAAAATCTTTAAAAATGGACATCCTTTATTATATTATTAAGTGCTATTGCTACAGTTTTACAAGTAATTCTGTGATTTTTTTTGTATTGGCAAGGTAAGTAGCACTACTATCGATCACAACCATTAAAAATTCCAGAATATCTATAGTTTTTACACAAAAATCAATCAAAACTATGTTTTTTTCATAAATTATGTAAGATTTTGACTTTCAGCTCACTTTCACTCATCATAGTGAAAAAAAAAAGTATGGACACTACTGTGGCAAATAGTATTAAAAATTGGCGCAACTAACTACAATTCTAAAATGGTATAACATTCAAGGCAAACTAGCCACAAAAATATACTTAGGTGTACTATTTCAAAATAACAACCATATTTCGAAAATTGTTAGTGTTGATAGTAATCACTTTTACTAAGTACCCAAAATGTTTTTGTAGCAAGTTCCCAGAATTTGAATGAGACATGTGCGTAGTCCGTAGATCCACAGTCTGAATTATTTTATGGCGAAGCTCGTCCAAGGTTGCAATCGGTTTTGTGCAGACTCTGTCCTTTAGACAACCCCAATAGAAAAAGTCCAGGGGATTTAGATCGGGTGAACGGGGTGGCCACAAGATAGGACCAAGTCGCCCGATCCAACGCCCTGGGTACTCTTGGTCTAAGTACTCTCGCACAGGACGGGCATAGTGAGCTGGGCAACCATCGTTTTGAAACCACATGGTTTGCAAATCACTTAAGGGCACATCTTCTAATAATCCTGGCAACTCATTTTGTAAGAAGTTTAAATAACTATTGCCATCTATGTTTCCTTGTAACTCAAAGGGCCCTATCACTTTGCCATTTATTATGCCAGTCCATAGGTTAACCTTAAATTGGTATTGAGATTGTCTTCTCTCACCAGGTGCAGATTTTCATTGTTCCAGCTATGAAGATTGTGAAGATTTAAATATCCATCTTTCTTGCAGGTTGTTTCATCACGACGACGTGACGTTTTAAAATTCTATGTGCAGTACTTTTTGGGATTCCCGTTGCTGCTTGTACAGCACGTACAGAGGTAGTTGAATCGTTTTCTATTTCATTGAGAACTTCTTCATCGTGTTCCGATCTAGGTTTTCCAGCGTTTCGCCTGTCAGATGGTATACAACCCTCCGAAAAAGCTTGATACACGTTAATAAATACGCGATAATCCGGATACCTTTGAAGATTAGGGTACCTTGCTCGATATAATCTGCTAGCAGCGTTGGCATTGCATCGGCATTCTCCATAAATTAGGTGCATATTAGCGTATTCTAACGCTGTGTATGGTAGCGGCATGATGAATGCTAAACACTTGAAAATAAGGCAAAACTTCTTTAAAAAAAACACAAAATCACAGTCTAAAATAATGCCAAGTCAGGTCAATTTCCAGGTCACTTAATTCAATCCAAAAGTCGTCAGTACCAGAGCCACTTTAATTAAAACAGAACGGTGTGCAGTAAACAAAGAAGTAGAGCATACTGACTTGCTGTGCTGCTGAGGACATTAATTACTTCTCCACCTGCATTAATGTTACTAAACAATTAGCATCTATCTATCTCCCTCTAACGTATAATCTCTCTATCTCTGTCCAACTTATTTTATGGACTTATGGACTACGCACATGTCTCATTAAAATTCTGAGAACTTGCTACAAAAACATTTTGGCTACATAGTAAAAGTGATTACTATCAACACTAACAATTTTCGAAATATGGTTGTTATTTTGAAATAGTACACCTAAGTATATTTTTGTGGCTAATTTGACTAGAATGTTATACCATTTTAGAATTGTAGTTAGATGCGCCAATTTTTAATACTATTTGCCACAGTAGCGTCCATACTTTTTTTTTTCACTATGATGAGTGAAAGTGAGCTGAAAGTCAAAATCTTACATAATTTATGAAAAAAACATAGTTTTGATTGATTTTTGTGTAAAAACTATAGATATTCTGGAATTTTTAATGGTTGTGATCGATAGTAGTGCTACTTACCTTGCCAATACAAAAAAAATCACAGAATTACTTGTAAAACTGTAGCAATAGCACTTAATAATATAATAAAGGATGTCCATTTTTAAAGATTTTGGTTTTTTTGTCGTAATGAAAAAAAAAATCAAGGTAGAATTTTTTTCTTTTCTGTTCTCGAGTAGTCATATGTAGGTCCACCTGCTGGTGCCAGCTTATCGTTGAATTTTGGGACACCCTGTATATAACCTTAATTTAACCATTATAAAGTTCTTTATGTTCTCAAGTTTTATTCTGCTCCTAATTACATTTTTATGATTAATTGAACATTAATATTTAAAAGACTATAACACAAAATTCTGTTTAAAGTTGTTAATATGAGTAGTGTTCTTTGATTGAGTCAAATTTATTTTTGGGGTTTTTAACTGGCTTTAAAGAGTTCCACTTAAATAATGTTCAACATATAAAATGATTCCCAAATATACACATTCAGTCTGGTATTTTTTTAAAAGTATTATGTATATATGTTTAGTGCTGGCTTTGCTCTGTAACTGTTCATATAGTTTATCATTTTCCATAGTAATTATATTTTCATGGAAGTCAGCCTAAGTAAGTTTATAATAATTTCAATGATAGTTGTATTAGTGTAAGAATTTTTTAAATTACATTTAAACTTCCAGTTTTACCTCATTATGAAAATAGTATAAAAAAATTATTAATTCTGAAAAATGTTCTAAAATTTATTTAATTAATTTAATTATTAATTTAATTATTCGTATCCAGTCACACATCCAAGCGGCTCGACAAATTGCTGGTATCTTACGCACATCCCTCGGGCCCAGAGGTCTTGACAAGCTTATGGTTTCCCCTGACGGTGAAGTGACTGTCACTAATGATGGAGCTACAATCTTGAAACTTATGGACGTTGAACATCAGATTGGCAAGCTGCTGGTTCAGCTTGCTCAGAGTCAGGATGATGAGATTGGTGATGGAACTACTGGTGTTGTAGTGCTAGCTGGTGAGTTGATTTTCACATAAGTACACTTATTCATAGAAGATATACAATGCGAAAGTCGGAGACTGAGACTAGACCAGATTGGTCACTAGAGACCTAGACTAGATTGGTTACGTACTGAAGGAAGGTGGAGTCAAGAGTCTCCATATCCTTTGAGCGTGTATGAAGAGAATTATGAATGTTGATGAAGCGAGTGAAGTATGCAAGGATAGAGTTCTCTGGCACTCTGTTCGCTCTGCCTACCCTGCAAGGGATATGGTGTGATGATATGTATATATGTATGTACACTTATTCATATTTACTATTTACACTGCTCATAAGTGTAGTAATAGATGACTAACAACTTTAAAATAACTAAAATTTGATGCCATTACATTGATGGGTTGACGTCAGTTAAATGGTTGGAGAAGAATATATATAACTTCAACCCTGAGTAATTGGGACAAGAGCAGATGGTAATGATTTGCATGTGGTATAGAAAACAATGTATCGTCATCTATCTTATTTTCTTATGGCAGTTGTAGAAAAATCAGGAGCAAATTCTTCAAAAATATCAGGAGCAAATTCTTCAAAAATTTTCTGCTTAAAGAAAATTAATTCTTTTTCTGAGTGGTTCCTTTTTCTAAGTTACACAGTCAGACAGGTATTAAAAAAAAATAGGCAGTACAGGTATATTCCTTTATATGCACATTTAGATCCCTTAGGCCTCCTAAAATTTTTAAGTGGCCATAGTTGTTCCATAATTTATTTTAGCTTCACTTATAACTAACAGCAATAAAATCTTGAAAATCAATTTTACTAATAGTTGTATCGGGATAAAATCTTGTAAGTAGGTACTTGTAATTTTGATGACAATACAAAAATATGGCACCATTGTGTCGGTCTAATGATGGGACAGATATTTCAATGGCTATTCCACCCCTCTCGAGTTTGGGATCATATGATTGGGATTAATGTTTCCGAGAATTACAGTGACATGTGTCTGATAATTTTACATATTTTTTTTTATTTTAAGCAATATATGTATTTTTTATTAATTTCATATAGGTGCTCTTTTGGAACAAGCATCGAATCTCCTAGATAAAGGTATCCACCCGATCCGTGTCGCCGACGGTTTTGAAATGGCTGCAGCCACTGCTCTAGCGCACCTCGATGAAATCAGTGAAGCCTTCCCAGTGAATAAGAACACCAGAGAGAATCTTATCAAGGTGGCCATGACTACACTTGGCAGTAAAGTGGTTGTCAAATGCCATCGGTTGATGGCGGAAATTGCTGTTGATGTAAGTATCCTCATTATCTCAGCTCATAAACGTTACCCCAGCTATTGGGTCGGACCCTCCTCCACAATGAGAGGTAAATTGAATTACTATAACCACACTGGTCAGACAGGTTGATATAGGGTGTTATTTCGAGTTTACCTGCTGTTTGCTCTATTGCATAAGTCTAATATGTATGCTCCGTCACCACATGTAGAAGTATCCTAATTACACTTGGGAGTAGCAAATGTCGGCTAATAAGTAGTATCTATCATAGTAGAATTTTGCGCATATGAAGTTACGGATATTAGAATAACATTATATTGATTTGGGATAAAGTTACGGATATGATTTTTTTCCAGATTATCTCATAGCTTTCAAATAGTTTCGGTTACAACGTTGGTATTATTTCGAGTGTTCTATCTGTAGTAGATGTTATATCTATATTTCTTAGTCGTGTTTTATAACAGCCATGGGTAGTAGAGATGGGCGTTTTCAGATTTTTACGCAAACCGATACAAATTCGATTTCTGATATTTAAATCGATTTTAAAAACCGATTTCAGAAATCGATTTCCAGAGCGGTTGACGGAGCGGGTTTACTTTAGTTTCCATCGATATTCGATGTTTTTAGTTATTTTAGCGTAGCAAACAAAAAACGCAATCGAACGAACGCATTCAAATAATTTTTCTATAATTTATTTGTTGATTGGATTTAGGTGTACGATTTTCCTTCATGCTTTATCTAGGCTTAACTAGAGTACTAGACTAGCAAAAATGTTTTGTTTTGGATATGATACAAAACTTTCTTGCGTATTTAAAAATCGTCATATTTACAATGATTTCATGATTATATTATATAATGTACATTTTTTTTGTATGGTTTTTTTTTATTAATCCCGATTACGAAGCGAAAATCTTACCTTTTTACATTAAATAGTTATTTCTTATTTATCATCAAATCGTATGTATGATACTAACATACGTTAGTATAGTATTGAATCGTAAAATACCTATCTAATTATATAGTTCACAAAAATAACATTACGCGCACACCGCACGTGTCACCAAGGTCAAGTGTGCAAAAACTCTCCCATAATTCAAAAATCTATTTAACAAACACAAAACTTAAACTACTATCATTAAGTATTGTGTAATATTATCATGGAAGTAGTTGCATTCTAATATAGATCTTATTCCCTGACTCTTGTAATTCTGTTTCGTTTCCATCTGCCATTCTGAGTTTCTTAGAAACCGCCAAATTCCAAAACAGATGACAATTCGCTTCATCTCTTTCAATGCACTAAACGATCGCTTAGTTAGAATGAAAGGAGGCGAATTTTAATGAAATTCGCTTTCTCTCATTCTGACTAAGCGATCGCTTAGCGGAGTGAAAGAGATAGTTAGTAAGTTTTCAAATATTGGTTTGGTTTGCAAAACTAGCAATAGAAAACGATTGCGCGATGATTAGATTTATTATTAGTTTGCGTTTTCGTCGTTTTGTTTTGATATGTGTTGATTTAGTTTCTGCTGAAATACGTTTTCTAAAATCAGTTTGTATAGTGTTGAATATCGATACGATACGATTTCTGACTGAAATCCGATTTCAGATTCGTTTTGATATATCGGACGCATACCTAATGGGTAGAGTAATGGCTAGTGAATTGTATTAGTCCTTTACTTACTCTGTCAAAACACCGAGACGTTCTGGCCATAGCCTGTTATAAAAAAAGCGTTGGTCTTACAGTACTTATAAAATAAATATATTTTGCATGTCCATCCAAAATTTTAATATAAATCTTTTTTTTTTTTTCAAATAAAATAAATATTGATATACCACCATTTTTCCAGGCTGTACTATCTGTGGCCGATTTAGAGAAACGTGATGTGAATTTCGAGCTGATCAAAGTGGAAGGCAAGGTCGGCGGGCGTATGGAGGACTCCATGCTGGTGAAAGGTGTCGTTATTGATAAGACCATGAGCCACCCTCAAATGCCAAAGACATTGAAGGTAAGTGTAATGTTAGTCATAAATGCAAGCAAATTTATAAATTTTACTTTGTTATAGCTGTATTTATAATAATAATAATATTATTATTCTCTTTATTAAAACTTATAACTACTTAATACATTTCTAAATATATAATTTAAAAAATAATATATTTAAAAATATAAAAAGCGTGTTGACCCACCGGCAGCGAATACAGGGACGAAGCCGCCGGTGGTTAGGGCTCCAAAGAGAGCAACTTTCTCACGATGCGTGCCGTGTCGAGCAACACCGCGTATATTATTATTGTTATTATTCGTCTATAAAACTTCTAACACCCTGCAATCTTCAGCCCACTTGCCATTTGTGGTTAGGCCTATGTACAGTGGTGGAATGTTTACGAATGGAGCTGGTGAGGTCACCTTTTTCCTCCACTAAAATATATAATTCTGGGCAGAGAGGAATCGCCAGAGTAAAAATTAAATTATTGTATTTTTTTCAGAATGTGAAACTAGCGATCCTGACCTGCCCATTCGAGCCGCCAAAGCCCAAGACCAAGCACAAGTTGCAAGTTGGCTCAGCAGACGAGTACAGAGAACTCAGGCAGTATGAACATGAGAAGTTCTTGGATATGGTGCGACGCGTTAAGGTATCCCATCCTAACTACTATTTATCTTTCGCTGGGATGATTAATTTCAGCTGAAATTAAAGACAGAAAAGTTAAAAAAGATCTACAGTAACGCATATACCTAGTAGATGTCGCTTGGCTAATGGATGAAAGAAAATATAAAAAAAAACATACAAGTGAAACTTGAAAATGGTAACATTTTATACACGAAGTATAGATACAAGGAGTCCGAACGTAATGATGACTGAATGATCTCAATTTAGGAGACAGAAATTTTGCCGGTAGAGCGCGCCACTTTTCAAGAAATACTCGTTGAAATCCTTATGCGCGTGCTAATCCTTGACTGGAATGTTTTGTTGCTATTGATAGCGCTAGAATTTTATAATTAAATTCAACATTCGCGAGCCAACGCATGTTTACGTGTAATAATAATAATAGCATCGGTGCGTAAACCTAGCGTAGCCAGTGGCAGAAAAGTGAAACTAAGATCTGGGTTCATTTTTGTGTCCATGAATACTATGGAAAAGCCTATACCGTTCGGACTCCTTGTATCTATACTTCGTGATTTTATGATTCAATAATCACTTTTGTATAGTATAGATTGTGTTTATCGTTCATTTATTTACATAAAATTATGTAGTCGTTCTTGCTTAGAGCGTATGTCTCACTCGAGTATGCGAAAATAATGTATATACTTACTCCTCGCACACTTTAAATTTAGGGGAAAGTGAGGAATAAACGTGAGAGTATTACATAGCAAACGCTCAAGCTGTTTTTCTCGCGAACTATTCGTCACACAAGAAGATTGCAATTAAAAATATTTTAAGACCGTTAAACCACCATCAAAAACCCTTTTACATGTCCATTATTAAAGGCACTATATGTACCATTCTTGATGGCTCCACTACACATTAGGAAACTGTTAGTGTAATGAGCAAAATGAATAAATTTTTCTTTATTAGGAAGCTGGAGCTACTCTGGCAATCTGTCAATGGGGCTTTGACGATGAGGCCAACCATCTACTTCTCGCTGAGGAATTACCAGCCGTGCGATGGGTAGGTGGACCAGAGATGGAACTGATAGCCATCGCTACCGGCGGTAGAATCGTGCCCAGATTTGAAGAGTTGACACCGGATAAACTTGGCTCTTGTGGTCTTGTTAGAGAACTCAGTAAGTTTCTATACTATAATATAATATAAATGATGGATGTATTTATACAATTTGAATAAAAAGTTGATGGCGTTAAGACCTGATAAGTGGTTCCAGTACTTCTCTTGCAGTGATGTTTATATGTTTGCGTCCCATAGGGAGCGTACCAATGCTTAACAATATTTTAGAATATTTACATGCTTTAGTGACACAATGAACTAAAAAGTGATAAATAAATATAGTTTTATAAAACTTTAAACATGCTTTAACGATAAAATCGAATTTAAAAGTGAAAAATAATTGTTAATAGTTTTTAGTTTGATTTATCATTAAACCATGTTTTTATAAACTAAAATATAGTTGTTTTTTTATATTACTCTATCACTACACGGAAAATATATTATGTACAGCAACAAAAATCAATACAATAAAAATCGTTTTTAGCATTTGGCACCTCAAAGGAAGAGATGTTAGTGATCGAGGAGTGCTCCAATAGCCGAGCGGTGACGCTACTGATGCGAGGTGGTAACCGCATGATAGTCGACGAGGCGAAGCGGTCCGTACATGACGCGCTATGCATCGTCCGCAGTCTTGTCCAGGTACTTACTTTCATATATATGTCTAATTAAATAAGTTTCTTATTAAAAGTATTTCATTTTGAATATATTTGCTCTTTTACACTATCTAATTTATATTATTATCTCGTAAGATTTATAGTGAAATAAAAACACGCGCGTGATAAAATAATTATGGTATTGTGTCGTGGTGTCAGAGGGGAGGTGAGGTGAGGTATGCGGAAGGGGAGCGAACGCCTTACAAAGAGTCATCCAAACGAGCAGACATCGTACAAAATGGCGAGGTTTAAAAACTCATAAAGCGAAGCGAGAGTGGATTGCTAATATGATAATGCACTACATCCTAGAATTTGTTCCACATCAAATTACATAAAATGCTATCAGAATTATTTAATATAATACATTACAACACTAGATATTGAATATAATACAAGACCAGACGGCGCTTTCGCGTTCCCGCCAACATTTTAGGTACCACAAAGAAAATTGTAGTAATCTTCTTTTATATTTTTGCAGTCAATAATATTGTTGTTTACATAATATTTCTAATGCAGGATTCTCGTGTGGTATACGGTGGTGGTGCTGCCGAAATCTCGTGCTCGTTGGCCGTGGCGCGCGCTGCTGAGAAGGTGTCTTCTCTCGATCAATATGCTTACCGTGCCTTCGCCGATGCACTAGAGGCGATACCGTTAGCACTCGCCGAGAACAGGTAATCGTTCACCTTTGTATTTATAACGTCAGAGCACTCTATACTCACCAGGGCGGTCCCTGGTGAGAGGCAGAATGATGGCAATGTGGCAGCTTGCCTTGTGTGGTGACAGTTTATGATAATAATTTATCACCAACTTAAATTGCCTGTGAGATCTTTCAAACCAACTGCAGGAACATGAGCATACAGATGCAATATCCTAGGAACTTTATAATAAGAAATGTAATTCAATTCCGCTAGCCAAACCTAACAATTATGGCAATAATCTCTCCAATGAATAACCAACCCATGTGGAGTTTTATGACTGACGGCCTACGTCCAGCAGTAGATGATTAAAGGCGAATAATTTTGGTTATAAAAGAGAAAGGCTAAGCGCTGTGATTATCTTATTATTACTGTTTGGAGAGGTTTACGTTGAAACTGCCAAAATGGCTGGTTGGAAAAAAAAACCTATTTTGCGTGTCTCATAGAGATCTCAAACCTGAAACTTTATCAGATATCTTTAGGATATCCGGTGGTTATCATTACGTTTACTCATATCACTATGTTCATATAGTGGTGTTCCATAATATCCCTATTTGCAATTGCTATGGAAAATTCTGGTTCTACCCTACACTCACACGGAAAGATTTTGGCATTAATTAAGCATAGATTTCATAAACGCCAGTATTATAGTAACAACTTGTTTTTTTTTATTTTTAGTGGTTTGTCTCCGATCGATACACTGTCGGAGGTGAAGGCGCGCCAGGTGTCCGAGAACAATACCAACCTAGGCGTCGATTGTATGGGAAATGGTTTGTATTTAATTTATATCAACAATTCATAGTAAAAATATAATTCACTACTATTAAGGGCTGGTAGAAAACTTGACATAAAACCCTGTACCAATCAGTCTAACGATTATGATATGTTAAGTCAATATCCCTCTCACTGTTTAGGAGACTTGAGCCCAGCAGTGGTACATATCTATAAGCTGAGATGATATTGACGAGTTTGTGTGGTGACAGAGTGAAAATACAATTTACAACATCCCTATCGTTTCTGTGTGTCGTAAAAAATTACTGAGGAATATAATATGCAAATAACATCTATGAAAGAGAAGGAAAATTTGAAATAAAACTTTATACCAACCTGTCTGACTAGCAGGGTTAGCAGGTGTTTTCCCTCCCGTAACGTAGGAGGCTCTAGCTGTGTGGTAGCTGTTTCGAATACTACCAACTCTTACTTTGCTCGTGGATTTCGTAAAAGACGACTAAAAGCCTTTTAACGACCTGGGCCAACTCGATCTGATGTCATTTGGTCAACAATTACATTCCCAAGGAGGGTTGACGTCTGGCGGGCGGCCAGTCATAAAACTATTGCCAATAACTTCTACAATATGTACTATGAAAGAAAAGTACATATTGTATCGACCCCAAGTAATTGGGATGAGAGTAGTAGAATGATGAGTGAAGGAGGCTTAAGTTCAGTAACAGGACGTATATAAGCTGCAATGATTGTGTCATTTATATAATCTTAGCTTTTACCTAAAATTTAAGAGTTTCCAGTGAAAACTAGTATTATTATACTGCACTATCAGTCAGAGTACTTGCTAAAGAATATAAAATTTTCTCAGGTTCAAATGACATGAAAACAATGAACGTGATCGAATCACTCCACTCCAAGAAGCAGCAGATTGCATTAGCGACGCAACTTGTCAAGATGATACTCAAAATAGATGATGTCCGCTCCCCGGCCGACTCCATTGAATAAAAAAAAGTATTATTTAATTACTACAGGCTGATTATTTAATGTATTCCCTTTGAACCACATAATTTGTTATGTATTAGGTTTAATTCTATATGAGGATTTCTAGAATATAATGTACTTTTATATTCTTCTAGTAATTTTTATAATATTTCCTTTGATCCATACATTTTTTATGTGAATACGTAAATTAACTTAATAGTTAGAGGTAATTAAAGAGAATCTATATAAATTGAGGCATACATTTTGTTATGTCGTTATATTCAAATGGGTATAGAGATCATACGTGGCGGAAAAGGGAGCGCTGCCATTTTGAGGTTTTTATAATATACTGAAAGAAAATACCTGTTAGTTACACGTATTTATGTAAAATATGCAGCTTTTTCCACGATACAGGCGTATCTACATCGGTTTTTATGTTATAGATTGATGAATCTAGGGAAAGAAGTCCCTATGTAGAAACTTCTAGAATAGTTTTTAAATAAGTATATTGATACTATGACCGTCATGGGTGTGAGACCACTTAAGCGGTTTGTCTTCGCTATCGTGAAACCATTCTACAGACAATATGGAGAGTAGTAATAGACCATCAAATATTTTGATCACATTTGATCTATTACTACGAAATCGTTACTTTTGATTTGCAGAGGTCAGATGGCGAATGCTTTATGCAAATATAGCATTCTGTCAAAACTGCTTTGATTAAAAAGCCGATTCTAATACAATTTGAAGTAATTTGAGCTATTAACTGAATTGAATGTTTGAAAAATAATTTATAGTATTTTTGTAACCGGTTAAACGCCATTTTTTTTTAATGTATCTAAATCGTTATTCCTATAAATATCTATAAAATATTGCTATGCAAATAAAAACTGAAAACCGAAATAAAATAATACTGATACGTAAAAAACAGTCATTATAAAAAGCGCGTGAAGTCAGAACATGTGCACACCGGCCGACTGATAAACTCACACCGATAAACATGGGTTGCTTTCCATTTAGTTAACACAGAGGGACTCTGCGGTACATTGTGAAACACTGCCAAACACTGTGTAAAAACAGCTAGTTGTCTCAAAATAACACTAGAGTGCATCAATATCGCAAAATTATGGGCGTTGTATACCTAAATGCAAGTTCCTTGACAAAGTCTGGGCTCAATAATTTATAAACATAACCACATTATCAGGGCTCACTTCAATAGTGCAATATTTACATTTGAACATTTTATTAAATTTTAATTAGCAGTAAGAGACAAGCTCAATTTAATAATCTCAAATAATACTACTAGAATATGCCGTAAATAAATTGCGAGGTTAAGTAATGATACTTAATTCAAGCAAAGTAGTACCTATATATTTAAAGTACTCTATGAAAGTAGGTAAGCATCAGTCAAACACCACTTTTTCGAGTGTCGAACAGTGTACGGCTGTGTTCAACAATGTCGTTGATGGAAAGCGCTTTATCGAACACTGCGTCACTTTTTGTATTAAATGGAAAGCACACATGATGACGCGATAGCGCTGTATCGCATTTTTTGCTACCAAAGCATTCTAACGGTTTAAGATACCTCGCACTGAATAAATCCTTGTGTTCCGGGGGTGTTCAACATACAATTTAAGGACACAAATTATACACTGAGTTAGAACAATCCGTCGTGGATTGCAGTGTTGTACTGCGTGAAGATTGACCCCACTTCGCACTAAAGGTATTCAGACCGTGTGCTGTCTATTATATGGTTAAAGGGAAATAAATATATTATTCTGTATACACAGGGTGGAAGTGGACCGCTCCCGAAAACAAGGATAGGTAACTCTACTAGACCTACTTGTAATGATAGGCTAGAAAATATTTTTTTTTTTCACCAAGCGAGGTTGAACTCTTCTCTGATCGTGAGTTTTGAATAGATTGCATCTTTTCTCATCTGAGTAAGTTACGTAATTTTTATGGAATTATCGTTACATGACACTGTCCTAATACGATGGAATGTGAAAAAAAATCTTAAAATTCGTTGCGAAAAAAAATTTCCGAATCGATTTTTTTCTGGCCTATCATTACAAGTAGGACTAGTAGGCTCACCTCTCTTTGTTTCCGGGAGGGGTCCATTTCCACCCTGTATACATTATACACTAATATATATTGCTAATAAAAACTAATGACAAGTTCAAGTTATCGTGTAATGACTTATGATCTTTACACGTAGTACAAGTATTACATATAAATATATAACCATTATAAAACTGTTTTACGGATTTTATCGTGTTTGAAATAGCAGTACTCCACTGGCCAAGTCTAAACGGGCGCAAAAACTTGAGTTTGAAAGACAAATATGAACACTATAAAATACGTAGAAATAGTTTTATCTTATAATAATAGTTATTATTTATAATTTTATATATCGTAGGCGAGTTTTTAAGGACTCCTCTCAGCGTTAACTACTATTTAACGATTGAACAGCGCCATCTAATGTTCACATTGTGATGTTTAAATTGTAGAAAAATTGGGGCTAGCGCTACATGCTTTACAAAGTTTTCGTTTTCCATCAAAATTCCTACAAGATACCATTAACAGTGTGGCCATAACATTGTTGTTGTTGATGGTGACGATTTGACTTAGACAATGACTAATCTGAAAAGACTAAATACTGAAGATAATTATAACTCGACACTGCCACCAATAGCTCTTATAAGCAGCTGATTGCCAATACACAAAAAAGAAAAAGAAGAACTTGTTGCTGTAAATGGAAATACTCGCTTACACCAATTACGGCCGTGCGAAAAGCTTGGTCCACCGTTGCTAAGAGGGCTACTATGAGGGTATCTATTCAGTATTCGCCTTTTGCCTTAAATATACATAAATATTTATAAGTCACGATAACTTGAAATTAAAATTATTTCAAACTTACATAAGACCTTCATATGTATATATTTCACAATATTTATACGCTTTAGTTATTTTTTTTTGTTTTAATCACACTAGTTATAGATTGCTAGACGTAATATTCCGTACCTATGCAGTGCGACCATAATAAGGAATAATAGTAACGTACCTATATTTCTTTACTCATTTGACCCTTACTCTGTGACCACCTGTACAGTATAACACCAAGACCAAGAGAATTTTTAAAGGTCTCCTAGCCCAGGAATAGTTCAGGCAGCATGGGTGTGTTTTTGTAACGTAATATGCGGTGCGTTATTATTAACGGTTAATTTATAAATGCGTTTAATAATTATAATAACCTTGTATGGAAACTAGGGTGAATTGATTATATCAAAGATTACAAGCGATCTTTAATTAAACTGACTTGAAAAGTTAATTTCCAATTGCGTTACAAATTAATAATTATTTTAAACATATTTTGTTGCATTTTTTCTTGTAGTGTGTGGTTTATACCCCAAAAATGTGATGAATGCCTTATTGCACTAATAAAATGTTAAGCTAATTATTTTTGTGTTTTATTTTATATCAAGAGTCCCCAGACTTGTCAGACATAATTTATCTTAGCGCTTATATGGATATTGAATAGCTGTGTGGTAGCGGCTACGAATACTACCAACCCTTACTTTGCTCGAGGATGTCGTAAAAGACGACTAAGAGCCTTCTAACGACCTGGGCCAACTCCATCTGATGCCGTTTGGTCAACAATTACATTCCCAAGGAGGGTTGACGTCTGGCAGGCGGCCGGTCATAAAACTATTGCCAATAACTTTTACAATATGTACTATGAAAGAATAGTACATATTGTATCGACCCCAAGTAACTGGGATAAAGGTAGGAGAATGATGATGATGATGGATATTGAATATCATATAGTAAGTCATTAAAATAGTTTTAAATAGGGATGTTAAAAAATAATCGATTTTTATTTTAATCGATTATTTTTTTTCTAATAATCGATTTTTATAATAATAAAAATCGATTATTTAAATTATGCGTTTTAATCGATTTTTATGAGAAGCGCCATATATGGAACGGATGAATAAAACTCGAAGTAAATCCGTTATTATTTACAAGTTAAGAGTGCCATAATATATGTAGTTGTTGGTAAACAATAAAAATGTCTTCCAATAGTAAAACACCTAAAAGTGGTTGGCGAAAATATTTTACGATTAAGAAACATACAGCAATATGCAAGTACTGTTCCAAAGAGCTAAAAACTTGCAGTAATACTACAAATTTAAAACAGCATACATACATACCATCATGCCATGTCCCTTGCAGGGTAGGCAGAGAGAACAGAGTGCCAGAGAACTCTATCCTTGCATACTTCACTCGCTTCCTCAACATTCATAATTCTCTTCATACACGCTCGCCGGTTTCGGAGACTCTTGTTTCGGAGACTCTTGACTCCACCTTCCTTCAGTACATGACCGATCTGGTCTAGGTAGGTTAGTCTCGGTCTCCCCCGGTACCTACATCCTTCCAATTTCGCATTGTATATCTTCTTAACCAGACGTTCGTTCGGCATTCTTTCCACATGCCCGAACCATCGGAGTATTCCCTTTCGCATCTTTACACCAATACTCTCTTTCATACCTATTCGCTCTCTTACGTCGTCGTTACCAATGCGATCGATCAGCCTAACTCCACAGATTTTCCGTAGAGATCGCATTTCGACCGCATTAATTTTACTTTCATACTTTTTTTGCATACCCAACTCTCGCTTCCATATAGTAATGTTGGGACAAGCAAGTTATGTATTGCTACACGTGCCTTCTAGCTGAGGTAATGGCTACCGAGAAGTTGTCCCAACGCTCCGTTCACTCTATTTCCTGCATTTACTCTTCGCTCTATACCAGTGGTGTACCTTCCATCTCGGCTAAATTCACATCCAAGATATACAAATTCATCCACTTGTTCTAGCACATCATTGCCTAATTGTACTCTTACATCTGTTCTGGCTTCATCTCTTTCAAAGACCATCATTTTGGTTTTACTCACATTCATGCGTAGATCCCTTTTCTTACAATCTTCTGTCATTGTGTCGACTAGGGTCTGCAGGACAGTCGCTGACTGCGCCCAGCAGGACTGCATCATCGGCATCGAGCAGAGCAGTAACAACTGAGTCGCCCATCTGGACTCCCACATTCATATCGTTCAACCTTAGGAGACATTTATCCAGATATATGATAAACAGCCAGGCTGATAGAACGCACCCCTGCTTAACGCCGATATTGACGTCAAATCAAGGCGGCATTCCATCATCTAGCCGCACACAAGCTCTACAGCCCATGTAACTGGACTACACAGCCTGCAGCAGTTTACCGTTAATACCATATTCCGGTAAAATGTCCCAAAGTTTCATTTCCGAGCTCCAACATAAATTGAGGAACAACAGGAACGCCTCCCAGACACAGGAGCCGCCAAGCTTGATGATCTCGGCAGACAGTTTTTAGCCAGCCTATCTTCTGCACTCATATTTGTTCTATCACGTTTCTCTTTCACTATGGCCTTGGTGTCATTCTTACATTGCTGATATATTTCTTTTTTCTGTTCAGTCATACTGTCATTCAGATTCAAAGAACAGACATAGTCCAGCCACGCTTTCTTCTTTTGCTCTACGGAAGCTGCCACTTCCGCATCCCACCAAGCATCACCATTTGTTTTTCTGTGCTTCTTTGAGCTTCCACATACTTCTGTATCTACCATACTCTCTTTCAATATTCGCCAGCATTCTTCTATGTCCGATTGCGGCTGGCTTGCCATCGTCAGCCGTTCTCGGATACCCTCTGCATACTTTTCTCTTACACATTCTTCTTGCAAACTTTCAATCTTTATTCTTTCAAGCCCTCCGAAGTGGACACGCTCTCGCCAGTGCCCCCACTTTCTGAACAGACCACTAAATCTCACAATAACAAGATAGTGGTCCGTATCGACTGTGGGGCCCCTGTAGGCTCTTGCGTCCAATATTTTGCTTCGGAGGCGGCTGTCTACCAAAATTAAATCTATTATACTTTTCTGTTCATTCCTTCTCCATGTATACATATGAATGTCTGTCTCAGCCTTATGTTGGAAAAATGTTTTTGACACAATAAGGTTTCTCTCCTTGCATACATCCGCTATGAGCCTACCTGCGTCGTTCACTCTCTTGTCACCAAATGGACCAAGTACGTCCTCATAGTCGGGACGCTTGGTCCCCACCCATCCGTTCAAATCTCCGCATACAGGCACGCGTTCACTGGTTTCTGCCATATCCAGAACTTCCCTAACATTATCCCAAAACTTCTCTAGGTCTGATGCGACCGAGGATCCTACGGGAGCATATGCTACAATCGTGAAAGGTGACACCTAGTTTTATACGGACCCAAAGAAGTCTGGGATCATAAATTCCGTAATCCTTCACACCTGAGGCCAAGCGAGAGGACAACAGCACTCCTATCCCCATGTGGTCTGGTGTACCACAGAGCGATCGAGCCACGATCGCTCTGTGGTACACCAGACCACAGGGCCATCCCGCCAACAGGACGATCGCAGGCGTCGCTGACCCTTCGCTTGGTCTTTGTTACACAGAGCACGTCTAGCCGTTTGTGCGCCATGATGGTTATCAGCTCGTGCAACTTACCTTCCACACAACCTCTTACATTCCACGTGCCCACCCGGCACTCTGCTCTCCTCAACTCGCTTGACTGGGCAAGGCGTAATGGGTGGTGGCCCCCATCGCCGCATCTGCCAATTTTCGTACTGACGGGGGCGGGTTGGTACGCGTCGCCTCCGGGGGACACCCTAACCCGCACTGCGGTACGCATATGAGCCGGATTGAAGTCTAACTAGACTGGCAGTGGACGCGACGTGCACGCTCCGGACTATGCCCCCCTACACGATCCGAACTATGCCTCCCTAAAAAAAATCATCAAATCAAGCTATTACCATCCACTGCTAGACGTAGGTCTAAATGTAAAATAGTACTGGACATTTATGGCATTTTTTTGTTGTGATTTATATTTTAGTTTTTGAGACAATAAGGTTATTTTATTAGGATGCTCATCATTTCCTTTTTATGATAATAAAAATGTGTCAATAATTACATTTGGTTTGCTTATTTTGAAATTGAAAGGAATGCTTACTTTGAAAATTTAAAGGAATATTCGCTTTGATGAATTTTTAGATTTGAATTGGTTGATTTTTTATTCATATAATTTTATTTGATTTTAATCTGATAAATTGTTAATATGAATCTCTTAGGTTTGTTATTGGAATATGAAAAGTATATACATTTTTAAATAATAGAAAAAAAATCGATTTTTTCGTAAAAATCGATTATTTATTTTGATTATAATCGATTTTTGGTAAATCGATTAATATTAAATAAAAAAAATCGATTTTTATTTTATCGAATTTTTTCTAGGAACCTCACATCCCTAGTTTTAAACCATTTTGAGAAAACTAGAATTTAAAAACAATAGTGGTAGGACCACGCTGTAGACAGTTCTGTCTACAGCCGCGGGCCGGTCCGTCTGGGGCAGTATCACACTCACGCAGAAGATCGACGCCTGAGTAATGGAAATGCGCTGTTGCGCTTCGTTGTGTCAGCGAGAAAGCCCAATTAGGAGGGTTTGTATTGGTAGGCAGCGGCCTAGCTATACCACTGGTATTGCAAAGGTCCATGGGCGGTGGTATCACTTAAGTGACAGCACATCCGATGACAATTGTCATCGGATGTGCTGCTTGTACGTTTGCCACCAACAGCAATAAAAAAAAAAGCTTGTGCTAAATATGACGAAGAGCTTATAATATTAATAATTATATTTATTTCAGACTTATATAATTTAACTATGAATATAAGCTTAATCATATGATTGCCACGGGGAAAATATAATATTAACTTATCCACAAAATATGAAGCGAATAATACTAAGCGTTATTTAAAATAAAAGAATGGTACAAACAGTATTAAAAACTATTTATTTAGTTTTTAAATTAGCAAGCTCTCTTCCAAGACGGCGGTTTAGCGTGATCATATATAACTAGCAGATTATTAAAAAGACCAAAAGCGCACAAAATCAATGTAGTTACATACAGTATACGGTCCTGTAGACCTTTCTTTAGAAATATAGGTATTCCATCTTCCACTTGTAAATCTGCTTGTTTCTTTTTAAACTGTTGAAGACGACGGGCAGCAGTCGTGTTCAACAAAGGAGGCGTAGTCTTAATGCCTCGATGTAAATTTCTTATTACTCTTGTGACAAACATATTAATTTTAATAAATACAACCGCTATTTATCGACTATATAATTGTCGATTAATTAATAGTCTTTTCATGTAAAATTTTTCTCTAGATATTTGAGGATACCTTAATGTCAATAATATATTTCTTTTTTGAAACCATGAAAATTTCACCAGTATTATTTACTCTGTATTAGTCAGAACTATGATATAATCTCTTTTGTTTACATTTTTTATGAGATTGTGACGGGCCTCACAAGTTTTTTTGAGTAACACGTGCACTGCGGCCAAACACAATTGTCGCGTTCCTGCAGACAACGCGTGATGCGTCAAATCACCATTGTCGTGTTTTCATTGCATCGCGCGGCAAATCAAACACCGTGCGTACTTATTTTACGCTAAACTAGTGCGGCGCGCAGGGTGTGCTTACGTAACTTAATATTTTTTAGTTAAGTATTTTATTGCTATTAATTTATTATTAATACATGTCATTTAATTCGTAATGATAGTTAAATAAAGACTATCTACCGATCTTAAGTTTAAATAAGATACGGCTTACCTTATTTAAATAGAAATTGATGTTATTGTAACGAAATATACAATTATATTATTTCTAAAAAATATTTGCAATAATCGTTTGTGTTTAATTTTTTAAGATAATTAGTAGGTACATCTAAAAAGGTGTAACTAAAAAATGCGGTGTGCTTTATAGTGTTTTTATTGTAGAATCTTATTGTATATATTGAAAAATGTTCCATGTTTCATATGGTCAATTGTTACAAAAAAATATTATGGCTGCAGCTGTTACACAAAACGCCGGAGTCGCCGGTATCTTTCTATGACGGTACCACAATTAAAACAAAGGACTATGAATTTCCAGATGCGAGTATTATGCATTTTTGTTTTCAAACAAAGGCTTTTCTATAATAATAGGTATTTCTGTTTACTCAAAAACCGCCGCGCGGCCGCGCACTATTGTCGTGTAGCGATCCGCCCGCTATGATATTCGTATTTCGTAGGTGATATTTGGCCGCAGTAAACGTAACGTAACGTATTATACCGAGTTAGCTTAAAAGTACTACTGCCTGATTCCCTTACCGCCTCGTTACGCGATACTAGGATCACAACGTGTGGTAACTGTCTTTTAATTCTCATACTCAACCATCGCTTTTATCAAATCTTCACAACTGACAACCATGGGGCTGATGCAATAATTGCAAGGAGGTCAGCGCTGCTTTGCTCCGGCTGCAAAGACCCCGAGCATGTATTGTCTTGGTTAAACAAACTATAGTGAATATCTTTCATGAGACCACATATAAGTATTTTTCTAGGCCCATACCCAGACAATAATTGCACCAGTCAGAAGGTAAGAGAAACTTTTCTAGCAAACTCGTAATAAAAACAGATTGCCATAATAATAGATTAAACACTTGACCGTTATTTGAAGCTTACTAGATTGAGATAGGCAGTCCGTGTTTCCGTTTCCTCTTCGCTCTCTTTTACTCTTTTGTGCTACTTTATATATATCTATCTCACTCGCACATCCGATCCCACCAGGCTTCCGGTCCGAACGACGTGTTCGGTAAGAGCCGTATTTTGTTAATCATTGGCGTTAAATTGTCCGTGGAGTGCAGTCGCATTAAAATTACTCCTCTCAGTGTTTAAAATTAAAATAACTCTTGATTAAAAATTCAAACTGAAGTAAAGTATAAAGTGATTCCTTGCATTGGAAAACCGTAAGTAGTATTCTGTATAACAAATATTGTATAAAGTGTGTTAAAAATTGGTAAAGTTAAATATTATAACGGTGTTACCGTTCGCCTTTACCAATTGGTTTAAAGTTTTATATAACACGGAATGCTCTCATTCTCTCTACTAATTGATATAAATACATTATCTATTTATAATGTTTATTCAAATGTTGTTGCATCTACCTTCAGTAGAAATTTATAAATTTAATATTAAAGTTGTTTTGTTTAATGCCGCCACTGCGGTTACTTATTGGATTTAAATAATACCTGTCACAGTTAACTAAGATTGGATTTAACCGTTGCTCTATCTAGGTAACTAGGATGGATAAGCTAAATGATAATGCCGTTAACACGGGTGCCGGACCTTCGGGTTTGCAAGCTAAGACTATGCGTCGTGGTCCACAAGCACGGGTCAGCTCTTCTTCTAGTGAAGGTAGCTCTAGTTCTTCTACTACATCATCATCGAATTCGTCACGAAAGAAGAAACGCCGTCGCCATCGCTCTCACAATAAAAGGGGGCGCAGGTATAATCGTAAGGACAGTTTACTATATAAATTATCCTGTGAAGTAAATGAACTTCGTAAACGCTTTTATGATGGCGATACAAACACACAGTTTGTGGCTACACCTTGTGGCTCGGCACAAGAACAACTTATAGATAATATAGACGAAATATCCTTATTAGATAATAACGAATGTAGGTCATTATATGATTGCGAAAGGGAAGATAAGGAGTCTAACAACTCTCATAAACTTAAATTGGACATTCAGGTAAAGCTTAAGGAACCATCGGTGCCTAAGACATCTGAAAGTTACCTTAAGATACTAGATGATATCCAACATCTTAATAAGAGTGAATGGTGTGAAGTAAGGTACTCAGAAGTACAAAAGTTATATAATCACACGCCTGGATTTACGGATTTAGATATAAACGATGAAATCAAACCTTATGATTCTCAAAAGCACTTGGCTTATGCCGATAAAGCCTATGGTGCTTTGACATTTTGTTTACTTAAGCAGCAAGAGGCGTTACAAGATAGTCTGGCTCGTCTCATCTCTTGGGTCCGCGACACAGGTAATGTAACTCCTGATCAGTTACATGATAAAATCAGTGTGCTTTTTTCGGAAGGCGAATATCATAAGGTGTCTTCGGATCTACTGCAACTAATCTGTGGTCACCGCGCAGAGACTATTCAGATGCGTAGGGACGGAATAATTAATTTCGTTCGTGATCCTCTCACTAAATCGGCGTTACGAAAGATTCCACCTTCAAGTAAACACATCTTTAATAGTGAGCTACTGTCACTAACTTTAGAAAAAGCCGGAGGTATCAAAAAGTCATTTTTACCTTCGAATCAAACTAGTGGCTGCAAAACTGCTTCGCAAGCAGTTGGTAAGAAAGCCAACCATTGCCCCTCGCAGGGGACAAATAATGTTGTTGCACCTATGCAAGGTACTCCGCAAGTATGTTGCTCTCTGCCATACTATAACAAGTTCTCGCAGAACTGCGCTCATAACCGTCCATCACAAACTTTTGGACGTAACTATCCCTCGCAGGGAACCAGTGGTTACAACAATGGTACTCGTGGTTGTAACCACAACACGCGCGGATCCTTTCGTCCGCGTGGAGGAAACCAACGAGATAATGGAAAAGGTGGTAGGAAGCGTAGCACAACCTATGATCACCAGACCGGTAGCAAAAACAGAAGGTACTGACTATTTCAAAGCGGGCCAGTTAATACATTTTGTCGATCGATGGAAGAAGTTAGGAGCACCAAAACCTCTGCTCAAAATAATAAAAGGATATCGCATACCTTTTCACAAAAAACCTCCACTAATTCTACCTTTGTTACGGAGTCCTTCTCAAACGAAGGAGTCGGAGGAAATGTCAAATATCATTTCACAAATGATAACTCAAAAAGTATTGGAAGTAGTGCCACGATCTCCAAGCTTTATATCGACAATGTTTCTGGTCCCAAAGAACAATGGAACGAATCGACCCATTTTCAATTTAAAACACCTGAACGACTTTGTTCTCACCGAACCATTCAGGCTCATAAACATCTTTCGGGTACCGGACTTTCTGCAACCAAGAGATTGGCTATGCAAAATAGATCTCTCCCAAGCCTATGTCAATCTTCCAATATCCCGGTCCCACAGACCATTTCTGCGTCTAATTTACCAGCAGAAACTGCTGCAAATGACCTGCCTCCCATTTGGTCTCGCTACAGCGCCCAAGGTATTTGCAAGTCTGACCAACTGGGTGGCAGAAACCTTAAGAAAGCAAGGCATACGGATCCTAGTTTATTTGGACGATTTTCTGGTAGCGCATCAAAACTACCAGGTGTTACAAGACCATATTCAAGTAGTGCTGGAGCACCTACACTACTTAGGGTGGCAGACAAATCTCGAAAAATCGATCACGTCGCCTTGCAGAGGTCTCGTATTCTTAGGTGTTCATTGGAACCCATGGTTAAACGAGAAGTCCTTGCCACTCGAGAAGGTATTAAATATAAAACTAAACATATTGGACTTACTGGACAAGTGCGCAGTCACTCTGAACTGTCTTCAGAGTGTGGTAGGCATGCTGAATTTTGCCAGTTTTGCCGTACCCAGGGGCAGACTTTATTTTCGAGATACGCTGATGTTTCTAAATCAATGTTTGAAAGACATGCCGGCAACCGCGTATATTCTACCCACGGAGGTACGGGCGGAACTATTATGGTGGGTTCAGAACTGTTATCGGGCTTCCCTGATTCACTATCCACCCCCCTCACATTACCTTACAACAGATGCGTCAGACATAGCATGGGGCGCACAACTCGACGGTTGTGCTCTTTCGGGGCCTTGGACAAAAGTCGAACAGAGCCTTCATTGCAATCAAAAAGAGATGCTTGCCATATTGAAGACGTTATTAAAGCAAGGTCCACGCTTGCAAAAGTCAACTGTTCTAGTGCAATGCGACAGCAAAACTGTTGTAGCATTCTTGAGAAACGAGGGAGGCACCAGGTCCCTACCCTTGATGCAATTGACAAAAGATGTTTTCGGCGCCTTAGACAAATATCAAATCCATCTGAAAGCTCATCATATTCCGGGAAAATACAACAGTCATGCAGATCCCTTGTCAAGACATCGGCGTCCCCCAGAATGGCATCTCCTACCTCAGTGTACGACGAAAATATTCACGAGGTTTGGGGTTCCAATGATAGACCTATTTGCATCAGAGCGAGCGAAGGTGGTAAGCAACTATGTATCTCTGGACCAAAACGATACTCACGCAATTTATCACGATGCCTTCTCCCAAACCTGGAATTACCCCCGTGCGTGGTTATTTCCTCCACCTTATCTGATCCCCAAAGTGCTACAGCACCTCAACTCGGCAACCGGAGTTTTCCTCTTAGTAGTTCCGAAATGGGAAAGAGTGTTTTGGAGACCGGATCTAAAAGCCCGTGCACTGGGGCCTCCATTCACGATCAAGAAACTTCAATCTCACTTAATAGACATATCGACAGGACTGCCACCGCCCAAGGTTCAGGAGATGACGTTAGAAGTATGGAGATGTGGGGGTGGTCAGAGAAATTAACTAATTGGTCGGACGCGCAATTACAACTCTTACAATCGTCATGGCGACCATCTACCAAAAATACTTACAAGGTAGCATGGAATAGATGGCTTAAGTGGACAAAAGTTCATAATTTAGATTCATTACAACCCACCGGTCCTATCCTAGCTCAATTCCTCGCTGATTTATATATTATAGATGGACTAGCTTATAATACTATTTTACTACACAGATCTGTAGTCTCTACTCTGTGCAATTTTGACAATACCCATAACTTAAGCTCGCACGTCTTAGTCCGACATATCCTAAAATCAATTGCTCTGAAAAAGCCAACAAGCATGCGGCCTACGATTTGGAATACAGATAAACTAACATCTCTTATGAGCAATTATTCTATTGATGGGAATGATATTTTCGCTACCTGTAGACATACGGCTACTCTACTGCTCCTCTGCTCAGGGCGAAGAGTTCATGATTTGACTTTACTGGCTGTAGATCCAAAGCATTTTACCGAAAAGGATGATTGCGTCATCCTCTGGCCCATGTTTGGATCTAAAACGGACACTGCTACATACAGACAGTCTGGTTGGAGGCTATTCTCTAATCCTACCCAGAAAAATTTAGATCCGGTATTGTGGGTAAAACGTACAATTTTGTTATTAGAAGAAAAGCGTCGATTAGGATGTCAGAATCTTTTCATTAATATCAGAGGACAATCAAAGGCGGCTTCTCGAACGGTCATAGCGGGATGGGTTAAATCGTTATTACTGCAAGCTGGAGTGTTCGCTTCACCAGGAAGTATACGTGCCGCCGTAGCTTCCAAAGGGTGGTCTAACAATTGCTCTTTAGATGAAATTCTCTCCAGGGGTAACTAGAGATCACAAAATACTTTTGCCCGTTTCTATTGCAAGGAGGTAATACCGTCTAAAGAAGGATGCAATGTTACTGACCGGTTCATCCCAATAAACTAATTACAATACGGTCATTAAATTGGTGATTGAAATAGTACCTATATTTATCGAATTTCTCAGCATATGTAAACCAGATAAAGATTTGTAATACTGTCTTATACTAGTAGTATATGTAGTATTCGTTAGAACAATATAATATTTCTATAATAATATTTTTATTATTTTGTAAAGAGATTAAAGGCGTTCAAATATTGCAATTTCCGCACATCTATCGTTTTAATTATATAACTAACTACCATTTCAACCTGAAATCGTAGACGTATCCTCGTCATTCACATTGGCGTTAATTCCCACCAGGCGATAACAAACACGTCTCAATCTAGTAAGCTTCAAATAACGGTCAAGTGTTTAATAGCGGTGTTTTACCTGAAATAAAACACGTATTAAATACTTACCTTATTTGAAGCTTACACCTTAATTCCTGCCTGGTGGATTATCGACTCAATGATTAACAAAATACGGCTCTTACCGAACACGTCGTTCGGACCGGAAGCCTGGTGGGATCGGATGTGCGAGTGAGATAGATATATATAAAGTAGCACAAAAGAGTAAAAGAGAGCGAAGAGGAAACGGAAACACGGACTGCCTATCTCAATCTAGTAAGCTTCAAATAAGGTAAGTATTTAATACGTGTTTTATTTCAGGTAAAACACCGCTAATGTGCTGCTGAATGCATTATACACACAACTTTGTAAAAGTTTTAATGAAAGAAAACTCCAATAGACTTAGCTTAAATTTTATTAGGCAGTATACGAATGCAAATGCATTATAACATTTTCTTAAAAAAAATAGCACTAATTGACTATCTACTTATTTTTAATTTTCTCTATGCACATGTCTAAAGTCTATTTATTATTTAATGCTTTCAAAACTTTTACCGAGCGAGACACGTCTTTAATCTGACGATTTTCTCGCTCGTTTACGTCGTTAAATATCAAATCTTTCGAATGCCAAGGACTTTCCTTCTTCCTCATACTCTTCTCTAGTCATGCAGAAGGAATAAAATTCTGGATCACGAAATATTTTTTTCCCGCCTTCCCATGCGTACGTAACTGGATTGTCAGCCATTGTTACATTTACGTCAAAATGATCTAAGGCTAATGACCTTACGTCATTGTATACGCGATCACGAAAGCCTGGGAAAAGTGTGTTGCCACCATATAAAATTATATTTTCTAATAAAGATTCCACATTTTCATCAGGGCAAGCATTTATTGAATGCATTACAGCTTCTGGTATACCCATTTGTGGGATTCCAACATCTGAGGGATGAAATAGCAGCTCTGGTATAGAAAATCTTTCATTATTTAACCTAAGAGTTTGTTGTTCTAAGTCTTCATCAGGTTTGACAATGTCACGAAGGTAGCCTCGGCGAATTGATGTATAATCAGGCAGAACATAATCTTTTGCTATTGGATTTTCGGCTCCTGAAAGTTATGTAATGTATATTTAATATTGTTTCACACTCTAAAGGTAACAGAACTATAACAATACTTTTTTATAAAAAACCAAGCAAGAAAATAATCTGTGTATTCCAGGGGGGTTTACAAAAATATCTAGACTCAGAACAAAACTTGTGGATCACACAAAGTATTGTTCTACACGGGAATTGAACTCAGCACTTGTCATATAAGATCGGAATCTTAACCACTAAGTGAATCTATTCATTCACTACACTCACATTACACCATTCATTATAATCATTATTACTAGATTCTATTGTCATTTATTGGATACAAACTGAGCATTAGGAATTGCTTAAAAATCCACAGAAAAACTGTTTTACGCATGTTGGCAGCTGTAAAAATATCATAATAGAATCCATCTCAGACACCTTTGCAAGGCGACAAGGGGAATAATGCGAATATTTCATGGCTTACAAGGTGCTCGTTACAAGGGTTCGCTCGCTCTGATGCAAATATATCTAATTATCAAAATTACTTAAAGCAATTATCTGTTGGATTGTCAAATCGCCGCCTTCAACAACATGATGGACACATTACATAATGGTCTGTTCTGGGAATTTTGTTAAGAGACAAAAACATATGCAAAGCATTATTAAACCACATTCACTATATACTTCAGCACTTTTTCTGCAGTATATTAGAAAATATTATAGCAAAAGTTACAAGAAATACATTACAATTTCATGGTCCCTCCAAAACTTTAACATAACTATGTTTTATTCACAAACCTAGACAGGTAAAGAAGAAAAAGTATTGCTATCCACCTTTCTTACTAGCTATCCCCATATCCTTCATAAAGTCTTGTGACACAAAGCATGAATCCTCTTTAACTTGATTTATAACATATGTTTCATCCATCACATTCAATTGTCTATAGGACAATATTTCTTTTAAATGGTTTGTTAACACTTTACCGCCAACATCTATCCTTCTTATGCCAGCCCAGTATTTTTTGCCTTTTATGTAAGGAACTATGTTAGTAAAACTGTAACCAGTATCAACAACAAGTGTACATTGGTTATTATGAGACTTGCGGTAGTTATACTCTGCTAAATCCGTCGCGTTAATGCGTAACAAAGACTGGCATTCATATTCTTCAAAAAAAATTTCAGTCATTGCTTCCTGAATAGAAGCGAAATTGAATAAAGGCTCCGTTAGTATTAAAGGTGTCTCGTTAAAGTTCACTGGACAGCATTCCTTGCTAAATATATAATCCCAGATGGTCTTTTGTGTGTCCCAATTGATGAGAAATCCTTTTTGAAATGGCAGTATGTAAAATAGTCCTGATGCATCCCGACATTCGTCTATTTGAGAACCTATGAATGGCCGTCGTCTTTCAGATTTCGCTTTCATAATACAGTTGGGAACTACCTTTGCTTCCATGGTAGAGAGACCCACTTTGGCCGTATAGCCTCCGTTGTCGAGAATATAACAAGATGTTTCACTCATTTTTGCAACTCAATATTTGAGGTTACCGGTCAACTAAGAGAAGCATTACATAGGTAACTCATAGGTCGCATATTACGTGTTATAGTACAGTTATAATATTTAAAGCGTCCACCATTATGTACAGCATTATTATATTTACAAATTGTTATTTGGATTGGAAATATTAAGATGCATTAACAACACACAATTAAAACAAAAAATGACAGAACACTTCAGAACAGCATTTAACAGTGTTGCTAGAAGTTTTTTTTTTTTTTTTTTTTGTTGTGGCTCTGTTTATACTTAAGCCAATGTCAAAGTTAAGGAAGCAATGGTAGGAATTATAAAAGGAATTTGGAATCGGGACTTCAGAAAATTTGATCAGGGAAGTAGGGATAAAGAAAAAAAATAATAATTTAACATACATAAATATATCAATACAATCATCAGAGTTATACATAATATAAGATAGAGAATAATATAGAGTAAGTACAAAATAGAGTAGTAATACATACAGATTAAATTCTAATATTATTTAAAAGCAAAAAGTTGTTTAAGAGAAAATAAATATCTGAGTTAGCAGGAAATAATAGAAGGGAGACATGAGTTGGGAATGGAACACAAAGGTCAACGAGGTCTTGAATAAATGCCTCTCGATCATATTTTGGACATGAAAATAAAATATGATTGATGTCCCCTACATCATCAGTACCACAGTCGCAGATGTCGGAATTAATAATTTTTAGTCTATAAAGATGGGAAGGTGTGCAGGTATGTCCTAATCGCATGCGCATCAAAACTGAAGTAATCGTCTTGCTTAGAATAATTTTAGAGAACCATGGGCGAATCGCGATTGAGTGTTCGGTGCCGGTTGCATAATATTGGCCTGTTTTTTGGCTGCTCGCTGTCCATGACTCATTCCAAGCCACGCGGAGATATCTCTCCGGTAGCGCAGAAAGGTCTTCACTATGGATTAGGTATGGGAAACGGTCCCCAGATTTCACCGCATCTTTTGCCAGATCGTCAGCGATAGCATTGCCAAGAATACCAGAATGGCTTGGTATCCAAGCAAACGCAACAGAGTATCCCTTAATTAAGCACTGATATAATTGTTGTCTGGTTTCTACTATAACGGAAGGGCTATGAGTCTTAAATGGAAATTTTTGAAGGGCTTGTAAAGCACTTAATGAGTCTGAGAAAATTGTACACTTCTTAATTTTGCATAAAAGAATATATTCCAGAGATTTAAGGATGCCAATACACTCTGCAGTAAATATAGATGTTTCTGGCGGACATTTTATTTTCTGAACGATCTCATATTGTTGATGATAAATGCCTACACCGACACAATCTTGCTGTCGTTGTTTCGACGCATCACAAAAAATTAAATGTGTCTTCGGCCAGCTCTCGTGGATTAATATATTAAACTGAGAATTTGCACCAGGATCACTCTTAACGATATTTAAATCGAGATGTATCTCTGGTGACAATGTAAGGCACTCATAATTATGAGAAAAAATGGGAAGGCGTTTGTAATTCTTAATCGGAGATGATAATGCGTTAGATTTTTTAAGGCTTTTTATCAGACAAGGCATTGATTTGTGTTTCCAATAGCTATATGAATTTACACAGTCGGAAATAGCATTTAGAATAAGGAGAAGAGGATGATTAGAGAAACGAAGTGAACGGAACAAGAATCTGTCTGAAAGATATTGACGTCTTAAGGAGTATGGTGGGTCAACACATTCCACTTGTAAAGCGTTCCGAGGGCTAGACTTCATAGCACCAGCGATTATTCTGAGAGCTTTAGACTGGATAGCTTCAAGATTTTTCAAGCCAGATACGTTGCATGGTTCTAACAAAAACAATCCGTAATCAATAACGCTTCTTATCATGGCATTGTATATTAATTTAAGAGACCAAGGATGTGCTCCCCACCAAACTCCAGAGAGACATCGCAATATATTAATGCGTTGTTCGCATTTAGCGGATATATAATCACAATGAGGAACCCCTGTCAATTTCGAGTCAAGTATTACACCCAAAAATTTCGCCTGGTTATTAAAAGGGATTTCCATATTGTTATAAGTGACAGATACGGTAGGGATATTTCTAGATCTGGAAAATACAACGCCAGTGCTTTTAGAAGCACATAGACTTAAACCATTGTAATCTATCCATTTTTTTAAGAACTTTAAAGACGACGTTAAATTGGTACAAGCAGTTTCTATAGAAGTGTCAACACAATATAAAACTAAGTCATCAGCATATTGTAAAACCTTAGAGGTACTATGAAGGGCAGATTCTAGGTCACACGAGTAAACATTGTACAATAATGGACTCAGTACAGAGCCTTGAGGTAATCCTTGCCATGTTGTTCTAGATCTAGATGAATCATTATCTAGCAAAAGTGTCCTTTGATGGAATAAATTAAATATGAAATTAATTAAGGGAGACGGAACGTCAAGTGATCTTAATTTGTCTCTTAGAATACTAAGAACTACGCTATCATAAGCAGATGTAATGTCTTGAAATGAAGCAACTACCGATTTATTATGAGTAAACGCCAAACGAATGTCTGTAACGAGAATACTTAAGCTATCTGTAGTACTTCTACCTTTTCTAAAGCCAAATTGATTGCTAGAAGTTATCTCCAAACGCTCCAAATTAGTACGTCTGGAACCCAGAAATTTAACAAAAATAATTGTATTTTTTTTTCATAAAATATTTTTGTGGCAGCTAAGAATACTACCAACCCTTACATTGCTCGTGGGTGTCGTAAAAGACGACCAAAAGCTTTACATCGACCTGGGTCAACTCCATTTGATGCCATATGGACCATATGGTTAACAATAACCTGGGGGGGGCACACTTAAAACATTACTTATTTTTACTGACCGTCGCGCCGCCTACAGGATGTTTGTACAAACTTAACGGCTGCCATTTTGTTCTGTATGTCAAACGTTTGACAACTGAGAATTATTATTTTTTGTTCCTAGCGTAGGTACTTATTGTCATCAATCTATTTACGGTTATTGATGTACTTTCTGAAAATTATCTCAATTTTCATTGTTAAGCTGATATTATTATTGCTTCGTTATCAGCTGATATGTTTTTTTTTATATTTCAGGGTAGCTTTCATAGTAAAAGAAAATTCTGTATAATTACACATACACATGTAGATATGTATATATATCACTTCAACTTTAGTTCACCGCGTAAACTCTGGGTAGCAGCACCTTCCATACATGCATATTTTATCATGGAGTTGCCACTCTTTTTCAGTTTAATAACTTTACTCTTTGACAATAACATTCCCAAGGAGAGTTGATCAGGCAGACGGCCGATCTTAAAACAATTGCTAATATCTATTTGCAATATGCACGATGAAATAAGTACATTTTGCGTTGACCCTAAATAATTTAAGTTAAGAGCAGAATGATGATAATGATTTTAAACAAAAGTTGTTAGTAAACACCTGGGGGGGCACACTTAAAACATTACTTATTTTTACTGACCGTCGCGCCGCCTACAGATTGTTTGTACAAACTTAACGGCTGCCATTTTGTCCTGTATGTCAAACGTTTGACAACTGAGAATTATTATTTTTTGTTCCTAGCGTAGGTACTTATTGTCATCAATCTATTTACGGTTATTGATGTACTTTCTGAAAATTATCTCAATTTTCATTGTTAAGCTGATATTATTATTGCTTCGTTATCAGCTGATATGTTTTTTTTTATATTTCAGGGTAACTTTCATAGTAAAAGAAAATTCTATATAATTACACATACACATGTAGATATGTATATATATATATCACTTCAACTTTAGTTCACCGCGTAAACTCTGGGTAGCAGCACCTTCCATACATGCATATTTTATCATGGAGTTGCCACTCTTTTTCAGTTTAATAACTTTACTCTTTGGTAAACACCAATTTAATAACTTTACTCTTTGGTAAACACCTAAAAGCACATGCCTATTCATATAGCTAATAAGTAAGGATTAACATACAACGAATACTAAATATTTTTGTTCAACATAACTTTTACATATTCAAATATTTTTAGACCTGCTACTGTGTTTTGCCAGTAAAAGTGTCATGAGTATTTTTAGTCTATCTTAAGCTGTGACCTGCAAGTTTTGGTCCTTTTCAATTATTACCTTTTTAATTTACTATAAGCATTTTGATCCTCAAATTGAAGGTATAAAAAGTATGATCTGAAATAAAGTACGTAGAAGGAACTTTGAGCGCTAAAATAGTACGACTTTCATACTAAAAAGTACGCTATGGGTGTGCTGGCACTGGCACACGGTCTTGACTACTTGTTTATTCATTTTTTTCATGACTAGAGATACAAAGTTCTTGTATCAAAACGAATGCTAGCTTACTAATCTGGATATAAACAAGTCTTGAACAATTTTTGTTTATAACCTATAGCATAATCTTCCACTTTTTCATACTGCAAGAGTATTTATGATAACGGTCCGTTAGTAAGGCAAGTCTGAAGTAATAGTAATCTAGCCGCTGACAACCAAATTAATAATTTTTCTGGGACTTTAGATAAGACGTGCTGATATAGGGACAGTTGGGCACATCGGAACACGGGGTACAATGAAACAAAGGCGCTAATAATTCAAATCACACACGCACATGGGCGCAAATTCTGTTTAAGAATTTGCGCCCATGTGCTTCGACCAATAATAACAGACCATGTGTCACGAGTTGAGGTAGTGCAATATGACCGGTCTGTACAAACAGTGTTATGGCACAAAAAAAATGTTTTAAGCCACCAAAAGTTGTAATTTTGTTTTGGAGAACATTCGTATTTGCAGAACAAGGAGTAGCAACAGGTACGTGACATATATTTTTGGTAAATCTTAAGTATTTTAGCTAATAAATTTAGTTAAATTTGTAACGGATAGCAAAACCTAAATATTTTGTGTTCATGTTTGAAATTTCCAATACCCTACGGGGTTCTATGGAACGGGAACAATGGGACGGTGTTCCATTGTGCCACTTTATCTACAAATACCTGGATATATTTTGTAATATTGCCATTTTGAAATTTTATTGATATATTTACTCACGAGCTCAACAATTTTTTTGCAAACATGATAATTTATTCGTTATTGATTGATTGATTGTAGATTTGGAAGTTATAATGGTGAGAAATCGTGAGAGAAAAACAGATAGAGGCTATGCTAACATGCGAGAGGCTGTAAAGCTTGTAGAAGGTGGCATGAGTTTGCTGATTTAAAAAAATATCAAGTGTACCACGTTGCATAGATACGTTCAAAAAAATAAGAGAGCTGCATATGACGGCGTACCCATAACAATGACTCTTAACTATGCTGTTAAAAAGATATTTTCAAATGAACTGGAAGAGGCTTTAGAACAATACCTGATTACTTGTTCAAAAATGTGCTACGGGCTCGATACTATGGAAACAAGACGTTTAGCTTATGATATAGCAAAGTTTCATAAGCTTACTATTCCAAAACCTTGGGAAGAACGACAAATGGCTGGAATTGATTGGCTTTACAGCTTCAGGAAACGACACCCGAAATTAGACTTCGTAAACCGGAAGCCTGCAGCTTATCAAGGGCAACGTCTTTCAATAGGCACAATGTGCAAAGGTTTTTCGATAATTTATGTGCTATTCTGCGGAAGTACCCTAGTTTTGGAGATGGTACAAGACTGTTTAGTTTTGATGAAACTGGAACAAGCACGGTGCAAAAGCCAAAGAGAGTATTTGCTTCAAAATCAACTAGGCAGTTAAATAAAGTTACAAGCGCAGAAAGAGGAACTTTGATGACCACCTGTTGCATCGTTTCGGCTAGTGAGTCCGCTTTACCACCAGCAATGGTGTTTCCAAGGAAGAACTTCAAAAATTATATGTTATCAGGAGCTCCCCCAGGAACAATAGGTCTTGCTCAACCTACCGGCTGGATGACTGGTGAATTGTTTGCAGATGTTATGAAGCACTTTGTTAAAATGACATCTTCAACTAAAGAAAATCCACACACACACTGGTGTCATTCTTCTTACAATACCGCCGCGTACAAGTCATAAATTACAAGCACTCGACGTATCTGTATTTGGCCCATTCCAAATTTTTTACAATGCCGCGGCAGATTCTTGGATGATTAGGCACCCAGGACAGACTCTGAGCATTTATAACGTGGCTGAACTTGTAGGACAAGCGTTCGAAAAGGCTATGACGCCACCCAACATCAAATCTGGTTTAAAAAAAACAGGCATATGTCCGTTTGATAAAGATGTCTTTACTGAAGAAGAATTTCTTACAAGCGAAGTCACAAATAGACGATTGACTGAAGAACATCAAGAACTGCAATTAAGTGAGCTTGCTACCCCAATTATTGATGACCAGCAACGTTCCACCTCAAGAGCTGCACTTCAAGCATTTGAAAATCAGATAAAAAGTCCTTTGGAATGCAGAGACTATCCTCGAGCAGGACCCAGAAAGATAACTAACAAAATAAAGAGAGGGAAGAGTTTAGTTTTGACAGACACTCCTATTAAAAATGAGATAGAAGAACGTGCACAAGAAAGAGAAGAAAAGAAAAAAAAAAGCACAAAGATCTGAAATAAAAAACAAAGTCAAGGCTGAGAAAGTAACCAAAGTATTAGAGTTTTCTAATTCAATAGTCAACTCAGATGCCAATAGTTCATCAACTGATTCAAGTGACGATGAGTTGGATCTTCCAGTGTCCACTTTTAAAACTCCAAAAGTTAAAGATTTTGTTTTGGTTAAATTTTCTCAAAAACAAAATATTTTGTTGGCTAACTATTGACAGACATCATTGAAAATAACGAATATGACATTAGTTACATGCGCCAGAGTGCAAAAATTGACAATAGCTTTTATTTTTCTTTAGAACCAGATATAGCAGTAGTATCACTTTTCGATATAGAACTGGTGCTACCAAGTCCAAACCTAACTGGGAAAACAAAGCGCCAAAGTAATATTTATTCTTTTCCTAAAAAACTGTTACGCAAGTTTAATCTCGGATAATACAAATAATATTACTTAATTTTCACGATTTATTCATGTTGTTCCAAAGTACCCCAGGCACCGTTCCACTGTGCCCCTGACCTGGGGCACATCGGAACAAACGAGGTGATCTTGAAAAAATACTGTTTTCTAGACTTAAGGTAAATTTATGATCTCGTTTTTGTTGTCAATCAATAGTTTAAGAACCCGTTATGTTTGTTTATTTTAAAAATTAAGAAATTATTACTGATTTTTCTAAAAATAGAAATGATTTTTTCTTCCATTGTACCCCAACTGTCCCTACGTTTAATATATCATAGGCTATCATACACTTCAGCATTTTCTCTCTGTTATATTACATAAAATACAAGCTCAGTATTCAATACAAAAACTAATTTATTTAATGCGATTTAAGATTCATTGTGTAATACATTTTTAGTTTCCCGCCAAAATTCTGACTGCCGGATAGGGATGTTAAAAAATAATCGATTTTTATTTTAATCGATTATTTTTTTCTAATAATCGATTTTTATAGTAATATTAATCGATTTTTAAAAAATCGATTATATAAATATATAATTAAGGTACACCACTGATATAGAGCGAAGAGTGAATGCGGGAAATAGAGTCAACGGAGCGTTGGGGCAACTTCTCGGCAGTCATCACCTCAGCCAGAAGGCACGTGTAGCAATACATAACGCAGTCCTTGTCCCAACATTACTGTATGGAAGCGAGAGTTGGGTATGCAGAAAAGAGTATGAAAGTAAAATTAATGCGGTCGAAATGCGATCTCTTCAGAAAATCTGTGGAGTTAGGCTGACTGACCGCATTCGTAACGACGACGTAAGAGAGCGAGTAGGTATGAAAGAGAGTATTGGTGAAAAGATGCGAAAGGGAATGCTCCGATGGTTCGGACATGTGGAAAGAATGCCGAACGAACGTCTGGTTAAGAAGATATACAATGCGAAAGTGGAAGGATGTAGGTACCGAGGGAGACCGAGACTAACCTACCTAGACCAGATCGGCCAGTACTGAAGGAAGGTGGAGTCAAGAGTCTCCGAAACCGGCGAGCGTGTATGAAGAGAATTATGAATGTTGAGGAAGCGAGTGAAGTATGCAGAGATAGAGTTCTCTGGCACTGTTCTCTCTGCCTACCTGGGGGGGCTCACTTAAAACATTACTTATTTTACTGACCGTCGCGCCGCCTACAGATTGTTTGTACAAATACAAACTTAACGGCTGCCATTTTGTCCTGTATGTCAAACGATTGACAACTGAGAATTATTATTTTTTGTTCCTAGCGTAGGTACTTATTGTCATCAATCTATTTACGGTTATTGATGTACTTTCTGAAAATTATCTCAATTTTCATTGTTAAGCTGATATTATTATTGCTTCGTTATCAGCTGATATGTTTTTTTTTATATTTCAGGGTAGCTTTCATAGTAAAAGAAAATTCTATATAATTACACATACACATGTAGATATGTATATATATATATCACTTCAACTTTAGTTCACCGCGTAAACTCTGGGTAGCAGCACCTTCCATACATGCATATTTTATCATGGAGTTGCCACTCTTTTTCAGTTTAATAACTTTACTCTTTGCTGCCTACCCTGCAAGGGATATGGCGTGATGATATGTATGTATGTATGTACTTAGTACACACGCTGAGGAGAGTAATCATATCTTACGGACTAAAAATACAATTCACCACGATCCTTTCTTACCTGTGGATGTTGTAAATATCGACTAAGGGATATAATTTAAAGATATCTATTAGATAGAATATCTATTTTACGTGTGGTGACAGAGTAAGAGTACAATTTACCGTATCTTACCCGTGGGTGATTGTAAGAGACGACTAAGGGATAAAAGCGCAAATAACATCTAGGCAACAGAAGGAAAACTCGAAACAAAGCCCTATACCAACACGCCTGGCCAACATGGTATAGTAGGTCAATCTTGCTCCCATTATGCAGGAGGCTCGAGCCCAACAGTGAGACATATATGAATATAAAAGGAAAATATTATATTATTGTTTGTATATTTCGAGAAGTTTAGGCCGAGTGGAAACTATTGAATAGGTACATTTAAAAATAGTCCACATAGATAGCTATACTATCCCTGAAAGAACCATGCCTTTGAAGCTATATGTCTTTTCATCATCATCATTCTCCTGCTCTTATCCCAATTACGTGGGGTCGACGCAATATGTACTCTGCTTCCATCGTACATATTGCAAAGTTACTGGCAATAGTTTTATGACCGATCGCCTGCCTGACGTCTTCCCTCCATGGGAATAAAATTGTTGACCTGGCGGCATCAGCTGGAGTTGGGAGAGGTCAGGTCCATGAAGCTCTTAGTCGTCTTTTACGACATCCACAAGCGATGTAAGGGTTAGTAGTATTCGTCGCCGCTACCACACAGCAACTGAAGCTACATGTCTTTTATCTCTGGCAAATGTTGTTCTCGTTAAATGTGAACATACAGTAAAAAAATGTTTTTAATCAATTATGGTTTCTTAATTAACCAACACAAAATCTATAGAAATATTGGGTTAGATTTTTGATCTTTTAAATAAAACAAACAAATTCTAAAACAGAAAGTTTATTTTAAATCATAATTTATGATAGTGTTGCTAGCTTAAACCTAAGACCATTATAATGGAATCTTGAAGATTACCTGTAAAAGAAACAAAAAAATTATAAAAATAATAAAAACTAGGTCCATGCTTCAATATGCAAATATTTGTTAAAAGTTAACTCATTTTCTGCATACTTTTTTATTATATCTACCGGAGAATATAAAAGTATAATATAAAACTTTGCATGTAGGTACGTGTATGTGTATGCGCAAATTAAAATGTATGTGGACAATCGTAAACATGTAATATTTCTAAAATGTTTCTCATGGTTATGCCAGCAAGCTTTTATTGCAAAACAACACAACAAGCTCGAGTAAACCATATTACAGTTGTTTCAATTGAGTGCTTAAATTGACAACCCCACTATTAACAAATTACTACCGAAGTGTGTTAGTAATTCTCTTCATACACGCTCGCCGGTTTCGGAGACTCTTGACTTATTAGAATTATGAATGTTAAGGAAGCGAGTGAAGTATGCAGAGATAGAGTTCTCTGGCACTCTGTTCTCTCTGCCTACCCTGCAAAGGATATGGCGTGATGATATGTATGTAGTGTGTTAGTAGTAGGGTTGTCAATTTTCGACAAAATATTGTTATTCTTTCATGCGGTTACAAATAAAATGTGAATTTATTTCAGATCATAATCCATATCTTAACATTACAATAAAACAACTACAATAGATTACAACCAAAATTACAATATTTAACAGCTTTTTATAGCATGTATATAAAATTGTTATTTAAGTACTATAACAATTTAGAAATACAATTTTAATAAAAAAATTGGTGATTTAACATTTATAAGCCTTCTTTTTGTGTGGTGATGGAGTAAGAATACAATTCACTACCCCCTATCTTATACCTGGATGATCGTAAGAGACGACTAGTTACTATGGGATATAAAACCCATTTAACATCTATGCAAGAGCAGGAAAATTCATAACAAAACCCTACACCAACACGTCCGACAAGCATGGTATAGTAGATCAATTTCCCTTCCATTATGGAGGAGGCTCGAGCCCAATAGTGGGATATATATGAGCTGAGATGATCAGCTTTCTTTACATTTTATGTTGGTAGATGTTGTGTGAATTTGTTTTGTTGATAATTTGCGGTATAGAGAGTAAAGTAAGAGATACAAACTTGTATCTCTTGCAATATACCAATCAACTGAGTGGTATATAAAATTGACCTTAGCATTTTTGAGACTACTTGATATTATTAATTAAAACAGCTTTTACTTTTGTTGGAGCGAAAAGAAATAGGGTGGGTAATATTGTGTGTAACTGTTATTATAGTGACTGTGGGGTCGAAGAAGAGTTTCACAAATGAGTTCCAAAATACAAATTCTTAGAGTGTTAAATGTATATCTCTATGAGGATCTCAAGGCAACTGGCAAGGCTGTAATCAATATACAAGACAAGGTTAAGATTAATAAGTATGTATATTTTCTAAAAATAATATGCTGCACTTACAAAATGCAAGGGACTTTATAAACTTTTAATTTACAAGCAATAGTTATATCCAAACTTAGAACAACAATTTCTACATTTCACAAAATATCGTCCTGTGATTGGTATCTTAGCCATTACATCATCTGTGCAGTCAATACAAGCTCACATTGGTTCCAATGCATCAATAGAACTTAAATTCTGGTGCAGGGAGGGCTCAACTTATATTGGACACTTTTACCAATCGCAGTTGAGTTGTTATAAATATTTAAGAGGTCCCTCCAAATATACTCTTGACACCATTCTATCTAGCTACTACTGCCTGGTCTAAATCTAGAGTATAATTACCATTTTAGGTTGCAATGGTCATACGGAAGATACTATGTGGCAAAGTGATTTCCTATCCGGTTTTACTAAAGGTGATTTCCTATCAGGTTTTACTAAAGAAGAGGTTTAACTTGATACAAATGAAAATATATTCTAGGACAGGGTTTCTCAAAGTGGGGTACGAAACCCTTAGCAGTTTGCTATTCGACGGTAGGGGATTCGCGGCAAGATTTACGTGATGGCGGCTTGATGACTAGCACGATAAAAACGAAATACAGAAATCGAGTCAGAATTAAGGTTAAAAGAAACCAAAATTACTCCTAAAATTGGATCAATTAGTGACAAGATACAAGCCCACCCAGCACAATAATATTAAAAAGATAATTCTTTTGACCACTGACTTTTTACCTTTATTGAAATGAAAACCTTATTTTCTTCAACAGTCATCTTTATTATTTTGTATATAGAGGTATTTAATTAGTTAGGTTAGACAAGGGTTTCGCTGTCATCTGGAAACATTAGTTAGCATGATCACACTTTTACTCTGTGGACTTTGATAAAATGGTGGCATACTTAAGCTACCATATATGTTAAAGAAAGGTTTCAATTGAATATTGTGAAAGGGAATTCAATATATGGTATGGTAAAACCCACTACTGTAACAATGTGAAGTGAAGAAGAGATTTGTTACTAAACTGATATACATGCCTTACTGAGTTTGTTTATTAGAAAACTTGGAATAGAATTCCAATAGAAATATATTCAAATATGACTGTTTGAAAACTCATAGTTTATAAATACATTTTAACAATCATCTGGTGATGAGTTAAGAATACAATGTATCATACACTCTTACTTTCCAGTGGAAGACATAGACACTGATTGGCATATCACCAGAGAAAGGACAGCAGTACTATTCTGGTAAATTTATGACACGGACTAGAATCACCAACCTTAACATGTATAGCTATTGACTTTAACTTGTAGCAAGACTTAAATTTAATAATCACACCTCCATAAGTTGATGGTGGATGGACGAATCCCAATGAACTTGTTAGACCATTTGGCTGTTAATTGCATATTTGTAAAGTCCCCACCATACAAGGATTATATCCTTATTGTAGGGTGTGTCTTTAAAAAAAAGATTATACTCTTGATGATGATATGTAAAATATTTTGATATGCTTGCTACCTTACTCATAATTACAAATATAAATTATTTTGACTGCACAGATGGCGTAGTGGTTAAGATACCGACCTTCCGTGCCAGTGCCGTGGGTTCGATTCCCACGCAGGACATGACTTTGTGTGATCCACAAAGTGTTGTTCTGAGTCTGGGTGTAATTTGTCTGCGTTAATTGCATGTTTGTAAAGTCCCCCGCAATACAAGGTTTATTTCCTTAGTGCAGGTGGTCTTTTAATAAAAAAAAAAAAAAAAAATTATAGAGACAGACATACATAATTACTTCTTAAGCAGTTGATGGCGGGTGATGAGGTAGGGTGCAGCAAGACCAGAACCGAAGAACAAAATGAAGTAGGCAGTCAACTTGTAGCGATTTGTCAGGTCAAAAGGTAAATTCTGAAATACAGAAGAATAACTGTTTTGTAATTAAAACAATATTACATTTTTTTTAAATTACCTGTAGTAAATTTTAAATTCTTGGTTTTACTGAAAATAAGCAACTTTATATTTTATTTCAAAATTAATTTTATTGTGCATTAAACAAAGAAAAGCTATGGAGACATAGATAGAAATTAACCTATAAATACTTTTCGATCGACTTTTCGAAGATTTTGGACAAAAGATATTAATTACACAATACTTGATTTAAGAATTACTACTAAATATTGACCATTATATGAAACAAATACATTAATTTAACGAACAAAAACTACTAAATTATGATTATGTAATGACAAAAATTTTGAATTGAGAACTTACCTCGCCAGGGACACCACCATGAGAATGGCTCCTTACAGTGTTAATCATCACATTCCTGCCTAATTTATTTGAGATACGAGCCAAAGGAGTCAACATTTTGCCGAGTTCCGTTTTACAAATCACGCGAAATCGAGAAAATTGCACGGAAAACTCAATAACACACCTTGTTTTTTTTTTTTTGGAAAACTACCACTTCATCCCTTTTTTATAATTTTATGGTAGTTTTTAATTGAACGCATCGTTTAGAAAAAATTAAAATAAAACACATTATAATTCCTCAGTTTAGTTTTTATTTGAGATTTCATCTACATATTTGTTAACATGATTATTTAATTTTGTTTTATAGTTATGAAGGCGGATTACCTGAAAGAAAAAAAATTCGTTAGCGTTAGTCGTATAAGGTTTGAAGTAAGTTTCATGCATGTGGTGATTCAATAAAATAATCATAAATAATATTAGACTTATAATTGAGAAACTATAAGCTTCTAAAATATAGCTCTTTAGATTAAGGTAACCTAGAATAGATGGTTATTTCCACGAAGTATAGATACAATATTTCGTGGTTATTCCATTCATATTTCATAAGTATAAAGCGTTCTTATTTTTTGCAACTTTAAATAATATGTAGGCAAGAGATGGATGAATTTAACCAAAGGCCTTTTTGGTAAGTATACAGTAGTGGCAGACACCTTCCCCTGTATTTTAAAAATATATCTATTTAAAAAATATACTTATATGTATAGTATGTATTTAGGCGAGTCACAAAATTTGCACTTTAAACATGTATAATATATGTATATTAGCATAGCTTCAGTTATTTACTCATTTAATACAAGTCAATCCTCACACTTTTTGTGATACAAAGTGGAAAAATTAAAAACAATTTTAGTACATTTACCATAGTTCCTTTTTTATAGCTAAAATTATTAATGCTAAAGAGTTCAAATCCCACACAGGACAACACTTTTTCTGATCCCCAAATTGTTGTTCTAAGTGTGGATGTACTTTGTAACCTACTTACTTAGTTACATGTTTTTTAAAGTCCCCAGGAGTACAAAAATTATTTCCTTAATACATTTTGTATATTAAAAAAAAAGTAATTATATATGAAATATAGATGAGGGTTTTGTCAGGAATCAGTCGGGAATATACAAATATTATGTCACGCTCTTGTATTATATTCATTTCTTTAGTGTTCTGTAGTGTTATATTTAATAATTTTGCTGATATTTTATAGAATATGATAATTAATGTGCTGAAGTGTAGTGAATATCGTATAATAGTGGTTTACGTGTATTTTCGTGTATGCCCAAAATTCCCAAAGAAATCATTACTTGTTCATCAGCGCCCAATTAATGACTTGACTTACTGGCGATCAGTGACTGTTAAGGCTACGTAATATGTAGAAGTAATAAATACTATGTGAAGAAAATTAATACGCAAGACATGGCAGTATGGTCGACTGATTATAGCCTGCCCATATGGCGAATAGATTAAAAAAAAGGAAATATAGATGAATTGACTTTTGGCGCGAATCCGAAAACATTATGTGGTGGTCTTATATTATATTTATATTATATCTTAGTGTTTTAACGGGTTCGAACTCTTTACAGCGTTTGTGGTCATGGTCATGTACACGATATGAGGAAACTACATCTAACATTACTAATAAATATAATTAAAAATCCTTTGTGTGGAAGCGTTAGTTTTGTAACAAAAAGATCGATTTGAAAAATATACGTCAGATTCAAGAGTTCTATACACATACAATTTTATTGTAACATGTAAAAGCATAGACTTAAGTAGTTTATGATAGTTATATATGTATATAATATTAGTATTACTAAAGCTTTAACACAATACGTCATAAAGATCTTAACGATGGTGGCAATCTTAACTTCGCAATAAGTTTCGTATTTTATGACTACTTACATAGAGTTTGTTATATTTAGATAGTCTTAATTTAATAATACGATAATTATGTAGCTTTATATTTTAAACCTAAAATGGAATAATTTAGATATGATCTGTTTTTATGTATCTAGTTGATGTTGAAATTTTCTATATTGTTGAGAGTTTGTTATTCAATACGGATTTGCATTACTCCATAATCCATCCATCTTGCTCTTATTCCAATTATTTGGTCGACGCAATATGTTTATTTCTTCCACGCAGTCTCTTTAGACGTCATCTCTGTAGTCATCCCCTGTCTATCCATGTCATGCTATACGCAGTCCATCTATCTGTTCTTTGGTCTTTTTTTACCCCTAAAGCTTTCAACATTCATATTCAAATAACTTACCTCATAACATTACTTTCGTTCCGTGTCCTCTACTTACTACCTGTCCATACCATGTCAACCGTTCACTCCTTAACTTTTTCGCCACCGGCACAACTTTCAGACTTTCAAAGGGTTTTGCATTATAGTATTTATATGCGTTATAGTATAAATTGCTGTTTTGGAGTAGGTAATCATAACTTAGCTCTTGTTGTTTTGTATTCTAAGTAATATCACATCGTTTGTAGGTTTCTAAATGTCGGCCTTATAAAAAGGCTCAAAGTCGCTCAGCGTGCTGTGGAGAGGGCTATGCTCGGTATTTCTCTACGTGATAAAACCCGGAATACGGAAATCCGTAGAAGAACGGGTGTAACTGACATAGCCCGAAGAATTATCACGTTGAAGTGGCAATGGGCAGGCCACATCGCTCGACGAACCGACAAACGTTGAGGAAGAAAGGTTTTCGAGTGGCGACCACGAATCGGACGACGCAGCGTAGGACGACCACCCACTCGGTGGACTGATGACCTCATCAAGGTCGCAGGAAACCGTTGGATGCAGGTGGCAGAGGACCGTTGCAGATGGCATTCTCGTGGGGAGGCCTATGTCCAACAGTGGACGTTTACGGGCTGATGGATGGATGTAGATTTCAAATCACTTACTACTAATTTATGCCTTGCCTACAAAAGCACTCATTAATTCATCATATTTTAATGCAATATGGTTATCTAAATGTATTTTCAATGTTGTGTTCACCGTTTATAATTGTAAAATCATTGAAAACTTCGTGCACTATCTTGCGTATATTCTCTTCTGCTTCATTTGTCATGACCTAGGTATTTAATGACAGAACAGTAAATCTCTAATGAATCCCTTCAAAAATGTACAGCGCTAACCAAAATATTTATTTACGTACATACATACATACCATCACACCATGTCCTTTGCAGGGTAGGCAGAGAGAACAGAGTGCCAGAGAACTCTATCCTTGCATACTTCACTCGCTTCCTCAACATTCATAATTCTCTTCATACACGCTCGCCGGTTTCGGAGACTCTTGACTCCACCTTCCTTCAGTACCTACATGACCGATGTGGTCTAGGTAGGTTAGTCTCGGTCTCCCCCCGTACCTACATCCTTCCACTTTCGCATTGTATATCTTCTTAACCAGACGTTCGTTCGGCATTCTTTCCACATGTCCGAACCATTGGAGCATTCCCTTCCGCATCTTTACACCAATACTCTCTTTCATACCTACTCGCTCTCTTACGTCGTCGTTACGAATGCGATCGATTAGCCTAACTCCACAGATTTTCCGTAGAGATCGCATTTCGACCGCACTAATTTTACTTTCATACTCTTTTCTGCATACCCAACTCTCGCTTCCATACAGTAATGTTAGGACAAACACTGCGTTATGTATTGCTACACGTGCCTTCTGGCTGAGGTGGTGGCTACCGAGAAGTTGCCCCAACGCTTCGTTCACTCTATTTCCCGCATTCACTTTTCGCCCTACATCAGTGGTGTACCTTCCATCTCGGCTAAATCCACATCCAAGATATACAAATTCATCCACTTGCTCTAGTACATCATTACCTATTGTTACTCTTACATCTGTTCTGGCTTCATCTCTTTCAAAGACCATTATTTTGGTTTTGCTCACATTCACGCGTAGACCCCTTTTCTTACAATCTTCTGTCATTGTGTCGACTAGGGTCTGCAGGTCAGTCGCTGACTGTGCCAGCAGGACTGCATCATCTGCATATAGCAGAGCAGTGACCACTGAGTCGCCCATATGGACTCCCACATTCATATCATATATAATATTTATTTAGTTCATATATAATATTTATTTAGTTGTATAATTTGTGTTAACTTTATAATAGGTAGGTATTTCTAGAACAACGTTGCTATCCATTTTCACAGTGATCTTCTGAGCCAGGTTTAACGACTTGTATTCTGACTTATTTCATGGCTTCTTAATTGGTAACCACATAAATAATATTTTTTTCTATGTATTAATCAGCTCGTAGACATTGCCGTTCCCACTAGAAAGTCACTCGGTACGTACGATGCTGTGCCAGTGCTTTCAATGGCTTTCTGCAACTTTCGAGATGTCATCAGTGAAACTAGTGGCTAGGACCCCTTGCGCTGCGTCGTCCGATTTGTGTTCGCCACCTAAGAATCTTTCTTTCCCAACGGTTGTTGGTTCGACGAGCAATGTAGCGTACCTATTACTATTTCAACATGCCGAGCCTTTGGGCTAAGTCAGTTACACTCATTCTTCTACGGATTTCATATTCTGGATTTTATCACGTAGATAAATACCGATCTTAGCCATCTCCATAGCACGCTAAGCGAATCTGAGCGTTCTTATGAGAACGCTATTTACAGACCACATTGCAGTGCCCTATGTTATCGGATCGTAGGATTCGTAGGTAACACATACTGCTTGTAACCTTTGTGTTCAGACACTATAAAATATTGGTCGAGGAGATCCTCTTAAGTTTCTCTAACGCGGCCCAGCGATTCCTCGATGGATTCGTTGACTAACCTCTTTCTAGAAATTGGATGAATTACGAAAGCATACGTTCTTCTAATAAATAAATTTGAGGGTACTATCTATAGAACTTCAAACCCGTTTAGATCACAAATCTTTTCTTAGCGAAGTCGACAACCATAGAATAATTAATATAATAGCTTGGCTTCCATTTTCACATTCATGTTTTGATATGATATAAATATATTGTTACTAATTTAGAGTTATAAACTTCATAAATTCTCTATTAATCGTTCAAAGTATCCCGCATGAATCTTCTAATTATAATTAATTTGATTGTAATGAATTGAAAAGTTTGCAAACTAATTACATAAGAGCTTAGTAATGTGTAAAGTCATAAACACGGATTTACGGATGAAGGACGAAAACGTCCTATAGTTGTTAATGAAATGATGTTTGTTTTGTAATTTAACTAGCTGACCAAACAGACGTTGTTCTGTATAAATCTAAGAAAATAAAAATAGTGTTGCATTAAATCGATTAGGGACGTGATATTTTGGATGTGAATACGACGGATAGAATAACGTTATACCGGTTAGAATAATATTATACAGCTCAAACTAACTATATATAGAATAACATTATACTGGTTTCAGATACGGTTACGGATATGAAATTATTTCAGATTATCCGATAGTTTCAAATAGTTTCGATTACGATATTTGATTTTTGAGGAATTGTAAACAAAACCTTTCGATTAAAAACAGAAACCTTTGGACAAAACTGGTGGAGGTCATTTCTCGAAATGAGACTCATATCTCAAGAAATAGAAATACTTAACCATACTAACATTTATATTTAATCATTGTATATGAAATGACTAACAACAATTGAAACGTTAAATTTAAGAAGAGTTATGTTTCTTATTATTATTACATTATTAAATTAATAAATAAAATGGCAACAGTTTGATTACTATTTAAATTCGTAGCCATTTGACGTCGCCATTTATTTATCTATATATATATATATATATATATATATATATATATATATATATATATATATATATATATATCTATCCGTGTGGTGACAGAGTAAGAATACAATTCACCACCCTCTATCTTACCCGTGGGTGAGCGTACAAGACGACTAAGGGATATAAACACCCATATAACATCTATGCGAGAGAAGGAAACCTCGAAACAAAACTCTATAACAACACGGCCAGTGTGGTATAGTAGGTCAATTACCCTCCCATTATGGAGGAGGCTCGAGCCTAATAGTGGGATATATATACATATAAGCTGAGAAGATGATGATTCATTTATAATTATTCCAGACTGTTCTATAAACATATACATATATATATATATACAACTATTTCTGAAGTTCCTGCTAAGATTTTCCGTGTAGTGATGGAGTAAGCAGGGCCGGCTTTACCTATAGTGCCCCCCTAACGCCCGGCGCCAGGGTGCGTTAGGGGGCGCCGAGAGCCGCTTGTAACCATCAACCTATTCCTTGAGCCGCGCCTGGGAGTAAGAATACAATTCATCACCGCGTTTCTTGTTTGAAATTGGTTAAGGAAACACTAATACACTGAACAGCAGTGCTTGCTTGAGAAACGTATATTTGGAGAACATGGAGATTATGGTAACCCTTTCAATGCGATGACTATGTGGATTATAGTAGGTAACTCTTTCAATGAACTGTGAAGTTCTATGGTGGAGGTCTTCGTTTAAAAATGGACAATTAAATTAAGTGGCAATAATTGAATTCATGTTATCATTAATTGTACAAATATAGTTTACTGTGTGTTTATATATTTACGATATTGACCCGTCTCGAGGCCACTGGGGAAATTGCGCTAAATACGGTTTATCACGCTAGCTTTATAAAAACATATTAACTTTTAGCCTTGAATACGTTTATAGTGATAGAACGGGAATAGCGATCCTAGCATCGATATATATGTACTACGTACATACTACATACATACATACTACGTACATATAACTCTATGGGTCCTAGTAATTTATTATTTTGCGTTGAGTCTGCTTGAAGAGACAAGTTTTACTATAAAAAGAGAAAGAAAGAAAATCTACTTTATTTGACACAAGTCCACATCTACACGTCGTACATTGAATATAAATTAAAAAACCAATAAAATAATAATAAAAAAATATTTTAAAAGCACAAAAGTGAAAAAAAACATCCTGAAGAAAAAAAGCCAAATAAGAACTAACTAGATTTAAAATTGAACTCTAGCAACTGCCTACACCGTTTCTTTTTTTTTATGCGGTGGACCATGGACGTGGTTTCGCTCCGCCAAGTCGGTCCGGGCTGACGGAAGAAGCGGCGCGTGACCCCATAGACCCACCATGCAACTCTCCTCTCTTCGCCGTGCGAGCGGGCCACCGGTACCCGATCTTTGTCTTCGGTGGCCAATTACCTACCTCCTAACGAGTCCGTCAAAACATTTGCCGTGTATCTGCTGATAAACAGTCTAAAAATCCGGCAAAGGATACGATTATCTATCTATATGAAATAGATTAAATCAAATAACATATAATTTTTATCTGTGTGGTAACGGAGTAAACACACAATGGTCACCAACCCTTATCTTCCTATGCTTGAGCTTTATATCGACATGGGTCTACAATAGATAAAATCACTGTGATATAAGTAATACTCGAAATAAGATACTCTGTCATACTGTCTGACTAGCGTGGTATTAGGTCAATATCCCTCCCATTGAGAGCCTGAAGTCCAGAAGTGGAACGTAAGGGTAGATAAGTTAAGATAATGAAGAGAAGTTTTGTATAGAATTCTGAATCTAGTAATACATTTTTAGCTCGGTTGTCTAAATATGGGCGTTAATATTTTTAATTAAAAAATAATTGGTTTAAAAACGTGTTTTTTTTTTTAATTGTAGAAAGAAAAAGTAATCGCCAGCCTTCATGTCTATGGGTATCGTAAAAGACGACTAAGGAGTTTGATATGCAGATAATATTTATGTACGAGGAAAATTGTAAAGAAAACCCTAACCCAACCGTCCGTCGGTCTATGTGTAGGTGATATTTTCCTCACAGTGAGGTGACGTGGTCCAGCAGTGGAACATGTTATATGAAATGGAAAATTCCATTGACTTTTAAAAAAAAATATAATTAAAACTTAAAGTACCCAGAGAATTGCATCGTTACTCTGTCATAGAAACTCGTATTAAAAAATAATCTTGCTGTGTGATAACGACAAAGAATACTACTAACCCTTACTTTACTCGTGGATGTCTAAAAAGACGGATAAGAGCTTTACATCGACCTTTTTTTTTTTTTGCGGTGGACTATGGACGTGGTCGCGCCGCGCCAAATCAGTCCGGGGCGACGGAAGAGGCGGCGCGCAATCTCATAGACCCACCATGCAAACACCTCTCCTCGCCGTGCGAGCGGGCCACCGGTACCCGATCTTTGTCATCGGTGGCCAGCTTTATATCGACCTGGGCTAACTTCACCTGATGCTGTTTGTCAACAATTTCGTTCCCAAGGAGGGTTGACGTCAGGCAGGCGGTCATAAAACTATTGTCAATAACTTTTGTAATATGTACGATGGTAGTGGATGTATTGCGTCGATCCCCAGTAACTGCTATTAGAACAGGAGAATGATGATAAAAAAACTTATAACCAGGTTCTAGTTACTTGGGGATCATTTTTAACAAGATAACTATCAAAATCCTTACTAATATTATATATGCGAAAGTAACTCTGTCTGTCTGTTGCTCTTTCACGCCAAAACTATTGAACCGATCTAAATTAAATTTGGTACACTAATAGTCTAGAGCCTGATAAAGGACATAGGCTACTTTGTAATACAAAAAAAGGGTTGTTAAGGGGGGATGCAAAGTTGTAAGGAATTATCGTCATTTTTAAAGCCAGAAGGTTTAAACTTATTTTTAGTCTAAAGCTTTTCATCCCTTCATGCGGGAAATAGAGTGAACGGAGCGTTGGGGCAACTTCTCGGCAGCCACCACCTCGGCCAGAAGGCACGTGTAGCAATACATAACGCAGTGCTTGTCCCAACATTACTGTATGGAAGCGAGAGTTGGGTATGCAGAAAAGAGTATGAAAGTAAAATTAATGCAGTCGAAATGCGATCTCTGTGAAAAATCTGTGGAGTTAGGCTGACCGACCGCATTCGTAACGACGACGTAAGAGAGCGAGTAGGTATGAAAGAGAGTATTGGTGTAAAGATGCGAAAGGGTATGCTCCGATGGTTCGCACATGTGGAAAGAATGCCGAACGAACGTCTGGTTAAGAAGATATACAATGCGAAAGTGGAAGGATGTAGGTACCGAGGGAGACCGAGACTAACCTACCTAGACCAGATCGGTCATGTACTGAAGGAAGGTGGAGTCAAGAGTCTCCGAAACCGGCGAGCGTGTATGAAGAGAATTATGAATGTTGAGGAAGCGAGTGAAGTATGCAGAGATAGAGTTCTCTGGCACTCTGTTCTCTCTGCCTACCCTGCAAGGGATATGGCGTGATGATATGTATGTATGTAAAAGCTTTAGGAAAGTATACTTTAACGCGGGCGAGGCCGCGGGCAGAAGCTAGTATTAAATAATTATTAACAGTTTTTTTTATAATGTATGTACATTTAAGAAAAATGTGCAATAATAATAAAGAATTATACGCAATTAAAGAAGTTACAAGCTTTCAATTTATTCCAGAGTACAATATTCTATGTCTCTCTCGCAAAAGGATGTTTGTTTATGGCGCATAGGCGTCTGCCAGATTGCGATGCTGACGTCACATTGTTTGTATTTCTATCTCTGTCTAAATATTCAAATTGAAATGTTATAACTAACTCAATATCAAAATAAACGTTGTGTTGTTTTTGCGAAGCGTATCTCAGTTTTTTTTAATCTATTTTCTAAATAATATTATTGATTTGACTGCACGGATGGTATAGCGGTTAAAATACCGATCTGCCATGCCAAGTGCTACGGGTTCAATTTAGGACAGGACAATACTTTACGCAATCTTCAATTAGTTGTCCTAGGTTTAGATGTAATTTGTGTCTGTTAATTATATGCTTGGATTACCTCTGGCAATCCATCTATCAGCCTATAGACTGTCTACTGTTGCACCTAGGCCTCCACTAGAAAGTACCTAAGAACGATAAGGCCTAATGGCTTCCTGCGACTTTCGAGATGTTGTTAGTTTACCTAGTGGGTGTAGCTCTACGCGGCGTTTACCGTTTCTTGGTCGCCACTCGAGAACCTTTTTTCCCCAACGGTTTTCGGTTCGATGAGTGATGTGGCCAGCCCATTGCCATTTCAATGTGCTAATTCTTTGGGCTATGTCGATTACACCTGCTTTTCTACGGATTTCCGTATTCCGTGTTATATTACGTAGAGAAATACCCAATATAACCCTCCTCATAGCGACTTTGAGCTTTTTTATGAGGCTGACATAATATATAGAGACAACTTTTCAGTGCCGTAAGTTATCTCTGGTAACACGCATATCGCAAAACAAGTATTTCTTTACTGCAAGATGTTGTATTTTCAACGAAAAAAAAAGAAAAGAATAAACCACAAATCAATTTAGTCTATGGGAATTAATTCTGAAACACTTCGAAGAGAAAATTATTGCAACATTTTATTTCGTTATTCTTTCACTAAATTATGCCTTTAATTCGTCGTTCTTTCCTTTTTTACCCTTATATATTCCACTGTCCCTATTATAAGTTTCCTAGGAGTGGAATGCTGTTTGCCACCGAAGTCAAAAATCGGGTACCGGTGGTCCGCTCGCACGGCGAAGAGAGAGGAGTTTTATGGTGGGTCTATGGGGTCACGCGCCGCCTTTCCGTCACCCTGGACCGATTCGGCGGGGCGAGACGCATCCATAGTCCAACAAAAAAAAAAGGAGTAGTTGTACTGTTTAGTCCTGACTCCCTTGATGAGTCCTTAGCCGATTTCACAACTCTCACGGACAAGTAAGTTTTAACACATTTAATCCACATAAAAAACCTATGCGTACGTGATTTAATTAGTTACTAACCTACTGTTTCTTCATTTGGAATACAAGCAGGACGAATGGTGCAGCCAGTCCCGAACCGATGAACCAGAATAGATTGAAGGTCAGGCGAGCACGGTTGTGAATATTGAATGGTAAATTCTGAAAAGCAAATTAATGGTAATTAGTTTTATTTTATTTCAATCAGGAAATCAGCATAAGATAAGAATATAACATAATAAAATAGTATTATTATCATTATCCTGCTCTTATCCCAATTACTTGTGGTCCACGCTGATGTAGTCTTCTTACATGGTAAGTACATATTGTAAAAGTTACTTGTTATTAGGATAATAGTCTCTGATTTTTATGCGAGTATTAGGTACACATTTGAAATAAAACTACTTTTACGGATTCTATTGTGTTTGTATTTGATTTCCAATTAACCGACGTTTCGAACATTTTACAGTGATCATGGTCACGGGAGGACTCAGGTGTCTCACGTCCAATATGTCATCGTTATTACAGAAATTTATATCTACCCACTACAGTATCAATTTCCGTAGAAGTAGTTTTATTTCAAACTGTTATTGAGAGTTATATGCATTAGTTTTTATGATCAGCCGCTTAACTGATGTCAACTCTCTTTGGGAATGTAATTGTCGATAAGACGGCATCAGTTAGAGTTGGTTCAAGTCTATATAACAGTCTTAAACGTCTTTTACGACAACCACAAGCAATGTAAGGATTGGTAGTATTAATTATTACTGAATGAACTTTAGGTCAAAAACATCTCGTTATTAGGCATGACTTGTTTAGACCGGTGGCGAAGATTTTTCTTTTATTGATCATCATAATCATCTTGGCTCCTATATGCCCCACTGTTGGGCTTCAGCCTCCTCCATAAAGGGAGAAAAAATTACCTACTATACCACGCTGGTCAGACGTGTTAGTATAAGGTTTTGTTCGAGTTTTCCTTCTCTTGTATAGATGTTATATGTTCTTTATATCCCTTAGTCGTTTCTTACGATCACCCACGGGTAAGAATTAAGATAGGGGGTGGTGAATTGTATTCTTACTTCGTCAATATCTTTTATTATTTTCTATTAATTTTTCCTTCTAATTATTTAATAGCTATTTTAATTAGATACATATATGTATGAAAGTATTGTAATTAATATTTTTATTACGCTTTCTTTTATTCATTTTCTTAATATTTTTATTATATTTGTAAAAATGTATAGCTGTCGAAACAAATAAGCGGTTTAACATCCTACATTAATGAGAATTGAGACGACTTGGCACAGAGTTTTATTTGGAGTTTCCTACTTTTAAGATGATATCATTGGTCTAAATTCTTTAATCAACTTTTATGGTGTCACCGATGTCAAGGCGACTAGGAAATAAAACGGAAATTTATGGGGCTTCACGTCGCTCCGTCGTCACTAGCAGTAGACAGTAGGTATGGGCTGAGTGTGTCTAGACTATGGCTTGTCAAAAAAAAAATGCGTCAAAAGATGACTGTACAGATGATGCAGTGGTTAAGATATACCTATCGTCTTCAGTGTCACGGGTTCGAATCCCACTCACAACTGTACTTTATGCGATTTATAATTTTATTTAATTGTATTTATTCTATATTTCATTAACTTTGTTTTTCTTTTTGTGATAGGTATACATATGTACAATGATTTTCTAACTTTATATTATTGCGTATGGCTATACTATTAGAAGAAATTTAAATGATAAAAAAATATATTAGGTACGTATAGTGACGGGATAAAAAACCCCTTTTACCAACCCCTATATATCCACAGGATAATCGTAAAAGACGACTAAGGTTAATATGCATATAACATCTATTCAAGAGAAGAAAAAATCGAAATAAAACCATACCAAATTGTCTGATCAGCGTGGTATACCAGGTCTATTCAGTGGCGGATTAACAGGGGGGCGGAAGGGGCGACCCGCCCCGGGCCTCTGGTTTTGGGGGGCCCCCGAAATGCCTCCGCGTTCACCTGATCAAATCCTAAACAAGACTTTAAAAATGTGCTTAGTAGCTTCATAATTTCAGCAAGATCAAAACACTACAGCCGACACAACATTTTCAAGATCCATCAAAAGCAAATCTAGATACAAGATCAGGAGCAAGCCTGCTCCTACCGGCTGTGTGTGGTTTTCAGAGATGTACAAAATGGTTTTAAAAAAGCATTTAAATACCAAATGCAAAATACTTTTCAGATTTACTATTTCAAATGCAAAATACCAAATAGTTTTGCGTTTTGTATTTCAAATGCTAAATGCAAAATAGGTATTTTCAAAATACTTTTTCAAAATAAAATACCTTTTGACCAAATCTCAGAATTTTTATTTATTTTAGGTATTCATCATTATGCTGGGGCCGCACCCGCGTGTATCGTCACGAAGCTTCGTGCAATGAGACGATACACGCAGATGTGACCGGTCATTATCAGCTATCGTCGCGAATATTCGGGTTTCGTGTGCGTTATCGCTTGGGTGGCGATAAGTCAAAGGCTTTAGCGCGCTAATATATCGCGCTAATAGCAGGTCTGTGGTCAGACTAGCGTTTTTCATTTCGGCGGAAATTTTTGATGTGTTTAGACGCGTTCGAGGATCTCCAGTTAATCAATAAATATGGAGTGGGGTGATGAAATGGTGTTAGAATTTATACACCATTATGAAGTGGAACTCATGAAGGCATCCAAAAATATCATTATGTAATTATTAGCATAATATAGCTGTAATAGTAAAGCAATTCGTCATCCATAGTTAAACACATGAAAATGATTTCGGCCATCTTTAATTATTGCACGATACTTCGTGTAAAATACCGTATAAACATAAAAAACCGAAACTTTCTAGTGTACCAAACGTACGAAGCTTCGCCACAAATTACTTCGGGACGATACACGCAGGTGCGGCCCTAGCATTAGAAATAGAGACACAATGCCGAGCCAAACAAAAACGTCTAATAACATGGCACCTTATGCATGACATTTTGGTCATATTTATCAGTAAGCAAATCAATAAATTCTGTTATGTTATTAATAATAATAATACTCCCTTACAATAATGTAAAAAAATAGACTAACGAAAAGACAGCCATGGCTCCATTTTGTGAATTGTGTGGCCATTTATTTCGGTTCACTATTCTTTTTGTTATCTTGTTGTAGTACAGTACATAGCCGTTTCAGTATTGTAGGGATAACAACAACACTTCATCATCATCTTGCTCTTATCCCAATTACTTGGGGTCGACGCAATATGTCATCTTCCTCCATACAGTCCTATCAGACGTCATCTCTGGAGTCACTCCCTGTCTATCCATGTCATACCTCACGCAGTCCATCCATCTTTTCTTTGGTCTTCCTTTACCCCTAAAGCCTTCAACATTCATATTTAAAACTTTCCTCACAACATTTCTTTCATCTCGTCTCATCACATGTCCATACCATGCCAACCTTTCACTCCTTAACTTTTCCGTCACTGGCGCAACTTTCAAACTTCCTCTTATATGCTCATTTCTTATTTTATCTAATCTCGTCACACCACACATCCATCTCAACATTCGCATCTCCGCTACATGCAGTCGTCTCTCATCCGTCGCTTATATCGCCCAACATGCTGATCCATACAGTACAGCAGGTCTTATTAGGGTTTTATATATTTTACCCTTTAATTTAGGGGGTACTTTGGGGTCGCATGTTGTACCCGTGACCTGCCGCCATTTCATCCATCCCGCATCCATTCTGTGTTTCACCGCACGATCCAGGTCGCCATCGCTTTGGATAAGAGAACCGAGGTATCGAAAATCCGAGCATACTGGTATAGGTACTCCATCTAGAGATATGGGTGTAAAATTGGAGAGACCGCCGAAATCGCAGAACATGTACTCTGTTTTAGGTCTGCTGATTTTCAAGCCAACATTCTCCAATTTACAGCGCCACTTCTCCAGCATGCTCTGTACCTCAAGTCCTTCTTCTCCGATGAGAACAATGTCATCAGCGAATAGCATGCACCAGGGTGCCTCTTCCTGTATCTCCGATGTTAACGCATCCATTATCAACAGGAAGAGGTAAGGACTTAACGCCGACCCTTGGTGCAAACCCACCTGCACACTGAACTCGTCGGAGTCTCCAGCCGCTGATTTTACGTACGACCTAGATCGTTGGTACATAGCACAGATTAACCTAGTATACTTCACAGGCACACTTTTCTCTTTCAGTGCCCACCACAAAACTGTCCTCGGTATCCTGTCGTAGGCCTTCTCGAGGTCAACGTATACCATATGCAAGTTTTTATGTGCACCACGATATTTTTCGCACAGTTGGCGCAGTGCAAATATGGCATCCGTTGTCCCGCGGCCCGGCATAAAACCGAACTGGTTTTGGGTGATCTTGCTTTCTTCTCGCAATCGCTTCTCAACCACTTTTTCCCACACTTTCATACTATGTGACATGAGCTTTATTCCCCGATAACTGCCGCAGTCCTGAACATCACCCTTGTTTTTAAAAATGGGCACTAGCGCACTACTGCACCATTCATTGGGAATTACTTCATCCTGCAGCAACTTATTGAGGAACAAAGTCAGCCACATATATCCATCCTCACCCAAAACTTTCCATACTTCCACTGGTATACCGTCCGGCCCTACAGACTTGCCGTTTTTCATACTTATCACTGCCTTTCTTACCTCATCTATTGTAATTTCTTTTACTAGACCGACGTTCTCAGGCACATCTTTTAACTCTCCACTCCATAAATTCTCTTCATTCATTAATCTTTCAAAATATTCCTTCCAACGCTGCCTTATTTCCTCGTCTTTTATTAAAACTTTACCATCTCCATCTTTCATGCACTTGACATGCCTAATATCTCTCGCTCGTTCCTCTCGGGCTTTCGTAATACGGTACAGCGCTTTTTGTCCTCGAGGCCCATCTAACGAATTATAAATTCTGTCTTGGGCCTGGGTTCTCGCTGTAGCTATTGCCCGTTTAGCTTTTTTCTTACATTCCTTGTATTCAATATTTTTCGCTTTCTTCAATCTTTCATTATCTTCTTTCTGCCACGCTTTAAACTTTTCCTTCTTTTCTTTCAGAATCTTTTGTACATCTTCATTCCACCACCATGTATCTCTATCAATTATACCCTTCCCTTTCGTTTCTCCTAGTATTACTTTAGCCGTACTCCTAATACAACTAGCTATATCATTCCAACTTTCATTCACAGATTTATCCTTCATATCTTTCATTTCATTCATTTTACCAATCATACTTTGTTGAAATCGACTTGCATATTCTTTTCTTTCCAGCATACTCCATCTTACCTTAGGAGGGGGTCGGTTTTTGCGTTTAATAGCGCATGTTTTTATTTTGATATCTAGTATTAGAAGCCTGTGTTGTGATACTAGAGCCTCACCTGGCAGCACCTTACAATCCTTTACAGAACTGAATTTACTTCTTTTGACAAGAAAGTAGTCAATTTGCGTACAGTGGTTACTACTTTTGTAGGTAATAAGGTGCTTCTCGCTTTTCTGGAACCACGTGTTTACGATAGCCAGCTGAAACGACGAGGCTACTTGAAGCAGCGTCTCACCACCAACATTCCGCTTTCCATACCCCCATCCTCCATGCACTCTTTCATAACTATCATTTGCTGCTCCAACGTGTCCATTAAAATCGCCTCCTATACATATCTCCTCACTTTCTGGAATACCAATCATAACTTCATCGAAATCCTGCCAGAACCTTTCTTTCACTTCATCCTTACATCCGGCTTGGGGTGCATACGCGCTAATAACATTGAGTATCACATTTTCCAAAACTACTTTCACCACTATTAACCGATCATTCACCCTTGTTACGCTCGTCACACATTCCTTCAAACATCTATCTAACACTATTCCTACACCATTCCTTTTACCATCGCTGCCACTATAATAAAACTTGTATCCTTCACCAATTTCTCTAGCTCTAGTGCCCTTCCATCTCGTTTCTTGTAGACATGCAACATTTATTCTTCTTCTTTTTAGCAAATCCGCCAACTCCCTTCCTCTTCCAGTCATTGTTCCAACATTCCAACTTGCATACCGATAACAACAACACTTCAATATCATAAAAGTAGGTAATCAAATCAAATAAAAAAGGGCGCGCATGGCTAGCAGGTGCCTCTATCGGTCAAATTCGGCAATACAAGCGTCATTCGTCCATTTCATTTTGTTTGACTGGTAATGTTGACTAAACTTAATCACAAAGTATTTTGCATTTTTAAATGAATATTAAAAATGCTAAATACATCTCGAAAGGTATTTCAAATAAAATACAAAATGATTTTTACTAAAAGGCATTTAAATGCAAAATACAAAATAGATATTTTGCATTTTGTATTTGTATTTTAAATAGAAGTATTTCACATAAGTCGCATCTCTGGTGGTTTTAGCTTTCTAACCTATATACAATTCTGGCTTTCTATACTTTTTTTTTGGGTAGGCTGTGGTTCGAACACATGCCTCCCGTTTCGTCCGGGGCGACGAAAGAGCAGCGTGTGGCCCCATAAACCACCATATTCCCTCCCAATCGCCATTACGCCAGCCACTGGTACCGCTTCCTTGCCATCAGTGGTCAGCCCGGCGGGTTACCCTTTCAGGTACCATCCCTTTTCGATGCCCTGACTATTCCTCGGTCCAGGCACCCGCGGCCTTAGCTAGGGCGGCACCAGGCGCAGGTACTCGCGTCTGCGCCGCCCCAGGCTCCGGTGGTTAAGCATTTCACACAAGAGGTTTTCCTCTCGGAGCCGTGCTGCCGCCTCCTTCCGTGAGACGACTGTCACAGAAGGTGGCGACCGCGTCACGGTTCCTGACTCTGTCAAGCATCGGTCGGCACCGATTACTACGACGAGTTCATGGGGCTGCTCTGACCAGGCCACACAAACCTCGAGCGTGTGCTGCGTAGTGTCCTCGTCGCAATCGCAGTGGTGGCAGGACGGTGTCCTTTCTCTCCTCACGACCGTGTGCAGGTATTTGCCGAAGCAACCATGCCATGTCAAGATCTGTACCAGTCTCTCGTTCTCTTTACTCTTCTCTCTCGTCTCGTTTACATACATCAACCAATAGCGTGTATTTTTTCTCGATCTCCCTTACTCTCTCACTCTCAGTCTCAGATGAGGGACCTCTCGCTCCATGGCCATTTGCGTTATGCGACGTTCCCCTTATCTTACTCTCTCTTAATCTTTCGCTCCATGGCACTGTTCGTGATGCGATGTTAGCTCTATCTCACTCGCTTGCTCCCTACTTTCCCTCCATGGCTTGTGCTTCATGGTATGTTCGCCCATTCTCACTCTCTCTCAATCGGTCCTACTAATATTGCGTTACATCTGTAAAAATGTTACCCTCATGGCGCGCAAAGAAGTTGCACTTCCAAAAAAAGCTTAAAAATTACATTTTTTTTAAAGCTGGGGGGGCCTCATTCATCTTTGCCGCCCCGGGCCTCTGACGGGGTTAGTCCGCCACTGGGTCTATTCCTCTCCTATCATGGAGAAGTTTGGAGCTCAGAAGTGGAACGTATATGAGCTAAGATGATAATGATGACCACGAAAACAAAAAAAAAGTAAAAGAAAAATGTTAACATTTAGCTTTTAACATTTTTTTCTTTTAAACATTAAAAAAAAAAAATGCGACTATAAATGTCATTGTGTCCATTAATTGCATGTTTGTAAAGTCCCCTGCAATACATCACTATCTTGGTGCAGGGTTTTAAAATAATATGTTTACGGTAAACATTTGAAGAGAAACAGATACCTGTCTAAAAATAGAAAAAAAATATGCGTTAACATGAGGCAAATATTCGCACGGTTTTCCTTATAGACACATTCATTATTTACAAGGCCATTGCATATATTTAATCAATAACAATGAGCGCGAATTCAAAGTGTGTTATATTACTCAGTTTATTATTTATATTTACTCATCAGTTATTGAAAGTTTATTGTTGAACATAAGATTTCCAAGTAGCAGAGTTAGGTTAGGGTTATTGGGCTAACATTCTGGACGCCATATATAAAGAGACATTGCAGGAATCCTATTTATTTCTTTTAGTTTATTTATTCAATTAGAATTACATATTTAATTATATATACAATAGATTTACTATTAGTTTATAATAAACTAGCGATCCGCCCTCGCTTCGCTTCTGTTTCGGTTTCTCTGACCCTACTTTTTAAATCTTTGATAACTTTTGAGATATTTATTTTAATGATATGCAGCATGTCTCTAAATGAAATACATCACGTATATAATGCATTTAATAAGATAACAAATATTACTGTATTGTTTAAAATAGCTTTGTAATTAATGTATTATTTTTTTAGTAATATGCAAATGATGAATGACTGCGGGTTATTCTTAAAAGACATACATAAAAGCACATATTTTTTGAAGAAATTATTAAGCTGTACAATTTTGCAATACATTAGCTTCATCTATATCTTAGAGTAGGCAGCATTTGCAATGTCAGCCAACAAAAATATCACGTTACAAATCTTTTAAATTCTCGGCTTGTCACTAATGTAATATGCATGTATTATACATTTACTTTTCTTTTTCTTGAATCACTCTGTCTATTGATGAAAACCACATTAAAATTCGTTGCGTAGTTTAAAAGATCTAAGCGTACACATGGGTGTACCGACTTTGTTTTTAGGGTTCCGTACCTCAAAAGGAAAAAAAACGGAACCCTTATAGAATCACTTTGTTGTCCGTCCGTCCGTCTGTCTGTCTGTCAAGACGCTTTTTCTCGGGAACGCGTCGAGGTATGAAGCTGAAATTTATATCAAATACTCAAGTCTTATTAAACTTCTAAGCCAATGCAATCAAAAGATACAGGCGTTTATGGCGCAAATTTTCTACACTCGCAAGGGAATCACAACTTACAAGGTGCTTCCCGTGAACTCAGAATCTTCAAATTTGGTACGAAGCAACTTCTTATAGCACAGGTAAAGGAAAAATTGCGTAAACCGTATTTTTTTAATTACATCATATAATAAAAATATTTTTAATAATTTTAACCTTACTACTCCTATTTTCATGAACGAGTATAGGTATTAAATTGAAATTCGTATCAAATACACAGTCTTGATCAAATTTAAATTTTGTTACAGCTTAAAGATATTATATCTTTAAGCTGTAACAAAAGCAAACTTCTATGTCAACGCAACAAAAAGAAACAGCGATTTAAGCCACATATTTTCAAACTCGCAACTACTTGCAAGGGAATTAAAACCTAAAGGGCACTTCCAGTCGGTGAAATTTGGCATGAAGCAATGTTTTATAGCACATAAAAAGGAAATATTCCGAAAACCTTACATTTTTAGTTACATCACATATTTTTTTATATATAACGGCACGGAACCCTTCGTGCGTGAGTACAACGCGCACTTGGCCTATTTATTTTTTTAGCGCTGGACTAGGGAGTGGTCCCACCCCGCTAAATCCGTGGTGACAGAAGAAGACGGGATGACAGAAGAAGCGGCGCGCGACCCCATAGAGCCACGGGGGAGTTCCGGCCAATGCGCACGCTGCTTCGGTCAGACGGACGCCGCGCTGACGAGCCGTGGAGCAAGTCTGCGGAAATGCTCCCGGAAGAACCACCGCCCGCCAAGCACCAGGCCCAGATAACTCATTTGATCCTGAATGCCGATTAGGATGGAATTGACGACTATCGATGCGCCGGCAGGTGGACCGTTACGGAGCCCATGAAGTAGCTTGACCCTACCACTTTATACTTTCAACGCAAGAGAAATTAACCACCTAAATATTACACTGCTCAAATGATTTATGTTGAGTTTTCCTTCTCTCAGTAGGTATGCGATAGTTTAATTCACTTAGTTTTATGGTTATGCGAATAATTCATGGAATTCGGGCAATTTCAGTAATGATACTAGTACCGTAAACAGGAAAGAGTATGGCGGTACCTACCCAATTTAGTCGGTTTATATTATTGATAAAAATATTTTAATCAGAGTTATGTTCAGCGTCAAGGTAATATTTAGTTTCATATAATATTAGAAGTTATTTTGCGCTTAGCGACGAGATAGGATTACAGTTGGGAGTCGAGGGAAAAATCCGCTGAGGGACCACCAGGTGAAAGGCAAGTACCGCTCAAGTATGCAAGAAGCTATAATTCTTTACTGTGATCTCCAAACCACTGACCAAGCGTGGTGATTATGGATTATTATAAATGGAAATGGACTACGGTGCTATAATGACATTTAATGGGGGATTCCTATCTTATACTGGACGGCGACTGCGTGAATTAGAGAACTCGTATATCAAATTTTATTATTTTAGTAAAACAAAGTAATTATACAATAATTTATGAGTGATCCTGATAACTATTATGCAGTAGTTGCCTTTGATTGAAGAGTAGTTTGGCAGAATAATTTTTCGATAAAGACTACTCTATCACAAAATTTCAAAAAAAAAAAAGTTGATGGCTACTAATAAACTGATTAAGAATGATGCCATTTAGGTCATAAAACAATAAACTCCGTGATCGCATATTGGCCATCTTGACATTGAATTAAACGTTTAATAAAACTGCAGACTGTTAGTCTTTATAATTATTTGCGCAGATGTTCAGATTACACAAACTGGTTCTTGTGCAGTTCTTTTAATACCTAGGTCGTACACGCCGCCATACCTATACCATGTAAATTATTTTTGATGACTCATAAATGAACTTTTTTTTTTATAAAATCTTGTATTAATAATAAAAATATTTTAATTTAAAATATTATATAAAAAGACTTTATTATTAATATGGAGAAATCTTGCTTGAAAAAAAAAATATATTGCTTCATTTATGATTCTGGGCAGACGAAGGAATTATATAAAAGTTGTTAGTCTAAAAGCCATTTAACGTACAGCAAAGTTAGGATTAAGATATTACGTAACAAAATTTGGGCTTACCTCTCCAGGAACACCACCATGGGATCCATTTCTCATAAAGCTCCTCATGTAGTTCCTGCCAGCAACATTTGAAATCCTAGCCAAGGGTCCCAACATTTTAATTTTTTTTTTACAAATAGATGTAATAAAAATTTCCAGGTGTAGAGGTTTGATAAGATAAAGGTATCCTATCCGTTATTGGTTGATATTAATGTTGGTCAGTCGTCTGTAGGTGTGGATCGTTGATAACGATTGACTGAAGCGTTTCAACGAAGCGGTTATAACACGTCAATATTAAATTGGCGACATGTCTGTAAGGATAAATTGAATTGTGAACCTTTTTAAATAAATTGGGTTAACTTGAAGAGGAAAATCCGAGAATAAATATTATTACAATTAATGTGACATTGTTCCTTACTGTGAAATGCACGCGAAGGAATATTATATTTCTAAGTGTAAATTTAAGATATGATATAGTTTCTAATTGAAACAAAACTTGGATGGATCATACAATTTGAAACATAATTATGGATTTCTTTTCATGATTTGCCTTCAAATGTTGCGCATTTGGTTTCACGTGAAAGTTTCGTTTCATTTAAATTATTGAGAATAAATGTGAAACAAATTATTATATGTAGGGATTCGATTTCTATAAAGTTTTGAGTTCATAAATCTCATTATATTAGAAATGTCGAAACATATGTATAATGGATTTCCGTTTTGAATATTGCCATATTTTATTGTTACTTAAAAAGATCGTTAAAAAGATAGCTTCGATCGGTCGTCTTAGCATCATAGTGCTCATATTTAGAATTTTTGGGCGGCAAAGTAAATAAATAGTTTGGAAAATCTAAAAGTGCACGCTTCATAATTTTTATATTATATATTATTTACTATTAGTTAAATGAAAGAAAAGAAAATATTTTTATAATTTCACGCCATTCTCGACGTAGCGCAAACATAGCATGCAAGGATTGTAAACGAACCCATGGCTGTATGGGATTTGTTCTCTTTGCCTGTCCGAATGGACGAACAGATCAAAAAAAAAATGTAAACGAACCCAATTTTCATAATGTATACATACACAAAATAATCAGCAGTTTAGTTTTATTAACTGCAATTAAACGGCAAAGAATTACTAAGCCATTTTTGAAAGGAAATAGCGCGTTGCAATTATGAAGCTTTAAAAAATAAATATTTTCATAGGTAGGTACATTAATTTTTACGGTCAGTGTCAGATCCATACGTCATATCCATACGTCGATCCATAGACATCCGGAAGTCCTCGAATGTTTTTTTAATCAACGTCTTTCTTACTTTAAACAAAATAACTGCTTTTTAAAAATATCAAATACCTTTAAACGAATGTTCTTTTTCTTGACATATGTATGATAGTTTTACCCTAAGTATGAGAAAAATACAGTCATTTTTAGTTTTGATAAGTCCTTGATTTTACCTCAACGCTTCGCTTCTGAGGTATGCATACTTAACTTTTTACGTCTTGTTGTTATTTTAAGCACTTTTTACTCAACTAATGATATGAATCCATTCAGGTTTGCGATAAGTTCAGGATGCAAGCTTTTTCAAATAGACCAATGATATAGTTTCTGTATCCTAATTAAATTTTTAAACCATCAATGTAAACATATTTTATCACTATAAATAATTATGTATGTGCAAATGAATTTTATAAAAAAAAAAACAGTGTCATTCTAGATTTTCGTGGGTGTTCTTGTCCGCAAATACATCTTGTGTCTACTTACAAGCTACAGTATAAGTCATCACAGCTCTACCATAATAAATACTATAAATAGTAGTTAACTACATAAGAACAAATGGCAATTATAGTATGACGTTTTATGCAATAAATTGGCAACACACAATCTGCCATTTTAAAAAAAAAGAAACAGTCGGCCACGCTTGCTACAGAATTCATTTCACTTTTTGGGGGCCTATTTTTCCTCTATACGTTTAGTTCCAATATTGCTGTAATAACCATATTATCGAAGCAAATCTTTATATCGTAAGTCAAAATTTGAAATGGCCGACTTGGACGATTTTTTCGCGAAAAAAGATCGCAAAAAGTCGAAGGCAGTGAAAAAGTTTGCTACCGCGGATGAGTTAGCCAAAAAATTGGAAGACACAAAACAGAAATCAGATGTAAGGCCGAAGAAGGAGCGACCGGTGCAAGAAGGCGAAGAAGGAGGGCGGCCTGGGGTGAGTGGTGTCGTTAACCAGGTGTTCATTATATCTTTAATATGTCAGGACATTCTGTGCGTATTATTCGTGGTCATTTTATATGATTAGTGAAGCCCTGTTTGTTCTTACGGTGACTAATGTCGACTTCTCACGGCGTTTTATCGTGTGACCTGGTTTCGAATGTACATTGTGCTTAGATGTTTTTTATACTAGGCCAATGATAATACTGTTAATTTTGCTGAATTAGCATTAGTGCTAAGACTTGCGGGACTTGTAATTTTTTTTAGCACAATCGTTCTATATTACCTATGCGTACCTACATATTCTAATTATCTTTTTAAACTTAACTTTTTAATACAATAATGCAATGTGATCTACATCAAAATTCCAATGTCATTATAGGTTATGTTTGTTCATGGTTTTTTTATGAATTGATTATGTTAAATATTTGATTTCTGATTAATTGGTACCACTACTTGTGTGCAGAAAGTGTGAATCTGTCATCAGTAGTTTTTATACATAGATTTTCTTAGAGACTTTAGAGGCAATTCTTTTAATTTATAATAGGTAAAGTGTTCATTTCTTCATCAAATACATAATTTGTTTTAATTCAGACTACTATTTATTATCCATTTTTCTCAACCGATTTCACCATCCCCACTTTTGGCTATTTGTTATACTTCACTATAAACGCTAGAATATCATTTTGTATTTTTCTTTCATGCAGTTTGTGCTTATATTCTTTAGTTGTCTTTTAAAAAAGGTTGTGAGAGTTAGGGTTGGTAATCTATTATTATCTTGCTCCATCAACACATACTTTTACATAAGTAATACTTAAAGTTGTATTATGTTCCTAGTCGTGTATTATTGTCTTCTTTTCTATTTGAAATTTAACTTTCAATTGACCAGATAGATTTTTATGAAATTTATTTAAATTATGTGATTGGGCAGTTTAGATTTCAAATTGCCCTCATAGTAGGGTACCCTATAAGTGGTTTATATTATTGATTTTCTTGACAAAAGCTTTTTTCTTTTCATCATTTTACTACAAAATTAAATCCTCTCAATATTTTTGTTTTGGATTAAAAATAATGTGTCACTAATCTCCAAGATTTACTAGCTTTTCTTGTAGTTGTTGTCAAAGAAAATTAAGGGACATGTACAGATAATATCAGTGCATGAAAAGAAGGATAAACAAAAGCCAAAATTAGTCTAAGCCAGTGTAGTACATCAACACCTGCTAAATTAGTGTGGAATGTGGCCAATACTGAGATTGGGCAGAATATAGAAAGTTTTGTAATGTCTAATTGTTTTTATTCATCACTTCACCCGGACTGTAGGCAAGCGCTGAGGGCTCTCAATCCGAATAATGTTTAATATAATAATAATTAACTCAATTCATCATCTTTCTATTCTTATCCTAATTACTAGAGGCTGTTGCAATATATACTCTTCTTTCATTGTATATGTTGTAGAAGTTTTGGCAATAGTTTTATAAGAAGCCTGTCATTAATCCTGTTTGGTAATTAAATTGTTGACTAGATGGCAACAAATGTAGTTGGCCTAGGTCAGGAGTCTGCAACCTTTTGAGTCGGAAGGGCCAAAAATTAGAATTTATAAAGGCTTAAAGTTATTAAAGGGCCACAATTTTGTTTTTCCAACAATAATTTGTGCCTAATTCTCATTAATCAATTTGGAACCAATTTTAAATGTTTTCTTTATAAAATATTTTTTTTTGCGTATAGAACTAAAGAGCTGCAACTTCACATCCAAAGAGCCACATGTGGCTCGCGAGCCGCAGGTTGCCGATCCCCTGGCCTAGGTCAATGTAAATTTTATTCATCTTTTACTACAAGGGGGACGGCTACCAATACTTATATTGGTCATTACACCTACTACCAATATAAGTATTTGTAGCCCACACCACACAGCTCACCTCAATCTCAATTATGTCAAAACTGTACATATTATGTATCAATATTGCTACAAGCATCAAGTACTTGCATAAGGAAAATCTTGTCTATGTTGTATATATTATGGGAGTTAAATTAATTATAGGTCATTTAAAAATAATTAATAATATATATATGTCTTATAAATATATGTCTTACAAATACACATGTTATAGATTAAAATAGGCTGCCTTATAAGTCAAATGACATTCCATTTATTTGTTAAATTATTATATCACTATTTCTTTTTCTGTTTGATTGTGTTGTGATAGGGCTGGCAACCCTTTAACAGCTTGATGGTAAGGGTTTATTGATAAAGAGCTGTGCATCCAGTGAGTAAATTGTCTGTTATAAATTGGTTATTTTTTAATGAACTAAGGCTTTACATGTCATCTTACTTATTAGCTGACTAGTCATTTTGTTTTCCTGTCTCCCACATTGCCTAGGAGGGAAGTGGAATCATTCTTTCCAACTCCTCCTATTTATCATCTATTTATATAATTGGAAAAGCCAATTAAATTTGTTTCCCGGGACTGCCAGAAAGTCAAGCCTCGGTGTCATTTATGGAGACCATTGTGGATCCTGGCTTACAGGAGTTACAATGGTGGGAATGTGTGGTGGGTGTCATCTTTTCAGTCTTCTGTCATTCATTGGTTTTCTTAACCCTGTTGCTAGGGTATTAGTCAGTCCTTATTAGAGATGGGCGTTTTCAGATTTTTACGCAAACCGATACAAATTCGATTTCTGATATTTAAATCGATTTTAAAAACCGATTTCAGAAATCGATTTCCAGAGCGGTTGACGGAGCGGGTTTACTTTAGTTTCGATCGATATTCGATGTTTTTAGTTATTTTAGCGTAGCAAACGAAAAACGCAATCGAACGAACGCATTCAAATAATTTTTCTATAATTTCTTTGTTGATTGGATTTAGGTGTACGATTTTCCTTCATGCTTTATCTAGGCTTAACTAGAGTACTAGACTAACAAAAATGTTTTGTTTTGGATATGATACAAAACTTTCTTGCGTATTTAAAAATCGTCATATTTACAATGATTTCATGATTATATTATATAATGTACATTTTTTTTGTATGTTTTTTTTTATTAATCCCGATTACGAAGCGAAAATCTTACCTTTTTACATTAAATAGTTATTTCTTATTTATCATCAAATCGTATGTATGATACTAACATACGTTAGTATAGTATTGAATCGTAAAATACCTATCTAATTATATAGTTCACGAGATCACAAAAATAACATTACGCGCACACCGCACGTGTCACCAAGGTCAAGTGTGCAAAAACTCTCCCATAATTCAAAAATCTATTTAACAAACACAAAACTTAAACTACTATCATTAAGTATTGTGTAATATTATCATGGAAGTAGTTGCATTCTAATATAGATCTTATTCCCTGACTCTTGTAATTCTGTTTCGTTTCCATCCGCCATTCTGAGTTTCTTAGAAACCGCCAAATTCCAAAACAGATGACAATTCGCTTCATCTCTTTCAATGCACTAAACGATCGCTTAGTTAGAATGAAAGGAGGCGAATTTTAATGAAATTCGCTTTCTCTCATTCTGACTAAGCGATCGCTTAGCGGAGTGAAAGAGATAGTTAGTAAGTTTTCAAATATTGGTTTGGTTTGCAAAACTAGCAATAGAAAACGATTGCGCGATGATTAGATTTATTATTAGTTTGCGTTTTCGTCGTTTTGTTTTGATATGTGTTGATTTAGTTTCTGCCGAAATACGTTTTCTAAAATCAGTTTGTATAGTGTTGAATATCGATACGATACGATTTCTGACTGAAATCCGATTTCAGATTCGTTTTGATATATCGGACGCATACCTAGTCCTTATGTGTTTATTGTATGTTTTTGTTGTCTGTTCTATTTTTTCACATTTTTTTTATTTTGTTATTATTTATTGGTTATTCTGGAACCATTGTCAAAATCTTCACATTGAAATTTGACTGTTGACTTTTTTGCAAACTGTAACACAGCATATTTCTTCAGCTTTTGTACTAACTTATTTGTATTCCTATTTTATCCTAGCGCTGCTACTGTTATTATCTGCAGATCTCTTATGACACCCTTGGGATGAGAATAGGTGATGTTACGAAATTGGCTGTGGCTTCATAATGATTTTTTAAAGCAACACTGCACTAAGAAAATAATTCTTATAATGCGGTGGACTTTATAAACATATAATTAATGAACACAAATTAGACCCAGACTCGGCACTACAATAGGTGGATCTCACAAAATATTGTCTTGTGTGGGAATCAACCGTTGACGCTGGCTTGATAGGTCGATATCTTAACCACTACTTTATTTGTGCAGCCAATCAAAAACAAAAAAAGGTTACCTTGGCCAGAGCGTTATTCTATATAGATAATGTCCATATTTCTGGATTTCTTTTAACTACTTTATCACGGCTCTGCTTAGTTTAAGTTTTGCTTGCTGAATAGGTTATAAAAGGTTGCCAAGTATAAAAGTCATGAACATATTTCTTGATCATATTTCTCCCTTAGAGGGCACCACTTGGCAGGATGTAAACTATTTCCACATCTCAAGGCAAATCAAGCAAGACTCCTTTTACAATTTTTTTATTACAATCGCTTAGTGCTTTCGGACGTTAGTGTTTGATATAGTACTTGGCAATAAATAATGCACATAGGTCTTTGGAACGTAGCAATCGGTTATTTTCGGCATTGTACAGTGTTGTCTCTACCGCACACTAACTGTATTCGTCAGACGTTTTACTAGCGCGAAAGAGGCAGTTGCGTCCAGTTAAAAAAAATATTAAGTTAACTCGTGTCTATTTATCGCTTTCGAGATTTGATTCGGCCACAATCTTTTGCATTATATTTGAGAGCCATTAAATTGGAGCTAAGGCTCACTGAATCTGTTCTTGAGCAATAAATCGCGTTCATTTTTCTAATTCGTCATTTTTGTAACGTCTTTTTGGAAACAAGGGTAATAATATTTCGCCTCTCTCCGTCTCCCATAATCTTCTTTTTAAAATTATATCGAAAGATTGCTTGTAAGTTTTTTGCATATAATACAGGCCTCTTCTCTACCTCCTCTATTAATAATTCATTGTCGAATGTCTTCCTCTTGCAAAGAAGACGACATCTTAAAAAGCAAAACACAGCCACACTTTAAATAACATACATCTACTTCGAACGCATGGCGCCGGCCGAGTGACAAAAAGTCACCAGTGAGTGGACTCCCGTAGTAATGTACAGGGCGAGTGACAGTCACGTCACTCCGATGATGCCTGCCGCTGCAACTCTTTGTCACTATATTATCATGTCACCATAATGAGCGCACTCAGTATAGTTTTCATTGCACTTGAGTAAGTGACAAAAGTCGCAATCAGCGGGGCCCCAGATATTTACTAAACATGTAACAATTTTATATATAAAAAAAACAGTAAAGGTGCCGTCCATTAATCACATGATCTATTCTTTAGCATTTTTAACACCCTGGTGATACGTAGTGAGGTTTAAGACTATACCCCGCTCTCCTCAGCAACATAACATCACCTGAATTTTTAGTACCTCCGAAGTATTAGGCCACTACTCATTATATTCTCGATTTTTTCCTTTTTTATACTTTGTAAAAAAGTTTTTATACAGATCACCTAATTTAAACATTTTTTAATGCAAAACGTACGAGGTGTGTGTTGGTTTACGCATATGTATTGGTTTACGCATATGTATTCGGCGCCAAAACAACAGAATAAACTGTCGTCGACGGCGCGTGAGGACTTCGTTCGTTGCCTGGCAAGTCAAAGTCATACTACACGCTGCTTTCCGGTTTAGAAATTGCGCGTTTGACGAAAACATAAATACACGTGATATCTTAATCTAAAAATATAAAAAAAGTATGGTCATTATGTTAATGATTAAAAATGAACAACAGTAACGGAAGTGATTCTATGTAAACTTGATATTGTTTATGGTCACTTTTTATTATACTTAATATATGTTAATTATTATATTATGACAATTTATATTTATTTTAAACGCAAAACCTAATATGCTAATTTGTAAATTAATTTAATAATTAAAAAAAGACTATATTAATAACATGATTTTATTTAAATGATCTGAAAAGATGATAATAAAAATTTATATCAAAACCATTAAAATATTGTCTCGAGATTTGATTGTTTTATATTTTTTATGTCCGTATGGTGACGCTGTAAGAATGCCATTCGTAACCCCATATTTTGTAACTTAAAATATGCTCATTTACTAAAGTTCTCTCAAAAAATAAAATGCCATAGACATAGACTATAAAGACTAACACACACACACACACATGCGCGCAGACATTTACACATATGCACGCACGCTCACGTATAAACTTTTCATTTCATTATTTTTACTTTAAATTTCACCAAGTGTTACTATTATAACTTATAATTGCTCATCATACAGAAGGGTGAATTGGTACCTTTAATACAAGTTACTACAATAGCTTAGCTAAGGTGCCAGTCATAAGATATATGACAGATGAAGTGAAGACCTTTATAATGACTAAATTAAAATATTTTCTTTCTTGAACCTGGCTGTCGTCCAAGACAACTAAGGTATAAGGTAGGAGAATAATACTATAAGTAAATAAAATAAATTTCCGGTAAGAATACAATTTACCATCCCCTTTCTTACCCGTGGGTGATCGTAAGAGACGACTAAGGCATATATAAACACATATATCTATTCAAGAGAAGGAAATCTCGAAACAAAACTATATCTACCAATACGCCTGGCCGGCGTGGTATCGTATTCTTCAATTCCTCATAATGATGGAGAAGGTTGGAGCCCGACAGAGTGAGACATATATGAGCCGAAAGCGCAAAATATTGAAAACGAGTGGGCGGTTCCCGAGTTTAGTTATAAAGAAAAAAGTGATACGTGACATTTTTATATATTTCAATCCGAGCCATCCATCGGATTACTCTTCGTCTGCATCTCTTGCTGCTGCTGAGTAATAATGGTATAATTGGAAAAAGAGTTTAGTAGATGAAAAATGTTTTGGTAGGCGGTTTGGCTATTAACAGTGTTGTGAATTTCCATGGACAGCATTTGTTTTTTTGTCCTACTACCACGAGAAAGTAATGGGTAATGCCACAGTATAGCTATTCGACACCCTCGATATTTATTGACGAATCTGACAGTGACATTAAGCTCGCTCAGCTAAGACTATGGGCGCACTACGAATACTCGTTGTGATAATTAAAGTGCAAAATAAAATCTCAAACGTCAATGTCTTAAAGAAGATTTATTCTCAAGACGTAGGGTTCGGTAGGGTTTTATAGAGTGGCCACCGATGACAAAGACCGGGTTCCGGTGGCTCACTCGAGAGGTACATTGCAAGGCCTGTCTATGGGGTCGTGCCGGACGGATTTAGCAAAAAAGAAGAGTTTTATAGAATGCAGAATATATGTACGATTTCACATGTGTTATAAATACACATACATACATACATATCATCACGCCATATCCCTTGCAGGGTAGGCAGGGAGAACAGAGTGCCAGAGAACTCTATCTCTGCATACTTCACTCGCTTCCTCAACATTCATAATTCTCTTCATACACGCTCGCCGGTTTCGGAGACTCTTGACTCCACCTTCCTTCAGTACCTGACCGATCTGTGTTATAAATCGTAGATTATTTTCGCATTGCATTTCTGTTGTTCACAGACTTGCGATTATATTTGTAACGATTTTTTACCTTAGCAAGCCTACACAGTCGCGCGGTCATAACCTAAATATCTGCTGTTCCGTTTTCGTTTTTGAGGTGCGAAACTCCGTTGCGAAAACATCATTACTCTAAACGTGAAAACATCCATCTTGCCTCCAGCTACATCCCAAACTGAGATCCGTATACAGGGGGTACTCTTGAATGATAAACCTCAAGTTATTGTCATCAGGTTGAGAGCCCTCAGTGCTCACTCATAGTCCAGATCAAGCTGCATATAACTAACTAACAACTCTATACACCACAATAAACAAACCACATTCTAATACTTATTTGTGGCCCTAGTGTTTGTATCTCTTTATCATAGTGATCATTTTCTTCTGGGTTCGAGCCTCTTTCACAATAGGAGGGAATAACTATTCTTCGTTCGTCATAAGGTTTTATTTCGAGCGTAATTTCAGCAGTGATGTTTTCTGCAAATTATATTCTTTAGTCGTCTTTACGACACCCACAGGCGAGAAAGTGCATGGTGAATTTTAATATTCTTTCATTACAACATGTAGCTTTCTATATTTGTCGTTTAAAATGTATTTTTTCTTTAATATCCAGGAAGAAGAAGAATGGAAGGAGTATGAGGAACCGGTGAAGGATTACACAGGCCTCAAGATCCAGGTGCTTCAAGGTGGTAACGGTGCGCCAGATTCAGGTCGAGACTCCGCTTCTGAGGACGCCGGTGGCCCAGGGGAGGGTGGTAAAGTGAAGGGCCCTTGGAATAAGCCGGTGTGTATTACGTTTTCTATCCAGATTCGATGCCTAGTTTTATTTTCAGATTTCTTTTGAATTAGTCCGCTTTTATGTTTTGTCCATATTATATGCATGGATATTGTGCATCTATAGCGGAAGGAGAATTTTCTTTCCACTAGACAGCGGCAAATAAGTTGGACATGCTTTTATTTTAGGTTTCCAATATCTTTCACGTTTTTTACATTTATGTATCTTAGTAGACGTGACCATTTTTTTATAAGTTTAACGTCAAATTTAGCTGGGTCTATATAAAGCTTTTGGTCGGCTTTTACGACACCCACGAAGATTATAAGTGTGGTAGTATTCGTTGCCGTCATTACACAGCAATATCCCTGAACTTAATAGCTGTTTTTTTTTATATTAATTGCAGCAGCAAGCAGAAACTGAGGCGGCGCCTCCGCCACCCGTCGAGGAGAAACCCCGTGAAATCGTCAAGTCATCCACGTATGTTCCGCCATCGTCCCGTCAGCGACCCGTCGAGAACCCGCGTCGGACCCAGGTTAGACCAAATGCTATTGCTTGAAAACTACACCTACCACACCATCACTGTCTGGCCAGTGTGATTAAGAACCCATTTTTACCAATTAATTGATCAAAGATGCCTCAAAATGCCACACGTTCTTAATGTATGTTTCTTGCTTTTAATCATACATTTAGGCTTACGTTTAATCTCCCAAATGACTGATTGAAAACAAAAGAACTTTGATAATATGTGTCGCACACACGGACTCAATCTCAAATTTTTCGAAACTTTTATATGGCTTTCGGTTATGGAATAATGTATAATAAATATTGGACATCGAGCCTTGGAAAGAAACGATCGGTTAATTTCGACTTCGTAGAGCTTTGTCCCTGTCGCATACTATCTATGACGTCACACAAGCATTAACAGTGTCTGTATCTATTAGGAGCTGTTAAAACAATTATTATTTTTTCATACTAAATATACACCTGTTTACATTCGTTTTCTCTAAGTTGTTGCGATTAAAACAACTCTGTATATATATATATATTTTGATTGGACGCAACTATACTCTCGGACTTGTACACAGGCATGTGTGCGACAGAGACAACGCTCTACGAAGTCGAAATGAACCGATTGTCTCTTTCCAGGGCGCGATGTGCAGTATTTATTGTCGGATTGAATGGATCTCTATAACATCCTTAATAATTACGATTTCTAATGTTTACGCGAGTATTAGACATTTGAAACAAAACTAGTTTTGCGGATTATATCGCGTTTGTATTTCATTCAGCTTTGATGTCCTCTTGTGACCATGAAGTCCATGAACGCTGTAAAGTGTTCGAAACGTCGGGAAATTAAAAATCAAATACAAACACGATATAATCTGTAAAATTAGTTTTATTTTAAATCTCTAACAATGACGATGGTTGTTCCGCACACTATGATCTACTCTTGGAGTTTTCTCCATTGGTAATAAAAGTTGTGCTAAATTGATACAGTGATATCCACACACGAGGCGTTTTATATGTATCGTGTACTAGGATCTGATACAGTATTTTTTTTAACTTCATCTATATACATATGTATATCGCTGCTTTTAAACAAAAGGGCCACAAATCAAAATTATTCAAAGTCGTTTTTTAATCAAAATATGGCCGAACTCATAAGCCCTTTTGGTTTTTTAACGTATTGTATTCGTATTCGTGATCAGGTTGCAACTAAAAATAAGGCCGTTTAGATCTGAAGTTAGCCTTCAATACGTTAAAAAACCAAAAGGGCTTATGAGTTCGGCCATATTTTTATAAAAAAACGACTTTGAATAATTTTGATTTGTGGCCCTTTCGTTTAAAAGCAGCGATATGTCCCTCCACTTGGGGGGATTGACGACATCATCAAGGTCGCAGGCAACCGCTGCAGCTGGCACAGGACCGTTTTAAATGGCATTCTCGTGGGGAGGCCTATGTCCAACAGTGGACGTTTACGGGCTGATGGATGATGGATGGATGGATGGATATATCTGCCCTAGAATTTTACAATCAATATTTTACCCATCAATATATACCAATATTTTACCTATCATTGCTGTGTGGTAGAGGTACAAGAAGAGTATGATTGAAATATTTAATAAAAAAAAATACTTATAATGTTACAGCAAAAGCATGCGCCTGATATTCACAACGACGATTACTTCCCGGTGCTCGGCGCGAGTGCCAAGCGTGGCGGTGGTGGTTGGAGCACCGCTGGTGGAGGTGCTACCGCGCGAGACAGCGCCGCCCAGCGTCAACCCCTCGCTCTCGGCAATCGCTTCACTTCGCTACAAGACGACAGCTAGCCAGGTGAATCTTCTTATAAATGCTAACTATTTTTATTAGACTATGATCACAGAGTAAGAGTACAATGCACCACCTCCTATCTTCCCCGTGGGTGTTGTAAAAGACGACTTAAGGGAGATAATATACATGTAATTACAAGAGAAGAAAATATCGATATAGAACCCTATACTAACCCGCTGACCAGCTTTGTATAGTAAATACATTGCTTTCCTATTGTGGAAGAAGCTTGAGAACTAGTGCGACATGTATTGAGTTGAGATGATGATAATGTTCGGATCACACCGCTTCTGAACCGTTCGTGGCGACGTAATTGCATCATCCGGCTTCGCGACCTACGTTATTACCTCTCGTCGTTATATAAGTGGCACACCAGTACCAATTCCTTGACTTAAAAACAGAAATACAAAAAGATAAATAATTTATTACTCCTTCACGGAAAGAAATAAATAAAAACTATGAGTACTAAAAATACTTCGGTCATCCTAAATTGCCACATTAGAATATTGATTTTTAATGTTGGTTATAGGTTTCCATAAACATGGTATAGATAGCGTGGGGAGACCTACTAGCGACCTCTCATGCTTACTGTGCTAGCTCCATGGCTTCGATCCCTGCGCTGGACAATTCTTCGTATGGCCAAATTCTAGGTGTAATCTGTAGCCGTTAATTTTTATTTTAATAATAAAAAAAAAACAATTACACTGCTCTAAAGAAATAATTTTTGTATTGTGGGGGACTTTTAAAAACAATTATTTCATTGATATAAATTACACCCAGACTCCGAATAAGTTGTGGATCCCACAATGTGTTGTCCCGCATGTTAATCGTGCCATGGCACAGTAAGTATATAACCAGTACACCTACACCTGTACATCTGTTCAAAAATTATGTTTGTAAGTCAGACTCATTAGTAATACAAGGATTTGTTCCTTAGTGTGGGGTGTTGAAAATTTTACCTCAGTCAACTTGTCTTGGTTGCTAACGATTACTTTAAAATTGTTTTTATTTGCAGGTAAATCAATGCCCCTCCGTGATACACAACAGTAAAGTGAAGTGTCAATATGGACTTGTAAGCGAAGCCTGGCGCGTAGCATTATACAAATATAATACACATACAATACAACATAAAACAGACAGAACAACGTGCATTATTATAAATAAGCCAAAATGAAATACAAAATGGCAGTCTGACAGTTGCCGCTTTACGGCGCGAAAAATAGGTTCCAAAATTTGAAATTTTTTTTACCACTAAACGGGTATTTCAGCCAGTATTGTTTGTAATAAAACTTTTTTCAAAACGTACCTATGAAGTGTAGACAATAAAATTATGCCTATCGTGCCGAAATAAATTTTTGATACGTTCAAAAATTTTCTAAGAACAAATATGGCAACTGTCTTTACGAAGTGTTATAAAAATGAATGTGCGATTTGTTATTTTTTATGTTTTTATTGATATAATTAAAAAAAAGTGTCTCGTATGCGTGCAAATGGACATTTAGGGAAAATGGTGGAAATTATTTATATACAAAACTGATGATTTAAAAAAAGTGTTGATATAATCAGTAACACCAAGCGTGCGACAAAACTTTTTATATTTACGATCAAAATTGTTATAAAAATGAATAATATTTGGTAAATAAATGTTATAATAACAAGTGTTCTGGCAACGATGTAACAATTGTACCCTGTTTCGATATTGAAATTATAATTCTGTAACAGAAAAACATTGAAAATATCTTGTACCATAGCAATAAATTATGTATTTAAAGTGTTTTTTTTTTAATAAACACCAAAGTACTTCCTGCAAATACCTTTGGTTTATGGATAATAAACTCGCTTTAGTTGACATAGATGGCGTTAATGTAAGTAATGAAATCCAATGTGTCAATTTCATTGTCGTGCAAGATGATTCTTTGTACGACTCAAGTTATTATTGTTTCCAAATATCGATAATTATGTGTCTGTTAATTATTTTTTTTATTTTCCCTCACAAGAATTTGTGTACGTTCTCAGTGCTACTGTGTTGTCTTATAAAAAGAAAACTAAATTTCGGTATATATTATCTCAAATGCAAGTGAGAAAGATATGAATGTAAATGAAAATATATTTGGCAATTAATTAACGTGTGAAATTTTGTAGACAACCAGCTGCACTAAGGAATATGTCAATCAGTTGTGATTTTCTAAGTATATTATGGTTAGGAATATACGCCAGAATATAATAAACAGATACAGATTTTATCTATACGGTATTTACCTGTGAACAATCATTTCTGAATAGAAGTTGCCTATCTATGCGGATTTTATAAAGAATCAGTTGGTAGAACAAGTAAGCAAGTAAATGAACAAATGGCATCAGATGGAGTTGGTCTTAGTCGATATAACATTCGTCTACCACGACAACCACGAGCAATGTAAGGGTTTGCAATATACGTAGCCACCATCACACCGTACTAAAGATAATATTGACTGCACAGATAGCGTAGTGGTTTAAGATACCGACATTCCGTGCTATTACCGTGGGTTCGATTCCTACGCAGGACAATACTTTGTGCGATCCACAAAGATTTTTTCTGAGTCTAATTTTTCTGCATTAATTATATGTTAGTAAAATCCTCCACAATATAAGGCTTATTTCCATAGTGCAAGTGAAGAAGTTTAAAAAAAAAAATGGTCCAATATAGTTGAAGGGAGTGATGGCTGCTCAGGTGCCCCTTGCGGATCTTATCGTGTGAAAGCCAGGAAATTTGAAATGATTCGTCTAATGGTCTAGGAAATTTCTTTAACCAAATATTTAAATATATGTCCAAAATATTTGTAACAATACCACTACATTTATCTTTTTTTATATAGAATGGTAAAATAATAAAACAAATTTCACGGGTATCTCAACAGTTCACTCTGAAATTCATAAGTTACATGGTAAGCCCTTTACGTTTTGAGAAAAGAACTATATTCTGGCCTGAAGATCACACTGGAACTAATACTTACTAAACAAGTATTTTATGAAAAAGTAATTTAAATGATAATATGAGCTTGTTGAGTTACTTGACAGATCTTCTCAGCGGTCGCGTTCCGATGCAATGGTATGTTATTGGATTATTTTCAGGCAAACTGCAAAATTTACAATATTAAGAGCCACTCCAGTGTTTCTACATAATGCATGATTTGAATTTAAGAAAAAAAAAGTATGATAATATACTGAGGAAAAGCAACTTAGTGTTGCATATCGATAGTCCACTATCGATAGACAATCAATTGTCTATCGATAGTTTACGTATAAGCAATAGTATCAATAGTATATCGATTTTATTGTAATACGTTAATACTATTGATAGTATCGATAGCTCTCCACGAGCAATACTATTAATAACAACGATACTATCGATAGTGATGATAATACCATTAGTTTTAACTTAAGGGGACCCGGTGGTCTAGAGCCCGAAAATTTCACCTATTTTCATGTATTTTTTTTTGCTATTAAAAATTAAAAAATCCATGTTTCTACTTTAACGAACCATGTCTAACCACTCTACGTCAGAATACTGGTAATGACTTGTCATTTTTTCGCACTTACTAGCACTCGCGTTCGAGATTTGTTATAAACATATGATATACGTCTAAGCCGTTTGGTAAAAAATTGCAAACTGACCTATTAAAACATAGACCAAGGTCGCGCGGCTCGGGCGCATCAAAAGCAAGGGGTGCGTGCGGGACGCGGGCGGGCTACGAGCTACAGTGCATATTTTTTTTACCTATTATTGCGATTTAATTCGAATGCTGTCGTAGGCATGTTAGGAACAATACCGTTGCATCTCAGACAAACTTAAGAACGTCTATTTATCAGACTTTTTTTTTCAATGTATTATGTTTTTTATTATGTGGGGATATTAAGAATGATTAACTTACTCAGTTAATCGTTAGTCATACGTTTCAGTAAAACAGCCAATTAGATTCCACAGTGTATATTTCTATATCCCTATAATGTGAAGTTACATATATGTAAGCATATTTTTAATAGAGCCTTCTAGATGGATTACATTGCAATCGAGCGTACAGAGAACATATGTTTTACGGACCCTGGTAAATTTATTTCACTAGATTAATATTGCTAAAAATGCAACAAATCTAATGACTAATTGCGGCCACAATTCTGTGCAGAATTGTAACTCAGAATTCTTGATTATGTTTTTCTTAATTTTGTTTAATCGAAACTTTCAAAACTAATAATTACAATAAAATTTTACAGTAATAGACATTCTGAGTTTCATTAGTATACTGGAACAAACCATTTTTTTATTTTATTGCTTATGGTGGCGAACGAGCTAGCAGCACACCTGATGGTAAGTGCCACTGCCGCCCATGGAGCTTGGCAATACCAAGGGTATATATAGCTTAGGCCGCTGCCTACTAATAAAATCCCCAAACCCACCCAGTTGGGCTGCCGGCTTTCTCGCTCACCGAACGAAGCGCAATAGTACATTGCCATTACTCAGACGTCGATCTTCTGCGAGAGTGTGGTACTACCCCGGACGCACCGGCCCGCGGCTGCAGACAGAAAACTGTCAACAGTGTGGTACAAGTACAAAGTACCACTTACAATCATTCACACTCACATTCTGACCCAATTGTCCAGAAGTCTCAGAGCATTATAATTTCACTCAAATTTCAATGGCTATTGATCTTAACCATTATTAGCTAACTTGGGCTTCAAGTTAAGAACGCAAATGCACGTTACTGCTAGAAAAGTCACCACAAAATTCACTGAAAACAAGCAACAGTGACACAACTACGGTATTGACGTGACAACGTCTTATAAATTGGTTTGCCGGGTGACACTTCAAGAAACTGCGTTACGCTCCGCTCACGTTATGCGCTCACAATGAGAGCGAGTGAGAGGCACGCGTCCCTTCCACTCGGGCATGGTTAGCCCGCCTAAGAGCGAGAGAGACAGACATAAAAAGTTATGTTGTTAATGTATTGCAAGTTATTGTATGTATATTTGTATATAAATACGTATGTATGTGTAAAGGTAAAAATAAAATTTTGTTAATATGAAATTCAGTGCGAGATTCTTTGTATAAATTAATGTTTTAAATATAATTCTTTGTATAAATAAATGTTTTAAATTGTTACTATTATTTCATCCTTCTTCCTACTATACGAATGAATATTCACATTAAAATTATTTTACCATTCAAAGTCGTTGTCACGTAAAACTTTCGCCCGTATACCGACTTTACAGGCAACCAATTTTTTTTTATATTTTTAAGCAATACTATTGAAAATTTGCTGGCAACCAATAGCCCGAAATAGCCGATACTATCGATAGTTTTAGGTTAAAACTAATGGTATTAACGATACTATCGATAGTATTGATACTATCGAATGAATCACTATCGATAGTATCGCTGTTATTAATAGTATTGCTCGTGGAGAGCTATCGATACTATCGATAGTCTCGATAGTATTGATATGTGACGATATTATCGATAGTACTATCGATATTATGAATACTTGAGGTTAACTATCGATAGTCAAACTATCGATTTTTATGCAACACTGAAGTAACTACCTTTCAGTCTTATACTAGTGGCGTAATTTAGTTTCATTTTACATGCATCGTTTTGTTAAATAGCTTTTAATCTCAACAGTGCCATCTATGAAGCAAATATAAAACGCCAAATATTAGTGTAGCTTTTAAGTTGGAAACATAGATGGCGCCATTATAGCAACTCTGGCAACTATTAATAATGGTTTTTGAAAAATATTGTATAATTATTAAAAGATACAAAAATCTTTATAATTTTGGATTAATCTATTAATTGTTTTTCATAAATATGTATTATTATTTAAAATAATTAAATTTTATATCATATATTTGAAAAAGTTGTAACTCGCGCTTATACAATATTAAGTAAATTTAACTATATATACTGGTATTTAAATAAGTCTAATGTACTTGCTTCGGCAGTACATATACTAAAATTGGAACGATACAGAGAAGATTAGCATGGCCCCTGCGCAAGGATGACACGCAAAATCGTGAAGCGTTCCACATTTTTTGAAGAGTTCAGATTTTTAAGGCCTTTTTTTTTCTGCGGCGGGCTATGGTCAGATCACAGATCACACCCCGCCAAATCCATCCGGGTTGACAGAAAAGGCGGCGCGCGACTACATAGACCCGCCCCGCAAAGCACCTCTCCTCGCCGAGCGAGCGGGCCCCCGGAACCCGGCCGTTGTCTTCGGTAGATTTTTAAGTCCTGAGAAAAATTCTCGGTATGGTAGGTATATGGTATGAGTTAAGAATGCAATTTGTCACCACTCCTTTACTTTCCTGTAGACGTCATAAAACCAACTGAGGTACCACCATGAGAATAGCATGCATGTTTATAACACTATCTATCACTATCCTCGCCAGCTCTCCTGCCAAACTTGGCAATTATGGTATTTTGGGGAGATCGTAGACAGGCTGCCGAATAAAAATGTTAAAAAACATCACGTGATTAATGGACGACCCAGAGTAGCTGTTATTGAAAGGCTTTTCAAATCCGAATTATAGTAATTGAGATTAAATTTTTCATACCTCTTCATACCTCTTCGACATTAAAAGTTACTTTTACTGTAGTTTTTTTTTATTAAAGGCTTTAAAAGCGTAGGTACGAAGTTTGCGTGGCCTGGTTAGAGCACCAGCGTTAACTCGCTATAATCGTTGATGATTACAGAAACGGGGACACATTAACTGCCTTCATTGATGAAGTTATTTCACGTAATCAGACAACGGAGCTGATGAGGGAGTAGAAATTGCGGGTGGTTGGATCGGGGCCGCCACCTCTAGGTGGATTGACTGCACGAAGACGACGACGTCTCGGCGCATTGTTATCGGAATAAAACTCTTATTCTTGTTTGGTAATGACAATCAGCTATTCATATGTGCACATTGTTGACAGTGTCGAGTTTTTATATGACAATTTTTTATTTATAAATTATCACTCGATTTAAAATCATTGTCTGTTAGTAAGTCAAATCGTCACCTTCAACAGTGCCATAGCCACGCTATCAATAATATCTTCTGAGAATTTTGATGAAAATGAAGAGCACTTTTATATCTTATTCATTATGGGATGTAGTATAGTATGTCCTTCGCATCACATTATATAAAACGACATCAAAATTATTTAATATAACACGCTAAAAAATTAAGTTATTTTGCATAGTAATAATAGCACGATATGAACTTCATATTACCGCTAAAACTCCTACCAGTTGACGCGGGCAGATATTTAAAAAAAAAAAATTAAAAGTTGAAATTTATTATTAAAAATCTATTTCTATTTAGGATGTTGAATGATTTTCTTCATTCTATAATGTGCACTTCGATTATTGTTTGTTTTCTACATATTGTTTTTTTTTGCCAAAATCTAGATAGTTATCTAATAAAGATAATCTATACTTGATAGCAATTATAAAGTATATCTACACACAATTATCTGCTAAAAAATAAAATATTTGATTTACCTACTTCAAACTGTGAGTTAGTGTAACTGATACTTATCCAACAACCTTTATTATTTAATTCAGAACACTGGATTGTATCTTACATAAAAAGGGTTCGAGTAATAGTATTCTAGATGCGATTTCACTAAGGAATTGTAAATGATACTACTCACCCTCTTAGGGATACAATTTGATATGTTTCGTACGGCCCCTAGTACTGACGTAAGTTTTGTTTTTAAGCTATCAATATGTGGCTTCCACGTTAGTTTCTCATCTAACCAAAGACCGAGGTATTTTTCTTGTTCGAAACGATGTATCGCCTTGTTATCTATGGTAAGAGGTGGATGCTGGGGTATTTGTTTATTTTTTGAAGAAAATATCATGAAAGAGGTTTTTGATATGTTAACAGTAAGTAAATTATATTTTAACCATCCGTTCAACCGATTTAAATCTTTTTGAGCATCGGTAATTATCGAGTGTATACACGTATCAAAATAGAAAAGACAGGTGTCGTCAGCATACAGAGTTAAGTGTCCTAATAGGCCTATTTTATCTATATTATTAATATAGATTAGAAACATTAATGTGCCCATTATTGACCCCTGAGCTATACCAAAAGATACATTTTGGGCAGAACTGGTGTTATTTTCTATTTTTACCACTTGAGATCTATTTAGTACATATGATGAGAGCATACTATACGCTGTGCCTATGATTCCTATGTTATTTAGTTTCTCTAGTAACTTTTGATGACTGACGGTATCAAAAGCCTTTTTTAGATCAATGAATATGCCTAATACAATATTTTTCTGATCAATATGAGTCTTAATTTTTGTAACTAAGTCAACAGCCGCAGTGAGAGTACTAGATTTTTCACGAAAACCGTACCTACTGGTGTTTGTTTAAGAACTTTTTTGCTTGTAAATATACATTAAGGCGGTTATATAAAACTCGTTCAAATATTTTAGCTATTATAGGTAGTACCGATACCGGTCTGTAATTCCCTGGATCTGTCTTACAGCCGGATTTGTATATGGGTGTGACCCTAGCTACCTTCAAACTGTCGGGAAATATACCACGCGTTAGACACATATTTATGGAATTAGTTAACCTCTCAAGGATTAAATTTTTTAGGCATTTTATAGCTTTAGTACTAATACCATCTAATCCTGTACTAGAATTACAATTTAGGTTATCAATAATTTTTGATATTTCGCTCGTGGTACAGGGTGAGAACTCATTCAATGTAGTATCATGTTTGAAGTTACTCTCGTACATTAATGTGTTACCAGCATGCTTGTAGTATATGTATGGTATTTGGTTCGCCAAGTCTGAACCTATTGAAGAAAAAAATAAATTGAATAAATTGCAAATTTCCTCACCATCGCAAACAGGACCGGAAAACGACATTAGTTTCTGTGGAGCACTGCTGGTTTTGATTTTATTGAAAGTTAAACTATTAATTAATTCTCATAACCTTTTAGGATTGTTGTAACTATTATGAAATAGAGTGTGATAGTATTTTCTCTTTTGATTCCTGATAGTAATTCTCACTTTATTTTGTTGTTCTCTAAAATTTTTTACCAAATTAAAGTCATGTGGATTAGCTTTCATTTGACGCCGCAAATTGTTCCGTAAATTGATTGAGTTTATTATGTTTTTATTTATCCAATCTCTTGAACGTGGATTATTTATTTTTATCTTGTTTATTTTGTTCCTATGCACCTGTTCTCTTAAAAAAATTTCTAGATATTTATAATCGAAATCTTCATTATCATAGGTTGCTGTTAATACACTGTTGTATAATTTGTCGTAGTTTAATGCTTGATAGTGTGTCTTTTTCATTAACACGGGCGCTAACTTGCCAATTTCTAGGAATATCTGCTTATGATCTGATAGAGATGAATCAATAATAGAGAGGTTGAAAGAGTGGTTAGTTATATTTGTGCATACATGATCCAATAAAGTATTTGTTGAGCTGGTTTCTCGTGTGCTATACTTTTTATTGATTTTATTCAGTACTTCGTATCCTATTTCCTGCAAACCGGACAAATATTGTGTAACTATGGTGTCTTTATTGAGCAGGTTGATGTTAAAGTCACCCTACACTATTGTACGCTTTCTGCGCTCTAATTGGGAGGCGTATATTTCCATGAAATTATTAATATCGGTACTGCCTGGCTTATATATTGCACCTATATTTAATGATAGTTTATTTATATATATCCATAGATAGTGGTTACCATTTTCATATAGTTCCTCAGTTATTTCATATTTTATACTGTTGTGTATAAAAATAGATACACCGCCACCCTTTCTGGTTTTTCTATAATTATAGATATGGTTATAATTCGGTAGTTGATATTGTTTGGCGTCATTTTCTGATGTAATCCATGTTTCAGTAAAAATTAAAAGGTGAGTGATTGATCGTATTGTATGCAATAAACATTTTATTTCATCAAACTTACCCAATGTGCGGATGCTGCGTAAGTTACCATATAGAAATCTTAATGACGAAGGATGTGACGGTATATCTTCATATCTTTCAACAATTTGATAACATAATCTGCTTGATTTATCTGTATATACTTATTTTTGTGCTTGAACATTTACTGGTTTTTTTTATAGGTTTTGTTCGCCACGATTTTCGGTATGCCCTTGATGTATTTAGTGATGATGTCTCTTTCACCACTTTCAGTACGTCTGTATAACTCATCTTTAAGGGTTTTTAAGTATGTTTTTTGTGCTGGAGTTTGATCAGCATATATTCTTGTGCCTTCAGGTAGCTTAGCTTTGTTGCGCAATATGTATCTTGCGATCTCACTGTTGTTAAAACAGACTTTTATAGGTCGGTTATTGTTGGGTGTAAATTTACCCAAACGTATTAGCCTTAATGGTTTAGGACAATCCTCGTATAACGATGATATTAGTTTATTTACTTGTTCTTCATCATATAATTGCCTTGATTTGTAATTTTTCTCATTTATTTCAGATATACCCACAATAACAATAACAATAGGAAATTATTTAAATAAAATTATGATTCTAGTTCCGGCGATAGCCATATATGTTGTGAACAACATATTCAAATTTCAAGTGATTCGGTTGAATAGTTTTTTCGTTTTCATCTACGCAGTGCCGAAAAAAGTCGTTTCGAGATAAACGCGTTTAAAGTTTGAGGTACAGATATTGCAAAAAATTGAGCAAATTTTGAATACTTACAGTTAATCCGCGATTCCGGCACCATGTAGTATCCCTTCGGAACGTTCGTATTCCTCGATTTGCTCACTCCTTTCATTTTTTCGAGCTGTACGAGCCTCGAGCTCAACAATAGGTATATACATACCTATGCGAGCGCGCTCCGAGCGCTCGACCAACAAGGAGCGCGCGGACCGTTCTCTACCTGGTTAATGGGCTGTAGAAGCTATAATATTGCGAATTTCCGCATGAAAATTTTACAGTATATTCTTAAGATACTATACTTTCGAAATATCAAAGAAAAAAAAACGATTTTTTTGAAATTTCTAGACCACCGGGTCCCCTTAAACTATCGATACTATCGACTATTTTGGACTATCGATAGCAAGCAACTATTCGATAGTATTGTTGTCTAAAGTTATGTTATGTAGTATAAGCCAAGTACTGACATTATTATTAAAGAAATTTATTTAAATTTGCGTCATCATAGAGTAGAACAAATTTTAGTCAGGTGAATAACTTTAAATTTGTGATACTAACAAAGTGAAACAATTATAATAGCAATACTTGTTGCTGTCAATATTTCTTGAGTTTCTGTGGGAATGTGGAAGTATTATGTCACATTCTTGGATTATTTCATTTTTCTAGTGTGTTTATCACTATCACACAGTGTTATATTACATTCATTGGTATATACTAAGACGGGGAAAAATTCTTTTCGCATATAGTCTGTATAAACTTTTAATACAATTTCTTTGGCTGTACTAGTTATATCTGGCAGGTATTGATAACATAATAAATGTATCATTTAAATAAAGAAACAATTTAGTAAAATGTTATTTTCCGCCGTGTTTCAATTTATTTTCTTTCTGTTAAAATGAGTCATATCTTGGATGTGGATTTAGCCGAGATGGAAGGTACACCACTGATATAGAGCGAAAAGTGAATGTGGGAAATAGAGTGAACGGAGCGTTGGGGCAACTTCTCGGCAGCCACCACCTCAGCCAGAAGGCACGTGTAGCAATACATAACGCAGTACTTGTCCCAACATTACTGTATGGAAGCGAGAGTTGGGTATGCAGAAAAGAGTATGAAAGTAAAATTAGTGCGGTCGAAATGCGATCTCTGCGGAAAATCTGTGGAGTTAGGCTGACCGACCGCATTCGTAACGACGACGTAAGAGAGCGAGTAGGTATGAAAGAGAGTATTGGTGTAAAGATGCGAAAGGGAATGCTCCGATGGTTCGGACATGTGGAAAGAATGCCGAACGAACGTCTGGTTAAGAAGATACATACATACATACATATCATCACGCCATATCCCTTGCAGGGTAGGCAGGGAGAACAGAGTGCCAGAGAACTCTATCTCTGCATACTTCACTCGCTTCCTCAACATTCATAATTCTCTTCATACACGCTCGCCGATTTCGGAGACTCTTGACTCCACCTTCCTTCAGTACCTGACCGATCTGATCTAGGTAGGTTAGTCTCGGTCTCCCTCGGTACCTACATCCTTCCACTTTCGCATTGTATATCTTCTTAACCAGACGTTCGTTGGGCATTCTTTCCACATGTCCGAACCATCGGAGCATTCCCTTTCGCATCTTTACACCAATACTCTCTTTCATACCTACTCGCTCTCTTACGTCGTCGTTACGAATGCGGTCGGTCAGCCTAACTCCACAGATTTGCCGAAGAGATCGCATTTCCACTGCATTAATTTTACTTTCATACTCTTTTCTGCATACCCAACTCTCGCTTCCATACAGTAATGTTGGGACAAGCACTGCGTTATGTATTGCTACACGTGCCTTCTGGCTGAGGTGGTGGCTGCCGAGAAGTTGCCCCAACGCTCCGTTTACTCTATTTCCCGCATTCACTCTTCGCTCTATATCAGTGGTGTACCGTCCATCTCGGCTAAATCCACATCCAAGATATACAAATTCATCCACTTGCTCTAGTACATCATTACCTATTGTTACTCTTACATCTGTTCTGGCTTCATCTCTTTCAAAGACCATTATTTTGGTTTTGCTCACATTCACGCGTAGACCCCTTTTCTTACAATCTTCTGTCATTGTGTCGACTAGGGTCTGCAGGTCAGTCGCTGACTGTGCCAGCAGGACTGCGTCATCTGCATAAAGCAGGGCAGAGACCACTGAGTCACCCATCTGGACTCCCACATTCATATCGTTCAACCTTTGGAGACATTTATCCAGATATATGATAAACAGCCTGGCTGATAGAACGCAGCCCTGCTTAACGCCGATATTGACGTCAAACCAAGGCGACATTCCATCATCCAGCCGCACACAGGCTCTACAGCCCATGTAACTGGATTGCACAGCCTGCAGCAGTTTACCGTTAATACCATATTCCGGTAAAATGTCCCAAAGTTCTTTCGTACAACCGTGTCAAATGCTCTCTCCAGATCCACCAAAACTGCAGAAAACCCTCTGACCTAGGGCCAGATGCTTCTCCACAATGTTGCGCAGAGAGAACACTTGATCCATGCATCCCCTTCCACTCCTGAAACCTCCTTGTGTCTCACACAGTAAACCATCGGACACCATCCTCATTAAGAAGTTAAGAAGATATACAATGCGAAAGTGGAAGGATGTAGGTACCGAGGGAGACGGAGACTAACCCACCTAGACCAGATCGGTCATGTACTGAAGGAATGTGGAGTCAAGAGTCTCCGAAACCGGCGAGCGTGTATGAAGAGAATTATGAATGTTGAGGAAGCGAGTGAAGTATGCAAAGATAGGGTTCTCTGGCACTCTGTTCTCTGCCTACCCTGCAAGGGATATGGCGTGATGATATGTATGTATGAATGTGTAAAATGAGTCATCCTATAAAGAAATTTGACATATTTTAAAACTTTATTACAAAAACAGAACAGATGTAAGAGTAACAATAGGTAATGATGTACTAGAGCAAGTGGATGAATTTGTATATCTTGGATGTGGATTTAGCCGAGATGGAAGGTACACCACTGATATAGAGCGAAGAGTAAATGCGGGAAATAGAGTGAACGGAGCGTTGGGGCAACTTTTCGGCAGCCACCACCTCAGCCAGAAGGCACGTGTAGCAATACATAACGCAGTGCTTGTCCCAACATTACTGTATGGAAGCGAGAGTTGGGTATGCAGAAAAGAGTATGATAGTAAAATTAATGCGGTCGAAATGCGATCTCTGCGGAAAATCTGTGGAGTTAGGCTGACCGACCGCATTCGTAACGACGACGTAAGAGAGCGAGTAGGTATGAAAGAGAGTATTGGTGTAAAGATGCGAAAGGGAATGCTCCGATGGTTCGGACATGTGGAAAGAATGCCGCACGAACGCCTGGTTAAGAAGATATACAATGCGAAAGTGGAAGGATGTAGGTACCGAGGGAGACCGAGACTAACCTACCTAGACCAGATCGGTCATGTACTGAAGGAAGGTGGAGTCAAGAGTCTCCGAAACCGGCGAGCGTGTATGAAGAGAATTATGAATGTTGAGGAAGCGAGTGAAGTATGCAGAGATAGAGTTCTCTGGCACTCTGTTCTCTCTGCCTACCCTGCAAGGGATATGGCGTGATGATATGTATGTATGTATGTATGTTATTACAAAAAAGATACATGCAACGCAAGCTGTGAAAAAATTGTGACGTTTATGAACCTAATGCGGTGTCAGAGAGGGTAACACAAAGTTGGTTAAAATGTTTTCAATTCGGGAATTTTGATGTCAACGTTGCATCTCGCTCATTTCATTTTCAATTGTATATAATATAAAATTGAAAATTGATTCTGGATTCAGTTAGATATACATCGTGGAATCTAATTGGCTGTTTTCCCGAAACGTATATACTCAGTTAATGATATAGAACCATAATATAGTATTTATTCAATAAAATAAAAACATAAATTCTAGTCATTTGCAATCCCGGACGTTTGCTTAAAATATCATTTTTGCATAACTGTAACATGTTTTGTCTAATAATTTTGTTATACCTACGGTTGTTTGAGAGCATCGACCGTAGCTATCAACCTACGGTCAATGCTCTTACCTTGGTTACCTACTTTCTTTAATTACTTTAAAACCATGCCTCCATTTTCTCAAGAATTTCTTCTTCTAATCGAGCAAAATGTCGGCGACACCTACCTCTAGCCTGAGCACGTGTAAGCACTCAAAACTGCCTGTGGGTTAGTAGGCGTTATGTGGCTGATAAAATTATCGCTGTTGTAGGCACAGGCGGATTTATAATGCCACACCTGCGTAACGAATCCAGGTGTTCTGGCTGAGCGTACAGGCATCTAGCCTTCGCCAAGTTGTCTCCAGCAATCGCATAACAACGAACCATGTCTAACCACTCTACGTCAGAATACTGGTAATGACTTGTCATTTTTTCGCACTTACTAGCACTCGCGTTCGAGATTTGTTATAAACATATGATATACGTCTAAGCCGTTTGGCAAAAAATTGCAAACTGACCTATTAAAACATAGACCAAGGTCGCGCGGCTCGGGCGCATCAAAAGCAAGGGGTGCGTGCGGGACGCGGGCGGACTACGAGCTACAGTGCCTACATATTTTTTTTACCTATTATTGCGATTTAATTCGAATGCTGTCGTAGGCATGTTGGGAACAATACCGTTGCATATCAGACAAACTTAAGAACGTCTATTTATCAGACTTTTTTTTTCAATGTATTATGTTTTTATTATGTGGGGATATTAAGAATGATTAACTGAGTACATACGTTTCAGTAAAACAGCCAATTAGATTCCACAGTGTATATTTCTATATCCCTATAATGTGAAGTTACATATATGTAAGCATATTTTTAATAGAGCCTTCTAGATGGATTACATTGCAATCGAGCGTACAGAGAACCTATGTTTTACGGACCCTGGTAAATTTATTTCACTAGATTAATATTGCTAAAAATGCAACAAATCTAATGACTAATTGCGGCCACAATTCTGTGCAGAATTGTAACTCAGAATTCTTGATTATGTTTTTCTTAATTTTGTTTAATCGAAACTTTCAAAACTAATAATTACAAGATCGCAAAAAAATTAATCGCTGCTTCACGTGATCAGAGGGCTGGCCTATATTTTGCACAAAAGGTTAGCATTGCCATTCAACGTGGCAATGCTGCCAGCCTTCTGGGCACATTACCAGTGGACAGTGATGCGGAGGAATTTTTCGATGCCTGATTGCGCCTTTTGTTTCTTCTTTTATTTATTTATTTTTTATTCCTTATTCTATTTTCTTCTATTTTTCTGTAAATATTTTAATTTAAAACTTAGCTTTAATTTAAGATTAAAATAGTAATTTAGTAGTTATTTAAATGTAATAATTACAATAAAATTTTACAGTAATAGACATTCTGAGTTTAATTAGTATACTGGAACAAACCATTTTTTTATTTTATTGCTTATGGTGGCGAACGAGCTAGCAGCACACCTGATGGTAAGTGTCACTGCCGCCCATGGAGCTTGGCAATACCAAGGGCTATATAGCTTAGGCCGCTGCCTACTAATAAAATCCCCAAACCCACCTAGTTGGGCTGCCGGCTTTCTCGCTCACCGAACGAAGCGCAATAGTACATTGCCATTACTCAGACGTCGATCTTCTGCGAGAGTGTGGTACTACCCCGGACGCACCGGCCCGCGGCTGCAGACAGAAAACTGTCAACAGTGTGGTACAAGTACAAAGTACCACTTACAATCATTCACACTCACATTCTGACCCAATTGTCCAGAAGTCTCAGAGCATTATAATTTCACTCAAATTTCAATGGCTATTGATCTTAACCATTATTAGCTAACTTGGGCTTCAAGTTAAGAACGCAAATGCACGTTACTGCTAGAAAAGTCACCACAAAATTCACTGAAAACAAGCAACAGTGACACAACTACGGTATTTATATTTTTAAGTAATACTATTGAAAATTTTCTGGCAACCAATAGCCCGAAATAGCCGATACTATCGATAGTTTTAGGTTAAAACTAATGGTATTAACGATACTATCGATAGTATTGATACTATCGAATGAATCACTATCGATAGTATTGATAGTATCGCTGTTATTAATAGTATTGCTCGTGGAGAGCTATCGATACTATCGATAGTCTCGATAGTATTGATATGTGACGATATTATCGATAGTACTATCGATATTATGAATACTTGAGGTTAACTATCGATAGTCAAACTATCGATTTTTATGCAACACTGAAGTAACTACCTTTCAGTCTTATACTAGTGGCGTAATTTAGTTTCATTTTACATGCATCGTTTTGTTAAATAGCTTTTAATCTCAACAGTGCCATCTATGAAGCAAATATAAAACGCCAAATATTAGTGTAGCTTTTAAGTTGGAAACATAGATGGCGCCATTATAGCAACTCTGGCAACTATTAATAATGGTTTTTGAAAAATATTGTATAATTATTAAAAGATACAAAAATCTTTATAATTTTGGATTAATCTATTAATTGTTTTTCATAAATATGTATTATTATTTAAAATAATTAAATTTTATATCATATATTTGAAAAAGTTGTAACTCGCGCTTATACAATATTAAGTAAATTTAACTATATATACTGGTATTTAAATATATCTAATGTACTTGCTTCGGCAGTACATATACTAAAATTGGAACGATACAGAGAAGATTAGCATGGCCCCTGCGCAAGGATGACACGCAAAATCGTGAAGCGTTCCACATTTTTGAAGAGTTCAGATTTTTAAGACCTTTTCTTTTCTGCGGCGGGCTATGGTCAGATCACAGATCACACCCCGCCAAATCCATCCGGGTTGACAGAAAAGGCGGCGCGCGACTCCATAGACCCGCCCCGCAAAGCACGTCTCCCCGCCGAGCGAGCGGGCCCCCGGAACCCGGCCGTTGTCTTCGGTAGATTTTTAAGTCCTGAGAAAAATTCTCGGTATGGTATATGGTATGAGTTAAGAATGCAATTTGTCACCACTCCTTTACTTTCCTGTAGACGTCATAAAACCAACTGAGGTACCACCATGAGAATAGCATGCATGTTTATAACACTATCTATCACTATCCTCGCCAGCTCTCCTGCCAAACTTGGCAATTATGGTATTTTGGGGAGATCGTAGACAGGCTGCCGAATAAAAATGTTAAAAAACATCACTTGATTAATGGACGACCCAGAGTAGCTGTTATTGAAAGGCTTTTCAAATCCGAATTATAGTAATTGAGATTAAATTTTTCATACCTCTTCATACCTCTTCGACATTAAAAGTTACTTTTACTGTAGTTTTTTTTTATTAAAGGCTTTAAAAGCGTAGGTACGAAGTTTGCGTGGCCTGGTTAGAGCACCAGCGTTAACTCGCTATAATCGTTGATGATTACAGAAACGGGGACACATTAACTGCCTTCATTGATGAAGTTATTTCACGTAATCAGACAACGGAGCTGATGAGGGAGTAGAAATTGCGGGTGGTTGGATCGGGGCCGCCACCTCTAGGTGGATTGACTGCACGAAGACGACGACGTCTCGGCGCATTGTTATCGGAATAAAACTCTTATTCTTGTTTGGTAATGACAATCAGCTATTCATATGTGCACATTGTTGACAGTGTCGAGTTTTTATATGACAATTTTTTATTTATAAATTATCACTCGATTTAAAATCATTGTCTGTTAGTAAGTCAAATCGTCACCTTCAACAGTGCCATAGCCACGCTATCAATAATATCTTCTGAGAATTTTGATGAAAATGAAGAGCACTTTTATATCTTATTCATTATGGGATGTAGTATAGTATGTCCTTCGCATCACATTATATAAAACGACATCAAAATTATTTAATATAACACGCTAAAAAATTAAGTTATTTTGCATAGTAATAATAGCACGATATGAACTTCATATTACCGCTAAAACTCCTACCAGTTGACGCGGGCAGATAGGTACTCAAAAGTGTAACTTAACTATCCTCTATTTTAAAAAAAATAATTAAAAGTTGAAATTTATTATTAAAAATCTATTTCTATTTAGGATGTTGAATGATTTTCTTCATTCTATAATGTGCACTTCGATTATTGTTTGTTTTCTACATATTGTTTTTTTTTGCCAAAATCTAGATAGTTATCTAATAATATAAAGATATATATCTATACTTGATAGCAATTATAAAGTATATCTACACGCAATTATCTGCTAAAAAATAAAATATTTGATTTACCTACTTCAAACTGTGAGTTTTAGTGGAACTGATACTTATCCAACAACCTTTATTATTTAATTCAGAACACTGGATTGTATCTTACATAAAAAGGGTTCGAGTAATCTTATGTATCCTTACATAGTGGTTGGGGAGTCAAAAACCGTCAAAATCATCCTTACGTACCTCCGCTAACTACAATTTAAGTATAATCAAAATTAATGGAGCTGAATGTAACAATAAAAAAAATCAGTGTACGTTTTAAACTATGTGTAATGAATTACTTCAAATATAGCTTTAAAAATTAAAGTAGGTATATTTATTTACAAAATTACAACATTATCTTAAACTAATATTAAGTATCATATTTTAAAAATAAAAAATGTTAAATACTAAAATTCTCTTCTAATCTTCTCAAATGGTCGACGTTTGACTCTTGTGGTGGGCTACTATGGCTTAAAATATTATTTTTGAATACATCCATACTCCTTTGCGCCATATTGTTATAAACTTCGCGCGGTAAAATGCGTGTTTGCGCGGGAATTTTTACGTTGGCCGTTCCTGTCAAATTCAAACGGTCAATGTAGGTACGTTCGTTCGGATACACACTTGAAGGAATAAGAGGTATGTCTGGTTTCGGTAATGTCCGAAACATATTGCTTCTGTCAATAATTTGATTTTGAGCGTTCATATGGCTTAATGATTTGATCCATTGTTGTTGTTGTGTAGGTGGGACTCGATTAGGATAGTTAAAGATCCAAAGGCGATCGCCAACGAACATGGGCCTTGGACTGACGATGCCTAAACTACTATAGTATTGTTGAGCGATCAACTCGATGTCATTTGTATATTTTCTCTTCCATTTCGTTCTTCGATTTTGGAACCATATCTTTATCTGTAAATAAAAAAGATATTTAATTTTTTTTACAGATTTGAAATAAAACAGTTTTTGCGGATTTTGTAGCGTTTTAATTTGATTTTCATCAAATGTTGCCCCGCCGTTTCAATGTCTGAGAGATTATTGAGCACGACCTTATGTGAGACAGTTTGCAAGTCATGTCTGAAGTAGTACACTAACCGATCTTGTAGCAATTACAGAAAATTCCCGTGCAATCAGGTGTTTCTGTCATAGCTACAATAGCAATCAATCTTAAGGCTTACTTACACTTATAGGCCCCGTTAAGCTCTTTTGTATCCGTGATGCAGTACTACTGCGCTTATCGCGTCTCATGGGAATCATTATGGGAATCATTGCGAATGCTGGCTTACAGGAGTTACAATGGTGAGATTAGTCCCAAATAAATAAATAGGAGGGAAACTGACTTACTATAAACGCTGGTTAGATGAGTTGCTATAGCGATTCCTTTTTCAATTTTTCTTCTCTTGTATATACCACGTGAACTTTATGTATGGGAACACCTGAAAATCTCGAGAACTATTGGATATATCGGGAAATGACCTGAACAAATGATTCATGAGAAGGAACGGGGAACTCGAATCAAAGCTCAAATTTGACCTTGGGCATGACCTTCACTCAAATTCGAAGGTCAACTTTGTTTTTTGAATGGGAACCCCTATTTTTGACCTCGGATTCGGCAAGAGCGGGAAATTATACGTTCAAAACCATATTCATACTTTTATTTTAAGGTCGTAGGAAGGTCGCTTACAAAAAGACCTCATATCAACTGATTTTCACACTGGAACACCTGAATATCTCGGTAAATAGCGATTTTTTGAAAAAATGTGTTAGGAATTTGGAATCGAGTTCCCTGTTCCTTCCCATGAAACTTTTGCCTCAAACATTTTTTTGAAAAATCGGTATTTACCGAGATATCCTGGTGTTCCAGTGTGAAAATCAGTTGATATGAGGTCCTTTTTTATAATTTCGTTTCCAGCGACACCTTCAAAAATGAAGTATGAATATGGTTTTGAACGTAGAATTTCCCGCTCTTGCCGAATCCGAGGTCAAAAATAGGGGTTCTCATTCAAAAAAACAAAGTTGACCTTCGAATTTGGGTGAAGGTCATACCCAATGTCAAATTTGAGCTTTGATTAGAATTCCCCGTTTCTTCTCATGAAACTTTTGTCCGGATCATTTCCCGATATATCCAATAGTTCTCGAGATTTTTAGGTGTTCCCATACATAAAGTTCACCCTGTATGTAATATGTATATTATATTTCTTATTTGTCTTTTACAATAACCATTGACAAGATCGAGGGCGGTGAATACTTCCTTAGGTGTTAGGAAAAATTTAGGAAAGAAAATGGGCATAAAACTAATAAAATTAGCTAACCTGTGTCTCAGTAAGTCGCAACTGACGCGCCAGTCTCCCTCGAGCCGCTACGGAGAGATAGCGATTCTTTTCAAACTCTGCTTCTAAGCTCTTTATCTGCTGCGCGCTGAACGCGGTCCGAGCTCTTTTACCCCGGGAAGAACATGATCCTGAAGAATACAATACAAGTTATTGTTTTTCTTATAAGCCTATTATTTTTCTTTTTATTAGACAGTGTTTCATTTTGAGTTTCTTTCTCTTACACAGAGGTTATATGTTTATTATATCATGGGTCACATGGTACCTTGGTCATCTTTTACGACACCCATGAGGAAGATACTATAAGCAATTCTAGTTTATGTTACGTTTTCTAGGAGTGTTACTATTCACATCATGTGCCTATTCTCCTGTATCAACAGGGATCACCCTTAATAACACTCCTACGAAAGTAAGAAAGGAGACGTGGAGATTCTTTATATAATAACTAGTTACGACAGCAGACGCTGTTTTGTCTATTGCTAAAAATCTTTGAAATCGATCGCAGCGCTATTTTACCAGGCCTGCTTTTTAATCTTTTTTAACCGTTCTTGTATTTAATAAGAATAATAATTTGGATACAATACAACATAATATGTACAACAACTTTCATCAAAGTTGGATGAACCCGTTTAGTTCCGTCACAAACACAAGAAGTACCTACAGTACAGAAGAAGTATTTACAAATACAGGTCTATAACCAACAGATATCGGAGTTAATTATATTTTCACTTTACTATGCTTTAATGTGTTAATATATATCTATTACTTATTATATTTATGAAGAGATAAACGCAGCGTTAGCCAAAAGATCGTTTAAAATTTTAATCAACAACATATCAAAGACTCAATATCAATTTATATTTATTGCGATGCAGACAGAAAACAATTTCATGCAATCTCTTGTTACATTGTTGATTAATTGTGACTGTATGTTAATGCCAAATATTTAGTGTATCGGGCAAGTATCCAATTTAAATCTATCTTTGATTTAGTGTCTAATTTAGTATTAGTAGAGTGGTGATGGCTGGTCTAGTATATACTCGTAACTCGTGGTCGAGTGCCGCTTGTAGGATCTAGTCCAGTTATCGGGACGTGGTCGCAGCCTTCTGCGAGGCAGTAGTCTCGCGGGCGGCGGAGCGCGTGCGCCGCCAGCGACTGGGGCGGCGTAGGCGCAATTACCTGCGCCTGATGCCGCCCTAGCCGAGGCCGCGTGTGACTGGACCGGGGAATTAATCCGTCACCCGTCGAGAGGCTGACCGCATGAGGAAGGACCGACGTCCCCGACTCCCCCCTTTGGGGTGTCACGTCGCTCTAGAAGAGGGTACCCCTCAAGGGGGTATTCCGTCGGGCCGGCCACTGATGACAAGTTCACGCTGCTCCGGTGGCCGGTCCAACGACGAAGGCGAGGTTCACGGGTGGGTTACGGGTGTGCGTGCCTACGCCCCTCTGTCGCCCCGGACGGAGTGATGCGAGGAGTGCGCCGACCGTAGTCCACGAAAAATAGCCATAATCTTTGGTATTATATTCAAAAATCATGTTATATTGTGGTTAGTAGTGCATCACACTGGATCTAATAGGTACTAAATATATTGCAAACAACTTCATAGAAAAAAATTAGTAAAAAAAGATGAAATAGAAATTTAATACCGCTGAGTTCATTCATTATCTCAGATCATAAGTCCCACTACTAGGCTCCCTCCTACATAATAGAAGAGAAATTCATGTATTCAGACCACGCTGTTCAGACGGGTTGATATAGGAGTTTGTTTTGAGTACCGTATTCTCTGGCATATATGTAGTATATAACATCCCTTAGTCGTATTACGACGCTCACGGTTAAAACGGGGGTGATAAATTGTATTCTTACTATTGAGTAATGGTGATGGCACCACACGGAGAAAACCCACTGAGTTGCATGTCGGACCTTCTCAGTGGTGACCGAGTTCCCATATGGGACTATATAGTTTTAGTTTACTGAAATAATTTTCCGTGTGGTGACGGAGTAAGAATACTATTCGCCACCCCATATCTAACCCGTGGGTGATCGTACGAGACGACTAAGCGATATAAAACGCATATAACATCTATGCGAGAGAAGGAAAACTCGAAACAAAACCCTATACCAACACGTCTGACCAGCGCGGTATAGTAGGTTAATTTCCCTCTCATTACTGAGGAGTCCCGAGCCCAACAGTGGGACATTTATGGGCTGTGATGATGATGATGATGAATTAATTTAAGGTAAAATGTTGAAATTGACAATATACAAATAACGGATACGAGCTTTAAGAAATACGAGTACGTCTTAAATGAAATCAGAGTTACATGTTATACTCACGGAAAATGTCATATTTGCTGTCCTATTTTCACAATATAATAGGTATGTCATTGTATTGACTAAAAAAAAAACAGAAACTGGTGTGTGCCTAAGACCACACAACAGAGGCGAAAACTTTATCAAGCCGAGGTTAATATTTGAAATGCAACTATAATTTTTGTTGTATATTTATAATGTAGATAATATCATTTACAACAGAGATAATTATAATTATGTATAAATTACTTGATAAATTTTGTCTGAACTAATAGTCATTTGTATCATACTCTAAAAATGCCCCCTTAGTCAACGAGAGTCGATTTTACTCAAATGAGCATCACATAGTTGAGTGTAACGGCTCAATATCATTCAATACCCACAAAATAAAACGCACAGAAAGATTTAGCTTCAATAAGTATTATAATAGTTCCATACATTTAAAACATTACGGAAGTTGTTCTAAACGGACATAGAGATCGAAACAGACACGGCTCGTCGTCACCTTACAGTTATTTTCAATAAACACCTCTCCGCTTTGAGTAATTAGTGGTAATATATCAACATGTCATTCTAAAGACGCCATCTTGAATCATGATGGTTACAGAGTGTATCCGAACGCGCTAATGAGCGGGCCAAAATAAATGACATTATATTTTAAAAATTTTATTGGAGCGAATGACTTGATAAACTGTATCTTATAGCCAATTATAAGTGTTAGATTAATGTTAGGATTTGCTAATAGTAAGATTATAAATTAACGAAATTTGAGTTCATATTTAAGTACTTTCTTAGATAAATATTTGCACGAAAATTTTAGTTGTTGAAATCTATGTTAGTTTTGTAATTATCGACATAATATATATTATTTGCCATTATATATTAATTCTAATAAACTCTAATGATAAGAAAAATAAGCTAATTAAGAAAAAATAAGTTTATCTATACATATTATTAATTGGTTTGATGTATCCCCTTATCTTAAGGGGATAAATCAAACCAATTAATAATATGTATAGATTGACAATGATTTTTTTTTTGCATTTTCATTTAATTTAGGTACCTATTACCGTAAATTTGATAAATAGGAAAAGTTATGTTCTGTTTCTTTTTTTATTTTATTCGGTAAACTAAAAGCTAACACATGCTTAATAATAATCTATAGTCTACAGCTAAACAACAAAATGTCAACGACGATTTTTCACATAGTGTCATGGAGCATAAAAAACAATTAACAAAACATCGGTAAACGATAAAATGTAATAGCACGATAACGAATTAAATAACAAAATGTGCAATATAATTATATATTATCTGTGCACTTTCTACATTTTAGAAAAATTCGATGGCAAATTGTTTTTAAAAAGACAGGTTTTAAATAAATTAGTCAAATTTTTTAGACATTTCATAATAATAAATCATTTGAGCCTATAAGTAGTACTAGTGTGTGTGCCGACTTAAGCTATGTTTAATAGCTTATCTAGAACTTAAAATATAAAATTCAAGTTTTCTTTTTTACATCGATTTTAAGCGTAATAAAACGTGACATATAACACTACTTACACCTAACCACATCTGAACCGCAATATATCACATCACTCACAATAATGTAGAGAATAAATTAATTAGTATCTAAAATAATCCTATTGTGACAAAAAGGAAAGTAAACATGCTTGCAAACCACAATGACAGTGGTAAGGCAATTAATGTCAATTTATCCCCACTTGTCAACGCCCGAAGTCTTTGTTTCCCGCCAATATGAACGTCAAAGGTTTTTGTGTAAGTCAATAAATAAATAAACAGCCTTATTTGGTTATAATAAAGATCATTTTTAAGCATGTTTGAACTTTAAAATTGGAATGAATATATTTGTTACTGCCTATGACGTTCGGTCCCGTTCGGATACACACCCATCCGTTGTCTGGTAATAGAATTTTACAGCTTTTTAATGAGCTCCGGCCACTTACTAAATTTCAGTTGGGAGACATTTCTTTTCATGTTTATTTTCCTTTTTTTTTTCTAACGGATGAATAATTACGAGGGAGAAAGATTTAGCTAACGAGAGCCAAGACGCGTGGAGATTTATCTTTTCGTAACAAATTTAGAAAATGAGACATCAGTACGCGTTTAACGGGGTAAGCTGTAGGGTTGACACGTTTTGTATTATACGAGGTCATAATGAAGAATCACTGCGTGAGCGTCAATTTGTCTTGTGATTTCACATACACCAGATTAAATAATGAGTTAGCTGACAATTTATATATCTATGCAAGTTCAAAATTAAATATGAGATGTCATAACTAAGAGATAGTTATTTTCGTAGCCACCGCAATGCTCAATTAATATGGAATAATCAGATACATTAATCTCTAATACCACTTGAGTCCCATTTCATAGACAGTTCTCATTTTTAAATCTCGGTTTAAATGGAGATGTATCGTGAGCAAAGATACAAATGTAACTTTAGTGATGTTATTAATGTTTCCAGTTGAAAATAAAGTTACCTTTTTTAATAAAAATGTTGAATTTGGCATTGTGTAGGGGGCAAAAACATTGAATTCAGTGAGCTTTAAAGATATGTATATTCAACTTAGATTGCTATTAACGAGTTTAAATTTAGGCTGATGTAAATTTAACTGAATATAAATTAGACAATAATTTAGTGACACTTTCAGTTACTAGGGAAGACAGTCAAATTGTTAATTACCCGCAAGTTTTTTTTAACTATACTCTCCACTAAGGAAATAATCCTTGTATAGCTTACAACTTTAAAAACATACAATTAACAGACACCAATTATATTCAGACTCAGGATAACAAGTTGTGCGCATATAGTATTTGTCTATAGAGTGGAATCAAACCCACTTGGCAGGATAGGACGGTATCTTAACTACTGCGCCGTCTGCGCGATCATAAAACTATTTTTACTAATTTTGTCGTATTCTAATTACAATCTAGACTCTTCGGATTTCTTATATGTAATACCTACTCGCGTAAAAGTCAGAATTCGCTAAGAAAATTATTACTGGTGCTTGATGGTTTCACTGCAGCGTGACTTAGATGACAAAAGAAACTATATTTAAAAATAAATTCCATCATTCAGATGAATAGTCATAAATAATAATAATAATATCTCATCATGGAGACATAACATGGAACGAAATGAATAAATAACTTATAATGAATTAATAACGCTCATTCAAAATGATGATGATTTTAGTTGTTTTAAAATGGAAGAAAGGATCAAGCGTGCTTTTGAGGTCGACCCGTCCTGAGGAATATCTATATTGATTAACCATGGGAAACTAGCGTCTCCCTTCATTTTCTTCATTTTAAAAAATAATAGATTTCCGACGTGCATGGTTTAATTCAATCTATTATTTTAGAAATTTTCCCTTATGAGCTGTGATTTGAGTACAAATCGGGTAAAAAATAATAGTTTATCTTCCGCCACAAAGAGATATATTGAGGTGAATTATACACGAAAAACAAAAAGAATTTTTGATTCAATCCAAAATTCGAAATCGAAATCTCATTAAAACACAGTACGCCATCATAAAAGAGTGATCGGCAAAAAATTAAAATCATAATTATTTACTATATAATTAATAATTAAGGTTGAGTGGCAACCTTAACTCTAAATATCCGAGCATAAAATTAAATCCAATTCCAATTGTGTTTGAGAATGGTCGCGCGGAACGCGGCAAACCAATTCAAACGGCTAATTTGAGCCGCAATTGCTCGTTCGAAAACATTATATATAATACGATGGCACTATAAAAGTCGGTGGATTGTAAATTTTAAAATTTATTAGTAAAATCATTGCCTAATAATCTTAAATTGGCAATTATCGCTGAATTATAGACAGTAATATATTTTGTTATAAGTAGTATTTTATAAAATGTATTTTATATCTTCATAACCTCATTAAAAATCCCTTAAAATCTTTCATCATCACCTCAGCTTATGTATGTCCCACTGTTGGGCTCGGGCCTCCTCTGTTATGGGAGACAAATTAATCTACTATACTGCCCTGGTCAGACGTGTTGGTATACGGTTTTGTTTCGAGTTTCCCTTCTCTTGCATAGATGTTATATGCGTTTTATATCACTTAGCCATCTCTTACGATCACCCATGGATAAGAGACGGGGTGGTGAATTTTATTTTTACTCCGACACCACACGGATAAAATCTTAACATGTGTGTAAATAGTCTACCTAGTAGGTATTCATCCTTTTCACCTGGCTGGCGAAACGTAAGAACTGGCTAAAGTATTGGTAAGAGAACACTAGGAAACTTACGTCGAGTTTTATGTGACAAGTCTTTATTTAGATATTTCCATTTTAATTAAAAAGTCATTGTCGGTCAGTAAGTCAAATCTTCGGCTTCAATAGTATCATGGCTGCACTGTTATAGGTATTTTGTTGGTAAACGAAAACCATATGTAAAGCACTGTTATGTTATAATCGCTATATCCCAGCACTTCCTACGTATTAGATAAAAAAGTCCTAAAAATTATTTAATATAATATATATTAAGTATAACACGAGACCACCACATGGACACTTTCACTTTCCCGCCAAAATTAGTTTTATACATATATCAGGGGAATTCTTAAAGTAACGCCATTGAAGACCTAATACCTACTGATGGCCCGCCCAAATGGCGATGGACAATTACATATCGGCGGTTTATTGGGTTACACGCCATTCGTTACTCTAGGAGGTTTGGGTTGGAGTTAACGGACCATAGCTTGTCTTCAAAAAAAAAGTTTCAAACTGCTATGAGCGACAGAAAAGATTAAGCACGAGATTGTCATGGTATAGACATGTGACGAGAAGGGTTGGCAATATGGATGGGCGTGAAAGTCTTGGGAGACTCAAAAAGAGATGAATGTCTGAAGGAAGATACGGGTATAAAAGTAGTGAGTGCAGATAAAAAGGCTGCCAGGAGTTTATGGAAGTTAGGATAAGTTGTAGCGACCGTATTAACGTGAAATGAAGGCTAGCTGGTGATTTTATTTTCAAAGGTATTTTTTTTCATTATTATATATTTTCCAGTATACTTACTCCACCAATTTTAATGTTTATTTAATTTTGAAGATTATATTTAATTCTAATAATAATAATAATATATATATACCTATATATATATATATATATATATATATATATATATATATATATATATATATATATATATATATATATATATATATTAAAAATTATTTGTTGTTGATTGTCTCGCTGTATTTTCATCCTGACTCTTTTTTTTTGTTGTAGGCTATGGTTTGGACACATCCAGCCATTCCTTCTGTGATGGCGAAAGCAAACCCATAGATCACTGTATTTCCTCAACACCACCATTGGACTGGCACCTGATACCGATTCCTTGACCTCGGCGGCCAGCTCAACTTATGTATTGAATCATTTGTTTTCATATTTTTTAATATATTCAGCAATGAAGTTTATTTTTTAAGACACCATCCGCACTAAGGAAATAATCTTTGTATTTCAGGGCGACTTTGCAAGTATTTAGTACCTAGTGGTAGGACCCATATTGCTGGCAGTCTTCTGTCTTCAGCTACGGGCCGGCCCATCCAAGGTAGTACGTACCACACTCTCGTAGAAAACCGATATTTGAGCACTGGCATTGTGCTTCGTTCGGTGAGCGAGAGAACCGGCAGCCCAACTTTCTGGGTGGGTTTGGGGTTTTCATTGGTCTGCGCGGCGGACTAGATGTAGCCCTAGTACCTCAAAAGTCCATGGGCACTAGTAACACTTATTATCAGGTATGTTGTTTGCTCGTCTGCCTCCAAAAGTAATATAAAATAATTAACGAGCACAAATTACACCCACACTCAGTACCTACAACAATTTGTTGATCACACAAAAATATTGTCCTGTATTGGAATTGAACCACGACAGTGGTACTATAAGTTGATACCTCTACACCATCCGTGCAATCAAACTTAATAAAACTATTATTATTATCAGAGAAATATTAATTACCTAAGAGGGCTGTCGGTCTTATTTTTTGTAATAAAACCAGTGTCGTCGTTCTTCTTAGAGTATCTCTTTAGGTGGTCACCGAAGACAAAGATCGCGAACCTGTGGCCCGCTCGCACGGCGAAGAGAGGAGTTTTGCATGGTGGGTTTATGGGGTCACGCGCCGCTTCTTCCGTCACCCCCGACCCAATTGGTTGGGCGAGACCACGTCCATAGTCCACCGCAAAAAAAAAGGGTATCTCTTTAGGTATTAATATTTCTGTGATAATTAAGAAAATATGGACTAGATGACACCACTATCTGAAATGGAAGTTTAAAATACAGAATATAAACATTTAACTATCACACACTTGAGTGTTACGTTGCATATTTATCAATGAACAATATAATTATAATTATTTAATATATTTTTTTTATTTCTTTTGTTATAAACGAAATAAAAAAGCTCTAAAAGGGGGATAGATGCCTGATCTGCCTGCCTAACCTGCGCTCGCGTCAAGTCGTTTTCTCTCCACAGCTTATAACGCATATGTACCAGCGAAGTGCTTTTTGTTTCTTTTTTTTTGGCGGCGGGCTACGGTACGTCAAACCCCGCTATTCCGTCCGGGGTGACAGGAAAAGCGGCGCGAGACCCCGTAGACCCGCCCTATCCAGCGAAGTGCTTGGCATTGATTTGTGGCACCAAAGAGGTACACTCACAAAAGACAAAACACTATGAACCTCGTATAAGTACAAGTACCTATGTTAAATGACAACTGTGGCATCTTTCCCACTAGGGCATCCATCCCACATTTACTTATAGTATAGTTTAGTCGTGATTATTATAGTATTGTTTAGTTGTGCTTATTATAGTAGGTATAGTTGAAAAAGAAAATAGTAATCTTGTACTATAAATCCACAGAGAAGACGCCTCTCGGTGATGAATTATAATATTACTCCGACACCGTTAAAATTGTATAACGAAAAGACTCTTCAGCTGCCTGCCCTTTGCTTGGATCTAAACTACACAACTAATTTCGCTGCGGTTATCATCAGCGATGGATTTAGGCCCGAGCCCAACAGTGGGACATATGTGGGCTGAGATGATGATGAAACCACTCTGATCGGACGGACTTTTAGTTTTTTTTATATGAAAATACTTTGCACTTCTTTAATTTGTCGCCATACATAAAAACTTAAAGGTAAATAGATTTACTCTATATGAGAAGAAAACTATTTAACACTATAAATAAATAAGTAAAGATTAATATAATGTGTAAAGACCCGACAGTGGCGTGTGACCACATAACCTATTGTGTTCCCTCGCCATCGTCGGTCACTGGTACCGCTTTCTTGATATCCCGAGTAACCCTTTCGGGTATCGTTTCTGTCGATGCCCCGACAACAAACGACAGTGTTGCCGTAGCAGTTTTAAAGGATATAACAATCAGAAACATTGACTTTAGGTATATAGAATTCTAAGCTATAGTATATTTGAATTTGATAGTTTTTCGCTTAAAAATTTCATCAGGTCATCATCATCAACCTGCTCTTATCCCAATTTATTTGGGGTCGACGCAATATGTCTTCTCCTTCCATACAACTCTATCAGACGTCATCTCTGTGGTCACTCCTTGTCTATCCATGTCATGTTTCACGCAGTTCATCCATCTTTTCTTCGGTCTTCCCTTACCCCTTAAGCCTTCAACATTCATGCTTAAAGCTTTCTTCACAACATTACTTTCATCCCTTCTCATCACATGTCCATACCATGTCAATCTTTCACTCCTTAATTTTTCCGTCACTGGCGCAACTTTCAAACTTCCTCTTATATGTTCATTCCTTATTTTATCCATTCTTGTCACACCACACATCCATCTCAACATTCGCATCTCCGCTACATGCAATCGTCTCTCATCCGTCGCTTTTATCGCCCAACATGCTGATCCATACAGTACAGCAGGTCTTATTAGGCTTTTATATATTTGGCCCTTTAATTTAAGGGGTACTTTGGGGTCGCATGTTGTACCCGTGACCTGCCGCCACTTCATCCATCCCACATCAATTCTGTGCTTCACCGCACGATCCAGGTCGCCATCGCTTTGGATAAGAGAACCGAGGTATCGAAAGTTCGAGCATACTGGGATAGGTACTCCATCTAAAGTTATGGGTGTAAAATTGGAGAGACCGCCGAAATCGCAGAACATGTATTCTGTTTTTGGTCTGCTGATTTTCAAGCCTACATTCTCCAACTTACAGCGCCACTTTTCCAGCATGCTCTGTACCTCAAGGCCCTCTTTCCCGACGAGAACAATGTCATCAGCGAATAGCATGCACCAGGGTGCCTCTTCCTGTATCTCCGATGTTAATGCATCCATTATCAACAGGAAGAGGTAAGGACTTAACGCCGACCCTTGGTGCAGACCTACTTCGACACTGAACTCGTCGGAGTCTCCAGCCGCTGATTTCACGTACGACCTAGATTGTCGGTACATGGCACAGATTAACCTAATATACTTCACAGGCACACCTTTCTCTTTCAGTACCCACCACAAAACTGTTCTCGGTATTCTGTCATAGGCCTTCTCGAGGTCAACGAATACCATGTGCAAGTTTTTATGTGCACCACGATATTTTTCGCACAGTTGGCGCAGTGCAAACATGGCATCCGTTGCCCCGCGGCCCGACATAAATCCGAACTGGTTTTGGGTGATCTCACTTTCTTCTCGCAATCGTTTCTCAATCACTTTTTCCCACAATTTCATACTGTGTGACATAAGCTTTATTCCTCGATAACTACCGCAGTCCTGAACATCCCCTTTATTTTTAAAAATGGGCACTAGCGTACTATTGCACCATTCATTGGGGATTACTTCGTCGCGCAGCAGCTTATCGAAGAATAAAGTTAACCACATATACCCATCCTCTTCCAAAATCTTCCATACTTCAACTGGTATACCATCGGGCCCTACAGCCTTTCCATTTTTCATACTTCTCACTGCTTCTCTTACCTCATCTATTGTAATTTCCCTTACTAGGCCGACGTTCTCTGATACATCTTTTAACACTCCACTCCATGAATTCTCTTCGTTCATTAACCTTTCAAAGTACTGCTTCCAACGCTCTTTTATTTCCTCTTCTTTTATCAACACTTTACCTGCTTCATCTTTTATACACCTGACATGCCTAATATCTTTTGCTCTTTCTTCTCGGGCTTTAGTTATGCGGTATAGCATCTTTTGACCTCGAGGCCCATCTATCGATTTAAAAATCATGTCTTCGGCCTGTGCTCTCGCAATAGCTATTACCCGTCTAGCTTTTTTCTTGCATTCCTTGTATTCAAGCTTTTTTGCTTCCTTCAATCTTTCATTATGTTCATTCTGCCATTCCTTAAATACATTCTTCTTTTCTTTCACGATCTTTTGCACATCTTCATTCCACCACCACGTATCCCTATCAATTATACCTTTTCCTTTCGTTTCTCCTAGTATTCCTTTAGCTGTATTTCTAATACAACTAGCCATTTCATTCCAACATTCATTCACAGATTTATCATTCATATCATTCATTTCAATCATTTTATCCATCACATTTTCTTTAAATCTACTTGCATACTCTTTCCTTTCAAGCATACTCCATTTTACCTTAGGAGGGGGTCGGTTTCTGGTCTTAATAGAGGGTGTTCTTTGCTCCATCACTAGTATTAACGGACGGTGCTGGGATACTAGTGCTTCACCTGGTAGCACCTTACAATCCTTTACACAGACCAACTTACTTCTCTTAATAAGAAAGTAGTCGATCTGCGTACAGTGGTTGCTACTTTTATAGGTAATAAGGTGCTCATCTCTTTTTTGGAACCACGTATTACCGATGGCCAGGTGAAACGACGAAGCCGCTTGAAGTAGCGTCTCCCCCCCAGCGTTTCGCATGCCGTACCTCCATCCTCCATGCACTGTTTCATAACTTTCATTGCCCGCTCCTACGTGTCCATTAAAGTCACCTCCTATACATATCTCTTCTCTTTCTGGTATACCTATCATAATTTCATCAAAATCCTGCCAAAACTTTTCTTTCACTTCATCTTTACATCCGGCTTGGGGTGCATACGCGCTAATGACATTCAGGATGACGTTCTCCCACACTATTTTCACAACTATTAATCTATCATTCATTCTTATTACATTCGTCACACATTCTTTCAAATTCTTATCTAAGACTATGCCTACACCATTCCTTTTTCCATCGCTACCACTATAATATAACTTGTATCCTTCACCAATTTCTCGAGCTCTCGTTCCCTTCCATTTTGTTTCTTGCAGACATGCAATATTTACTCTTCTCCTTTTTAAGAAATCTGCCAATTCCCTTCCTCTTCCAGTCATCGTTCCAACATTCCAACTTGCATACCTCATTCTTATCCCTTTCATACCAAGAGCTTGCTTCTTACGTTGCACCCGCCCGTGGTGCAACAACCCTTGTCCATTTTTCGCAGGGACCGGGTGCTGCCCCTGCGCGTCGCTTGCAGGGTACGCCCTAGCCCTAGCGTCATCTAATTTATTCCCAGACATATTGCAATTTGATTTGGCTATGGTTTTATGACCGGCCGCCTGCCTGACGTCAACCCTCCTTGGGAATGCTATCGTTGACCAGACGGCACCAGATGGGGTTGGCCCAGGTCGATTAAGAGCTCTTAGTCGTCTTTTACGACATCCACGAGCGATGTAAGGGTTGGTAGTATTCTTAGCCGCTACCACACGGCTATAAAAAAAAAAATTTCATCAGGTCGTTAGTGGAAAATATGCCTGCATTGTTTTGATAATCAAACCGATCTATTCTTTAGCTGTTTAAACTTATGTCATAATTTTACTAAAACTACTTCAATAGCGACGTTGTAATTTTAGAACGAATGAAAAAAAAAACAGAATATGTCAACACGCCACTAATTGTCGGCTCGCGTTCTACCGTAAAATCGCAAATAATATTCCCGTTGATTTTTTTTTTGTGTAATATACGACCAGTTAATTTGAGAAACGTTCCGAAATAAAAATACATGTGTAATTTTAAAAGTCATACTCCGTCAATATTTGAAAAAACATGTAAATATAGATACTTTGTAGTCGTAAATTAAAAAAAAACAAAATGGCGGATGTTATTACATTATATTTCTGCCCTGTTTGCATTTTCTATTGCCGTTTACTTTTGCGTATAATATTGTGAGCTTCAAAATATTCTAATTCTCTTCAGCAAGTCTTATTTATTTGTAGCTAAAATGATCTCAAAATATTTGTAGACGAATGGGTCAGTCATGAGGAATATAAAGTTGTGAATGACCGTACTGCAAGTAATCACAATTACCCTCACATCTATATGCTAGTCACAGCTTACATCTTAAATGATCTCACAGAGCAGACCCAAGCAATCGTCTTTGTACAAACAACTATACAGTATGGATGGATGACACAGGATAGTCCTTCCCGTGCAACCACGAGACAAGACTACAACCGGCGCCATCCCTTTACCTGCCCGTGGATTCCTCAGCCAAATCGCCAAAGGGTTCACCAAGAGAACGAGCAACAGCTCTTTCCCGGGAAAAGTATAACATCCACCGCTACTACCAGTCCACCTGCCAAGCGCAGCAACTATGACACGACCCTCTCACATGAGTGACAGCATGAGAGAGGCCCACATGGCTGACGTTAGAAAGTTAGTATGCGATATACGACAACTATGTGTACCGTGCCACTCGCGGGTCTAGGCTGACTAACGGAGCTCAACTACTTGCCTTTATACGTGAATACGTTGTTAACATGTTTCCGCTTAGCACGTACGATAAACGGAAGTACTGTCATATTTTATTAATAAGAAATAAACAACGCTTTTCTAAAGAAAAAGGAAATTATAGAGTTAGAAGATAATTCACCACCCCTTTCCTTGCTTGTGGCTATAATAAAAGATGATAAAGAAATATAATAAGCAGTTAATATATACACAAGATACTACAGCCGTGAAATAAAACCCTATACCAAGCTTTTAGATCAGCGTGATGTCGATCGTCGATTTCTCTTCTACTTTGGGACTACAGTGGGAGATATATAAACAGAGATATCAATAAAAATTATATAGACTGTATACATTGCCTCCATACACCCAAAATGTTGTATGTCAGGGTAGTATTCGCTCATGTTAAGCCACACAGTATCCATACGCTGAAATATTACAGAATTTGTTCATACGTGACGCTATGGGCACACCGTGGTTCATACGCAACGCTGATCTATATATCCACTTGCATTTGCCGACTATCAGGCAGTATATGAAACACTCCCTAGCCGAGGCAGCGGGTGGCCGGACCGGGGACAAGTCCGGTCGCCCTTGAACTGAGGCCACCGCATGAGGATGACGCCCCGACGGTGAAAACAGTCGGGGCATCGACTCGAGAGGATACCCGCGAGGGTAGACCGCCGGATGGGCCACTGAAGAAAAAGACGCGTTCCAGTAGCCTACCTGCACGGCATGCATGGATAGATGGATACAAAATGTTTTGTCGAGAGGTATGTTGTAGAGCGGGTCTTCGGGATCGTGCGCCGCTTTTCCCGTCGCCCCGGACGGATTATCAGGGCGTGACCGCACCATAGCCCGCCGCAAAAAAAAAAGTATATGAAGCACTGCACCTGTAGATACTTTGATTCTGTCGCGACCCGAACACATTGGTGGCAGCCACGACCAACTATACCTCGTTCCGGATCTCGAAGGTCCCGACTCGTTCTCGACCAGCCCGACGACGAGATCACAACAGCATAGACAGCGCATACACGGCCTGCGATGCCATAAAAATAAAAAATAACGGTTCCATCCTCGCCATCAAGATGCGAATCTCGCTCACAACTAATCCGCATATGAGGAAGAATAAAGGTATTAGCTGTATGAGGCTACCATACAGCCCAAATAAAAAATAAATAAAATTATGGTCTCAAAATATGTTATACCTCAAAACTACTAACTTCATTTTTTATTTCGCTTTTAAAATGTACTCGATAAAACATAAATACATCCTAACTAACAGATTAATTGGCGCCAAAAATACTCGAACCGCGGGAGCATGGCGTGGAGTCAAATAGCGCGGGAAGGCGTCAATTGCTTTACTTTTTTTTATCTGTTTTCATTAATTATGTTGTTTAGAATTACAAGCTCACGTTTCTATAATTTATTTGTGTGTTTGAAATATCTGCCGTGTATTTTGACTTCATCTGTCGGAGGAAGTGATTAAGTATTATTTTGAGAGATTATTGATGACTTATTAGTGCTGAGTGGTAGCGGCTACGAATACTACCAACCCTTACTTTGCTCGTGGATACTGTAATAGATGACTAAGAGCTTTTCTATCAACCTGGGCCTATTCCAACTGTTGCTGTTTGGTCAACAATTAAATTCCCAAGGAGGGTTGAGGCATGCGGCTAAATATAAAACTATTGCAATAACTTTTGCAAATAGGTATTGGTGACTTATTATATTTTTATTCGAAGGTATTGTAGAACTATAAATTAGATTGTATTTTTTGTCGGATGAGGATGTGTGTGCTAATTGTGGATAACTCTCCAATAATAAGGTACGAGGGCGGGTCAATAAGTCCGTGACTTTTTGAACTTCCCGCATCTTAAATGAAATGGCAATACTGCTCCTGTTAACAGGCAACTGCCTGTTGACTCCTGTCAAAATTGGAACAAGTTGCGTCATTTAGTTTGTGTTTGGCAGCCGTTGATAGCAAACTACCGCGCGTTTTCAGAAGAAAATGGTAAAAGTAAATTTCGTGTGCTCATCATCACCGCCTATAAATGTCCCACTATTGGGCTCGGGCCTCCTCCGTAATGGGAGGGAAATTAACCTACTATACCACGCTGGTCAGACGTGTTGGTATAGGGTTTTGTTCCGAGTTTTCCTTCTCTCGCATAGATGTTATATGCGTTTTATATTCCTTAGTCGTCTCGTACGATCACCCACAGGTAAGATATGGGGTGGTGAATAGTATTCTTACTCCGTCACCACACAGATAGTTGCATTTCGTGTGCTTATTAAGCATTATTTTTTGCGGGAAAAAACACCATTGAAACTAAAGCTAAGCTTGAAAAATATTATGGGGACTCTGCACTATCCATTTCTATGGTAAAGAAGTGGTTTACTGAATTTCGATGTGGCTGTACAAGCACGGAGGATGCCGAACGTACTGAACGCCCAGTTGAGGTCTCTACATCCGAAACAATTGAAAAAATTCACGATATGGTTTTAGCCGATCGGAGATTAAAAAGTGAGGTAGATTGTAGAAGCCATAGGCATCTCACATAGCTCAGTGGTTTCAATTCTGAATGATCACTTGCGTATGAGAAGGCTTTCCGAAGGATGGGTGCCGCATTTGCTCACAATCGACCACAAACATAACAGTGTGACAATTTCATAGCAAGGTTTGGCGTTGTTCAACCGTAATGTGGACGAGTTTTTACGCGTTTCGTAACCGTGGATGAAACGTGGATCCACCTCAACACGCCAGAGACCAAACGGCAGTCAAAACAGTGGGATTTTCGGGGTGTATCGCCGCCAAAGAAAGCAAAAGTGTGTTTTTCAGCCAATAAAGTCATAGCCACCGTTTTTGGGATGCACGCGGTATAATTCACATTGACTACCTTCAAAAGGGGAAAATAATCAGTGGCGAATATTATACCAACTTATTGGGTCGATTCAAAAAAAGTTCTTTTCCACCAGGATAACGCAAGGTACATACATGTGCAGTTTCTATGGCAAAAATCATGAATTGGGTTACAAATTGCTCCCTCATCTGCCTTATTCTCCAGATTTAGCCCTGAGTGACTATTTCTTGTTCCCAAATTTGAAATAATGGCTCGGGGGAAAGAGTTTTGACTCCAACGACGAAATCATCTCACAAAAAAATGCCTATTTTGATGACTTTGACAAATCATATTTTTTGGAATGGATAAAAAAATTGGAGAAACGTGAGACTAATAGTGTATAGAACCCAAAATAGACTATGTTAAAAAATAAAATAACTTTTTATCTAAAAACCTGTGTTTCATTCAAAAAGTCACGGACTTATTGACCCGCCCTCGTAGGTCCTTTAAACTATTACTAGACTCTTCCATTGCCTTGTATCCATATCTGCTTACCCTTGGTAATTATTTATTTGCTCAGACAGGATTGATGTAACACCCCGAATAAGAAAAATAATTATTAAAATAGGATCAGTAGTTTTAAGACATCTTGTCTCAACTAAAAATAAGTTTTTCTGCAGATTTACTTACGGATTGCCTTTCTTTTAAGTGTCAGCAGCAGGACGTTACCATTAGAAAACAATTCCTAAAGCTATGATGTAAATACAATATTTATTAAATTGGAAAATTTCGCGCTAAACCACGAAGTTTTTGGACACAAAATGTTTTGAACACAAAATGTATTGGTCGTGCCTAACGTTTATGAGTACACAACAAATTCGTGATACATTTAGTCATTTATTATATAAATCTATTATATAAATATCTCTATTATATAAAGATCTCGTCAGATATATTATTAACCGTTATATAAAGGCAGACCTAATATACTAATTTAGAGAAACTAAATGAAGGAAGACCTTAAAAGGATTTTAATAGTATCATCTATTTAAGCCTATTCAAGCCTCTTTTTTTTCGTAGGCTATGGTGTGGACACACATCGTCTTCCTCGTCCGGGGCGACGCGACGAAAGAGCGACCTGTGGCTCCATAACCTACCGTATTTTCTCTCCATCACCATTGGGCCAGCCACTGGTATCGCTTCTTTGACATTCGTGGCCAGACTGGCGGGTTACCCTTTCGGGTACCATCCCCCATCGATGCCCCAGCCTGCTGCCATCTTCCACAGTTCGAACGCCGAACCGAGAGCTCTCCAGCCGGACTGCTCAACGGGCGATAATGTCCCGACGAGCGTCGCCTCGCCAGGCGACCGACTCGCGGGGCGAGACACTGTCGCCCCATCCTATTGAAACCTATCGAAGTATTGACCTCCATTGTTATGAGAAAAAAAGTGGAATAAGGTCATAATCGGCACGTTTGCCATGCGAGTTGGCGATCAGAACGAGTTCATATGAGTTTCTAAGGATGACGTAACGATCTCTGTTTCTGTTTCCGCAAGTGCGGAAGTTCCGCGCGCTTTTCAACATTCGTTTCTGCTTCTGTTTTCGCAACTTTTATAACGGAGATATAATCGGAAGTTTACGACGGCTGAGAGTTACGCATGCGCGGCGCGAGGCGCTTGCGAGTCGCTGGACGTCACATTTTCAGGAGTACAAAAAAGAAAAGTTGCAATATTGTTTTCTATAGTAGATTTCTAATATATCTATTTCTAATCTAGATTTGGTGTATTTGATACTTAATAAAGAAATATATTTGTAAATTTGTTTTTTTTTTCTTCATATTATTTACACTTCCGTTTCTGCATCCGTTTCTGTTTCCGTTTCTGCTAAAATATACTTTTGACATCTGTTTCCGTTTCTGGTTCCGCTAAGACACTTCCGTTGCATCACTAGTATCTACGTTGTCGCCGGGTTGTTGATAAAAGTTAACGTACCTAATGAGTCCGCGACACCTTATAGATGGCGCGCTCAATGCAGCCTTGAATCAAAAGGGAAGACTGCATGTGTTAAATTCTAACTAAATCCAAATATAATAATAATAATAATAATAATAAAAATGTATCACAAGATTTACAGGAAAGCCAATAAACCGCAGGGCAGCTTGTGGCGAGCTGATTGTGAGTGGCGACACTGCGGTCCTGAATACTCCAGAGAGTCGACCAGGGACTCGTCTCCAGCTGGCCTTCATTGGCTGGCTAGAATGGAAACCGAAGAGTGCCCGAAGGACTCTCAGCTCTGGCTTGCCTTAAACAGCTGGTCAGAGAGGGGTCGCCAGAGCTATATGCTCGGGGGTGGAAGTGTCATTTTCAAGGGCATAATTACGGGGAAACCAAGGGTCTGTTTATCGCAGACTCAATGGTGAAACCGGCGCCGCACCGCTCGACACCCCTAGCCACTTACACCAATGTTGCCCTCTGTTGCCCGTATGACTTATGTGTCTGTGGCGACTATTTAGGGGGCCCATTCAGTGAGTTGGCGAGTCACCGTCTGCCACCGTTCATCTCTTAACATGGGTTTGAAGGCAGACGACAGTTTATAATTTCATAGATATAAGATGAACCAGTCCACTAAGCACCCACTCTCATATTCATATATTAGATACCATCATCACACAATAGTTTTACACTTAGTGCTGGCATTCCACGTATGTTATGTGCAGACGTGGAATGTCATCGGTAGGTGTCCCATCCCAATATTTAGATTAAATTTCTCTAAAGGCCTCTGCGTGTTGGATCCATATCCCCATGTAAGCCTACCAAAGGACCGGGTATCTTCCCTACGGAAGATCCCGTGCATAAATGGAGATACAATATAATAATAATAATAATTTATTTATTACCATATGAACATTACAAAAATATCAAATTACTTTTAGAAAGTGATAGAGCAATGCAATAATTATAGACACATGACAGTTTTTATATCATCCTCATCACCTTCCTGACTAGATCCCAGTTTAAAAGGGCTCGACGCAGAATAAAAAATATTAAAACATATATTACTTTATTTTCCGTTTCCGACACCACACGGAAAATAAAGTAATATATGTTTTAATATTTTTTTATATATATACGTATCCTTAGATAAAAACATCATCTTACGCATGGGTGTCGTAAAAGACGACTAAGGGATATAATATGCATATAACATCTATGAAAGAGGAGGAAACCTTAAAACAGACAATCAAACAATCTTTTACCAATCTGTCTGATTAGTATGGTATAGTAAGCCTTCTTATTTTGTAGGAGGCTTGAGCCTAGTAGTGGGATGAATATAAGCTGAGATAATTATGATAAAATTAATTATTGTTTGCAGTAAAACTTTTTTCCGTCAGGCGAATCTCCAACTTCAAGGAAACAGTACCGATGTTCAGCTCAAATGGCGATGCAAAGGTTATATGAAAGATTATGGGGCTGTACGCCACAGTACCGTTGCCCCGGATGGTACATACGTGTCCAAAATAGGAATGTTATGGATATGAAGATTCGGATCTAGCTACGGATATTAAAAGAATGGTATACCGGTTTCGTTTTCGTTTCATTTCAGATACGAAATTATTTTTGGTTATCCGGTAGTTTTGGTTATGGATATTGAATTTTTAGGGAATCGGAAAAGTGAAATACGAAGTGTGATGATAATTGTATTATACACTTTTGGAGCAGCTGACACACTCTTTGCGTCATGAGATAAATACCATATTAATAAAAACAAATTTGTGCCAAACAAATAAAAAATATATTTTTTTATCTGCCTCTAAAAGTAAATAAGTGATTAATACTTAGACTAAAAATTAGGGGAGAGAGGAATTTTGGCGTATACTACAGTTGGTCACCGAGAGGGAGGAAGAGAAATAATGTAAAAATGTAATATAATATAGGCACTTTCTCTTATTAAAATGGTGTAAATAAACATTTAAATAAGTATTATAGTCCATAAAATATAGCTTGATCTCTGTGACAGTTGTCACTAGTATAGTGCCGCACGCTTACGTTGCAGTCCGTATTTTTGTCGATATAATTCCTTATTTATTATCCGACTGCGCGACGCAAAGGAGTGGTACTGTGTTGTACAAACCAAACGCCTAAGGCGATTTTTATGATTCACACGTCAATCGATTCCTTCTTCTTCTTCTTCTTATGTATTGGCAATCAGCTACATATACGAGCTATTGGTGCCAGTGTCAAGTAATAAATATTTCCACGTTTTTAGTCTTTCAAGTCAGTCGTTGTCTAAGTCAAATTGCCACCATTAACAGTGCAAGGGCCACACTGTTAATGGTATCTTGTGGGAATTTTGATGGAAAACGAAAACGTTGTAAAGCACTTTTATATGTTATTCACTACATCCCAGTATTTCCGCACATCACATTACATAAAATACCATCAAAATTATCTAATATAACACGTTAAAACACTAAGATATCAAATATAATACAAGAGCACCACATGACGTTTTCAAATTCCCGTCAAAAGTCCAATCGATTCCTCTTAGTCCGGCGAGTGTCACTAAAGATATGACGTTAGTGAAAATTCAATATGGCGACTACTGGACGCCATATTGTGAAAATGAAAAAAATAAATGTCAACAAACTATGTCAAGTGGGGTATCGTTGATTAGGTATTTAAAAATCATTTATAGTGTTCTCACAACATTTTTCGATTCGACTGACCGTTTAGGATCTATATCGATTTAAAAATTTCGGAACAACCTTTCTCACATATAGGTTTTTAGACAATAGAAATTTACGATGAAAGACGAAAAGTTCGTATGACTGTGCGTGTGAATGTGGATTGACATATACTAAAGTATCTAGTAGGTATATTGGACTACCTAAAGTATCTAATGTCTGACGCGGTCGCCCATCTCCAACTTCTAACGATTTAGTACTCAACTTCAGTCAAAACATTATATATAGTTAGGTACCTACTTATAAATAAATAAAATAACTATAGCCACCTAGGTATTCATAACTAAAAAGTATAAAATATAAAAAAATAAAATAAAAAAAAACAAAAAAAACGACTGCGTAAAAAGTGAACCAAACTACGTACGTAGGTAATAAAAAACTGAAAATAAAAAACAAGCACTTAGATGTCCGGTGGTCTAGAATTCTATAATATATTATTGAATAAATACTATTGCAGAAAATAAAATATATTTGAATAATGGAACATAACAACTGAACAGTCGAGATCCATTGCAAAATAGATTTGCTGTCGAATAATTGCTCATTGAAAAATTAGATTTGCTGTCGAATAATGGATCCCTGAAAATCTATGTATGAAAATCTTATTGAATTCCAATCAAATGGATCGGTGAATCGATTATAAATGTAAAACAAACTATGAAAATCTTATTGAATTTAAATGAATGGATTTTATTTTATTTATTGGTCGAAATGCGATCTCTACGGAAAATCTGTGGAGTTAGGCTGACCGATCGCATTCGTAACGACGACGTAAGAGAGCGAGTAGTTATGAAAGAGAGTATTGGTGTAAAGATGCGAAAGGGAATGCTCCGATGGTTTGGACATGTGGAAAGAATGCCGAACGAACGTCAGATTGGTCACGTACGGAAGGAAGGTGGAGTCAAGAGTCTCCGAAACCGGCGAGCATGTATGAAGAGAATTATGAATGTTGAAGAAGCGAGTGAAGTATACAAGGATGGAGTTCTCTGGCACTCTGTTCTTTCTGCCTACCCTACAAGGGATATGGCGTGATGATATGTATGTATGTAAATTTTTCAATTAATATTATATCTAAAATTTTAGTGTGGTTACAACTTGTTAAAATTGTATTTTGTTACATCCACTATATCGGATTTAGAATGACATCACCTTCCTTAGGGAGATACAAGTGAAGTTAAACAAAAGTTTTTAAATAGTTTATTAAATAATTTAACAATGCAATGAAGAGGAAGGTGCGTGGTCAACAGTAATAATTATCCACTGTTTACAACATATCACATGTTGTAAACAGTGGATAATTGGGAGTAGCGCGACATATTACAAGTACAGGAACAATGTAAAACAATATATTTATTATGGCGCTACAGTCAAAATTTGTTCTTTTTCTTTCTATTTATTTAAGGAACTTTTTAACCGACTTCAAAAAAAGAGGATTCGTCTGTATTTCTTTTTTGTTTTTGTTTTTTGTTTGTTACCTCATAACTTTCGACTGGACAAAGCGATTTTAATAATTCTTTTTGGAACGAAGTTCCTTATCGCGCGTTGTGAAAGGGGGCTAGACGGAAAAAATTCTTACGAAAAGTTGTCACGACACTTTTTGCTATAGTAAGCTATTGTAAGCTGTGCGGCGTCGCTCGTCGGCTCTCTTATAGAAAGCAAGCCAGATATTTTCATTTCCATTTCGCATTGAACAGTGTGGTGTCGCGACGATTTTTTTTATAGATAGAGTGATTCAAGAGGAAGGTTTATATGTATAATATATGCATAATGTACTAGAGAAACACTGATAATTTTAGAGGTTTCTAATGTGATGTCGTAAATAAACACATTATTTTGCGCTTACATTGCAAACGCTGGCTGAACCCTACGAAATAGATCAAAATAAAGTACTACAGTATTATACAGCTTAAAAAAGCCTACAAAAAAGTCCGCGATGGTATATATCTATCTCTTAAGGATAACATACTATATCCATTTTAATACTTTAAAAAATGTTCTATTATAAAACGGTAATTGAAAAGCTATTTACACAAATACTGTATTAATCCTTATCATTTTAAATACATTAGTTAGCTTGAGCATTTCATGAAGATATTTTTTTTCCTTCAGACCATGCAAATTAAATCAATACTTTAAGAGATATAGCAAAATCAAAATAATGCGCAACGAAATTATTTTCGCCCGTGACCGGGCCGCGTGGCCGGCTCGCGTTCGAGCTCGGGGCCGAAAAGTTTTGGTAGTCTAGTGGAATTGTATATCCTATTATTAATATTATAAACGTGAAAGTTTGTAATAATGTATGGATGTGAACATGTTTGTTGCTCTTTCACGTAAAAACTACGGAATAGATTTTGATGAACTTTATAGTAATATAGCTTGCACATCAGAATAACACATAGGCTATAATTTATAAAGATATTTTGCAAATTGGCTAAAATATAACGATAAAAATCGCTTAAGGCAGAAAAAAATTATATAATTAAAATAGAACTTCGTTCCATCCGGGTGTCCCTTGACACCTCCGGTTTTTGTATTTGAAAGCTGGTGCTTCCCGAGAGGTCCCATTTCAATTTGGTCCAGTTCTGATAATGGTATCCATGAGAAAACCATATAAGTCTAAAATTAGCATTAAGTATGAGTGCGACAAATGAACGAGTAGCTCAAGCCAACTAATAGAACAACCTATGTGTGTCTGTAACACTAAAAAGTAAAAATAAAAACTACGTTTAAAAAAATCGATCGATCGATCTTTATTTCGTAATGTTACAATTGACCCCATTCACTGTTTCAACCGGCCCGGGAACGGGGTCAGTTGAAACAATATCCCAATATTTTTAAATCACATGGGATGAGTTTTTAAAAGCATACTTTGCCGCCCAAACCTCAACCATTTAATCGTCAGATAGCTAAACTTTATTTAAAATAAATTTTCAAATGCTCTGAGCTCAATATGTGGCTGTAATAAGCTATTTGGTCAAAAATGTTTCAACCGACCCCAGTTTACCCTACAAAATAACTTAAAATACTATCATTTGTATGTGCTATCTATTGATAGGTTTGGAGTCGGTGCCGGTATCGGTATCTTTAGTGTAGAAATTTCATTACAGTAAGTACATAAGCTGCTTATAATTTTGTTTAGGGCTTGTATACAATAAGTACCTACATGTCAGTTCCGTTTAAATCTAATACAGGTTTTATACACTTATCGACGACTAATATGTAAAAATAAATGTTTAGCTGCGTCTGACGTTGGTGAGGCTAGCACTTCATGGAAGGTGCCCATATTTAGTTTATTTAAATTAAAGTTCCTCATCAAAATTTCTCGTTTTGACTCAAATCGGACACACTCAACCAACAGGTATTGCACGTCTTCCGGGACTCTTGTTGCGAATAACGCCATGTCATAGAAAGAAGGAGATTTTAAATGTATCTACTTAATATTAGGGATGTTATTGATATGAAATTTCGGATCTATATACGGAAACGGATATTAAAATAACATTATACCAGTTTCGAATGCGATTGCGGATATCACATTATTTCAGTTTATTAAAAACTTTAAGGAATGAAAATTGTTATGAAAGCAAGTGTTATAAACAAAAATAAGTCAAATACAAATCAGAAAGAACAAAATTAGAAAGAGAACTGCTATTGTAAGTTGTGCAATGAGAATAGGGAAGAAATTATGATCCAATGTTTGAAATTCAAGTGTTGGTTTGATGAATTTTGTGATGGAGTAGATAACTACTATTGATTACATTTTTTTTTCCTACCACACTTTCCCACCACTGTAACTCCTGTAAGCCAGGATCCACAATGGTCTCCATAAAAGACACTGAGGTTTGACCCTCAGGAAGTCCCGGGAAAGGCTTTTAATTATTTTGGGACCCGCAACAAATTTAATTAGAAAAGAAAAACAGGACGAGTTGAAGAATTTCCGCTTCCCTCCTATGCAAAGCGGGAGACATGAAGCAAAATTGGCTAATAGGCCAATAGATAAGAGGATGTACTGACACCTGAAGCGTAGCAGTACAGCACCACGGATATGACAGAGCTTAAGGAGCCTATATGTGAGCCTTAAGTTTGATTACAATAGTAGGTATGGCAGAAGCGCCTGAACACACGGAAATTTTCTCAAGTTGCTACAAGGTCCGTATAATATATAACCCCCGACACGACTTGCAGACTGTCTAACATAAGATCGCGCTCGTTTTGCCAGAGACTGATTACATGTGTGATGATTGTAAGAATTATATGACTTAATTAATGCTATGTAAGACTTACTTAAAAGATTTAAATTCTGTGTTTGAAAGATAGCCCAGTCAAATTAGACCGATATTCAACGTGAAATTACATGTAACGTTAAATTTTATTGTGGTAGGACCACGCTGTTGACAGTTTTCTGTCTGCAGCCGCGGGCCGGTCCGTCCGGGGTAGTACCACACTCTCGCAGAAGATCGACGTCTGAGTAATAGCAATGTGCTATTGCGCTTCGTTCGGTGAGCGAGAGAGCCGGAAGCCCAACTGGGTGGGTTTGGGGATTGTAATGGTAGGCAGCGGCCTAGCTATAACCTTGGTATAGAAAAGGTCCACGGGCAGCAGTGACACTTACCATCAGGTGTGCTGCCTGCTCGTCCTCCACCATGAAGAATAAAAAAAAAAATAAACATTAATTCCATACAGCAATTTTTTCTTGCAAATATTAGGGGGTCCCTCTGGTAGTTTAAATCTCGATTTTCGACCGCCTAGGGGGTGAGCGTTAGCCACCATTTTGGTTTTTCCAAAAAAAGGTTTTTAGCAAATAACTCGGTAATTTTTGACTTTAGGTGAAAATGCAAAATACAAAAGTTGTAGGAAATTCAATTCTCTACAATTTTGATCTCATAATTTTTTGTACGACCGATATTTTTTGAGTTATCAATAAAAAAAGCATTCTTCAAATTACTGAAATTTTTAGCATTTAATATGCTTAATTATTTATAAATACCCGATACGAAACGAAAAATGATGTCACAAGCGGGGTTCGAACCCGCGCCTATTGGGAATCCGGCCCAACCGCGCGGGTTCGAACCCCGCTTGTGACATCATTTTTCGTTTCGTATCGGGTATTTATAAATAATTAAGCATATTAAATGCTAAAAATTTCAGTAATTTGAATAACAAGGTTGTGTCATCGTTTAATACAATTCTAACTGTAAAGTTTGAAGTATTAAGTCTATACAATGTATAAACATTGTCCGATAGATGGCATACGTCACCTTGAAGACGTAAGATATAATATGATTCGAAATTTGCATGTCCTAAAATAGTTCACGATGGTGTAAGTGGCAGCACGGTTGGGCCGGATTCCCAATAGGCGCGGGTTCGAACCCCGCTTGTGACATCATTTTTCGTTTCGTATCGGGTATTTAAAAAAAAAAAAAAAAAAGCATTCTTCTGGAAATGTCTCTGTATTTTTTTTATTTTCAACTTTAGAGAAAATATGGTCTGAAACAAAGTTATAGAGAATTAAATTCTCTGTAATTTTGATGAGTATGATTTTTTTCGTAGAAATAATATTTAAGGTCCTACGCCCAATCCAAAACTGAGCAGAGCGTCCGTGGCTGCGTACTAGAAATACTCTTTTCCTTAATCATATTAATTAGACATTTAATAAAGATTATATAATTCTAAATTTCACGTTTATTATCTTTTTCTGAAAAAATGCAGAAGCATTTTTAACCTCTACCTCTTTTATGTGATACGAATAAGGCAAGTTTCCCCCATTTATGTATATTTCTATTAGTCGTTCGCCTTTTCATCCTCCTTGAGTAACACAGACATCATCATCATCAGTCTCCTACTCTTATCCCAGCTGCTTGGGGTCGATACAATATGTACTCCTCCATCATAGCACATACAGCAAAAGTTATTGGCAATATTATTATGACCGGCCGCCTGCCAGACGTCAACCCTCCTTGGGAATGCAATTGTTGACCAAACGGCATGAGATGGAGTTGGCCCAGGGCGTTATAAGGCTCTTAGTCCGCTTTTACGACATCCACGAGCAAAGCAAGGGTTGGTAGTATTCGTAGCCGCTACCACACAGCTAGCTACGTTGAGTAACACAAACAGCTATAGTAGATTGTATTCTACACTTTCACTATATGGATATATTAACTACACTCAAGAGCGCCGCGTCGTCGCTACCATCGGGTCCGACCTGACGCTGCCGGCCGTCGTGAAAGTTGATAGTCAACAGTATCAGGAACTGGGACGCAGCAACCACCTTCTACGAGGCAGTCGTCTCTTAGAAGGAGGCAGCGAGGCGAGAGGATATCCTCTTCGGAGACTCGAGCCAGTCGGATCGAGGATTTGTCCGCCATCCGTTAGTGAGACTCACGATGCCCCGACGGCGAAAGCTTCCGGGACATCAAATCGCGAGAGTAACCCGCTGGACGAGCCACCGAAGACAAGGAACGGATATCCCTGGCCAGTTCGCACGTCGTTTGATAGGCACTTGTAGAGCGGATCTAAGGGGTTGTGCGTTCTTTCTGTCGCCCCGGACGGAATTAACGGAATGTGACCACACCACAACCAGCCGCCAGAAAAACGGTAATATAATGTCCATTTTTATTACCAAATTATTAGATATCTTTAATTTAAGTACCTACTAAAGCTGTGTGGTAGCGGCTACGAATACTACCAACCCTTAGTTGCTCTTGGATGTCGTAAAAGACGACTAAGAGCCTTATAACGACCTGGGCCAACTCCATCTGATGCCGTTTGGTCAACAATTACATTCCCAAGGAGGGTTGACGTCTGGCAGGCGGCCGGTCATAAAACTATTTCCAATAAATTTTACATACACATACATACATACATATCATCACGCCATATCCCTTGCAGGGTAGACAGAGAGAACAGAGTGCCAGAGAACTCTATCTTTGCATACTTCACTCGCTTCCTCAACATTCATAATTCTCTTTATACACGCTCGCCGGTTTCGGAGACTCTTGACTCCACCTTCCTTCAATACATGACCGATCTGGTCTAGGTAGGTTAGTCTCGGTCTCCCCCGGTACCTACATCCTTCTTAACCAGACGTTCGTTCGGCATTCTTTCCACATGTCCGAACCATCGGAGCATTCCCATCCATGCATCCCCTTCCACTCCTGAAACCTCCTTGTGTCTCACACAGTAAACCATCGGACACCATCCTTATTACGCCCGATGAGACAGCTTCAACATAGTTCGGTGTTCGGTAATATAATTGCAAGCTCATGTTTTAAGGATTGCTAAATCATACAGAAGTAGGATTTCTTTTTTATTTCCCGTACCAAGTTGAGTTTAGCCATGTTCCTTTCTATTTGGAGATATACAAAGTGCATTGTAACCATTGAAGAAATGTTTCCTTTTTATTTTTTAGACTATAACCCGCTAAGTGAACCGGCCGGTGAAGTCAGACTATAGAAGTCTGACTTTACATAGCCTGAGCTTCCATTACGATGGAACAAAGGCGTTGGGGGGATGCCCATTAATTACGTGTGAGGCATTTTTAAGAATTTTTTGACCTCCCCTTCCCCTTGGTAAGATGTCGTAAGATTTTTCTCGATCACAATCCAAATCTAAAGTGAGATTTTTCAAAAGTTGTAGGTACTTGGGTATAAAAAGGGTGAGGAATTTAGATATTAAAAAATACACAATTTGCTTAATTACTTTCATTTAACTTTAATTTAACTTAACTTTCAAGTCGATTTACACAATTTTCTGTTAAAAAAAAATACATGGTATTTGCCAAGATTCGCCTTCTACCCCAAGTGAGATTCTATAACGGACCTTGGACTCTAAAACGTTCCGTAAACTCCCTATCCGATAATTGGTTACTGCCGCTGCTTTAACTTCGATAATTACCCCGACTGATCTGATGCATCTTATCGACGGCAAACCGCAGAATATTGAGTCTTCGTCCGTCGTTAAAGAAACTGCTGTGGTGATGGCTACGAATACTACCTACCAACTCTTACATCGCTCGTGTTGTGAAAGATCACTAAGGTGTTTACATGGACCTGGATCAACTTCAACTGATGCCGTCTGGTCAACAATTACATTCCTAAGGAGGATTGACACCAGGCAGGCGGCCGATCATAAAACTAAATTGTAAAAACCAATTGCAAATCAACAATGTAAGAAGATTAGGTACATATTGAGTCGATCTCGAAGTAATTGGGATAAAAACAAGATGATGACGATGTTTTAAAAATAAAACTATTTACAAAACATAATTTAATATTGCATTCCTATACAGTATTATAATTTTTGTATAAATGTCAAATCATCATCATCTCAGCTTATATATGTCCCACTGTTGGAATCGAGCCTCCTCCATAATTAAAGGGAAATTGATCTACTATACCACGCTGGTCAAACGTGTGTACAGGGTTTTGTTTCGAGATTTCCTTCTCTTGCATAGATGTTATATGCATTTTATATCCCTTAGTCGTCTTTTACGATCACCCACGGGTAAGATAGGAGATGGTGAATGGTATGTTTGTATTAACTTATGGATTTGATTTTTGTGATCGGAAATGCTATAAAATGTTCGAAAGCTCTGCAAATTAAAAAAACTAAAACAATAACAAACGTGATAAAATTTATAAAATAGTTTTATTATTGATACAATTTTCAATGTAGGTATAGTGAAATCATCATCATTCTATTTTGCTTCCTGTATCTACACAAGGGCGTAGCGAGGTACGGGCAGGGAGGGGCAGCAGCCCCCTATATAAGAACGGTCGGTCGCTAATGCTCACGACAACGTCCGACGTCCCGTTCCCCACAGGGGGAGCCCTCGGGCGAAGTCGCCTAATTCATGTCTATCGGGTTGAGAGCCTTCGGGCTCGCCCGCAGTCCGGTTAAGCTGTAAAAGCCCCTTCGGCTAACAGCTCGCAGTTGGTATGTTTTAGTGGGTATTCAGTGTCCCCTTCAGGGCCTGTGAGTCCCACATACCCCGCCCGGGGCGGGTATGCGGCAAATGCATTTTTAACCACTGCGTTACCAAAAAAAAAAAAAAAAAAAAAAAAAAAATAATGCTCACGAACTTCATTTCTAGTAATAAAGCTGTTTCTAGTTGTTATATTTTGTTTTTAATTTTTACGTCACCTCCACTAATAATATGAGATACTCGTGTGTTAAAAACCACGATTAAAACAATACCTTTAGTCTAGGATTTTCTTAATCTGCCCCCCTTTGTAAAAATTCTGGCTACGCCCTTGTATCTACATATTGCAAAAAGTTATTGGCAATGTAATGATTTCTGATATTTATCTACGCTAGTATCACATGAGTAAATAAACGTATACCTACGTTTATTTAAATTACTCATGTGCTAGTATTACACAATTGAAATTAAACTAATTTTACGAATTCTATCGCGTTTGTACCTATTCGATTTTTTTAATTTCCAGACGTTTCGAACACTTAAGGTACAGCGCTCATGGTCCATTTCAATCCTCCCGTAACCTTTTATTGGCAATAGTTTTACGACCCGCCATCTGCCTGACATCAACCCTAGGTAGGGGAACGAGGGGCACGTTGTTACAGGGGTAAGAAGTTACCTACACACATATTTACCGCTATTTAGAAATCTACAGTATTGGGCCTATTTGATGCCTTATAATATCGCGTTTAACGTAAGAACAAATAGCGACCCCCTGAGCGACCTGTTGACAGGTTGTATATGTGTGCCTCGATTTCAGCCACGTAATTAAAAAAATCCTTTAAGAAAGCTTTGATTTCTGAAGTATACTTTTATTATTTCCATTACTTTTTAATACTCGATTTTTCTTAATATTTCTAGTTTTAATTTACAATATTGTTTTTCTCTGTTAGCGATATTCATTGACGGTGAGTTTAATTTATTTAAAAAATCATGCTATGGGGCAAGTTGTTACAAATTTACAGGATAAATTGTTACATGTAACAACTTACCCCAAAAGGCGTATTATCATTGAATTTGATGATGCCACACTAATTTGCTTACCTACTACCTAGATCTCTAAAATAAACTACATCTACCTACTGTAAAACATATAATGAGTTAATTGCTATTATAATTGTATTATTTGACTTTATTATTGTTTATGAAATATACACATATTAATTTAATTTAAATATTCTTCATTCCTTTTATAAAATGAGAAACTATAAAAGGAAAACGGAGTTTGGTTCAGAAAGTCAAGAAGTTTACGAGTTTGCTGCAGCACAGAAACCATACCTACATACAATCGAAACAGCAAAATATCCAACACATTTAAAAATATAGCTGTATCAACTTTTCCTGAACAAGCCGGTTTCTAAAAAGGTTATAGCACAATAGAAACCACATCCATACGCTTCGCAGATTATCCAGAAGACCGAGGAATGGAATCGAACTCGGTGTATAGCGTTTGCAGACTATGAGAAAGCCTTCGATTCTGTCAAAACAAATCGACTGTCGTTATATCGAAGTGCTGAAGTGTTTGTATAGAAACGCCACAATGTCAGTTCGCGTATGGGATAAGAGTATGAAACCGATCCAATTGCAGAAAGGTGTGTGGACAGAGACGTCATTTCTCCGAAACTGTTCACCTAATGCATTGGAAGATATCTTCAAACTTTTAGACTGGACCGGACTCGATATCAACTTTAACGGCGAATACATCACTCACCTTCGATTTGCGGACGATATTGTCGTTATGGCAGAATCCATGAAGGACTTTGACACTAATATGCTCAACAATATCAGCGGAGTATCCCAACTAGTGGGTTTACGAATGATTATGGTCAAGACGAAAGTCAAGTCAAACACCCATGTCATTTCCATACCTTTTTTTTTTTTTTATTGGTGGGCTATGGGTGCGTCTCGCCCCGCCAAATCGGTCCGGGGTGACGGAGAAGGCGGCGCGTGACCCCATAGACCCACCGTAAAATCCTCTCTCTTGGCCGTGCGAGCGGACCACCGGTACCCGATCTTTGTCTTCGGTGGTCCGCTCGGCGGTTTACCCTCGCGGGTTCCTCTCGTCGACGCCCCGACAGATTTCGCCGTCGGGGCGTCGCCCTCACGCGATGGCCTCGCGTCGGGTGACCGGACAATTCCCCGGTCCGATCACCCGAGGCCTGGGTTAGGGCGGCATCAGGCGCAGGTATTCGCGCCTGCGCCGCCCCGGCCGCTGGCGGCGGCCCGGGTCGCGGGAGTCCTCCCTGACTCGTTCCGCCGCCTCCTTCCGCGAGATGACAGCCTCGCAGAAGGCGGCGACCGCGTCCCAATTCCTGACGCTGTCGACCATCGCCCTCGCGACAGCCGGCAGCGTCAGGTCGGCACCGATAATAGCGACGAGGTCGCGGCGCTGCCCGTCCCAGCCCGAGCATCCCTCGAGCGTATGTTGCGCCGTGTCCTCGTCACTACTGCAATGATGGCAGCCCGGAGTCCACTCCCTGTACACGACCGTGTGCAGGTATTTCCCGAAGCACCCATGCCCCGTCAACACCTGCACCAGTCGGAAGGTGAGGACCCCGTGCCGCCGCTCCATCCATTTCATCAATACGGGCCGGAAAGCCTCGACGGTCACGACACCGTGTCTAGGCCTCTCCAGCCGCGTAACCCAACGGGCGATGACGTCTCGGCGGGCGTCCTCGCGCCAGGTGGCTATCTCGCTCAAAGATGGGGAGCCACCCTCCTCGCGCACTGAGGTAACCCGCCGGTAGAGGTCGGAGAGCATCTCCGCCTCTAGGTCCCACGGGGGTGTCCCGGCCAATAGGCACGCCGCCTCTGTCGACACCGTGCGGTACCCGCGAATGGCTCTGACCGCCATGGCTCTCTGTGGCCTCCACAGAACCGCCCTGAGCTGGGCGTTCAGAGCCCTCGCCCACACGGGTGCGCCGTACATGGCCATCGAGCGGATGACCCCCGCATACAGCCGTCGGCCCTCGAAACTGGGTCCGCCCACATTCGGCATGAGCCGAGAAAGGGCGGACGCCGCGCCGACCAGCCGGGGAGCAATCTGTCGGAAATGCTCCCGGAACCACCATCGCCCGTCGAGCACCAGACCCAAGTACTTCATATGGGCCTGAATGTTGATCTGGATGGAGTTGACGACTAACGAGGCGCCGGTTGGCAGCCTTACGCGTGGCCCATGGAATAATAGGGCCTCCGTCTTATTTAAGGCCACCCTGAGCCCCAGCGCCTCGATTCGCCTGACCATCTCCTCGGTGCCGAGAGTGGCCAGGCTCGCCGCCTCTTCGAGTGTCCTGCCCCGGGCTGTGACGAGCGTATCGTCAGCATAGCACACCAAGCTCAGCCCAGGGGGGAGACTCCCTCTCAACGCCCAGTCGTACCCGATGTCCCACAGAGTCGGCCCCAGAACCGACCCCTGTGGAACACCGCACGACATGGGCGTCCGCACAATGTCCCCTGCGGGACCCGCGCAGAGGATACTGCGCCCCTCCAAATAGTCCGCCACCAGCCGCCTGAGGTACAGGGGCACTCCATGGAACCGGAGCGCCTCCCTGATGCAGCTGAATGGCAGACTATTGAATGCGTTGGCGATGTCCAGCGACACCGCCAACAGCACTCCCTTGCCGGCGACAGCCTCCGCGGCCGTCTGCCTCAGGCGTAGCAGGGCCCCGATTGTTGAACGCCCCCTCCTAAACCCATATTGAGCGTCCGACAGATCGGGTCCCACCTCCTCCAAGTGTCGGACGATGCGGGCAGCGAGGACACGCTCCAACAGCTTACCCACATCGTCGAGAAGCACGATGGGCCTGTAGGCCGACGGCAAATCCGGGGGCCGTCCCGGCTTTGGCAGGAGAACCAACCTCCCCTCCTTCCAGCACTCAGGGAACCGTCCAGACGTCAGACAGGCGTTGAACAGTTGCCTGAGGCGAGGCTCGAAGTGCTCGAGGAGCGACGTCAACACCCGGACTGGTATTCCGTCCGGGCCGGGGGCCGTGGTGGCGGAGCGAATCCGCGCCACTGCCGCCCCCACTTCCGACTCCGTCACGGGTGGAACACTCTCGTCGTCGGCCTCCCGGTCTTGATCTGGCGAAGCCATGACCGGGGGCGTGTGTCCCGACTGCCGTGGAAATAGCTCCTCGATCACCCTACAGAGGAAGTCGGGCTGAAGGGTCTCGGTGAGGGGGGGGCCCTGCGCGCGAAGCTTATTCAGCGACGCGCGATACGGGCGACCCCAGGGGTCACGGTCGAGACCGTCCAACATCTCCTGCCAACTCGCATCCTTCGCGGCTCGGATGGCCAGCCGAAAGGCAGTCCGCGCACTGCGGTACGCCTCGTACAGCTGGCCCTCCCGCTCAGCGTCGCGGTGACGCCGCCGGCTGCGGGTGTAGGACCTTCGGGCACTGATACACGCCGCGCGAAGGTCCGCCAGTCTTGGGGACCACCAGTAGACCCCCATGTCATTTCCATACCTACCGGTCCTATTTGGCAATACGATTTTCGAAGTTGTCGATCATTATGTTGACCTCAGATAAACAGTTCAGTTAGGTACCTACATCCAATTTCGAGAAAGAGGTGAACTCACAAATTCTACTCGACTGGGCCGAGTTCGAGAAACTAAAGAGGATCTTCCCCTCCAATATACCTCAATGACTGAAAACACAGATCTATGACCAGTGTGTGTTACCGTGGTACCAGTGTTTTTTTATTTATCTACCGTTACAACTTGCCCCAAAGGTGTAACAACTGGCCCCGAATCGGAGGCAAGTTTTTACAATCGACTTGTTAATTAAATTGCTCATTTAAAAATAAATGTGTGAAGTTTAACTGTTTATTTAGTAATATTTAACTAGCTGAATAGTTATATTATTTATAAAAAATATCAAATGCTTCAACTATGTGAATACTTTTGTTATATTGACAATTATCTAAAAATTCTAACAACGTGCCCCTCCTTCCCCTACTTGAAAATGTAGGTGGGCAATTGTTGATCAAACGGCATCGGCTGGAGTTGGTCCAAGTCGACATAAAACTCTTAGTTGTCTTTTACGACATCCACGAGCAAAGAGGCGGTTGGCAGTATTGTTAGCCGCTACCACACAGCAAATTCCCACGAAATAGGTATCTAGTAGATACCATATAGTAGATACTATCTACCTACTAACTATTAGATATTGATGTAAATTAAAACTTATCCTAAACTTATTTTAAAATTAATTTATAACTATCTCCTTGATATTAAATAGGTACTTACGCATATTGATAGATACTAATAAATTACTTTCTAAATAAAGGTCGTATCTTTCGAGTCACTAGATAATTTAGTATACCTAAAAAAATACTTGATGGGCAACTAAAAAGGTTATGTGACAAGACCACTTGTATTATATTCAGTATCTTAGTGCAATATTAAATATATTTTATGGTATTTTAACTAAAGTAGAAAGAACTGCTGTGAACTACCACATATTCACTAGAATATGGAAAAAAAATGCTTTACAGATGTTTTTATTTAGCACCAAAATTCCAAGAAAATATCTTTAACAGTGTGCCCACTTTGCTGAAGGTTACAATTTGACAATGATATACAGACAATGACTAATTTATGAAGAAACTAAAGACATGGAAAACTAATAATTTTTTAAGAAAATGTAACTCGACCCTGGCAAATAAGGTCTCATATTAGTAACTGAGTGTTAATACCAAAAAGAAGAAGAAGAAAAAAGAATTAAGAAAACAATATAATCAAATAATTGTCACACCAAAAATATAATTTTCGGTGCTTTGAATTTAAATAAATTTAAATTGGAAATATACGGTGCTAACTACATAATAAGATTTAATTTTCTATTTATTTATGGATTTGAAAGATTAGTAAGACTAAATTTTATATTTTTTAATCTATTATTTTTTTTTGCAGGCTATGGTCTGGACACACGCCGTCCATTCCGTTGGGGCGACGGAAGGGCAGCGCGTGGCCCCATAACCCGTTGTATTGCCTCCGAATCCTTGACACCCGTACCCAGCCCGGCACATAGAAACTATGAGTTTAAATTGTAATTTAATATTAAAATACCTGTTTGTCCATAATCAATAGATTTAATATCAGGGAACTCGGGCGCTTCGCCGATTGTCGAGCTTTCAACGTCCACATTTTCAGAACTGTTGCTACATACATCATCGTCATCCGTATCGATATTATCATTCACATCGTTATTGAAATTATTTTTTATATCACAATTCATCGCACTAGTTGACGGCTCACTATTTGTATTAATTTTATGAAATTTATCAGCTAATAAATTTTCAATAGAGAATGGCAATTTAGTTTCTATTTTATCCGCTTTGATTTCATCAACGTCCATTGAAGATTCCGCCATTTTAACTTTTTCGCGGTTATTTATTTTATATATATATATTTTTAAATTTGTTTTATCAACGTGCACACACAACGAGTCTGGGTAATGTTTTGAAACACATTTTAACCACCTAACAATTTAATGTCTCATAATTTAAACTAAAGAAAGCACCACGATGCGTTTTTGTCAATACGTCGGCTGAAACTGCCGACGGAATTTTAACAACCTCTTTTGAAAAACATAATCGTCTGCCTACGACATTTTAATATCACCCACTCTTATATTTATGTGTAATAAGGTTGGAAATTGTTTAATCGTCAAATTAGTTTCTATCTGGCAGTGGAACTACTGTTTTGAATGAAGATTGAGAGCATTTACTAATGGGCGTCTTTCTGGTTGACAATATTTTTGATTTTCTGATAAAGCAATTTCAATTCTATTACGTTACATCAGAGCTTTATATTAAATATATATATTTAAACGATGCAAACAGCTCATGAGGTATCATGGAGTTATAATTAGAGTTTGACCAATGAGAATTTTGTGGGCGTACCCCTAACTGCGCGCACGCAAGTCTTTTCGACATCAAAAGGAGATTTATTTAAGGAGCCGGCTGATATATGTTGAAGCGCATTAATTCTGATAATTATTTAGTTAGTTTGCTTAATTACAGTAGTCAGATGCTTGCTATAGAATTGAGACGAGTTAATTGATTTATGATAATGTTCAGTATATTCTGTTAGGATATATCTTAATTTTTTGACTTAATTGGTTACGATATTTAGTCGGATTTGATTATTAACGAGATTTTGCACTTTCAAACTTAAATGCTAGTAAATTGCAGTGTGATGACGATATAAAAATACAATTCAGCACGCCATATCTTGCCCGTTGGACTTTTTTTTTGACACAAACCTGCACTAAGGAAATAAGCCTTGTATTGCAGAGGACTTTATAAACCTGCAATTAACGCACACATACCTATGTTGTAAAAGACGACCTTACGACCTTAATGATTATAATCCAAATAAAATCCTAAACCAACCCATTTGACATAGGTAGGTACCTATGTAGTATCATCATCATTATCTCAACTCATATGAATTCTGCTGAGATTTCCACCTCCTACAAGGTAGGTAGGAAATTGACCTACGCTGATCAGACATGTTGTTATTTCGAGTTTTCCTTCTCCTACATAGATTTTATATGCATATTATATCACTTAGTCGTGTTTTACAATAACCAGGAGTGAATAAGGGGATAGGAATTGTATTTTTACTCTGTCACCACACGGAAATTACACCACCATATGCATTTTTGATAGGTATAATAGTTCTATTATATCTTGCTATGTGGTAGCGGCTACGAATACTACCAACCCTTACTTTGCTCGTGGATGTCGTAAAAGACGGCTAAGAGCCTTATAACGCTTAAACCTGGGCTAACTCTATCTGATGCCGTTTGGTCAACATTTACATTCTCAAGTAGGGTTGAAGTCTGGCAGGCGGCCAGTCAAACTATTGCCAATAACTTTTACAATATGTAGGTACTATGAAAGAAGAGTACATATTGTATCGACCCCAAGTAATTGGGATAGGAGTAGGAGAATGATGAGTAGTTATATTATAGGTTCTCGTATTTTGGAGGAACCCAGCAATAAGATGTACCAATATGAGCTGAGATGTGTAATATCGAACAATTAAGTACATAGGTATGTATGTAATTCCTCTGTACATATTTATGGGACTGATAGCATCTTAAAGGTAATTACTCCTAACTATTAAAGATCGCAGACGTTCTGATAGGTACCTACTTATAATACAGATCTGAACCTAGTTTGGAGTTACTTAATGTAATAAAAAACAATAAAAAAAACCCATCATAGCACAAATAAGAAAATGAAATACCTATATCTATCATTAAATTGAGCAATGAAAATTTACTTTATATTTAATAAATATTGTTTGTAAGTGGCCGTCCATTAATCACATGAACTTTATTTGGCATTTTTAAAGGAACCCAAAGTGGGAGGGCCTCTTGTTGATACGTTGTGATGTTTAAGACTAGGTCAAAGTCACACTACACGCCGCTTTTTGGTTTACAAATCGCACGTTAGACGAAAAAATAAATGCACGTGATATCTTACTACAACCCCCTCCGCCTTGTGATATTTCGTGATTTTTGTCAAACCCCTGACTTTAAAATCAAAATAGGTTTACCTATTTGTGGTAGGACCACGCTGTTTACCGTCTCTGTCTACAGCCGCGGGCCGGTCCATCCGGGGTAGTACCACACTCTCACAGAAGGTTGACGTCTGAGTAATGGCAATGTGCTATTGCGCTCGGTGAGCGAGAGAGCCGGCAGCCCAACTGGGTGGGTTTGGGTTTCTATCGGTAGGTAGTGGCCTAGCTATACCCTTGGTATTGCAAAGGTCCATGGGCGGCAGTGACACTTAACATCAGATGTGCTACTTGATCGTTTGCCAACACAAGCAATGAAAAAAAAGTAGGTAGGTAACAATAATTGAGATAAGTAAACTAAATATTTTTTCTAGATTCTTATAAATATTTAACTTCAAACGCATATGTTTCTTTATTGATGGAGCTAGACGGCGTTTGGTCCTGTTAAAGTACATGAGCGGCAGTAACAGTTACCTACCATCAGGTACGCTGCTAGCTCCTTTGCCGACACAAGCAATAAAAAAAAATCGACAGCTACAAAAGAAGGCAAGATCTGGGTCTCACTTATTTTGTTTCTTCTTTACCTCTAATTGGGATTGGAATTGTCTCATTTGCAAGTGTCAATTTCTCATTCTTTAAGACTAAATTTGGCATTATGGAAGCCATACCTACACGCTAGGTTATGCATGATGGTTTTAACTGTGCATGCATAACCGACAGGCATGCCCTAGCGTGTGTGTGATAAAACTGTACAGTTATCTTTGCATGTACATGCAACCGAGTAAATATCAAAATTGATATTTTTGCCGCTCGGTTATGTTTGCGCGCGAGCATAACCGAGCGTGTGTGGCGGTCCGGCGAGCTTGCCTGACACAGTTCTCCGTTTTTAATTGTCGTACTACGTAGTTCAACTGTGAAGTAGACATCCTACACGTACCGTAACGTAGCTCAACTGAGATTTAATGGCAAAACTGTGCATGCAAACCCTAACGTGTATGTGTAATATGAAACTCGGTTATGCCTGTCGGTTATGTATGCACAGTTAAAACCATCATGCATAACCTAGCGTGTATGGCCTCCATTAAGGAAATAATCCTTGTGTTGCGGGGGACTTTACAAACATATACCTACGGATATAAATTACACCTAGACTCGGAACAACAATTCGTGGATCGTACAAAGTATTGTTCTACGCTAGAATCTAATCCTTGCACTGGCATAGGAGATCTTTATCTTAAGCGTTACGCCATCTGTGCAGTCATTATCACTATCTCAGCTTATATAAATCCCACTGCTGACTTCGAGCCTCCTACACAGTATTAGGGAAATTGAACTGCTATACGTTGGTCAGACGTTAGTACCTATTGGGTTCTCTTTCAAGTCTTTCTTTGACATAAAATGTTAAGTCCATATTAGGTATATCTCTTAGTCTAGTCGTATTTTGCAACACCCTACTACCACTAGATGGCGGCCACATGACATTATCATTATTCAACTTAATTTAAAATCATTTACTAGGTATAAAAATTAAGAGTTGTAATACTTAATTACTTTTTTTATAAATGATCTTATATCATTTATAAAAAAAAAAAAGAATTATCTTCTTTAAGTATAATTATAAAATCAATATCGTCGTTTATACGTATATATTTGAATTTTAATTTTAAATGAAACTATTTTTAGGTACGGATTCTATCGCGTTTGATTTTTAATTTAACGACGTTTCCAACAGAGTTCATGGTCCTCCCATGAACATGAACACTGTAAACACGGGAGTCCTCCGTGACCATGAAAGCTATAAAGTGCTCAAAACGTCGGGAAATTCAAAATCAAATAAGTATTAACGCAATAGAATCCGTGAAAATAGTTTTATTTCAAATATGTAATACTCGCGTAAACATCGGAAATCATTTTAATTTAATTTTAAGGATATTATCAAATTAAATATTAAATTCATTTTAAACACATGTTTATGTGTATAGCGATTATGTGTTTGGGCACGTTGAAACAATTTAAACGCCACGGCACGCCACGGTGTGACGCTGTTTTAATATGCGGAAACGAAGCCCGGTGAGGACTTGTCAAATATTTATCGATGATTTTAGGATACCACGGTAAAATGGATAATAAGCGATATCATCATTCTCATGCTCTTATGTACCTGGTGTTGCCCAAATGCAAAACCAAACTCGCTGCAAGAGTTTCTCAGTGCTCCTTTAGACAGAATTTTGCGATTCCTTTGGCAAAGAAATTATTGTCAACATTTTGTATTCTTAGTACCGATACACGGAAAAAATATTTAATGTTATTTTAAACAGTCTCGTGATAGATAGGTGTGATTATAGCCCCACTTCTGTTAAGTGGTATGTATCTAATATTGATAGCTGTACAGTTAGGGCCACTAGATGAACGGAATTTCATTCATTTAGTTGAATTTTTCATTTCTATATGGATTTGAAATAAAACTACTTTTACGGATTCTATCGCGTTTGTATTTGATTTATAATTTCGGTGGTTACGGGAGGACTGTGAGGACCCGTGACCATGATCACTGTAAAGTGTTCGAAACGTCGGGAAATTATAAATCAAATACAAACGCGATAGATGCCGTAAAAGTAGTTTTATTTCAAATGTGTAATACTTGCGTAAACATTAGAAGTCATTCTATATGGATTTTTCATTTCTATCAAAACAGATGACTCTGTGTTATTCTAACAGCGAGAGTTGCAAGACTTGCGAGACGCGCAAGAGTCTTGCATTTGGGCGACACTACGTATACCTATTAATTGAGATCGACGCAATATGACGTGTGTCCAGATCATAAAAGAAGCCTGCTAAAAAAAACCTCTTGAACTTTTACATCGAATGGCAAACATCATAAGTACATAGTATAATGTTTTATTTCTAGTTTACTTTCTCTTACATAGATGTTATATGCACATTATTATATGCATATTATATATACCATAGTCCTATTTTACGACACCCCCGCGTAATACCAGGGGAGGACAATTATATTCTTATTCCGTCACCAAATGGAAATATAGATACGGAACCATGTAAAAATCTTCCAAAGCATAGGCAATTATATTCTAACGGGAACACGACTCATTCGTCAATGGTAGAAAAAATTAAAAACAAAAAAAAAAAACTTAAGCGCCACCGCCGCCACCTAATTATGACAAAATATGTCGCAACTATGAAAGGGCGACGTGGGTCGGATTTTTATGTTTTATTTATTGCCTTTTATTATGGTTTACATCTTGTTTTGTATTGTCTATTTACGTTTAAGAGTTTTTAATTAGTTTATGGCGTTTAAATTTTAAATACACTGCTTCTGTATTGCGTTTGTGGTATATAGTGTTTGGTTATGATCACTGAAAGGTTTGCTTGTGTTAGCTGCATAGAGCTTTTTTTTATTTTCTTTATTGCTTATGGTGGCAAACGAGCAAGCAGCACACCTGATGGTAAGTGTTACAGTCGCCCATGAACCTTTGCAATACCAAGGGTATATCTTAGGCCGCTGCACATACATAGATTTGCCTGATTTAGGCGGCCAAAAACATTTGTGGTTTTTAATTATTTTTAAATGATATAATTAGTGAAAAAACCCCTTCAGCTTTTAAAATATGCTTTAATACATAACATAATACAGTTTTAACATAAAAATTACATATAAAATTAACTCTCCATAATGTCTGCAGAGCCAGATTCTATGTCAGAGCAGGAAAATTAGATAGTTATGTTATGTTCTGACTCTTCTTCCTGCTCTGACATCGGATTAGGCTCTGCCGACATTAAAAGTTCAATTGTTTCAGGTAGAAAAGATTTCCGTGACATTTGTTTTATATCCCTCATACAACTGATTAAAGGGTCCGAAGTTAACAGAAGTCTTTGATAAATATCTAAGTTACATTCTTCTCTGGAAAATTTTCGGGCATAGTTTTGACGGTAAGACCGAAAATGTTTATTTCGAGCTTCCGCAGCCTCTTCGGACAGTTGACCAATAGGCAATACGGAAGCTTCTATAATGCTTGCCCCATGGATTAAAAGTTTATGCATCGTAGGGCTCATTGGGTGCCATCCATACAAATGTATATACAGTTTGGCTGTTTCGATGGCGTATTTATCATATTTTTCCTTATCTACCCTATGACCACTTGATAACGCCTCTAATATAACTTTAAGCCTGAAAATTGTGAAAAAAAATGGAGCGATTAGTTTATCTGTCTTGGAGTAGGCTTTTTTGTATGCACTGGCCCTTGTTGGAGAATTTGTTATATCTTTAAGCACCTTTGACGCGTTTCGTTTACCACTTTTTTGTAGTACTGACTGCGCTGCATGAACAATGATTTCATCACCCATAGTAGCTCGAACAACTTCAGTTTTTCTCCGTTTGCTTCTTTCACTTAAATCTTCAAAATTCTTAGATGGCCGACCTTGTCGTTTAAGTGATGCTAGCGGAATCTCAAAGGTACCTTCTAACCAAGATTTATTTTGGTTTAGAAAAACTTCTTCTATTTTATGAGCTTTGGCCCATCTTTGTTTTATTTGAGATTTTATGTAAGAAAATTTGCGTTTCAAACTCTTTTTATCGTCTTCTGTTTCTCCATATTCCGATATTAAGTGACTCTCATATGAGTCTAATTTTTCAACTAAAGTTGAATAATCTTGGGCTTTTATCTGCTCAAATAAGTACTTCCGAGTGATTACTCTTACACCAGAACCACTGCCAGATCCTACGATAAAATAAAGGTATATTAGTACATATTAATAGAAAATATGTTATTTATAGTTTTTTATCAAAAATCTTTAAAGTCTGGTGAAATTGTATTCTGCGATACTTAGCGCCTAATTTTTGGTCATTACTAGGGTAGATATGTATATTATCATGTGGCATAAGTAACATAACAGGGACGTACACTGAAGTATAACAAAAGTCCCAATGAATACAACAGTTTATGAAAAGTAAGACTTTTTGAACACAGCATGTTTGACGGGGTATTAATAGTAAAATAAACATTATTAAATCTTATAATTTTTGTAAATACATCAGTTCTTACCTGAATTATCAAAATCCATAACAATCACTTTAATATCACACTCCAAAGAATCAATTTTACACTTTGAATGTTAAGTATAAATAAGAGCGCCGATAACTGATACGTTCACCTTAAGCAACAACCGAGTTTCGACTACCTGTCAAAGGGTCCGAACGTAACGGGATCGCACGGGAGGGGTTGTATGATGTACTTTGGTCCCTTATCTAGTTTAAGTACTAATGAGTCATTCATTAGGAATGTTTTAGAAAAAACACTTTTGACCGCCTAAATCATCCAAATCTATGTATGTGCGCTGTCTACCAATCAAATCCCAAAACCCACCCAGTTAGGCTTCCGGCTCTCTCGCTCACCGAACGAATTGCAATAGCACATTGGCATTACTCAGACGTCGATCTTCTGCGAGAATGTGGTACTATCCCGGACGGACCGGCCCCGCGGCTGTAGACATAAAACTGTCAATTGCGTGGTTGCATTAATTGTGAAGAAAAATATCACGATTCACTCGACGGGGACTGGATTATGTGTTCAAAATGAAAGAATTGGACTCTTGGGAATTGCATTGCTATTTAATACATTGGGAGTTCTTCCTGAGGCTTTATTTGTGACTTCTGTAAATATTCCGGACCTTGTCCGTCAATACCCCATACCGTCTGTATTTACCCCAAAGACTACGAGTAATTGCGGACAGACAAGGTTTTGTTTTTGGTAAAAATATTATTATTCGTGATATTAATTTTATAGATGAATAACAAAAGATTAATAATTGTTAAAGATAGACTGATTATACTATCTGATAGTACAGATTCTTTTAGTTATTTAATTGTGGTAGGACCACGCTGTGGACAGTTCTCTGACTACAGCCGCGGGCCGGTCCGTTCGGAGTAGTACCACATGTGTAAATAAACGTACAGAGACAAACATTCAAACAACCGCGCCACGGTAGGTACATCACTACAAGTATGATGCGCGTGTGAGCGTGAGCACTGGCGGCTCATCACGTACGGAACGAAACCTGTTTAGGCTGGTTCGGCCAGTGCTCAAACAAAGGGCTCACTCACCGCTCACTGTGCATCGCCTCGTGCGTGTTTGTTTAAATTTCAAATTTGAATTATTTATATAATTAATAATAATAATTAACGACAGCAGTATACAATTGAGTTTTTTAATAATACCTCCTGACAACTTCATCGCATTTGTTGAATTGCTTGAGAAGAAATTTCGAGAATATTTCGATCTAGAAATAAATATTGTTAATATTGGTAGTGATATACTAAAACGTATACAAGATTGTAAATTTGTTATGCCATGCAAGTGCTTTCCCATTGATTATTTAAAAAAACTTTATATTAGATTTAGAATTTCTCATTCGATTAAGAGATATAACAAATTATTAATAATCAAAAATTACAAAAAAAAAACTATTTAGAGTAAGCAATTTGTAAAAAAATATCCATACATAAAAAAGCTGACAAACGTTTTATGTATTTATTTGCATCCTCATGTGCCAACCATAGGGTTGATAGAAGAATAGGTAACAATTGTGCTCGCTCCTTAGAAGCTTGGTCTCTGTACGTTTATTTACTCATGTGGTAGTACCACACTTTCGCAGAAGATCGACGACTGAGTAATAGAAATGTGCTATTGCGCTTCGTTCGGTGAGCGAGAGAGCCGGAAGCCCAACTGGGGTGGGTTCGGGGTTTGTATTGGTAGGCAGCGGCCTAGCTATACCATTGGCAAAGGTCCATGGGCGGCAGTGACACTTACCATCAGGTGTGCTGTCTGCTCGTTTGTCACCATGAGCAATAAAAAAAAAGTTATTTTGCTTAAGCGTCCGCAATTCCTCCATCCTCCCCTACCTATTGATATTAACGGGAAGAAGATTTGTATTATGGTACTGCATCTTCTTGTAGTTATATACCTATTGAATATAATACAGGACCACCACATGATACTTTCACGTGCTCATCAAAAGTCATATATAAACAATATTTATATGCCAATTTTTTTAAGGACAATATGCCTCAGTAAGGAGCGACTATATTACGGCGTACTTTACAAACGTTTCGAATACAAGGAAAATATTTTATAATCTATAATTTAAACTAATTACACAAATATAGAAAAATATCGACAGTTTAAACTACAACGTAAGTCATCCGAATTTTTGTTTATGGCAACATCAATTAACATTCTACCAAAAAAAAAAATCAACTGTCGAATGTTTATGACCCGGAACCTTTAACTTTTTGCATGTAACAAGAAATTTATATATTTCTTAACGGTAGACAAAATATTTAGCGCAAAGAGAAATAAATACTTCACACTGATTTAAATAGTAGAAATTTTGGTTAATTAAAATATACAGAACAGTATAAGTAGTCTGTGGTTTAAAATGTAATGAATAAATTTAAAGCTTTAATAGATAATAATAATCCACTATAAGAGAGCGCTGTGGTGTGAATGAAGAAGTAGTGTCAAAGATAAAAAAGGGTATGCTGAGGTGGTTTGGACACGTGGAAAAGCGAGTGTGAGTGGGACGATTACAAAAGGAAGACCACGTCGTACTTGCCTGGATCAAATTGAAGATGTGTTAGTGAAAGATCAGATTAAGAGTACGCGTAATCGTAGAGCATGCTTGAAGACTGTGATGAGCGTGAATGAAGCGATGGAGCTATGTCAGGATCGTGGTTTGTGGCAATCCGTAGTCTCTGCCTACCCCTCTGGGAAACAGGCGTATGTATGTAACCCACTACAGCAAAATTTCAATTAATTATCAATAGGAACGGATTTTAGCCAATGCAATGCAGCAAAAAGCAAAAAGGTTCTCGAGTGGCGACCACGAATCGGACGACGCAGCGTAGGACGACCCCCCACTCGGTGGACTGATGACCTCATCAAGGTCGCAGGAAACCATTGGATGCAGGTGGCACAGGACCGTTATAGATGGCATTCTCGTGGGGAGGCCTATGTCCAACAGTGGACGTTTACGGGCTAATGGATGGATGGATGGATGGAATGCAGCAAATGTGCTAATCATTTCAGGTCTTATTTCTTTGGCAGTGATAGTGCCATGTTGTTAACAATTTTCTGTCCACAGTCGTGGATCAGAAAATTGACGTCTGAGCAGTGCTAATGTGCTGTTGCGCTTCGTTTGGCCTTCAGCCCAAATTTCTGGGTGATATTTGGTTGATAGGCAGCGGTCTAGTTGTACCCCTGGTATTGTAAAGGTCCATGAGCTTCAGTAACACTTACCATCAGATATGTTCCTTGCTCGTTTGTGTAGTGACTTCTACCGAGTATCATGAGTTCCGACTTCACCTAGATTTTTTTTTTTATGCTATCCACCTAATGATTCTGAGGAAGCTATGAATAGTGGTAGGCCAACGCTATTGACAGTCTCTGTCTACAGCCGCGGGGCCGGTCCGTCCAGGTTAGTACGACACTCTCGTAGAAGATCAACGTCTGAGTAATGGTAATCTGCTATTGCGCTTCGTTCAGTAAGCGAGAGAGCCGGAAGCTCAACTGAGGTGGGTTTGAGGTTTGTATTGGTAGGCAGCGGCCTAGCTATACCCTTGATATTGCAAAGGTCCTTGGGCGGCAGTGACACTTAACATCAGGTGAGCCTCTAGCTCGCTTGCCACCTCAAGCAATAGAAGAAAAGCTAATAATGTAGTATCTTGATCATCCCGCTCTTATACATATTAATAAGATACGACGCAATATTTACCTATTTTTCTACGATCGTACATATTGCAATAGTTTTGACAATAAGTTTTATGACTGAACACCTCTGACGCTTCTTGGGAATATAATTGTTGACCAGGTGAAGTTGGTCTAGGTCTATACCTATAACCGTCGCCCTGGACCTATTTGGCGGAGCGTGGCCACTCCATGGCCCACCGTAATAAAAAAAATGATAAAGGTTTATACCTATAAGGGGCCGTTCAAGTATTACGTAACGCAATGTTGAGGGGAGGGGCGTCTTGTTAAATGTTACGATGCGTTATCATAGCCGGGAGGGAGGTTCAAACAACGCGTTACATAGCATTGTTTTTTTATTAAATAAAAAACTAGGGAATATAAATTTCCAAACACGTTTAAAAACGGTCACTTGGGTGTTACGTAACATTCAGAGAGGGGGAAGGGGGGGTACAGACATACGTTACGGCGCGTTACATGTGGGGGAGGGAGGATCAAAAATCTTCAAAAATTGCGTTACGTAATACTTGAACGCCCCCTAAAGCTCTAAAGTCTAAAGTCGTCTTTTACTACACTCACGAGCAATATAATGGTTGGTAATATTCATAGCTGCCACCAGTATATGTCTAATAATGATATCGCAGATATTGCATGGATTTATTCCTTATTAGCTACTGTCGGTGGCTTCCGCGGTAAAAAACTAAAGTTTTGTTTAAATGACCTTAAAGTTGAACTATTATTCCAAGGGAACATTATCGGGATAAAAATATCCTATATGTTAATCCAGAAAATGGTATACCTATCTGTATGCTAATTTTCATTAAAATTTGTTCAACGGTTTACGCGTGATTGGGTAACAAATTAACATTAAAAAATGCAAACGATTTTCAGAAAATTTCCCTATTATAATAATAATATTATAAAATAATAATATTAAAAGAATTGCGAGGCCTTTAAGCATTTGCCTTTTACTTTGATAGATGGAAGCTAAAAATTAATGCCTCTAAAACAGAGGCAATACTTTTTACCCGACAGCGAGCAGTACCCATAAATACACTCAAAATCCAAAGCCATAGTGTTCCTTGGAATCGCTCAGTTAAATATTTAAGGACAATCTTGGAAAACAAACTTAACTGGTCAGCGAATATTTCAAGACTTCGCCTTAAAGGTAACAAAGCTATTAATGTTTTAAACCCGGTATTAAACAGAAGTTCGGGCCTCAGTAGTAATACCAAATTACAAATATACTGCACCTTAGTTCGACCTTGCATCACATACGCGTGCCCAGTATGGAGCAGTACGTGCTCAACTAATATAAAGAAACTTCAAGTGTTACAAAATAAAGCCCTCAAGCTTGCATATAATACTCCACCTCGAACCAATTTATACAACCTGCATCGTATAATAGGGCTTCCTAGGATCGATTTTTATATCTATAAGCTCTCTGAAAAGTTTTACCTTTATTCAAATACAGGCAAAAATAATTTAGTTAAGAACCTATGTAAAACACGAAAAAGAAATTTACGTTATATCGATAAATATTGTTGATATAAATTACCCCATCATCTATTTCTTGAGTGCAATGAATAAAGCTAACTAGGGGTGTCCACCTTGAAAAAAACATCGATGTTTTTTTCGATTCGATAAATCGAAACTGTACATCGATGTCTTTCGATGTATCGAATGAAAACATCGAGTACTTTTGCAAAAGTCATATCAAAAGTGTTAGGTACTTCTAAAAAAAAAAAACGTCTTTTTTATGGCATTTATACCTATTCCAATCCCTTATAAAACTGACTTCTAAAAAAAAGGTCCTTTTTTGTGGCATTTATACCTATTCCAGTCCCTTATAATACAGATTTCTAAAAAAAAAAAAAGCTCATTTTTGTGGCATTTACTGGTTATCATCGTTTCGATGTTTTATGAAAAAGCATCGATACATCGAGTATTTCGATAGCTCTTCAAAACATCGGATCGATTCGAAGTATCGCATTGTAAATATCGATGTTTTCGATGCATCGATGTATATCGAATATCCCTAAAGCTAACTCACATGCACGAGCGGGCGCGATGTGTTTACCGCTATCGAGCGCGATATTTACGCCCGTTTCTACCAACGGGTAGCGGTTGTCAATGCGCGATCGTGACGCGTGTGGCCAAATCCTTGTGCTTGTAATCACCGCATGATACCGGGCCGCTTGTTGTTTATTACTGTGGTCAACATTTTGTGTAATTACCGCCATTTAGGCTTATTAATATACTTAAATTAATAAATATGTTTGCATAATGTAAGTCTCTTCTAAAGCTTACTTGCATTATATATCAGTTTAACTAACGTTTACCTACATCACAATTGTCTATAAATAATTCTCATTTTAAAAGTTTTTGTAATAAGTTGTGTAGTTTAAAACGATTTTTAATTATATAATTATTGTCATACTAGGATTAAATTTACACTAGTTTGTACATATGTTTATGTTCATTATAAAATAAAGAACTTTTAAATTGAATTGAAAAAGTTATTTAATTTCTTTAAGTTGAATGGAGATTATGTATTTCTTCTACACATATTATAACTTTCACAACTCACACATGCACAGGATAAGATTTACAGTTGCTATAATGATGATTATAGTTAGTTAGTTACATGCTATCATATCAATTTTAATGAAAATGATTAATCATTTGTTATGTTTATTCAAGTGTTAGACATTTGAAATACATAAAACTATGTTTACGACTTTTCTCATTTTTGTTTTTAATTTTTATTTGCTGCAAATATTTTTCAGAGTTCATACGCACAGGAAGACGCGGGCGGCAATTCTTACATTTACTTTTTTATTAATTTTAACTGTATTTACGACACAAAATCTACATTCGTAAGACAATGCTTTAGTCGTAGGTATTGATTTCATTTCACATAAAGGTTTCTACTTAATAGTTTAAAATGTTAGATGTAGCATTGAGATATACCTACTAGGCACGTGTTCGTAGTAATATGTAATTAATATATCTTTCTCACAGAGATATACTATATAGGCTCTTCATGAACAATGCGACAAAAGTGATAGACAGTGGCCAATGGCTATATCAAAATAATTACGCCATATGAAATATTATTAACTCTCATTGAGGCTTCAAAAACTTGGAGTAAACACAGGCATTTGGACTGAGGTGAATATACCATTGTGAACTCCTTTAGATTCATCTGATGAAATACAATGATAAGCTTTTGCTGCAAGGGCTTTACAAGCTTTTTTAGTGGTAGGGCCACGCTGTTGACAGTTTTCTGGCTACAGCCGCGAGCTGGTCCCTCCGGGGTAGTATCACACTTTCGCAGGAGATCGTCGTCTGAGTAATGGCAATTTGCTGTTGCGCTTCGTTTGCTGAGCGAGAGAGCCGGAAGCTCAACTGGGTGGGTTTAAGGTTTGTATTGGTAGGCAGCAGCCCAGCTATACCTTTGGTATTGCAAAGGCGGCAGTAACACTCACCATCAGGTGTGCTGCTTGCTCGTTTGCAGTGGCATAAACACTAAAAAAAAGAGAACATTAATCACTGTGCTTATCATTACGTAAGTTATTGTTAAGTACGCTACAACTGTTATTGTGTGCTTTCCATTTAATACAAAAAGTGACGCAGTGTAACGCAGTGTTCGATAAAGCGCTTTCCATCAACGACACTGTTGAACACAGCCGAACACTGTTCGACACTCGAAAAAGTGGTGTTTGACAGATGCTTACCTACTTTCATAGAGTACTTTAAATATAAGTACTACTTTGCTTGAATTAAGTATCATTATTTATCCTCGCAATTTATTTACGGCATATCCTAGTAGTATTATTTGAGATGATTAAATTAAGCTTGTCCCTTACTGCTAATTAAAATTTAATAAAATGTTCAAATGTAAATATTTCACTATTGAAGTGAGCCCTGATAATGTAGTTATGTTTATAAATTATTGAACCAAGACTTTGTCAAGGAACTTGCATTTAGGTGTACAACGCCCATAATTTTGCGATATTGATGCACTCTAGTGTTATTTTGAGACAACTAGCTGTTTCATTTAAACTTTTACACAGTGTTTGGCAGTGTTTCACAATGTACTGCAGAGTCCCTCTGTGTTAACTAAATGGAAAGCAACCATTTATACTAGATCATAATGACTTTGCTGTATGGGCTTTCATTCTTTTGCCTGTCCAAATAGACGAACAGAACAAAAAAAAATCTCGTTGACGTGCTGACTGCTTTGACAGTTTGACGTGTACCACGACTAGGAGCGATTGTTATAATGTTTGTTGTGATTTTTGGATTAAAAATTTGTAATATTAAATAATAAAATAATAATTTCTATGTTCTATTAATAGTACAGGTGTTTACGGCTACATTTTATTAACATTGTCGTATTATAACTAGAATAGACGTGTTTTGTTGTGATTAAATGTTTGTATTCAAAAATATTTCCCATTCAATTTCTCAATTCAATAATGTTTGTTGTTTACATATACGTTAAGCCGATATCAGTGTCGTACGTAATAAGACTATGGACTAGATAATTCTCTTTATAAAATACATTTTAATTTAAAGAAAACGTAGTAAATTTTTATTGACAAGATGCGTGTGAATCTCAGAAAATTAATGTTATTTGTTGGTGTTGGGGTATTTTTATGGGTATTGATATCATATTCTTCAACTATAGAAGTGCCAAACATAATTAGCAAAAAGTCTCAAATATTAAAAATAGAAAATAAAATAGAATTATTAGAAAAGCAAATGGATTCACAGATGGCTGACAGCAACCTACTTTTAGCAAAAGTTAAGACACATTTGAAGCATAAACCTATAGGAGATACAGGTGATGCAGGGGAAGACAAAGATTTAGATTCAATACAAAGTAAGTTTCTCTTATTTATATTTTTTACAGAAGAACACTTTAAGTTTTAGTGTTATTAAAAAAAAATGCTGTATAGATTTAATTACCATTATCATTTATTTATGAATCAACAGATTAACAGAAACAGGATTGCTGTATAGATTTAATTACCATTATCATTTATTTATGAATGAACAGATTAACAGAAACAGGATTCATGGTCGGTATTTTAATGTTTTATGATCACATTTACTTAGATATTCAACATTTTCTAATGACATCAAACGGTTTTCTTATTATCATCCTTAAATAATCTAATGTTTTTCTTGAACCATTATGCAAATGTTAATGTTTACATTTTTCATTTTTTTACTTCACACATAAAAGAGCCTCTTGCCATTATTTGAGTATTAAATTCTCCATGTGATGTTGGGTGAAAATTCACAATATCAACATCCTTTATTTTCGCAAAGAGTGGACAGTAGCACTTTTCTGGGAGACTTATTACTTGAACTGTGACCATTAAGTGGTGATTGTCATTATATCCTTTGAAAGCATATATCCAACACTGGGCATAAATAAATTCAGATATTATTAATAAAAGGACATACTTCCATACTTAAGCTTGATATATTTTTTTTCTTGGAAAAATAATAGCTGAGATAGTTATCAAATATGTAAAAAAATTATGTTATAATAAAAGAATTCACTATTTATAAGGAGATTGACTTTAAATGTACTAGATTAGGGCATAATTTAAACAGTATTATCTCAATCTAAGTCTAAATAGCCAAAACTTCTGTAAAGCCTATTAACATTATTGTATCCATGAAATATTTTCATGTACTGTTAATGTTAGAATCCAATTCTGACTCTCACAAATTGGGCTTGTGGCTCTCTCGCTCACCGAATGAAATGCTGTTGCGTTTAGTACATTCCTACTGCTTAGACGCTGATTTTCTGCGAAAGTGAAGATCCCAGACGTACCGTCCTGCAGCTGTACACAGAAAATTCAACAGTATCATCATCATCATCACAGACCATATATATTCTACTATTGGGCTCGGGCCTCCTCTATAATGGGAGGGAAATTAACCTACTATACCATGCTGGTCAGACGTGTTGGTATAGAGTTTTGTTTCAAGTTTTCCTTCTCTTGTATAGATGTTATATGTGTTTTATATCCCTTAGACGTCTGTTATGATCACCCACGGGTAAGATATGTGGTGGCGAATTGTATTCTTACTCCGTCACCACACGGAATGTATGCCATATAAAAATAACATATGTCGACAGTATGCTCCTATTAAACTACTCTAAACTTCTCCCTGATGTGATGACGCAAACAATGTTGCACAGGTCAGCTATTTCATAATATTACTAGGAAGTAAGATTATCACAAAATCGCTGATGCCTAAAATATCAACTAGTAATGCCATTATTTTACCCAAACTTTTACCCGTAAGTAAGAATTAGGGGTGTCCACTTTGAAAAAATATCGATGTTTTTATCGATTCGATAAATCGAAACTGTACATCGATGCAATTCGATGTATCGGATGAAAACATCGATGTTTTGTAAACATCGAGTACTTTTTCTAAAATATATTACAAAGCTAAAGTCATATCAAAAGTGATACTTCTAATAAAAGAAAAAGATCTTTTGGTGACATTAACTGGTCATCATCGATTCGATGTTTAATGAAAAAACATTGATACATCGAGTAAATCGATAGCTTTTCAAAACATCGGATCGATTCGATGTATCGCATTGTAAACATCGATGTTTTCGATGCATCGATGTATATTGAATATCCCTAGTAAGAATGGGGAAATTTTGGGTGATGAACTTAGGTTGACCATACCCAGCTCGACCGACTGGAATGAGGGTGACAGCATGGACAATATGGACATGTCATAATCCACTATATACTGTCTCTTCATCTTTACAAACCAACCCCAACAACTTATTCAAATTTCTGTTGGCTTATCCTTTCTGGGATCACTTTGAACAACGTATTCGCGCACTTCGGAAGTTTTCTGATGCTATAGACAGCAATGGATCCGAGTTAAAAGACCATGCCATACCCATGCCACTCTTGGTGGTAGGCTATGGTATAGCTACATACCGTCCGATCCGTCTGGGGCGGTGAGCGACCCCATAACCTGCCGTGCAATGTGCATGGTACCTCTCTATTGTAGGCTTTATTTTTTTTATGACACATCTCGCATTGTGGAACTATTCCTTACAGCAGTGGATTTAGCTAATTGACGTGCACAAATCGCGATGAATTTGTATATCTTGGATGTGGATTTAGCCGAGATGGAAGGTACACCACTGATATAGAGCGAAGAGTGAATGCGGGAAATAGAGTGAACGGAGCGTTGGGGCAACTTCTCGGCAGCCACCACCTCAGCCAGAAGGCACGTGTAGCAATACATAACGCAGTGCTTGTCCCAACATTACTGTATGGAAGTGAGAGTTGGTTATGCAGAAAAGAGTATGAAAGTAAAATTAATGCGGTCGAAATGCGATCTCTGCGGAAAATCTGTGGAGTTAGGCTGACCGACCGCATTCGTAACGACGACGTAAGAGAGCGAGTAGGTATGAAAGAGAGTATTGGTGTAAAGATGCGAAAGGGCATGCTCCGATGGTTCGGACATGTGGAAAGAATGCCGAACGAACGTCTGGTTAAGAAGATATACAATGCGAAAGTGGAAGGATGTAGGTACCGAGGGAGACCGAGACTAACCTACCTAGACCAGAACGGTCATGTACTGAAGGAAGTTGGAGTCAAGAGGAGGTGGTGGTGGAGTCAAGAGTCTCCGAAACCGGCGAGCGTGTATGAAGAGAATTATGAATGTTGAGGAAGCGAGTGAAGTATACAGAGATAGAGTTCTCTGGCACTCTGTTCTCTCTGCCTACCCTGCAAGGGATATGGCGTGATGATATGTATGTATGTACAAATCGCGCGCCGCCCCGTCCGTCGCCCCAGACGGATCGGGCGGTGCGTAACTATACCATAGTCTGCCACCAAAAAAAAGAAATATATTTTAATCAGTTAATTTATACTAATACATACATACATACATATTATCACGCCATATCCCTTGCAGGGTAGGCAGAGAGAACAGAGTGCCAGAGAACTCTATCTCTGCATACTTCACTCGCTTCCTCAACATTCATAATTCTCTTCATACACGCTCGCCGGTTTCGGAGACTCTTGACTCCACCTTCCTTCAGTACATGACCGATCTGGTCTAGGTAGGTTAGTCTCGGTCTCCCTCGGTACCTACATCCTTCCACTTTCGCATTGTATATCTTCTTAACCAGGCGTTCGTTCGGCATTCTTTCCACATGTCCGAACCATCGGAGCATTCCCTTTCGCATCTTTACACCAATACTCTCTTTCATACCTACTCGCTCTCTTACGTCGTCGTTACGAATGCGGTCGGTCAGCCTAACTCCACAGATTTTCCGCAGAGATCGCATTTCGACCGCATTAATTTTACTATCATACTCTTTTCTGCATACCCAACTCTCGCTTCCATACAGTAATGTTGGGACAAGCACTGCGTTATGTATTGCTACACGTGCCTTCTGGCTGAGGTGGTGGCTGCCGAAAAGTTGCCCCAACGCTCCGTTCACTCTATTTCCCGCATTCACTCTTCGCTCTATATCAGTGGTGTACCTTCCATCTCGGCTAAATCCACATCCAAGATATACAAATTCATCCACTTGCTCTAGTACATCATTACCTATTGTTACTCTTACATCTGTTCTGGTTATATCTCTTTCAAAGACCATTATTTTGGTTTTGCTCACATTCACGCGTAGACCCCTTTTCTTACAATCTTCTGTCATTGTGTCGACTAGGGTCTGCAGGTCAGTCGCTGACTGTGCCAGCAGGACTGCATCATCTGCATAAAGCAGAGCAGTGACCTCTGAGTCGCCCATCTGGACTCCCACATTCATATCGTTCAACCTTTGGAGACATTTATCCAGATATATGATAAACAGCCTGGCTGACAGAACGCACCCCTGCTTAACACCGATATTGACGTCAAACCAAGGCGACATTCCATCATCCAGCCGCACACAGGCTCTACAGCCCATGTAACTGGACTGCACAGCCTGTAGCAGTTTACCGTTAATACCATACTCCGGTAAAATGTCCCAAAGTTCCTTTCGTACAACCGTGTCAAATGCTCTCTCCAGATCCACAAAACTGCAGAAAACCCTCTGACCTAGAGCCAGATGCTTCTCCACAATGTTGCGCAGAGAGAACACTTGATCCATGCATCCCCTTCCACTCCTGAAACCTCCTTGTGTCTCACACAGTAAACCATCGGACACCATCCTCATTCTCCTTTCTATTTTTTTTTATTATTTTATTTTATTTTTTATATTTATTTATACTAATCTATGTACAAAAAATAAAATTGGACGGTTTGAAAAACTAGAAACACGCTTTTGTAGCCCACCGAACTATAAAGTACGACGCAGAAAATATGGATAGCGACATCTATCGAGTCACGCCAAAATCACATCCACAGACATAAAAAATCGCTAATCCTAAATAAGGATAACGGGACGAATTATTATATTATTGCATTATCATCAATCTTTGATAATTGTGCAAAGATTCAAATTAGTCTGACGTTTAGAAGAGGCGATAACCACATTCAGATTCCGTTACATACAAACCAAATTAATATAAGCGTGTTAATATAAATACAACGGTAATATTACAGATATATGGATACATACGTATTTAAATATTATTATCATTTTATAGATTAAAGTAATTTCATAGAACATTTGATTGATAGTTACGAAGCCCATTTTAACGGCATAGGGGCCGGTCTAGACTTTTAACAACAGCTGCAGATTCTAAAAGCGAGTTTCTTTGTTCCGTTATTATATAAAGGCTTTCGTATCTTGTCCGTTCTAAATCGTATTCTTCTAGTGATCCATTATAGGTATTATAAAACATATACACATTTGGAATCGGGAACCATGCTGATCTGACGCCCTCGCTATTAACTGGACGTGGCTGGCTCTTAGTTAATTGGGCATTATTTTTGCTCAGGTAAGAGCCAGTCTCGTCTAGCACTACGTCACACCAGTCTCGTCTACACGCGGACGTAAAATAAATATCCGCAACTCCCTCCGCGCCGTCGAGGTGCAAAACCGCGCCACGAAAAAGTCTTTACTCCAAATGTAGGAACACTTCTGTGCCTCCAACGCCGCCCCAAGCTCAAGTCCGTATTCTTAGGCGGTGCCTTTGGGCAATAACTTACTGTCATCAGCTTCAGCGCTATCAGCGCTCACCTATAGTCCAATTCAAGTTTTCAAAGCCATTTGCGTCTAACAACTACGCAGCACAAAAGAAAAAGCCTTGGATACTTTGGAAAACCTGTTAAGGAATGTTTAGGAGAATGATCTCTTTTGGAAAACGTAAAATAGCCGCGACCGTCGTTTATCGTCGAAAAATGATTGTCACACGTGGATCTTGAACCCATATACTCGTACTTCTGGTCTTTTGAAAATTCGTTCCAATCGACTTACAACTTAGACAAATGTGAGCTGTACATTCAATTTGCGGCTCGTATTATTTTGTCGTCTTTGTGTCATCTACCGGACAACGTTTATAACAAGTTACGGCTTTCAGCCACAGTTTGAATGTCATACTTATCTAACTGACTATTGGAACGGATTTCCAATAGGTATGGGTTCGAGTCACACGTCTGTCAATCATTTTTCGCTCGTAAACTATTTTTTATAAATAACTTAGCACGTTAAATGCTATATCTCAGTAATTTGGTTTGTGAATTGTATTCTTACTTCGTCACCATGTGGAAGTTCTTCCAATTTATTATCGATCCATTATATATTTACACAAATGTGTTAATATTTTATGTAACTATTTAAAGTTAAATAAGCTAAATTATACAAATAAATAAAAATGGCATTGCCCTTTTTGTTTGATCAGTTGTTATACGGTTGAAAGTATTTGCCAGTTTACCAACGATTTTTTTAGTGTAGTACTGTGAATTGACTGTAAAGATGGTTGTACAGGTTAAGATACCGATGCAAAGCCAAGTGTCAAAGGTTCCATTCCCGAGCAATATAATTATTGGAACGAAGTTCCTTATTTGTGTACACGAATTGTTATTCTCAATGTTAATTTGGGTCAGTTAATTGTGTGTTTATGAAGTCCCTCTTAATACAGAGATTATTTTAATGCAGGCTCTTTGAATATAATTTTTGAGTTTTGTGCACCCAAACATACGGAAATAGTACATTACTGCAGCGGCCAGCAAAACAGGGATTGATGGACGAACGTGTAAATGTGGGCCGAAGCGTGGTCGAGGAATACATACGTAAGTCCATCAATTCCTAGCCGTAGTCAAGGCTTGTGTAGTGCTTTTCTCAAATAATGCGCGAAAATTAAAACTAAGTAGAACTGTATACATAACGAACAACATTTTTCACGTGCTAAAGGGTTCATTTGTTTTATTTTCATCATCAAACAGGTTTCTTTTTCAAGCCAGTTCGAAATTCAAATAAAACTCTGATAAGTTGCCTATTTGGTCGACATATTTTGAAGTAACAAATCGTTCCATTTTTAAAATAGACGATAGATATGAATTTACATATAGGTAATATATTTATTTGGACGACAGATATGGATTTTCATACATTTTTTGCCGGCCGCTGCTCGCATGTATTTGGTCAGTTCAGCAATTTCGATTTATCTCGAAGAAGGTTGTTAAAATAATGCTCAAATTTCTAAGCATGTTTGAGAAAATAAGTTTTTTTTGTATATAAAAAATATAAATATATGAGATATTGTAAATTATTATTATGTCGGCCATTAGTCAGTTTATAGACTCGGTTATGATACTTATGATGGCCAGCGAAGTGTGATTCCTCATAATTTTGTATTTAAATTTGCTCTGTCAAATTGTCAGTACAATTTTATATTTAGTATTATTTCCTACAATCATTCATTATCTTGGTTTTTTGTGTAAAGAGCACCCTCTTTTTTTTTTCCCTCGCAAGGTGGACCATGGATGTGGTCGCACCCCGGCAAATCGGCCAGGGGCGACGGAAGAGACGGCATGCAACCCCATGGACCCACCCTGCAAACACCTCTCTTCGCCGTGCGAGCGGGCCACAGGTACCCGATCTTTGTCTTCGGTGGCCGAAAAACACAACCCTGCACTAAGGAAATAATCCTTGTATTGCGGGGGTCTTTACAAATATATAATTAACGAAGACAAATTACACCCACACACAGAAAAACATTTTGTGGATCGCACAAAGTGTTGTCCTGTGTGGGAATCGAATCCAAGGCATTGGCACGGAAGGTCTATATCTTAACCACTACGCCATCTGTGCAGTCAATTATATAGGGTTCATACAATATGTACTTGTCTTTCATCTTCCATCGTACCTACATATTGTAAATTCCTTCGTAGGTACATATATATTGGCAATAGTTTTATTGGGGGATTGTATTGTTTTTCCTTCACCATAATTGTGAAAAAATCAAATACAAACCCAGCAAAAGCCATAAAAATAGTCTGGTCGTAGTCAATAAAATTAACTATAACGGCTAAAGTTTTATCTAAGAGTCATTTTATACAGCGTATTCGTTTCGTTTTTATCATGTGCAATAAATAAAACCAATGATCTGTTTTGTGTAATTTATCTTATCAGTTGTTAAACGAGCATATTTAATTCTTAGGGTTCCTTAATCACACTAGCCGGAGTGTGGTCGAAAGTGTAACCAGCCAGGCAGGACATCGAAGTCAAAGAAGAGGTTCTAGTGAGTCTCTCAATTAGCGAAGTGTTAGAGAATGTAACCCTACTGCGTACCCCTTTTTATCAATTTAGGATCTATACGATTTAAAAAAAATACCATCTAACTAAAAAAAAAAGAATAATAAAATAAATACATATATTAAAATTTAAAAATTCGACTGCGTAAAAAATTGATATTAAATTTAACTGTCAATATTTTTTTTATGTATTTGGGTTTTTTATTATAATTTTTGAGGCAAAACTTTTAATAGGAGAGTTTTGAAAGCTTGAATTTACAAGATTTTTATGCGAGGAAGTGAGGGTAAAAATTGTGTCGGATAGAGTAACAGTGGTAGCAGGGTCTCGTTTACATTCGGGTATTGGAGAAGAGTGAGATACCCTCCCTATAATTTTCTATAAATAAATATATGATAAACATAGCTCTATGTCCATACAAAAGTGATTAATTTACATAATTCTGTTGTTAAGAGAGCGAGTAGATATGAAAGAGAGAGAGTATTGGTGTAAAGGTGCAAAAGGGATTGCTCCGATGGTTCGGACATGTGGAAATAATGCCGAATGAATGTCTGGTTAAGAATATATACAATGCGAAAGTGGAAGGATGTAGGTAACGGGGAGACCGAGGCTAACCTACCTAGACCAGATTGGTCACGTACTGAAGGAAGGTGGCGCCAAGAGTCTCTGAAACCGGCGAGCGTGTATGAAGAGAATTATGAATGTTGAGGAAGCGAGTGAAGTACGCAAGGATAGAGTTCTCTGACACTCTGTTCTCTCTGCCTACCCTGCAAGGGATATGACGTGATAATATGTATGTATGTATTCTGTTGTTTTGAGTCTGGGGTGTAATTTGTCTGCGTTAATTATATGTTTGTAAAGTCCCCCGCAATACAAGGATTATTTCCTTAGTGCAGGTGTTGTTTTAAAATAAAAAAATGTTTAACTGTAATATAAAAGTTTTACATATATCATGTATTTTTTGTTGTTTTTTTTTGCGGAGGGATGGACTGTTCACACCACTTTATATCCGTCCGGGGTGACAGATAAAGCTGCGCGCGACCCCATAAGATCCGCCCCGCAAAGCACCTCTTCACGCCGCCGCGCCGTGCGAGTAAGCCACCGGATCTCGGTTATGTACAATATGTCTACAACATACCCTCTTTTAGTAATTTTATCAAATTTTTTAAACTGTATTTTATTATTTACACTTAAGTTCAGATTATTAATAAAGCGTGTTTTTTCTATAGTTCTTTAAACTAATATTTATTTTCTTTATTCTTCAATTTTGCAGAATTACTTTAAATGGAAAGAAAGATAATTTCGCAAATTTACTTTCAACTGTAAAGAAAGTTAATTTTCATATTATGCTTGTGATCGCAGGTCAGGCTAATGCGACAGATTTATTAAGTTACTAGCTTCTGCCCGCGGCTTCGCCCGCGTCAAAGGTTGCTTTCCTAAAGTTTTTCATCCCTATTTTTATTTGACCCCTTAAGAGTAAATTTTTTATAAAATTTTAATGTCATATTTATAATCAATAGCCTAAAAATAAGTTTCAAGCTTTAAATAAGCTTTAAAAATGGCGATAATTCCTTACAACTTTTCATCCCATTTACAACCCTTTTTTGCATTTAAAAATAGCCTATGTCCTTTATCAGGCTCTCGACTATGTGTACCAAATCTTTCTTTTAGATCGGTTCAGTAGTTTTGGCGTGAAAGAGCGACAGGCAGACAGAGTTACTTTGGCATTTATAATATTAGTAAGGATTATATTGTCATCGGCCCTTCATAAGTATACACAGTAGTATGATCTGACGATTTAAAGTGAGTTAAAATAACATTCGAAAATTTATTTACAAAGATGCATTGATACAGACCAGGTTCAATAAAAAAAACTCATAAAAAATTAAAAGTTCTTTTCTCATTGTTACCAAGGCAGGTCCACCGATGGTTCTCCGAGGTCAAGAAATCTGTACAAGGTCAGCTCAAATGGGGAGGTAATACCACAGGCAAATCGCTCTTCCATCCGGATGATGTCGGCGTTGTGTGTCAAGACAAAAAAGACTGCCCATGATCTATCAAGGGATGAGCGGTTGTGTAATATGAGACGCAATTCTAAGCCTTACCTCGTTAGTTAATCATGTTAGTTAGTCGGAGTTTGGCTTGCTACATGGCAATGGGTTAAAAAGATTATAGAGCCACACGCCGCCCTTTCGTCACTACAGGCAGAGCTAGATTATAATCTGTCAAAAAAAAAACTTTCAGCCAATGAAAAAAGAAAAGAAAAAAAAAGAAAGTAACACTGTGTAAAGTCTTGTAACAGAACCCTTTCCCAATCGATACCGACTCGCACTTGACCGTTTTTATCTTAACAATATAAAACGAATGGTCTGTTTTGTATCATCGAGAATTAAAATCGTCAATAGCTAAATTATTTGTACATATTTTTTTGTAATATTATCTGATAGTACTTTTACCATATGGTGAATGCATTAGGGATACATTGCGTCACCTTACTGGATGTTGGTAATTACCACCTTTTTTTTGGCAGGCTATGGTTTCGACACATGTCGTCCACTCCGTCTGGGGCGACGGAAGGGCGGCACGTGGTCCCATAACCCACCGTATTCCCTCTCCATCACCATTGGGCCGGCCACATAAAATACCCACCTGACGTAATACCACGAGAATAGGCAGCAGTATTTTCCTTGGAAAACTTAATTAACCTATATTAGGTAATCTATTTTTACGCCCTCACTCTCCTCGGTGACTACTAGGAAATCTTAGGCGATTCTTTCCGAAAAAGATCGATTCGTCATCCAAAGAATCGATTCACAAAAAAATCGCGGCTTATACCGCCTCCTCCAGCCTCCCACCACGGGCTGTGACGAGCGTGTCGTCGGCGTAACATATCTCGCCCAGCCCGGGCGGGAGGCTCTCCCTCAACGCCCAGTCGTAGCCGATGTTCCACAGGGTGGGTCCGAGGACCGACCCCTGCGGAACACCGCACGTCATGGGCGTTCGCACAACGTCCCCTACTCGGTTGGTGTAGAGGACGCTGCGCCCCTCCAAATAGTCTGCCAATTAATCCAATGCCTAATAGTTACCGCAGGGCACTGACAAGTCGCCGAGCGGGCCACCGAAGACAAAAATCGGGTACCGGTGGCCCGCTCGCACGGCGAAGAAGAGGTGCTTGGAGGGTGGGTCAATGGGGTTGCGCGCCGCCTCTTCCGTCACCCCGGACCGACTTGGCGGAATGCGACGTCCATGGCCCACCGCAAAAAAAAAAAAAAAAAAAGAAAGGCACTGACAAGTGCCGGGTGGCGCGTGGCAGTGAGTGAAACAAAACAAAACTATATTTATAGATATATTTTGCCGGCGCGTGCGAGTGAGAAAGAAAACTGCGAAAAGATTTTTTCGTTTGATCATTTCTTAACTTTAATAATGTTAATGTTCATGAAGGAGAATATGTACCTAATGCCCGACGATTAAATTACACATTTGAATTATACAAGTATTTTGTTTTGTTCCTAACCAACAGGTTTTATAAGTTCACTAACGCAACGATATAAAGATGCAATTTTACACATATTAACGGATTAACGATAACTTGCGTTAATTCTTCCGAAATGTAACGCTTTAACGTTTAACGAAGCTAACTTTTTTGTAGCGGATTAACGATTAACTATTTGATTAACGGTGCCCGGCTATGGGCGCAACCACCAGATGCTAACGACTTAACTGTCGCCTGAATTTCTCATTCATGACCTGATCTATTTGTTTTGATCTGATTCGATAACAACTAATTTAATATTAGGCGATGTCATTACGCTTCGGAGAATCTTAACACCGCGATTCAGATAATGACGTCATTTTACTAACGCCATCAATTTATTATGACCCAAAACATTAAATGTTAGAATGTTTGTTACAATATTATTGTATTTATTTCTATCTATATTTTCAAATGTACCTATTATTTAATGACCTCTAATGTTTACGCGAGTATTACACATTTGAAATAAAACTACAGTTACGGATTCTATCGCGTTTGTATTTGATTTATAATTTCCCGACGTTTCGAACACTTTACAGTGATCATGGTCACGGGAGGACTGGAGAGGAGGAGAGGAGGTCCTCCCGTGACCATGATCACTGTAAAGTGTTCGAAACGTCGGGAAATTATAAATCAAATACAAACGCGATAGAATCTGTAAATGTAGTTTTATTTCAAATACCTATTATTTATTTGTTTTTACTTTAAATATAAATTATATTTATATTATGATTTACACATTATTATTAAATACATATGATTAATTAAAGATTTCAGATTAATCTCCTCTGATGCAAATACAATTTACACCGTGGCATAAATATTACAATAAATATTACAAAGTATCATATCATGTATGATACTTTTTTGAATTTTGATTGTAATTTTTTTTGTGTTACGAAAACTGTTTCTGGTCCTGATATACTACAATTACTACATGCCTTACCATATACTTGATTATATTTTACATCAGGCTGTCCTTATTTGGTATTGACCTGGTCCTGATCCGGAATACCTTACCATACTTGATGATATTTCACATCAGGTTATCCTTATTTGGTCCTGATCTGGTATGCCTTACCATACTTGATGATATTTCACATCAGGCTATCCTGATTAGGACCAGATCTGGTCCTGATAGGGTTTGCCGGATCCGGCATGCCTCATTCTATCCTGATCGGGTCCAGATACATGATCTGGTTGAACCATATTTTTTTTCTAGTCGGGTATTTTATATATGCAAAGCAGCATACATGCAGAGGCTGATAAACACATTACCCTCCTTTGCGTTGCAATGTCGAATAAAAATTAATAATACATACATACCATCACGCCATGTCCCTTGCAGGGTAGGCAGAGAGAACAGAGTGCCAGAGAACTCTATCCTTGCATACTTCACTCGCTTCCTCAACATTAAAAAAAATAAAATAATAATAAAAATAAAAATAACAATAATAAAAATATATAATTAGAATAAAAGTTGATTAGAATTTCGAAGCCCTTACATAAAAAATATAATTTCAAAAAAATTAAGAGTTAATGACAGTTAAATGTGTATTGCGTATATTTTGAGTAATGCTGCGTGCATCCATGGCCACGGGGTAATCTGTCCTAATACAGATCAGATAATGATAAAGACTGACACGTTATTTGTTGCGTGAATAATGTGTACTTTATTTCATACGGAATAAAGTCTGATTTGTATTTATGAATTGTAATCTAAATGACATTTTATAATCTCGCTGTGTTTGCAATAGGCTTAGAGTGTATACAGAGCATAGAAATTAATCTCGAGAAATTATGTATTGTAGAGCTCTGTGGCTTATAACAGAGTTCATTATTTAGAATATCTTACTTATTATAGGAACCCGCCAGGCTGGCCACGGATGTCAAGCATTAGGTACGTGACCGGCCCACTGCCGATGGTGAGGGAATGCGGTGGGTTATGGAGTCACGCGTCGCCCTTCCGTTGATCCGGATGGAATGGACGAAGTGCGTCCAGACCATAGCATGCCAAGAAAACATTTTCGAATTTTATATACCTATACGAATTTTTGCCATTTTGTAATAAAATTCGACTGCACAGATGGCGTAGTGGTTAAGATACAGATCTTCCGTGCCAGTGCCGTGGGTTCGATTCCCACGCAGGACAATACTTTGTGCGAATAACTTTTGCAATATGTAGAAAGAGAAGTACATATTGCGCCGACCACAAGTAATTGTGATAACAGCAGAAGAATGATGATGACTTCTATACAAAGATATAAACGAAAACGCAATATACATATACATACATATCATCACGCCATATCCCTTGCAGGGTAGGCAGAGAGAGAACAGAGTGCCAGAGAACTCTATCTCTGCATACTTCACTCGCTTCCTCAACATTCATAATTCTCTTCATACACGCTCGCCGGTTTCGGAGACTCTTGATCCCACCTTCCTTCAGTACATGACCGATCTGGTCTAGGTAGGTTAGTCTCGGTCTCCCTCGGTACCTACATCCTTCCACTTTCGCATTGTATATCTTCTTAACCAGACGTTCGTTCGGCATTCTTTCCACATGTCCGAACCATCGGAGCATTCCCTTTCGCATCTTTACACCAATACTCTCTTTCATACCTACTCGCTCTCTTACGTCGTCGTTACGAATGCGGTCGGTCAGCCTAACTCCACAGATTTTTCGCAGAGATCGCATTTCGACCGCATTAATTTTACTTTCATACTCTTTTCTGCATAACCAACTCTCGCTTCCATACAGTAATGTTGGGACAAGCACTGCGTTATGTATTGCTACACGTGCCTTCTGGCTGAGGTGGTGGCTGCCGAGAAGTTGCGCCAACGCTCCATTCACTCTATTTCCCGCATTCACTCTTCGCTCTATATCAGTGGTGTACCTTCCATCTCGGCTAAATCCACATCCAAGATATACAAATTCATCCACTTGCTCTAGTACATCATTACCTATTGTTACTCTTACATCTGTTCTGGTTTCATCTCTTTCAAAAACCATTATTTTGGTTTTGCTCACATTCACGCGTAGACCTCTTTTCTTACAATCTTCTGTCATTGTGTCGACTAGGGTCTGCAGGTCAGTCGCTGACTGTGCCAGCAGGACTGCATCATCTGCATAAAGCAGAGAATAAACGCAATATACATATGAGGTACATATATAAATAAATCGTATTCAATAAAAATATTAGTACTTAACACTCGCGACAATCTAGGTTAGGGGTCCGATAGAGGTCACTGCGTTATACAGACGCGATGATAATATATTCTATTTTGATATATATAAACTTGTTTCTTATTAGCTCTGTGTGTAAGAGAATGTCAAGTTAAATATTTAGTATTCCTGCTTAAAATGTCAAAATTGATAATCAAATCAATTTTTTTTTTACGAATTTTGTCGCGTTTCTATTTGATTGTTTAATGATCCGTTGATGAAATGTTGGAAATTGACATTTTTTTTTTTTTTGGTAACGCAAGTGGTTGAAGAATGCATTTCCGCACTTACCCCCGCCTGTCGGAAAAACAGACGAGGAGTGTGGGACTCGCTAACCCCGTGGCTAGAATACCCACTAAACTCTTTCCACTGCGATCGCTGTTAGCGGAGAGGGCTTTGACAGCTTAAGCTATAGCTATGGGTGAGCGCAGAGGGCTCTCAACCCGGTAGAAATTGAAATACAAACGTTAATGTTTATATGTAGTTGTAAGACCATACCGTTGACTGTGTGGTGACGGAGCAAGAATACAATTCACCACCCCCTATCTCACCCGTGGGTGATCGTACGAGACGACTAAGGAATATAAAATGCATATAATATCTATGCGAGAGAAGGGAAACTCGAAACAAAATCCTATACCAACACGTCCGACCAGCGTGGTATAGTAGGTCAATTGCCCTACCATTATGGAGGAGGCTCGAGCCCAACAGTGGGACGTGTATGAGCTAAAATGATAATGACTGTTGACAGGTCTCTGTCTACAGCCGCGGGCCGGTCCGTCTGGGTTAGTACCACACTCTCGCAGTAGATCGACGTTTGAGTAATGGCTATGTTGCTTTTGCGCTTCATTCGTTGAGCAAGTGAAGCGGAAACCCAAATTACTGGGTGGGTTTTGGTTGGTAGACAGTGGCCTAGCTGTACCCCTGGTATTGCGAAGGTCCATTAGCGACAATCACTTTTAATATCAGGTGTGCCGTTTGCTCGTATGCAATCTACAAAAAGCTCGATCAATTCCATAAAAATTAATAATAATAACCTTATAAAAAATTATCCTAGTGGTGATGAATTGCACCGAAGACAAAGATCGAGTACCGGTGGCCCGTTCGCACGGCGAAGAGAGGAGTTTGCACGGTGGGTCTATGGTATTACGCGCCGTCTCTTCCGTCACCCCGGACCGATTTGGCGGGGCGAGACGCATCCATAGTCCACCGCATAAAAAAAAAAAACAAGGGGTGACGAATTAAGTACACTTCACCACAACCACTTTATTGCCCTTGGATATAGTAAAACTCGAGTAATTTCTTCACCAAAGACGCTTAAATTTTAAGTAATACCGGAAGCAATATATGAGATATATAAAGAAAAGAAAGAATGAAAGATATCCTTTTATTCCAGTAAAAAGACACAAAATAATGAACTCAGATTTATTATGATCATCAAAGTAACTTAGTGGTACCACTATACAAGGATGTTTTGAAATATTAAGTCAAAATATTCATCAGGTGCTTACCGGGCATGGGGTCTTTGGTAAGTACCTGCACAGAATTGGAAGAGAAGGGGCCCCAGGATGTCACGAGTGTGGCCACCGAAGTCAAAATCGAGTACCGGTGGTCCGCTCGCACGGCGAAGAGAGAAGGTTTTACGGTGGGTCTATGGGGTCACGCGCCGCCTTTCCGTCACCCTGGACCGATTCAGCGGGGCGAGACGCACCCATAACCCACCAATAAAAAAAAAGAAAAAAAAAATAAAAAAAAAAAAAAAAAAGGATGTCACGAGTGTGGTGCGCCAGTAGATGATGCGCGTCACACTCTGGAGGTATGCCCTGCCTGGGGGCCCCAGCGCCACGTCCTATCGGCGGTCGTTGTCGACCATCATCTCGAAGATGCTTGACAGCGACAGGTGCTGGTCGTCGATGGCCTCCTTTTGCGAGGTCATCATGAAAAGGAAGGAGGCCGCGGAGCGAGAACGCGAGGCGCTTGCGTCAGCTGACTCGCTTCGCCGCCGTCGACCGGGAAGGAGGGGGCGCCGTTATGCGCACCTCCTCCCACCGCCTTGAGGGACGATAGGACGTGGCCAGAATGCCAAGCGTGGGGGTGCCGGGGATCGAATGTCAGTAGACGATCTCTCCGGCTCCCCGTAAAAGCGCGGAAGGGGCCGCTGTGGTTTTAGTGGGTATTCCGGCCGCTAACATCTACGGCCGGCGAGTCCCACACTCCCCCTCGTCTGTCACCGGCGAGGGATAGCGCGCAAATGCGTTTCCTCAGCGAAAAAAAAAAAAAAAAAGTCAAAATATTCATATTATTGAAATTTTAGCATTTAACATGCTAGGGTTACTTATAAAAACTTGTTTATGAGTGAAAAATCATTGCCACACGTGGTACTCGAACCTATAGCCATTGAAAGTCCATTCCAAACGTCCTACCACTTAGACAAGTCAAGACAAGCTATCGTATAACATTCAATTTGCGGCTCGTATTGTTTCGTCGTCTTTATGGGAGTCGTGTGCCATCTACCCGACAATGTTTTACACATTATACAGATTTAATACTCTAAGTTTACAGTTAGCATTGTAATAAACGTCGGTCGGTACAATAAGTGTGGTGGTTCGAGTCCCACTTGTAACATTTTTATTTCGTTCGTAAACAAGTTTTTATCCGTCAAAATATGTTTAACGGTAAAATAAATACATATTATTCGTCTTAAGAGCCCTATGGCAGTTACCAAAAAGATCCGATAACCTTGAAGCGTCTGAACCAGAACAATTTGTACTTATGAATCACCTGAATTATATCAGCTTCTCAAACAAAAAGTACCCGTCGTAATCGGTCCATTCTTTTAGAAGTCACGACGCTTGACTGTGGTGCCGAACAGACACGTCAAACACTCCTCTTTTTACACAGGGGGTTCAACAATTTACACTTTTGACATAACACAACTTTTATGGATTCTATCGGGTTTTTATATGATTTTTAATTTCCGACGTTTCGAACACTTCACAGTGATCATGGTCACGGGAGGATCGATGAATCTGTGGCCACCGAAGTCAAAAATCGGGTACCGGTGGTCCGCTCGCACGGCGAAGAGAGAGGAGTTTTACGATGGGTCTATGGGGTGGTCACGCACGCGCCGCCTTTCCGTCACCCCGGACAGATTCGGCGGGCCGAGACGCATCCATAGTCCACAAGAAAAAAAAAAAAAAGGACTGATGAATCTGTAAAACTAGTTTTATTTCAAATGTGTAATACTCGCGTAAACATTAGAACCATTATGTTAACCAGTTTACACTTATGTATCTACATACATATCATCACGCCATATCCCTTGCAGGGTAGGCAGAAAGCACAGAGTGCCAAAGAACTCTATCCTTGCATACTTCACTCGCTTCCTCAACATTCATAATTTTCTTCATACACGCTCGCCGGTTTCGGAGACTCGTGATTCCACCTTCTTTCAGTACGTGACCAATCTGGTCTAGGTAGGTTAGTCTCGGTCTCCCCCCAGTACCTACATCCTTATGTATCTATACAGTTATTATTATATTGATCTTATCCCAATTACTTAGGGTCAATGTAATATATACTCTTCTTCTATCATACATATTGCAAAAGTTATTGAAAATAATTTTATAACCTGCCGCCTGCTTGATGTCAACCATCTTTTGGAATGCAATGATTGACCAGACTGCGTCAGATAGAGTTGTCTCAAGACTGGAATTAAAAATGACAATAGTAAACAAATATTGCATATAGTCCTTACTAATATTATAAATGCGAAAGTAACTCTGTCTGTCTGTCTGTCGCTCGTTCACGCCATAACTACTCAACCGATCTAAATGAAATTTGGTACACAGATAGTCTAGAGCCTGATAAAGGACATACGCTACTTTTTAATGCAAAAATAGGGTTGTAAAGGGGGATGAAAAGATCTAAGGAAGTATCGTCATTTTTAAAGCCAGAAGCTTGAAACTTATTTTTAGGCTATTGATTAGATAATAAATAAATATGACATTAAAATTTTGTAAAAACTTTACCCTTTAAAATAAAAATAGATACAGAAGCTACTAATTTATAAATATGATAACGTTATCCTTAATCTATATTTATAAAAGAGGATGTTTGTATATGCATCTCTAAACTCAGAAACTATTTGGTCGATCATTATGAAAATTAGTATGTATGGTATATGTATTTTTCACGGTGCTGTGTGGTAGCGGCTACGAATACTACCAACCCTTACTTTGCTCGTGGATGTCGTAAAAGACGACTAAGAGCCTTATAACGACCTGAGTCAACTCCATCTGATGCCGCTTGGTCAACAATTACATTCCCAAGGAGGGTTCACGTCTGGCAGGCGGCCCGTCACAACACTATTGCCAATAACTTTTACAATATGTACTATGAAAGGTGTGTACACTGTACATATTGTATCGACCCCAAGTAATTGGGATAAGAATAGGAGAATGTGGATGTATTTTTTCATGGAGACGGTTTATCATCCCCATTCATATGGATAATCCACAATGATGTAACGCGCCACCAAGCGCCGTTGCGATATATCGACTTCTACAAATAAACCAGCGGGCTGGGTTTGCTAGAAATGCTAGAATAATCTAAAACAGCTGACAACTATTGTGAAATTTATCTAGACAGGCGCGTAGCAGGTCAAGCCAAATTTAAGCAAAAAGAACTGGCGAGTGTGGCTCCGTGTGTTAAAATTATTTAGTTAAAGCACTAAGATATTGAATATAATACAAGATCACCACATGACGCTTTCATGCTCCCGCCAGTAATGGTTTCATGTAACCAACTAAACCTAAAACATTTTTTATTACAGTTTTTTTGAGCGCTGAGGGCTCTCAACCCGTCTTTTTTTTCTTTAATTACTCTTAACTTTATATGTTATATTGTGGTGTCTTTGGTTTCAGATAATGCCACACCGGTGCTGCCGGTATTGGTAATAGCTTGTGACAGGGTGACAGTCAAACGGTGTCTCGACAATCTTGTCAAGTTCAGGCCGAGTAAGGAAACTTTCCCTATTATTGTGAGCCAGGTGAGATTTGTTTTTTATAAAAACTTTGGACGAGTAATTCTTTCTGACATAAGAGTGAATTGTGTTCTTACTCCATCACTATAAGCACGAAGTTTAGAGACAAGCAGTCCGAATGTAATGTTGAACAAATGGTCTCCATTTAGGGAATAGAATTTTTGCCGGTAGAGCGCGCCACTTTTTAAAAAGTACTCGTTTAAATGCTTACTTACTTAATATTTTGTTGCTATTGACAGCTCTGGAATTTTATATTTAAATTAATTAAATTCAACATTCGCGAGCCAACGCGTGTTTACGTGTAATAATAATATTAGCACCGGTACGTCCTAAACTCTACCGCAGCCAGTGGCAGAAAAGAGAACTAAGATCTGGATTTATTATTGTGTCCGTGAATACTATGGCAAATCCGTTCGGACTCCTTGTATCTATACTTCGTGACTATGTTTAGTGTATCATAAAACGTGTAATTACATGTATGTATAGTACAATTCCTCATGACTACATCTTACATTTACGGTTTGTTATTTTGTAAAACCGATAAGAGTTTACTCGTGGTTATAACATTTCCTTATTTCCAATTTAACCTCATTAGCAAGGCAAATTATTACAGTGGATAGATAAAACCTCTGTAATAACGACGACTTATTGTACGTTAAACACCATAGTCCACGATCATGGTGAAAAGTATTCGAAACGTTCGTTTTATCCTCGTCCTGCTCTTATCTCAATTACTTGGAGGTCGATTCGATATGTACTATTTATTAAACGTACATATTGCAAAAGTTTCGCTATAATTTTATGACTAGCTACCTGATAACACTCGACACTTTTTGAGACGTTATTATTGATCAGACGACATCAGATGTCTGACGTCAGATAGCTGTGTGGTAGCGGCTACGAATACTACCAACCTTTACTTTGCTCGTGGATGTCGTAAAAGATGACTAAGAGCCTTATAACGACCTGGGCCAACTCCATCTGATACCGTTTGGTCAACAATAACATTCCCAAGGAGGGTTGATGTCTGGCGGGCGGTCGGTCATAAAACTATTGTCAATAACTTTTACAATATGTACTATTAAAGAAAAGTACATATTGTATCGACCCCAAGTAATTGGGGTAAGAGTAGGAGAATGATGATGACGACATCAGATGAGATTGGTCCAGGTCGATATAAATAAAGCACTTATTCGTCTTTTTCGACCCCCACGAGTGAAGTAAGAATTGGCAATATTCATAGCCACTTTCACATAGCGTTGTAAAAGTAAATATCGAATACAAACGCGGTTAATATTTATAAAAATAGCTTAGAAATTTCATGTGTGATTATCACGTGCCACGTCCCCAATAGCAGGCCACACCTTACTAGTCGGAAAGAACAGGGTATTTTTTTCGAGTTTTCCTTCTCTTGCATAGATTTTATATGCATCATACCTCTTAGTCGGTTTTTAAGATACCCATGGACAAGTAAGGGGTGACGAATTGTATTCTTACTCTGTTGTCAGCTTGATGATGTATGTAATACTAGGGTGAAAAATCAGAAGTCATTATCATCACCATTCAGCCATTGACCGAACAATAATCGTTACATGGCGGGGGGATTAGCTATCGCAGTAAGGTGTTATATGTTTTCACGAAAAGAGTTATTATCCACTCCTCTGATGAAGTCCTTAGCCTATTTTTAAGACTCCCACCAGCAAGTAAGGGATAGCGACAATTGTTATTCTTATCATGTCTCACCACACAGGAACAATATTTTCTATTTCATGTAAATATGCTATATATTAATAATTAGAAACTATTTCTTTTTTGAGTTATTAGGTGACGCATAATCCTATCCCTTTCTCGCAAACAGATAATGTTTCGGACAATCAGATTGGCAATTCCGGAATATGACGTCACGTTTTTGTATAGCTCTCTCTGTTTAATTATTAAAATTTAATTGCTTGTATTTACCTCAATACGGATGGAAGAAATTATATTATGTGGAAATGAAAGTGAAAACAAAAAAAAAATTACTATGTGGGGATCGAAGCCATGACTTGGGGGTTCTCTAGTCCAAATCATCAGTGACAGGTAGAGAAAACGATGTGTGACGATCTCTTACATTCATGGCAATTGTAAAACTGGGCGAAGGATCATCAGAAAAATGGGTAGTAGTCTCTTTGAAAACCTACAACACCAAGTACTTATTGCCAACGCCGCTAGTCTATTAAGCATTAGCTTTTTTGTGTCTCTCTCCATGGTGACGAAAGGGCAGCGTCCAGCAGCATAACCTACCTTATTATCTTCTCATTGTCTTAAAGTTTACCACCGGACCGACTGGTTGGTCTCGCTGACCTGCTACACGGGACCTGATCTCTCTTCAAAGAGGCTTACGCCCAATAGTGGTCAAATCAAGGCCATATAGATGGATATAAGAAGATTGAATTTTGTCTAAAACTTTTTCAGGACTGCGGTCATCAACCTACTTTCAACGTTATAAAGGCCTTCACGGAAGTGGATCCAAGCATATCGGTGGTCAAACAGCCGGATCTGTCAGAGATACCATTGACCAGGACCAATGTGAAGTACCGCGGGTATTATAAAATAGCTAGGCATTTCAAGTTTGCCTTGAACTACGTATTCGAGACATTGGGCCACGAAGCTGTCATTATAATTGAAGGTAATATAAGGTGTTTGTTAAATTAATTGATTAACGGGGCCAATGCGATTGAAAATCGTCAAACTACCAGGGACTTGAACACTCATTAGCTCATATTTGTCCCACTGTTGGGCTCGATCCTCCTGAAGGAGGCTCGAGCCCAACAGTGTGAACACTAGAAGGTAAATTGACCTACTATATCACGCTGGTCAGACGTGTTGGTATAGGGTTTTATTTCGAATTTTCCTTGTCATAGACGTTATATGCATATTTTATCCCTTAGCCGTCTTTTACAATCACCCACGGGATGGTGAATTGTTTTCTTACTCCGTCATCACACGGCAGATTAAAACACTACTATGTTTCTTTTTGTCGGGCAATATAGGTTTGATGGTATATTCAGTGGATTATTGAATTTTGGAGATGAACCCAGTCGAAACCCGAAACGATTTTGGTTCTTTGGTTCGAATCAGTCTTCATTTCAATTTTGTAGAAAGATCTTTGATATCAGGATTTTTGAGAATTGAATGTCATGACAATGATCATACAGGGACCGAGGCTTTAACATTCTCTCCAAAGTGCGGTTATCACTATTATCTTTAATTTTTGGTATATTTTTTTTTCTGGGAGCAGCCTAGAGTCCTGCCAAACTTCGTCCAAATTACATAGAGTAGCAGAAGGGACGACCTGCAATTCCTTAAGTACTATACATACCTATCGCCATTTGGGCTGACCTTCAGTACAGAGTCCTTATCTTCGATGAATTGCCATACATCTAAGAAAATATTTTGTTTTTAAAATTTAAAATCGCTCAACGAACGAAATACAACAGCACGTTGCCACTGATCAGACGTCGATTTTCTGCGAGAGTGTGGACCCCGGACGGACCGGTTCGCGGCTGTACACAGAAAACTGTCAAAAGTGTGACCCTACAACAAAAAAAGATATATAAATCAATTGGGAATCCATTGCATCGGTTTTTAGTTATGTTTTAGAAGTAATATATTTGTTTCAGATGACCTGGACATTTCACCGGATTTCTTCGAATACATTCTGGGTACATATCCACTTTTACTCAAGGATGAATCACTTTGGTAAGTTTATTGTACAACATATTTTCTGGGAACGTAATATTTTCTAGAATTGACTATCGTCATCTCATCATCACCATTTCAGCTCATATATGTCTCACTGTTGGGCTCGAGCGTCCTCCGTAATGGGCGGGAAATTGGCCCACGCTGGTATAGGGTTTTTAGCATTTAATATATGTATCTTAGTCGTCTCTTATGATTATCCACGGATAAGATGGTGATGAGGGATGGTGCATTATATTCTTACTTCGTCACTACACGGAAAAATATCCTAGGTGATATCTATTCGCGTAAATGACAGTAATCCTAATATAGTAAGTTTAGTAGAAAAAAGGTATAAAAAGTCAAAGTTAACTGTTGCCGGATTCGCTGAATTACCAAACCGTTTTTTTCCGGATTGCAATCCCTATGGCTGATACTGGCGAAGCACTAATTATTGTTATATATTTTTTTTATTGCAGGTGCATATCGGCTTGGAACGACAATGGTAAGAAAGAAGTTATCGATTTAACACATCCAGAATTACTGCACAGGACTGATTTCTTCCCAGGACTTGGTTGGTTATTGAGGAGTGAGACCTGGTTTAGACTGGCACCTAAATGGCCCAGCGCGTAAGTATGACATATAATTTTATAACACTAGAAAAAAAACTGAGCTTTGTGTGGGCTCGCGTAGTTTTTCTAACGGGTAATATTTTTTAAGACAGTTTTATTAAATTACTGAAATTTTTAGCATTTAATATGCTTAATTATTTATAAATACCCGAATACGAAACGAAAAAATGTGTAAACATTACCTATACAATGTGTAAACATTGTCCGGTAGATGGCATACGTCACCTTGAAGACGTAAGATATGATATGAAGCGAAATTTGCATGTCCTACAACAGTTCACGATGGTGTAAGTGGCAGCACGATTGGGCCGGATGCCCAATAGGTGCGGGTTCGAACCCCGCTTGTGACAGTTTTATTAAATTTAGTTCTGTTGCAGCGATGTCGATAATGAGCTCTTTGGTTTTCTAACAGATGGCGTTAGTAGTACAGTAACATTACATCCAATGCTTACAAAATTGTTAATGCTAATTTTCTAACGGTTATAAAATTATATTTTTTTTTCACATATAACACATCTAGATAAGAAGTTAAATTACTATGTTAAAGCACAAATCGATAGGCGTGATAGTTTTTATGTAAAGTGTACCACAAAAATTCTCAGATTGTTGAATAATGTTTGGTGAATATACCACAAAAGGAATTCAAACCCACGTTACTTTGGTAACGCTTTAACTAAATTCAAACGAAGCAACGATTTCTCTTGTCAAGTGTTGTAGGATCGATTTCTATAGTCTGATTTTATGGTTAAGATGCCGACTTACTATTCGAAGTCACGCGGATTCGATTTCCTTTAGGTACTTTGTGCGATCAACAAATTGTTGTTCCGAGTCTGGGTGTAATTTGTGACCGTTAATTGTATAATACCCCACAATACAAGGATTTGCGCTTTCAAGATCCTGGTCAAAGAGCTTAGTGTGCCATTAATATGCCTAATTCATAAAACGAGAGAGTATTCCATTCAGGCAGGTAGATTAACCATGCATTTATTTACAGTTTCTTCGATGACTGGCTTCGTAATCCCGATAACATCGAAGGCAAATCTTGCATACGACCAGAAGTTTCCAGAACGTACTCATTTGGAAAGGTATTCCATTTCTTTTTTCTAAATAAAGTTACTCATGTTTTAGTATAAAATAATGAGGATTTTTTTTTATATAATGACGGTATAATATCTACTATTTATAAAGGCATATTGCTATTTTAAAAGAAACTAAAACTTTTAATGAAAAAAAAATTCTACCTACTTTGAATTTCGCGGGAAAACGCTCACAGGTATCATGGCGTCTGCTATGACGTCACACCTCAGTATTGTCAGTAAATACATGGGTGTATACACACGAAGAAGCAAGTTTAAGTGAATATTACATATTTTTGTGCAAAAAAATAAGACGTGAAATCACAACACAAATTGAGTAGTACGATGGGGATGGAAGTGGGTACTTAGGTGTGACGTCAATCATTTAATTTTGCCCTGATTAATGTTTCGGTTGATATGACAGATCGCTGTATTTCAACGGCTTACGCGTGAATGAATAACAAATTTTTTAACGGCATACGCGTGATTGAGTAACAAATATGTATATAAATGTCTTACAAACTTTCAAATTTATAATATTATAGGAAATAATTTAACATTACCAATATTTTAAATTAAAATATCCAATTAACGATATTTTCTTATTTCAGATAGGTGTTAGTAAGGGTCAATTCTTCGATATACACTTAAGGAACATACAGTTGAATCATGATTATGTGGAATTCACTAAATTAAATCTCACCTATTTATTAAAAGTAAGTGCTTATTATCCGTTTCCTAAATTTTCTTCATTTTTCTTTATTTGATGCCAAATCGCACTAAGGATGCCTCGTTTAGGAACCAAATAGGTATCGAATCATTATTTGCGGCAAATTGAAAGTTGCAATCCTAGAGGCTGCTCATTACATATCTTTATATCCTATTCCATCTTGATCCTATACTTCATTTCATGAGGTATGTGGTATATTTATTAACCATGGGAAAGTGGTGTGTCTCACCTCTGGGGTTTAAAGGAATGGTGTGTAACCTCATAAACTGCCGTATTATCACTATTTCGCCATTGGGACTGACCACCGTTGTTAAACTTCTCATTGATCTATAACACACACTGATATTACATTCCAATCTATAAAAATCACAATTCAAAGTTAGAATCGATGGTACCGACCACCTGATGGTACTAACTGATACGTTCCACCACAATTATCAGATAAACTACGATTCAAAGTTGGAATCAACCATCCACTGATAACACACACTGATACGTCCCAATCTACAATTTTCAGGAAAACTACGATTCAGAATTAGAATCCATGGTAGAAAGTTTACCAGAAGTGACCGCCGTTGAGGCATTGACTTCCAGCGGTGACGGCAAGAGTGTCAAAGTTGTATATTACAATGCTAAGAGCTTCCAACGAGCAGCCAAGAAACTTGGTCTCATGGATGACTTTAGAGTAAGTATATACAGGGTGGAAGTGGACCGCTCCCGAAAAAAAAGACAGGTGACCCTACTAGTCCTACTTGTAATGATAGGCTAGAAAAAAAATCGATCAGGATGACAAAAAATTTTTTTTCACAAATATTTTTAAGATTTTTTCACATTCCATCGTATTAGGACAGTGCCATGTAACGATAACTCGATAAAAAATACGTAACTATACTCAGATGAGAAAAGACGCAATCTATTCAAAACTCACGATCATATGTTCAAGAGTTCAACGACCTCGCGTGGTGAAAAAAAAAATTTTTCTTTTATCCGAATCGATTTTTTTTCTAGCCTGTCATTACATGTAGGACTAGTAGGGTTAACTGTCTTTGTTTTCGGGAGCGGTCCCCTTACACCCTGTATAAAAGAAATTCTATACCAATCCCTCTGACCAACGTGGTACAGTAGGTCAATTTCCTTTCTATTTTGGAGGAGACTCGATCCCAACAGTGGACCTTAGATAAGCTGATAAGATATATAACGTACTCGTACTAGTCAAAGATGGAAACACCAATGTCGAGTATTGTAGTTTCGATCCCAAGGAAGACAGTTCTATATTGCAACCACAATTTTTTTAACAACACCCTGCGCTAAAAATTTTTTTTTTTGTATACGAATGGACTTTACAAATATCAACTCGGACTAAGTGCCACCGCGTTGACAAACAGCAGCAGGCAGGTTATGGGGTCGTGCGCCTCTCATTTCGTCGCCTCGAATGGATTGGGCGGTATGTAACCATACCACAAAAGACGCAAGGAACCGTTGGACGCAGGTTGCATAAGCTCCTTCTGAGTGGATTTCTCGCATCAAATTCAAGAAAAAAAACTATCCAAATTACTGAAATTTTGCATTTTAACATGCTTGATTATTTATAAAAACTTGATTAGGAGCGAAAAATGATTGTCACACATGGAATTTGAATCCACGCCTATTATAAATCTGTTCCAATCGTGCTACCACTTACACCAGCGTGAACTGTTCTATGACATTCAATTTTCGTTTCGTATTATATTTTCGTCTTTAAAGGAGACGTGTGCCATCTACCCGCTAATGCTTACACAATATACAAATAATCGAGTTTTTATTAAAAAAAAAAATAAGGTGTACTTAGGTATTTTTTTTTTCATTTTACAGAGCGGTGTACCGCGGACGGCGTATCGCGGTATTGTATCATGTTTTGTGCGCGGCAAGCGAGTCTACTTGGTCCCTAAATTCGAATGGAAGAAATACGACCCCAAATGGGGCTAGCATAGACGTAATTCATAGGCTAAACTTGTTTTAGTCCATTCTAATATAGGAATATTTAATTCGGGTATTTCTATTTAAATTTATAAGAAACGGGATTAGTTTTAATGAAATGCTCGAATATAATGTCTTATATTAAAAAAAAATACGCTCAGTTTTCAAGAAACACAAATGTAAACTAAGATGCGAAAAGGCTGTGGTTATCTGTCCCTTTCTTTAGCAATAGGAAGGAATAGGACAGAGATATGTATAATAAAATTACCCCTCCCTATAAATTGTAAGGTTATTTAAAAAAAGTGCACAATTTTAGCTTTTTCATTATAATTTATCATTATTCTTATCATAAATCCATTTGCCCTATACTCCGTGTGCTGATGGAGTAAGAATTGGTGTTTTGGCAGGAACATGAAACTATTATAGTAGTCTTGTATCATATTCCATATCTTACTGTTTTAACGTGTTATAACACATTTAATAATTTTGCATTAAATTTTATGTAACGTGATGCGGAAGAACTACTAGGCTGTAGTGACTATGATATGACACTGCTTTACAATTATTTTCGTTTCCCGCCAAATTTTCTAGAAAATACTATTAACGGCGTGGTCATCGCACTGCTGAAAGCGATGATTTGATTCACTGACGGACAATGACTAATTTGAAGAAACTAAAGATTTAAAGAAACTAATTATTTAATAGGAAAATTGTGACAATTCGACACTCACTAACAATGGACTAGCATTAGTAGGATTGCCAATATAAAAAGAAGAAGGAGACAGAGTAAGAATATAATTCATTCATTCATCACGGCTCAGCTCATATACGTCCCACTGCTGGGCTCGAGCCTCCTCCTCTATAGGAAGGAAATTGACTTACTATACCACGCTGGTCAGATGATCTGACGATGTAGTAAAAGTCGCAAGGAGCCATTGGATGCAGGTGCCATAGTTCATCATTCTATATGGCATTCTCGTTTGGAGGACTATGGTCAACAGTGGACGTAGAAAGACTGATAGGTGGAAGAAGTTATGTTCTGATTGGTGTTACATTTTGTCGATAAATTATATTCCTTATTTTCATCATATTTTAAATAGTTTTATTTATAATGTAGAGGGTGTAAGTGGACCGCTCCCGAAAAGAAAGACAGTTAACCCTACTAGTCCTACTTATAATGATATAGCTAGAAAAAAAAATTCGGATGAATAAATATTTTTCTTTCACCACGCGAGGTCGTTGAACTCTTGAACATATGATCCTGAGTTTTGAATAGATTGCGTCTCTTCCCATCTGAGTAAAGTTACGTATTTTTTATGGAATTATCGTTACATGGCACTGGTCTAATACGATGGAATGTGAAAAAAACTTAAACTTCGTTGTGGAAAAAAAAATTTCATCCGACTCGATTTTTTTTCTAGTCTATCATTACAAGTAGGACTAGTAGGTCACCTGTCTTTATTTTCGGAAGCGGTCCACTTCCACCTGTATATGATTTAAAATATCTTTTTATCACTTTTTCGTGTGAAACTAATAGAAATGTATTAAATGATAATTAATCTGCAACACACATACTTTGTTAAATACTCCTTAGAACTAAAATAAATCAGAGATTACGTTCGCATAAATAAGGCAAACTTCACCTTACAAGCGAGTATTATCTGACAGGTGAATGACCCTATGTCGGTCACGATCGACTCTTAAACAACTCTCGCCCGTAATACATGAAATTTTTACTGAAGGCAGTGTAGTCCTACAAAAAAAAATAGGTTGAAACGTCGGCTAATTAATAATCAAATACAAAAAAAATAGTTCACAAAATATATTTTTGTTATTATATTTTTTTCACACTAATTACTAAAAGTGAGAGTCTCTTTAGGTTTTACATATTGTTTATATTAACGCCATGTCAAGTGTTTAATTAAAGAAAAATAGAAAAGAAAGTATTCTTTATATTATAATAAATATATAATTTTTAATTTAAACTAATGAAATATCGTGGCAGCTCTATAATTTTAACCTCTTTAATTCGTAATCCTCAGCAAGTCGAAAAAAATATCGTTCCTTTTTGAACCTTTAATAATCGGTATCCCGAATTATTTGGTCTTCGCAACTCGAAAAAAGTGTTATTTACTTGCAAACTGTTGATAGTATATAATATTTATACTCTATATCTCGAATTTCAGTATCTGTAACTCGTATTTAGTAAAATATAATGACGCGTTACTTGGAATGACAATTCCAATTTCAGACATGAAATCATAGCAATAAAATCTAAACGGATGTTCGGTGCTGTACCTAGTTGTTTGAGCTTGATACATGTGCAATTAATAAATACATTAATTAACTTTCTAACCATTAATAATCGCGTTTAGCGACGTCAATTGTCGCCAACGTGACGGGAATGGACATTGAAAATTATTAATTTTTGCTCAAAAATTATAATGAATCTCAAAATTAATCCTACATTCTTCTAATAATAGTATCCACGAAGAATAGATACAAGGAGTCCGAACGTAATGTTGAATGAATGGTCTCAATTTAGGGGACAATTTTTTTTTGCCCCTAGAGCGCGCCACTTTTCAAGAAGTACTCGTTTAAATCCTTACGCGGGAAACTTGTTGCTATTGACAGCTCTGGAATGTTTTGTTGCTATTGACAGCTCTGGAACGTTCTGTTGCTATTGACAGCTCTGAAATTTTATGTTTAAATTAATTAAATTCAACATTCGCGAGTTAATGCGTGTTTACTTGTAATAATAATAATAGCATCGGTACGTCCTAAACTCTAGCGCAGCCAGTGGCAGAAAAGAGAACTAAGATCTGGTTTTATTATTGTATCCATGAATACTATGGAAAAGCCACCGTTACTACTATGGAAAAGCCACAGCATACCGTTCGGACTCCTTGTATCTATACTTCGTGGTCGTATCGATGAGAAACTGCAGCGAATGCGTTCAGTGATTACCTCTTACATCCAAACTCACAAAATTTTCACCTCTTCATAATATTAACATAATAACATCCGTATGATGACGGAGTAAGAATACAATTCACTACTCCTTTTCTTACCCGTGGGTGAACGTAAGAGTAGACTAAGTGTAAAACGAAACGAGATAAAAGCCGTAAAAATATTTTTATTTTAAATGTGTTATATTTGCGTAAATGTCAAAAATCTACATTGTATTATCCTCCTAAACGGCTGGACGGACTTTGTTGAAATTTTTTGTGAGTGTTCAAGTGGATTCGAGAATGGTTTAGATTCGCAATTGGACCCGGTAGGTGACGCTGCGATCGAGTTGTGGGATTTTTACTTTTCGTACATTGACTGTTAGGCGGAACAAAGTTTGCTGGGTCCGCTAGTATGTTTGTAAAATGCCACGCTATAAAAGGATTACTTACTGCAGGGTATTTAAAATAAATCATTATGCCAGCTGTCGAGGACTCCCATTTGTAATTGGCGGTAAATTATATTCCTAAAACATTGCCATATGTGTAATTTTTAACTGCCATATAATAATGTCACAACACTACTAACCATTCCATAATTTCCATTTTTTTGTTTATTATATTTAAATTAATAGTTTTAATTATTGACCAACTTTAATAAAGTTGAAATGTTTTAAAATTCATCGTTTTGATCTATATCTATTCTTAATATCATAAATGCCACTTGGAGCAAATTAAATGCGACTGCGAATATTGTTGTGCTAATTTACACGAGATGTGTTGCCAACACATGTCTATTCTCTATTTTTTTTTCGCGAAGCTATGCTTCGTTCGCATCCCGTTCAAGCCGTCCAGAGCGGTTGTAGGGAATGGTGACTTCCTATAACTTGTAGTACGTGACTCTATCACCCCCAGTACCGAGTTCTTATCTATCTTCTTCGAGGGCCCGCCCTAGACTGGAACTAGGCCAGAAGGCTAAGACCTAGTTTGGAGCACGAGACTGTTTAATGATTCGATCGACACTTACAGGGTTACCCTTGGGTAACCCTGTAAGTCCCAAGGGACGGGTTACCTTTTTGGAAATCATACAAACTAATACAGATTTTTTCCTTTTTTAATTATTAGTTAACATTCAAGTTCACTACTTTCGCATGTAAATACACCATTGAGACGCACGCACTTATAATTTGTTTGTAAACTAAATGTATTTAATTTAAAAAAAAAATGTAAAGTTGGAGGTACCTTTATATTGTCTATTTACGAGATTTTAAAAATCACTTGTGTCCTTCCTCATCGTAATATTTCTATGTTAACTATACTGAATAAGACTGTGATTTTGCATTGTAATATATAATAGAAATAAATTTTAGTTGTGCTGTAAATAGCAATAGTTATATATATATCATAAATATACTAAAATAATATATTAAATGGTTTTGTTTCTTGTGAGTTTTATTATTAGTTCATTTAACCTTGATAAGTTCCGATTTTCCCTGTGGTACCTAACGGAGTAACAATAAAATTCATCACCTCTATCTTACCCGTCGCACATACATAGATTTGCCTGATTTAGGCGGCCAAAACATTTGTGGTTTCTAATTATTTTTAAATGATACAATTAGTGAAAAAAACTCCTTCAGCTTTTAAAATATGTTTTGATACATAAAATAATATAATTTAAACATAAAAATTACATATAAAATTAACTCTCCGTAATGTCTGCAGAGCCAGATTCTATGTCGGAGCAGGGTAATTAGATAGTTATGTTATGATCTGATTCTTCTTCCTGCTCTGACATCGGGTTAGGCTCTGCAGACATTAAAAGTTCAATTGTTTCGGGCAGGAAAGATTTCCGTGACATTTTCTTTATATCCCTCATACAACTGAACTGATTAAAGGGTCCGAAGCTAACAGAAGTGTTTGATAAATATCTAAGTTCCATTCTTCTCTGGAAAATTTTTAGAAGTGCGGTGATGCTGTAACATACATACGGTCTTTTCTACATTTTACTTTGATAAGGGAAGGTAAACATATTCGCGTAATACTTATACCTCCATGTCATTTGCGAAATTATTTTAAAGGCAGCTCTTGTGCTCTATTCAATTTTATTACATAATTAGAGCGACAATGTTATAACTCGGCAATTATATATAATATATTATAATAAATAGATAATCTTTATAAGCAACTTAATACGTTTTGCATATAAAAATAAATCACCGTAAAACGAAACGTCATGTTTTACGACCTTCAAAGACTTCATTAGAGATAGTCCTATCTACAAGCGATTATATATTATCTCTTTCTTTCATATATAAATACTAATTATATAGAGGAGGTGAGTTAATAAATACGAAGAAAGGAAACGCGTTCTTTAAGTCTATTTTACCTCAATTAAATAAGTACTTTAAAGACGACGAAATTTGATAAGGATAAAATTGAGTGAAATAGGTATTCAAGTATTAAATACAAACAACAGGTGAATTTTAATGTAAATAATGACGACGGATACCATTAAATCAAGATTCATGCAGCTTTTTGGCGGTAATGCGCCAAATAAGTATATATTTGAAGATGAACAGGTAATTTTGTTTTAAAACTTATAAAGAAAATTTACACCACAATTCCTAGCTATGACTCATATAATAATGACACGAAGTTTTCTAATGCAATTCATTGTTTTTTAAACCTTACTTCTAAAACTTTAAATATCTATTTTAGAAAAATGTACCTATTTCCTTTTTGGTTGCTAGGTTCGAATCCAGAGTCAAATGTTAATGGGTTTTCGGTGAAAATAATGTCAGCACCTGCACGGAATTTTCAACTGTACTTATTAATTGTTGATGTTAATTTTTTAATTCTTAACTTTTTTAGCAAGCTTGTGTATAATAAATAAATTATCTCAACAAAATCTATAATTTCTCACGCCCGATACTGAATTGGTATCATCTTCTCGAAATTTAGTTCTGACGGTGTTATAAGTTATTTAACCAAAAAGAAAAAAATAATCTAGTGCTTTAAAGAAATCCACTTGATGATAACTGGCAATGCAGTCTGGCATTTTTCCTGAAGTCAAAGGCCCCTAAAATACGACATTTTTTAAGAATTATTAGAATACCCCTAAAATATTCTGTAAAAAATTAAATAATATTCTGTATTATTTTTTGATATTCTTTGTTTACAAATATCTAAGACGTGAAATAGAAATTTGTGTTCCTTCAATTCAGCTGAATTCTGAAAAAAATCTTTTTTAACATCATACTCATATTTTGATCAGAAAATAATAAAAAAGAAACCATCAACACCCTCTAAATTTTTAACCCCTAAATTGGGAACCGTGAGATACTAGGTATATTATATAAGGTCGTTTTAAAGTATGGTATATGGATTTGTTCTGAATTAATTTTAAATGTTAAATCAAACGTGAATTAAAAAAAAACCCTGGAGTCCTCGGAATTATCCCATGTCGATGTAGAGCTCTTAGGCGTCTTTTTTTTTTTTTTTTGTTGTGGCTCTGTTTATACTTAAGCCAATGTCAAAGTTAAGTTGCAGCTTCTTCTTCTTCTTCTTTTTATGTATTGGCAATCAGCTACTTATACGAGCCATTTTTGCCAGTGTCGAGTTATAATTATCTTCACGTTCTTAATCTCTTCAAGTTAGTCATTGTCTGTCAGTCAGTCGAATTGTCGCCATCAACACTGCTATGGTGACACTGTTAATGGTATGTTGTAGGAATTTTGATGGAAAACGAAAACGTTGTAAAGCACTTTTATATGATATTCACTACATCCCAGCTGTTCTGTCACATCATATTACATAAAACACCATAAAAATTATCTAATATAACACGTTAAAACACTAAGATATCGAATATAATACAAGAGCACAACATGACGTTTTAGATTCCCGCCAAAAGTTCCTGGCGTCTTTAATATAAATGCCACACATCACGAAAGAAGCTTTTTCACAAGGAAAGTTCTTCTTCTTCTTCTTCTTATGTATTGGCAATCAGCTACATATACGAGCTATTGGTGCCAGTGTCAAGTTATAAATATTTTCACGTTTTTAGTCTTTCAAGTCAGTCGTTGTCTAAGTCAAATTGTCACCATTAACAGTGCAATGGCCACACTGTTAATGGTATCTTGTGGGAATTTTGATGGAAAACGAAAACGTTGTAAAGCACTTTTATATGATATTCACTACATCCCAGTATTTCCGCACATCACATTACATAAAATGCCATCAAAATTATCTAATATAACACGTTAAAACACTAAGATATCGAATATAATACAAGAGCACCACATGACGTTTTCAAATTCCCGTCAAAAGTCCAAGGAAAGTTCTGTTTATGTTCTAAAATCAAGTGTGGCCTGACATTTCGAGATGAAAAGCAAATAACAGTGCTGCCACTTACAAATTACTAGCCAACTTTTTGGATAATTAAATTAATATCTTAACTTTTATATTAAATAACCTGTACTTTGAATAATTCCTCCCAGCTCGTCTACTGGGCTTTAGCCTCTTTCACAGTAAGAGATTGACCTACCATACCACGCTGATCAGATGGGTTAGTATAAAGTTTTAAAGTTTTAAGTTTTATCCAGTTATCCTTCTTTTGCGCAGCTGTCATCTGCATAGTATATCCCTCAGTTGCCTTTTGCGACACCCACAGATAAGATAGGAGATGGTGAATTGTATTCTCACTCATTCTTCTATATGCTTTTTTAAGCATAACAACCACTCCTTCCCAACAATATGGCTAAAAGAAAAAAATATGTCCTACTTATTAAGGTTGCCATTCAAGAGATATATTAATAAAAGATTTTGGGTGAACATGTTTTTGGTTTCAGTGTGTAGTATTTGATGAAGAAGACTGCAAACAGGCGCCTGTGCATTTTTTAGTTGTGCCCAAGAGGCCTATACCTAAACTAATGGATACAACAGAGGCCGAAGAACAATTACTAGGTTTGTATTATATTTGGCTGTGTGACACTTCATTCCCCGACTCAACTTAATGCAGTGCGACGTTAATTCGTGTGCAGATTAAAAACAGATTTGTCATTTTAAGGATCTCTCATCGACTCGTGCAGTGTTTTCGCAGTTGTGATTCGTTATGTTTTGTTTGTGATTACGTAAATTGTGATAAATGTTTGTTCTTACACATTTGAAATAAAACTATTTTTACTACAGAGATCATGAACCATAAATGCTTGCAAATATAAACGGGATAGAATCCGTAAAAATAATTTTAATTCAAATTCAGAATTTTGTTCTTGTTTAAGCTTTAATACTGTTAAAATTGATTAGTTTTTATTCTCTTAAGTTAATATATTCTAAGTTATTATTCATTGCAGAATTTAAGTTTGTTTATTTCACTTAATTATGCATATTATATTTTAAAAAGCCGAAAGGCGAGGGAAATTTGTAGCAAATTGCCTGATCGTCGTTTGCCCCCTAGCCGATAACAGCAGGTGTGCTCTTTATAATGAGTTGTCTCCAGCTTACATTACACCCGAAAACGTAACGGAGAGGAATTATGAGTCACAGGTCTACACCTGTGACTCATAATTCCTCTCCGTTTAGTGTCAGCGACTTCCGACAAGTTGATTATTGTGAACTTGTTTCAGAAGCTTCTACATTTTAGTCAAAAATAAACGAGCTCTACAATGATCAGGGTTCACATATGAATAACGCATATAAAACCGCAATAATAATTGTCAAATATCGGGCCATAGTTTTGTGCCTCGCTCCCTGTCTAATCGTGTGTCCCACAGTTGAACGTGCAACTGATTACGCATTATCCTCTAACTACCAAACAAGTGCTACTGAAGACAATCACACCTATAAACATTGGTTTTCAAATAGTATGCGTCAAATAAAAACGAATGGTTTAAAAATAAAGTAATTAAACCTCCATAATCATAGGCTCGCGATATTCAGAGTTAGCGTCTAACTATGGAGTGTAATCTGAATATCGTTTTTTTTAAGAGCACTATTACAGTACTTCTTTACGCAATAAAATTGTACATTTGAACCACCAGGCATGAGCTGGCATCTATGTTGCAAACTCTGAATTTACGCACACGTCACTATAAAATCTCATGATGTCGAATTGCGCTGTCGCAGAAGTACCATCGCCATTCTGTAGGGTTATGTTAATAAGAGCTATTTCAATATTCAAAAACTGTTATTCCATACTAACCTGTCTTCGCCATTTCTTGGGATTTCTTATAGTCCGAAAAACCATAATAAACGCTGAGGCAAATGTGACATCTACTCCATGATAGTATCGTTTAGATACATCGATACTGATCAAAGGTGTTTCATAAGGAAAGAAATTTTGCCTCATAAAATGTAGATTCCTACCTCTTTCGCCTATCATTAAACCATACTTGACGCTTGATGCTTGTCGTCTGTATACATGATATACTGTAAATCAATCCTTACAGTTAAAGAAAGTGGATCGATCAAAATGATTGCTATCCCGGCAAGTGGGTGAAAAGCACAGAAATATTCTTAGCTGATGAAACATTTTTGACTGACTGACTGACATCTGAGAAAAAATTTCACAATTGAAGGGTAAAATCTACAGCTAGCAAAATCACAAAGTATACGGTCATAGCTTCAAATTGGGGTCAGCTTTATAGGATATGGCGTACTCTAAATGATACAATCTCGAGTCGCCCAAGAAATCTCTAGAACAAGTAGTGACTATAATAAATTTCGCATGGAAACAGTGCATAAATTCATAGATTCATCGCCATTCAAATTAAAGACTTGCTTCAAAACCAAAGGTATGGGTAAGCGTTGTTTTGAATAGAATTATTTTTTAATTATTCCTTAGACTTTAATAAATAAATACATACATATTTTATGAAGATTGCATAACTTAAAAAAAAATAATTTGTTTTAGAACTTATGGCCTAGGTATTATGGTATAAGTATTATGGTATGGTATATATATTATGATGTTTTATTGACTAGCTATGACATTGATTTTGTCGTTATTTTAACAGCAGATTTTTATACTATTTACCTAACGAATTTGTTGTTTTTTGGTTGTTTGATCCGGTGGTAGATTTTTGGATTAATTTTAATCAAAATGTTAAACTTTATATTATCTAAATGCACGTTGGAGGTTATGCAAATTTGTACAAACAGTTTGAATTTGAAATAACAAAATGATGCAGGCTATATGATATTTTGCAATTTTATATAATATTATATTCAGGATATATTATATTATATTCAGGGCATTTGCTGATCGTCGCTCGACGTATTGCCGAAAAGAAAGGAATAAATAAGGATGGCTACAGAGTTGTTATGAATGAAGGCCCTCACTCCTGTCAGTCAGTTGAAAAATTTTACGTCCAAGTTCTTGGTGGAAGGCAAATGTTATGGCCATTTTCATAAAATATATCTAAAAAATTATTGCTGCAGTTTTAATTCAAAGAATTAAGCGAAGAAGGGTATATTTATCATAGCCTCACCAAAGGTTAACTCTCTAAATCTTTGAGAGTATTGGGATCGTCGGCGTCGCAATATCTAGCCAATTCATGAAAATTGAAAGCTTTAGAGGGAAAGGGAAGACCAACGAAAAAATGATTTGACCGTGTGAAGCATGATAGACAGGGAGTAATAACAGAGATGACTTCAGATAATAATGCCCCAAGTAATTGAGATAAGAACACGATGATGCATCTTAATTGAAATAATATATTTTCTTTGTAACTTTTATGTTCCTGCCAGTGTTGAACACGATACAATGATTGTTTATTTGATTGATAAAAGATTTCTAATTTTCATTCTTGCAATGATGTTATCTAAATAATGAAGGGTAGCGGGCATTCCGTAACCTGGCCTAATACCCCTCAGGCCAATCGAACCCGCCACCGGGAGCGAGGTGGCAAGGTATCACCTCACACTTAGTCTTAGAGGATAGTGCAATGATCCTCTGTCCAACCACCCGCTTTACAGGTGCCATTGTAGTTCACATAAATACATTATTTTCATTGTTACAGGTCACCTATTATTAGTAGCAAAACAAATTGCTGTGGATATGGGATTGGATAAATCAGGTTACCATGTAATGGTCGATGTTAATCATCGGGATCTCAAACTAAAATCATTACATGTTTTTGGCCGAGCTCTACATCATATGTTGTGGCCAATTGGACCTGGCTCTAGACTATAAATGTTAGCTGCATACCATAGAAACAAAATTTTGTGTAGTATTTATATGAACTATTACGTATACTTACTACGTATATGTTATAAAACCTATATACTACTAGATATTATTTTCTTATACCTATTTGAATGATTTGTGATTCAATAAAGCTTATTATTAAATTAATTTAAATAAATTCCGTTTTTACTACTCTCAGTTTTTACTTTCTTCTAGTTTCACAACCATATCCCCAAAAACAGATATGCGATTACAGCCATACTCCATCAAAGAAGTTTTTAATGTGTCGTAACAAAATTGAACTTCAGCCTTGGTACTGAAATTTATTTTGGATAAATTGAGAAAATTCTCGCAATTATTTATTGTTTATTTGAACCAGCATTTGAACTGAGGCGAATTATATCAATGGATCAACGAGGAAGTTTATAATTAGTATATAAGCTGCTAGTTTCGGTAAATGTATGAGTAAGCTATGGATTCCTGAAATGTTTGAGACAAGTGCGACAGCCTAATTAAATTCAATGGCTAGACTGTAGCTGTGGGAACCTCATAAATTTACTGTGTAACTTGTATTCCTTAAGATAAAGGTACTAAATAAACGTTTGTCTTATTCTCAATATATAGATCTCACTATAGAACATGAGCCTACTCCAAAACGGGTGGAAAGTTATCTAAATTAGTATACTACATACAATAAGCTCTTTCGTCCGATCGTCTTGCAGAATTTACTGTCCAATTTTAGTAATTGGTAATTTGATATCAATGTCGGTAACACTGGACATAAAAATGTCAGAATTTTCTTCGATTCTATCATCTTGACCAGTGTTGCATAAAAATCGATAGTTTGACTATCGATAGTTAACCTCAAAAAGTATTCATACTATCGATAGGACTATCGATAGTATCGTACATATCAATACTATCGAGACTATCGATAGTATCGATAGCTCTCCACGAGCAATACTATTAATAACGGCGATACTATCGATACTATCGATAGTGATTCATTCGATAGTATCAATACTATCGATAGTATCGTTAATACCATTAGTTTTAGCGTAAAACTATCGATACTATCGATAGTATCGACTATTTCGGGCTATCGATTGCCAGAAAATTTTCAATAGTATTGCTTAAAAATATAAATACCGTAGTTGTGTCCCTGTTGCTTGTTTTCAGTGAATTTTGTGGTGACTTTTCTAGCAGTAACGTGCATTTGCGTTCTTACTTTGAAGCCCAAGTTAGCTAATAATGGTTAAGATCAATAGCCATTGAAAGTTGAGTAAAATTATAATGCTGCGAGACTTCTGGACAATTGGGTCGGAATGTGTGAATGAATGTAAGTGGTACCTTGTACTTGTACCACCCTGTTGACAGTTTTCTGTCTACAGCCGCGGGCCGGTGGTTCCGGGGTAGTACCACACTTTCGCCGAAGATCGGCGTCTGAGTAATGGCAATGTGCTATTGCGCTTCGTTCGGTGAGCGAAAAAGCTGGCAGTTCAACTGGGTGGGTTTGGGGATTTTATTAGTAGGCAGTGGCCTAAGCTATAATCTTAGTATTGCCAAGCTCCATGGGCGACTGTGACACTTACCATCAGGTGTGCTGCTTGCTCGTTCGCCACCATAAGCAATAAAATGAAAAAAAATGGTTTGTTCCAGTATACTAATGAAACTCAGAATGTCTATTACTATAAAATTTTAGTGTAATTATTAGCTTTGAAAGTTTCGGTTAAACAAAATTATGAAAAACATAATCAAGAATTCTGAGTTACAATTCTACACAGAATTATGGCCGTAATTAGTCATTAGATTTGTTGTATTTTTAGCGATATTAATCTAGTGAAGTAAATTTAACAGGGTCCGAAAAACATAAGTTCTCTGTATGCTCGAGCATATACATATATTGCAATGTGATCCATCTAGAAGGCTCTATTAAAAATATGCTTACATATATGTAACTTAACATTATAGGGATATAGATATATATATCTAACTGAATCCAAAATAATTTTTTAATTGTATATTATATACAATTGAAAATGAAATGAGCGAGATGCAACGTTGACATCAAAATTCCCGAATTGAAAACATTTAAACCATTGTGTTACTCTCTCTGACACCACATTAGGTCCATAAACGTCACAATTTGTTCACAGCTTGCGTTGCATGTATCTTTTTTGTAATAAAGTTTTAAAATATGTCGAATTTCTTCATAGGATTGACCCATTTTAACAAAAAGAAAAAAAAATGTGTGCGTGTAACCTTTACGCGCGATTGAAGTAAAAACTTCTTTGGCGTTGACATATATCACTGAAATGATTAAATATTAACTTAAATAAATAAATATTATATTATAATTATATCTATTATTCATGTGCTTTACAATGATTATTAAAATGTTATATTAATATTGTTCATTCGAAACAGGTAATTGAAGCAAGTACAGTAGTTCATTATAAATTTTAATATATATAGTTAAAATTTGCAAAAATTTCTATAGCGCGATTTAGACTCTAATACATATCCTCTTAGAATCCATTAACTTTGTTACAGCGCCATCTAGTAATAAATTATGATCCTATTTAAAAAAATCTGAGTTACTCCCTAGTCGTGCCTAAAGAAGTTTTACTTCAAAAAGAAAATAAATAAATGAAATAATCCAAGAATATGACATAATACTTCCACATTCCCACCGAAACTCAAGAAATATTGACAGCAGCAAGTATTGCTATTATAATTGTTTCACTTTGTTAGTATCACAAATTTAATGTTATTCACCTGACTAAAATTTGTTCTACTCTTCTTCTTCTTCTTATGTATTGGCAATCAGCTACATATACGAGCTATTGGTGCCAGTGTCAAGTTATAAATATTTTCACGTTTTTAGTCTTTCAAGTCAGTCGTTGTCTAAGTCAAACTGTACCATTAACAGTGCAATGGCCACACTGTTAATGGTATCTTGTGGGAATTTTGATGGAAAATGAAAACGTTGTAAAGCACTTTTATATGATATTCACTACATCCTAGTATCGCCGCACATCACATTACATAAAATGCCATCAAAATTATCTAATATAACACGTTAAAACACTACGATATTGAATATAATACAAGAGCACCACATGACGTTTTCAAATTCCCGTCAAAAGTCGTCTTGTTCTACTCTATGATGACACAAATTTAAATAAATTTCTTTAATAATAATGTCAGACTTGGCTTACCACATAACATAACTTTACACAACAATACTATCGAATAGTTGCTGGCTATCGATAGTCCAAAATAGTCGATACTATCGATAGTATCGATAGTTTTGAGTTAAAACTAATGGTATTAGCGATACTATCGATAGTATTGATACTATCGAATGAATCACTATCGATAGTATCGATAGTATCGTTGTTATTGATAGTATTGCTCGTAGAGAGCTATCGATACTATCGATAGTATCGATAGTATTGACGTATTACAATACAATCGATATACTATTGATACTATTGCTTATACGTAAACTATCGATAGACAATTGATTGTCTATCGATAGTAGACTATCGATATGCAACACTAATCTTGACATCTTGTGAAGATGGCTGGCGATAAAAGTGGAGAGTGTAAAATGGTTGGCGAAGTAGAAAAAGCTCAAACTGCCGCTGCCGGTGGCGATACTATCTTTGGTAAAATTTTAAGAAAAGAAATACCAGCAAAATTCGTCTATGAGGATGAACAGGTACATTCCATATGTTGCCGGCCGGCCGAATTATACGAAATATTTTAGAGAACCAGAAAACTACCTACCTAAATATTTATTTTGATCGGTGCCTTAGATATACAAATATTGATTATATTTTTTGTGCGCACCACATTATTACAATTATGATTGGTTATATGTGTCAGCTGATCATAACAATAATTGTGGAGACAAATTTGATATTATGATTTCCATTTAAGTATGTAACTTTTTATTTCTAGTACCTTCTATTCGTAGCTGTGGTTGTCGAATCTCTATATTCTATTATGAAAAGTCACATTAACACTTCACATAAGAATCTGATTTTCCTAGTCAATGTTCTTTTAAAAATTGAATTTATAAGTAAACATAATTTTTCTTTATTTTTGTTTTATAGTGTGTGGCCTTCCGTGATGTAGCGCCTCAAGCTCCCACTCATATCTTAGTGATTCCAAGGAAGCCTATCGCGCAGTTATCCAAGGCAGATGATGAGGATGAAAAGCTTCTTGGTAATATTAGTTATATATTGCTCATTCCTAGCAGTAATTTATATCATCATCATCATCACAGCCCATAAATGCCCCACTGTTGGGCTCGGGCCTCCTCCGTAATGGAAGGGAAATTAAAGTACTATACCGCACTGGTCAGACGTGTTGGTATAGGGTTTTGTTACGAATTTTCCTTCTCTCGCATAGATGTTATACACATTTTAAATCCCTAAGTCGTCTTGTATTCAATATATTTTGATATTATTCAACATAATTATAATAACAATTCTCAGCTATTCACCACCCCATATCTTACCCACGGGTAAGATATGGGGTGGTGAATAGTATTCTTACTCTCTCATCACACGGAGCATAATTTATAAAGGCAAACCAAATTATAAATGCAATCTTTGATTGAAAGTCATCATATAAAGGTATTATGCATAGGGCTATTCAAGATGGACTGAGAACATGAAAGATGCAGACAATCAATATATTCAAGTGGCATTATTTAATTCTACATACAAGTCTCATAGAAGTCTAAGTTTGACAATGGATTTTATTTGATATGGTTTTTGGTATCAGAATTCGTGAAGACAATGGTGATTACTCAGAACCATTTTAGATTACTGCTTAATTTGATAAGCAATTACAGACACTGCTCTCATATTTATTACAAAATTATCTGTATAACCTTAGAAGAAGAAAAAGGGGGTATTTAAGTTTGTTTGGGTTCCAACTTGTAGTCCTTAAGATTAGAATATCCAAACAGCTTTGTAATAGATTATAGATTAAAATTAAAGAAAAACTATAATTTTAAAATTCAATAAAACATTCTCCTGCTCGTATTCTTATTACTTAGGGTTGACGCAATATGTACTCCTCATCCTACATATTGCAAAATTTATTGGCAATAGTTTTATGACTGGTCGCCTGCCTGACATCAAACTTCCTTGGGAATGTAATTGTTGACCAAACGGCATCAGGTGGTGTTGTTTTCTTTTACGACATCCACGAGCAAAGTAAGGGTTGGTAGTATTCATAGCTACCACACTGCAAAAATTTAATGAAACACAAAGTTTTGAATTATATTAATTTCTTTTTTAGGCCACATGATGATTGTAGCCAAGAAAGTTGCAGCCCAAGAGGGTCTCGACAAGACTGGATTCCGTTTAGTTATAAATGATGGAAAGAATGGTGCACAGAGTGTTTATCATTTACATATTCATATTCTTGGTGGACGCCAAATGCACTGGCCACCTGGTTAAGAATAGAAAGTTTAAATTTTCATGAGTAAACTTGTTGCTTTTAGTTTTACTGTTTTTATTTATGTCTTTATTAATAAGGGGCCATTCATAAATTATGTAAGGCATTTTGGGTGTTGACTGAATATTATAACTTCTTACTATAGGCAGGGAGGGGGTAGTGAACCGACATTACGTAAGATAATAAATTGAAAATTACTAATTTTGGTCAAAACTGTGATAGATTGATTATATTAATATTATTGCAGTGAGTTAATAATACCTACTTGTAGTAAGAAGATTGTTGTTCGGTACAATACCAGCACGAAGCAACGCAACATCGCGAGCCAATCAGTATGCGTTAAAGTGACGCGATATGCTCTCTGATTGGCCCACATAGTGTCAAAGACCATAGTAATATTTTTCTGTTTGCCCTCTGCTTTGTAATTATTAATATAGAAATATACGTTGTTCACACACAAGACTGTGTATGAATTTATTGGTATACCTTGAAACCAGGAAGCTCAGATTACGCACAAACATTTTACGGTCCTTCGAGCCGGATATCTCAATAATATACCAATAATACATCAATTATACATCAGTAATTTCAACTTTACAATTTATTCATCGAGCGAAGCAACCTTTGAATAACCTCTGCTGCATTGTACGGTGAAATATCAACAAAGAAGCTATTAAGTGGTCAAGTTCTGGTGGATTGAAGTGAGGGTGGTAAGGTTGCCCACTGCGCAAAGTGATTCGACAGGTAATCGTGCCCGCGTTTATACCAGTTCAATTATCAGTGTTTTCACGTAAGTACACCACTTTCTATAGCCACCGGGATGTCATTAAGTAAAGATAGTGAACTTTCAACCAAAAAACGTGACAGATCTCCTTACAAAGACATCGGCGATCCTAAAACTGAACAAATCCTGCGAGATTTAATTAGAAAACGTGGTATATTAAAAGGCAGGTTAACTAAATTGTCCAATTATTTAGGTAATATTAACGTATCCACGAGTGAATCAAAAATTGATCTCAAATTTCGCGTAAAGGGTGCCGAAATCTTATTTAATGAACTTAATGAGATACAGTCGAAGGTTGAGGAGTTAGTATTAGATTGTGACATCGATGAGCAGTTAGATCAACGGCAGTTGTTCGAAGACAGTTATTATTCTACCCTCGCTCGAGCTGAATCTATTCTTAACGTCGGTGAGGAGGTCGCTAATTGTTCAAATACGTATCAACGTTCTAACAAATCGTCAGTTAAATTACCTATTATTACGCTGCCTACATTCGATGGCTTGTATGAACACTGGCTAGAATATAGGGATACTTATTTATCATTAGTGCACACGTCAAATGATATAAGTGATATCCAAAAATTTCATTACCTTAAGTCATCTCTTAGAGGAAATGCCGAGCTAGTCATAAGCGCGCTCGAATTATCTGCTACCAACTATTCAGTTGCGTGGGAGTTACTTTTAAATAGATATGACAATGACAGGTTATTGGTGCATAGTCACGTCAAATCGTTGTTTGCAATACAGCCCCTCCCAAAGGAGTCTCCTTCACTAATTAGGAAACTCATAGATACTGTCATAAATAATTTACGCGCACTAAAAACTCTTGGTGACCCGACGGACAGTTGGGACACTCTTATTATTTACATTATTGCTTCCAAATTAGACAAAATTACAGAACGAGAATGGGAGGAACACAAGGGGTTATTACTATCGAATACGAACTCTAAAACAAAATTAAAAATTGATTGTTTAATTAACTTTTTAAAAACTAGGGCTGATCTACTGGAGACATTGGCATTATCGCATAATAATTTACAATTAAATCAACGTAATTACACAGAAACGAAAAAAAATAGCTCAATCGTAAGGAGTAATGTTTCATCAAAATCGTTACAGCATCAGTCGCCAACTGTTTCCGACCGCAAAGCGCGTAGATCATGCGTAGTGTGCAATAGTAAACATCCAATCTATTCCTGCACTCAATTTATTAATATGGATTTGCAATCTAAATTAAAGATTATTAAAAACAATAACTTGTGTGAGAATTGTTTACGTGCAGGACATTCTGTGGATAGTTGTTTATGGGGGCCTTGCAAACATTGTAATTTAAAACATAATTCGTTAATACATCCTAATGAATTAAATAATATTTGCAGTACCGGGCAAGACACAACGATTGCTGCGACGAGCGCATCGAACGCGCGCACGCGCACCTCGCTGCCGGCGCTGCCGCTCACTGATACACTCAGTGAATGCGGCAACGGCGACGGTATACAATTTATACAGTCTAGCAACGGTCACGTTGATACGCTAACAAATACAAAATGCGTAGACGTGCAACCCATTCTGTTATCTACTGCGTTAGTGGACGTTCGCGATAAATATAATAAGTATCATATCGCTTGCGTATTACTTGACAGTGGTAGTCAGAGTTGTTTTATTACACAATCTTTCTGTAAATTATTAGACATTTCGCTAATACAGTCCACTTATGAAGTACTGTGATTGTGTTATTGAATTTCCTACTCCACGTAGGAAATTCAATAACACAATGTACACAAACATGTGACATTGAAATTAAATCACGCATTAATTCTTATTCCACACAAATTGAATGTTTTGTTCTGCCAAAGATTACCGCTATATTGTCTGCCGTGCAGGCACAACGTGAACAATTCAAAATTCCTAAACACTTACAGCTGGCTAATAATCAATTTTTAGACCCGCAAAAGGTAGATATTTTAATAGGTGCGGATCGATTTTGGGACTTGCTTATCGACGGCAAGATACGCTTATCCAACGGTCCGTTCCTGCAAAACACGAAGTTGGGTTGGATAATTTCGGGCCCCATTAATAATATTACGCATAAGGGTTCTGTCCAATGTAACTTTACTCATTCTTTAGATAACCAGCTACGCCAATTCTGGGAGCTGGAAGAGTTACCTAGGCCTCGGGATACGCACACAAATAAAGAGCGGGCCTGTGAACAGTCTTTCATATCAACCACTACACGCAATGAGGATGGAAGATTTTGTGTTCGCATACCCCTCAAGGAATCACCCGACGTTTTAGGTGAATCGTTCTCTCAGGCGAAACGTCGTTTTCTATCGTTAGAAAAAAGGTTAGCACACGCACCCAGCAGTTACAAGAAATTGTATACTGAATTTATACATGAATATATTAATCTAGGCCATATGAGTCGGATTGATACTATCATGAATCCGCATTATTTCATGCCACATCATGGCGTGTTTCGAGAGCACAGCACGACGACAAAACTTCGCGTAGTGTTCGACGCTAGTGCTGCGACCAGCAATGGTAAATCTTTTAATAGCATTCAGTTGGTAGGACCGCCTATTCAAGGGGTCTTGTTAGGTATGCTGTTACATTTTAGGCAATTTAAATACACAGCAATTGCAGATTATGAGAAGAAGTACCGCCAAGTACTTGTCGATCCTTCTCAACGAGACCTGCAACTCACTATATGTGACGATCCTATGAAGTCGCTCGAATTTTATCGCTTAAATACCGTTACGTACGGAACGGCATCGGCACCTTTTCTAAGTGTCAGGTGCCTAAAACAACTCGCAGCTGAATGTAAGGTAGCTCCGTTGAAACCTGTAAGTATACCACGGCTGAAGTTATGTGGTGCTAAGCTATTTAGGAGGATTCACAGTACACTTACTCGTAGGTTTGATGACGTCACGTTCTGTACTGACTCGACAGTGGTGTTAGGTTGGCTGCGCATGGCACGTAGCTTACTTAAAACTTACGTGCAAAACCGAATCGCAGAGATACACGAAATTACGGGTAGGCTTACTTGGCGACACGTCAGTAGTAAAGAGAATCCCGCGGACCTAGTTTCGCGTGGGGTTAACCTTGAGGACCTATCGTCGTCAATATTATGGTGGGAAGGCCCGAAATTTTTGAATGATATTAATTTTAGTAATAAATTAAATTCTCAAATATTTTCAAATGATATTTATACCTCTTCTAGTGAATTACCTGAATTAAAATTAAACATCATAAATTCATTAATTGCAAAATGTAAGGGTGATGAATTCGTATCATTTTTTCCATTTAATCGGTTCTCGCATTTTAAACGTATGAGTCATATCGCTGCCTATGTTCTTCGTTTCATTCATAGTGCGCACGGCAAAACAAATCCACTAACTAATGCTATCTCTGTCACTGAATTAAATTGTGCCATTAATGCGCTCGCTAAATGGTCACAAATGGAATCATTGCCTATTGAATATAATTTAATAAAAAATGGCAAGAGTCTGAAGTCAAGCGATAGACTTGCAGGTTTAAGTTTGTTTTTAGATAACAATAATCTAATTAGAGTAGGTGGGAGATTGAAGAATTCACCTGAATTTAGTTATAATAAAAAGCATCCGATACTTTTGTCGTCTGAACATTATTTTACACTTATGTTGTTTCGACATGAACATAATCAATCTATGCATTGCGGAATGCACGCATTATTATACCGTTTACGCGAGAGTTGGTGGCCGTTGGCGAGTAGGAAGTTGGCTAAGCAGGTGACTCAGCAATGTATCATATGCAGACGTGTTAAAGGAAAAACATTAACCCCTCTCATGGGTAATTTACCTAAAGAACGCATAACTGTTAGCTTTCCATTCTTTCGCACAGGAGTTGACTACGCAGGGCCAGTGTTCATTCTAAATCGAAAGGGGCGCGGCGCGAAATTAATAAAATCTTACATATGTTTGTTTATTTGTTTCACTACACGCGCAATCCACTTGGAGCTGGTTAGCGACCTCTCCACCGATGCTTATTTACTCGCGTTTAAGCGTTTTATTTCACGACGCGGTAAGCCGTCAGAAATGTATTCGGACAACGGTCGTAATTTTGTTGGCCTATATAATAAATTTTTTAAGTTTTTATCTAACTGTAAAAAAGAAATTATTGATTACGCAAGAGATCAACAAATAAAATTTTCTTTCATCCCTCCATATTCTCCGCATTTCGGTGGCTTGTGGGAAGCTGGGGTGAAATCTTGTAAATACCATCTTCGCCGTGTGGTGGGCAATTCGAACCTAACCTTCGAGGAGTTTACCACCGTACTTTCACAAGTTGAAGCGATATTGAATTCACGACCGCTATTACCACTATCATCTGATCCTCAAGACTATCTTCCTCTCAGCCCTGGACATTTTTTGATCGGTAGACCACTTACCGCACCAGTTATTGAGAACGATTTGAGAGATTCATCAATTCATCGATTGAATCGCTACCAGCGATTAGAACAGATCCGGCAGCAATTTTGGTCACGCTGGTCTAAAGAGTACATCTCCGAGTTGCAAACTCGAACTAAATGGAGACAAACAACTACCAATTTGAAACCTGATACGCTTGTCGTAATAAAGGACGTAAACCTGCCACCATTGAAATGGCAATTAGGGAGAATTGTGAAGTCGATTCCTGGCAGCGACGGCATTTCTCGAGTAGCTGACATCCGCACATCGTCAGGCATCGTGAGACGGTCTTACAACAAAATATGTCCTCTTGTACAGGATAATTAACAATTAGTTGAATGCTGGTGCTTTCAAGGCCGCGGGCATGTTCGGTACAATACCAGCACGAAGCAACGCAACATCGCGAGCCAATCAGTATGCGTTAAAGTGACGCGATATGCTCTCTGATTGGCCCACATAGTGTCAAAGACCATAGTAATATTTTTCTGTTTGCCCTCTGCTTTGTAATTATTAATATAGAAATATACGTTGTTCACACACAAGACTGTGTATGAATTTATTGGTATACCTTGAAACCAGGAAGCTCAGATTACGCACAAACAATTGTAATATAAGATATTTTCAGAATAGACGGAGTTATATTTGATCAATAGGGCCTTTTCTTATAAAAATTCTTATTAATTGGCATTGGGCTAGTTACAATCTTATGATGTCTTACGGTAGCGGGGAGGGGGCCAAATCATTCTTCAAAATCCCTTACGTAATTTATGAACGGCCCCTAACAGACTCCTAAATCCTCTGTGTGGCAACAGTAAAAAAAACACTCAACCCCCATCTTTGCCTGAGGATCTAAGACTAGTAGAGATATGCAAATAACATTGATGTCAGATAAGGAAAACCTTACATAAAACCCTATGCCAACATAGATATATTTAGACAGCTAGCATGTGCATTGCACATCAGCTCAATATCGTGAAAAAGGCTTGCAGACAATCATCATCATCTCAGCTCATAAATGTCCCACTGTTGGGCTCGAGCCTCCTCCATAAGGGAAGGGAAATTGACCTACTATACTATGCTGGTCAGACGTGTTGGTATAGGGTTTTGTTTCGAGTTTACCTTCTCCCGCATAGATGTTATATGTGATTTATATCCCTTAGTCGTCTCGTACCACTTATCATCCCCAAGGGTAAATAAATAATCGATTTTTACGAAGAAATCGATTGTTTTCCATTATTTAAAAATGTATATACTTTTCATATTCCAATAACAAACCTAAGAGATTCATATTAACAATTTATCAGATTAAAATGAAATAAAATTATATGAATAAAAATCAACCAATTCAAATTTAAAAATTCATCAAAGCGAATATTCCTTTAAATTTTCAAAGTAAGCATTCCTTTAAATTTCAAAATAAGCAAACCAAATGTAATTATTGACACATTTTTATTATCATAAAAAGGAAATGATGAGCATCCTAACAAAATAACAACCTTATTGTCTCAAAAACTAAAATATAAATCACAACAAAAAAATGCCATAAATGTCCAGTACTATTTTACATTTAGGCCTACGTCAAAGAGTAAAGTTATTAAACTGAAAAAGAGTGGCAACTCGATGATAAAATATGCATGTATGGAAAGTGCTGCTACCCAGAGTTTAAGCGGTGAACTAAAGTTGAAGTGATATATATACATATCTACATGTGTATGTGTAATTATACAGAATATTCTTTTACTATGAGATCTACCCTGAAATATAAAAAAAACCATATCAGCTGATATCGAAACAATAATAATATAAGTTTAACAATGAAAATTGATATAATTTTCAGAAAGTACATCAATAATCGAAAATAGATCGATGACAGTAACTACCTACACTATGAACAAAAAATAACAATTCTCAGTTGTCAAACGTTTGACAGACAGGACAAAATGGCAGCTGCTAAGTTTGTACAACCAGTCTGTAGGCGGCGCGACGGTCAGTAAAAAAAAGTAATGGTTTAAGTGTGCCCCCCCAGGCCTACGTCTAGCAGTGGATGGTAATAGCCTGATTTGATGATTTTTTTTAGGGAGGCATAGTTCGGAGCGTGTAGGGGGGCATAGTCCGGAGCGTGCACGTCGCGTCCCCTGCCAGTCTAGTTAGACTTCAATCCGGCTCATATGCGTACCGCAGTGCGGGTTAGGGTGTCCCCCGGAGGCGACGCGTACCGACCCGCCCCCGTCGGTACGAAAATCTGCAGATGCGGCGATGGAGGCCACCACCCATCACGCCTTGCCCAGTCAAGCGAGTTGAGGAGAGAGAGCAGAGTGCCGGGTGGGTACGTGGAATGTAAGAGGTTGTGTGGAAGGTAAGTTGCACGAGCGGATAACCGTCATGGCGGACAAACAGCTAAACGTGCTCTGTGTAACAGAGACCAAGCGAAGGGTCAGCGACGCCTGCAATCTTCCTGGTGGCGGGATGGCCGTGTGGTCTGGTGTACCACAGAGCGATCGAGCCAGCATGGGGGTAGGAGTGCTGTTGTCCTCTCGCTTGGCCTCAGGTGTGAAGGATTACGGAATTTATGATCCCAGACTTCTTTAGGTCCGTATAAAACTAGGTGTCACCTTTCACGATTGTAGCATATGCTCCCGTAGGATCCTCGGTCGCATCAGACCTAGAGAAGTTTTGGGATAATGTTAGGGAAATTCTGGATATGGCAGAAACCAGTGAACGCGTGCTTGTATGCGGAGATTTGAACGGATGGGTGGGGACCAAGCGTCCCGACTATGAGGACGTACTTGGTCCCTTTGGTGATAAGAGAGTGAACGACGCAAGTAGGGTCATAGCGGAAGTATGCAAGGAGAGAAACCTTATTGTGTCAAAAACATTTTTCCAACATAAGGATATATGTATACATGGAGAAGGAATGAACAGAAAAGTATAATAGATTTAATTTTGGTAGACAGTCGCCTCCGAAGCAAAATATTGGACGCAAGAGCCTACAGGGCCCCACAGTCGATACGGACCACTATCTCGTTATTGCGAGATTTAGTGGTCTGTTCAGAAAGTGGGGGCACTGGCGAGAGCGTGTCCACTTCGGAGGGCTTGAAAGAATAAAGATTGAAAGTTTACAAGAAGAATGTGTAAGAGAAAAGTATGCAGAGGGTGTCCAAGCACGGCTGACGATAGCAAGCCAGCCGCAATCGGACATAGAAGAATGCTGGAGAATATTGAAAGAGAGTATGGTAGATACAGAAGTATGTGGAAGCTCAAAGAAGCACAGAAAAACAAATGGTGATGCTTGGTGGTATGCGGAAGTGGCAGCTTCCGTAGAGCAAAAGAAGAAAGCGTGGCTGGACTATGTCTGTTCTTTGAATCTGAATGACAGTATGACTGAACAATGTTTGAAAAATGGTAAGGCAGCGGGCATTGATATGGTGTCTGTCGAGATGATCAAGCTTGGCGGCTCCTGTGTCTAGGAGGCGTTCCTGTTGTTACTCAATTTATGTTGGAGCTCGGAAATGGTTCCCAGGAACTGGAATAGCGCAGTCATCGTGCCTTTGTTTAGAAACAAGGGTTCACGTTATGACTGCGCAAATTAGAGCCATAAGCTTCACCAGTTTGGCAGCAAAAGTGTATGCTAAAATTATTGAAAGGAGAATGAGGATGGAGTCCGATGGTTTACTGTGTGAGGCACAAGGAGGTTTCAGGAGTGGAAGGGGATGCATGGATCAAGTGTTCTCTCTGCGCAACATTGTGGAGAAGCATCTGGCTCTAGGTCAGAGGGTTTTCTGCAGCTGTGGATCTGGACAGAACATTTGACACGGTTGCACGAAAGAAACTTTGGGACATTTTACCGGAATATGGTATTAACGGTAAACTGCTGCAGGCTGTGTAGTCCAATTACATGGGCTGTAGATCTTGTGTGCGGCTGGATGATGGAATGCCGCCTTGATTTGACGTCAATATCGGCGTTAAGCAGGGGTGCGTTCTATCAGCCTGGCTGTTTATCATATATCTGGATAAATGTCTCCCAAGGTTGAACGATATGAATGTGGGAGTCCAGATGGGCGACTCAGTGGTCACTGCCTTGCTCGATGCCGATGATACAGTCCTGCTGGCGCAGTCAGCGACTGACCTGCAGACCCTAGTCGACACAATGACAGAAGATTGTAAGAAATGGGGTTTACGCATGAATGTGAGTAAAACCAAAATAATGGTATTTGAAAGAGATGAAGCCAGAACAGATGTAAGAGTACAATTAGGCAATGATGTACTAGAACAAGTGGATGAATTTGTATATCTTGGATGTGAATTTAGCCGAGATGGAAGGTACACCACTGGTATAGAGCGAAGAGTAAATGCGGGAAATACAGTGAACGGAGCGTTGGGACAACTTCTCGGTAGCCATTACCTCAGCCAGAAGGCATGTGTAGCAATACATACTTGCTTGTCCCAACATTACTATATGGAAGCGAGAGTTGGGTATGCAAAAAAAGTATGAAAGTAAAATTAATGCGGTCGAAATGCGATCTCTACGGAAAATCTGTGGAGTTAGGCTGATCGATCGCATTCGTAACGACGACGTAAGAGAGCGAATAGGTATGAAAGAGAGTATTGGTGTAAAGATGCGAAAGTGAATACTCCGATGGTTCGGGCATGTGGAAAGAATGCCGAACGAACGTCTGGTTAAGAAGATATACAATGCGAAAGTGGAAGGATGTAGGTACCGGGGGAGACCGAGACTAACCTACCTAGACCAGATTGGTCATGTACTGAAGGAAGGTGGAGTCAAGAGTCTCCGAAACCGGCGAGCGTGTATGAAGAGAATTATGAATGTTGAGGAAGCGAGTGAAGTATGCAAGGATAGAGTTCTCTGGCACTCTGTTCTCTCTGCCTACCCTGCAAGGGACATGGCGTGATGGTATGTATGTATGCTGTTTTAAATTTGTAGTATTACTGCAAGTTTTTAGCTCTTTGGAACAGTACTTGCATATTGCTGTATGTTTCTTAATCGTAAAATATTTTCGCCAACCACTTTTAGGTGTTTTACTATTGGAAGACATTTTTATTGTTTACCAACAACTACATATATTATGGCACTCTTAACTTGTAAATAATAACGGATTTACTTCGAGTTTTATTCATCCGTTCCATAGATGGCGCTTCTCATAAAAATCGATTAAAACGCATAATTTAAATAATCGATTTTTTAAAAATCGATTAATATTATTATAAAAATCGATTATAAAAAATCGATTATTAGAAAAAAATAATCGATTAAAATAAAAATCGATTATTTTTTAACATCCCTAGAGTACGCGTAATGCAAGCGCGGCGAAAACGCGCCACAGAACAAAATACTCAGAGAGAACGCGCTGACTGGTTCAAATTAGTTGTCGCCTAGCCTTTCGTCCATTGAGTACAATTTATTTTATAGTGCATATAGACAGTTTACATTTGAGTTCTCAAACTACCTATAGTAGTATTTCCGTCAATATGTAATAAAACATTGATTAATTTAACTATTTTTTTCATTTCTCACTCCTGCTCTATTATGCGTATCTGACAAAGTCCCGTACACTTCACTCATTTGTGAATTTAAAAATTTAATGAGTCCATACTCAAAAGTATTGATACTTTAATATAGTATCAACTGTGGTATCGATACTTTAATTCAATATTACTATCGAGCACTAGATAGAAGAAAGAATTGGCGACCGAAGCCCATACCAATAATCCTATGTAAAATTAATAATTTAAAAAACTGTCTTAAACATTAATACCCGTTAGAACTGCTACTCGAGCCCCCAAAGATCAGGTTTTTGCTAGTTTTATTGTGTTACTGTGAAAACAATCAACAAACCAACGAATGTCGGTCAGTATTCACTTAAACAAACAACGTACATTCGTTAATGCGCGCATACTTTTCTAATATCTGAATTGATATATTCAATTTCCTCTTCTAATTCAATTACATACTCGTATATGAATATAAGATTGACAGTTAACTTGCTATTATGTTAAAATAACGACGATCGCCTCAGTAGAATAATTTACTTACTCTGTGGATATATTTCGTAAATTCGTAGTACCATATATATAAAGTACTCTATGATTCGTAGCGTACCGGGTTGAGAGCCCTCAGCGCTCACCCATAGTCCGGGTTAAGCTGTGACAGCCATCTGCGGCTAACAGCTAAAAGACAGACACAAAAAAAAAAAAAAAAAAAAGATTCGTAGCATCTCTACTTAATCTGTGGTTGTAGTTGAGTTGGTTTGGTTTGGTTATCGTTGTTTTCGGAAAATAAGTAAACATGTGTGAAAATCACGTTATTAATACCATATTTACTGATTTTCAAAAAAGCATTGATGCGGAACAAGAAATACGTGAGGTAATAAGTACATTTTCTCTTAACATAGCACTGTGTAATTAAATTTTCCTCTGTGATTGTCTTTAATAATATCATTAATTTATTAGTGAGGTTTTGTATTATTGTTATATTTATCAACTACTTACTCTAGAAGAAACTTAATCAATCGCTTACATATACATATTATTCTTAAATATTAAAATATTTTAGGTTGTGTGCTAAAAGTAAGGTAGTTAATATTAGCTGTGTGGTAGGGGCTACTAATACTACCAACCCTTACTTTGCTCGTGGATCTCGTAAAAGACGAGTAAGAGCCTTATAACGACCTGGGCCAACTCTATTTGATGCCGTTTGGTCAACAATTATATTCCCAAGGAAGTATGACGTCTGGCAGGCGGCCGGTCTTAAAACTATTGCCAATAAATTTTACGATATGTACTATGAAAGAAGAGTACATAATGTATCGACCCCAAGTAATTGGGATAAAAGTAGGAGCATGATGAATATCCTTATTCAAATGCTATATGAGGCCAGCAACATATCTTTTTCTTTAAACGAGTGGAAGATCAAAAGACATTATGTAGGTATACCGTGACTGACTGTATAACTGTGACAATCCTGTCTGAAGCCCTTTGAGTGCAATCATAGGTGTAATATCCCCAGGTTGGTAAAGCTCTTAGTAGGTTTTTACAGCACCCTCAAGTAATGGCTAGGTGTTATGCCTGTCAACTATCAAATCTAATGATAACAGAGAAATATGAATAATAAAAACATCTTTAAATGATTTAATGTCCTCTGAAATACAAAGATATTTCCTTAGGCTTTGGTAAAAAAAATAAAATATAGATGTTATCTTTATATATATAATTCTTATGTATGTCACTGAACTCCTCCTAAATGGCTAGACGGATTTTGTTGAAATTTTTTGTGTTTGTTCAAGTGCATTCGAGAAGGTTTAGATTCAGAAGAACCTGGTAGGTGGCGTTGTGATCGAGTTGTGGTATTTTTACTTTTAGTACATTGATTGTTAGGCGGAAGTTTGCCAGGCCCACTAGTTATTAATATATTATATATACTTGCTTTCATATAATGACTTATGAAGAATACAATTCCCCACCCCTATTTTGCCCATGGGATATAAGATGATAGACTAAGGATTATAATATGCAGATAACATCTATGCAAGAGAAGGAAACTTGAAATAAAGCCATAAAACAATCCATCTTACCAACATGGTATCATAGGCATATTGTGGAGGAGATTTGAGCTCAGAAATCAGCTGGGATCATCTTGATGATCGTTCTATAATAAAAAAAATATGCATAAAAATTAATTTACGATAATATAGTATTCATTATCATCTCAGCTCTAATATGTCCTGCTGTGGGGTTCGAGCCTCCTCCATAATGGAAGAGAAATTGACCTACTATGCCACACTAGTCAGATGTGTATAGTGTTTTGTTTTGAGATTTCCTTCTCTTGCATAGATGTTTGTTTTATATTTCTTAGTCGTCTCTTACAATCATCCACGGGTAAGATAGGGGGTGGTGAATTGTATTTTTACTCTGTCACCATACTGAAATGCAAAATATAATATTGCATTATATATAATAATTGATTTGCAATTCAATAAAGATTTATTTAATTAAATAAGCACATTGTGTAATGTTTTTAGATTATTCGTAACATATGCAAGGATATTGGGCAAATATCTAGAGAGGTGACCACAATTCTACAAGTCATACATCACAATGAAGCAGGAAGTGAGTATGACAGTCTATATTTGCATGTTTTTTATTGCCCATTGGTGACACACAAGTCAGCAGCTCACCCGATCGGCAATGAACTGACTGTTGCAATGCTGATAACTTACAGTTAAGGGTACTGACTTCAATCTTACTGCTGTATATGGGTGAATCCTACTGCAGTATTCACTTCTTCATTTCACAGCTATGTAACAAGTTTGCGCAATTTGCTCAATTTCTGTTATGGTAGTGTCGTAAACACAGTAGAGTATAGCAGTAATTAATATTTAGCTGGTTTATATTAGGGATAAAAAGTATTAACCGAGGTGATCAATTTATGCTAAGGTTTAAGATAATAATTATTTTCATAGGTTTAATATCAATAATAATAATAATTAAATTATTTCCATAGGATTTCAATTCTGTCGACAGTTCTCATGCCTGCTTTGTGTTTTTTTTTGTCAAACAAAAAAACACAAGTTTTCCTTCTTTTTCATACATGTTATATGCATATTTATACCTAAGTCGTCTTTTACGACACCCACATATAAGATAAGAAGTGGTTTGTTTTCTTACTCCGTATGTAGAAGTAGAAAATTATTGTAAAATATTTAACAGTCAAATTCCAATTAAAATATGTTTCATGTCAGTTGGACCGGCATGTCAGAAAGCAAGAGACTCATTTGAGAAGGCAAGAGAAGGATATGGACAATTGAAGGAGGCTATACCTGATACTGATTATTACAAGTTAGATTTATTTAATATTAATTTATCACCTAATTATCCTTCATTTATGAACTTAGATTTCCTTGTCATAGAGTGTCTTGATATGGTCCTCGAAGTTCTTGATATGATTGCTATAAGCAGAATGCTTGGTAGGCGGGTTATCAATACGGCGTGGAGAGGTACATTGAGGGGTGGGTTTATGGGATCGCGCGCTGCTTCATCTGTCGCCAGGGACGGATTTAGTGGGGTGTGACCAGACCATAGCACCGCCGCAAAAAAAAGATGGCTCATCGATTGTATTTGATATTTTATATTAGGGATGTTATGGGGCTCTGTAACCCGTAATCAAATTAGACTGTCTGCAAATCTGGGGCTCGCTCCCAGACAGATTTGCAGAAACTGTGGTAACACTATACGCACCTTGCAGCAACTCGAGAAAATTTGCAAACAATTAGGCGCTTTTCTGTTGTACTTACTATTGTAATCAATCTTAAAGCTCACATATCCAGCCCCAAAGCTTTGTCATATCTGTGGTCCTGTAGTGCTGCGCTTCACGTATTAGTATATTCTTTTATGTATTGGCTTATTAGCCAATTTTTGCTTCATGTCACATGGCCTATTTTTTTTTTTAACGGCCTTTTTTGGCTACAACCCGTCTAGCCATTCGGTGCCACGAAATAGCGGTGTAAGGCCCTCCGTTTGAGTTGGCAACTTATTTGAGAATAACCCTCGGCGATTAGACTGCGGGTTGTCACACCATCACACTAGTGAAACCGAAGGAAAATCTATTATTGTGACTTTTTTTTAATCATTGCACTAAGGAATTAATCCTTGTATTGTGCCGACTTTATATTTACAATTAACAAACCCAAAATTACACCCCAAGATTCATAACAACAACTTGTAGTTCGATCCACGTATTGTTGTTCCGAGTCAGGGTGAAGTATTGCCCTGGGAATAAAATATTGACATTTACGTCGTACTTTTAGGTACGTCGATACATTAACCACTACACCTACCGGTATAAAAATATGATGTAATTTTTTTATATAAAAAATAAATATTTTATTTATAATTTTAATGGACATTTACAGATATCAAGAACATTGGAGAAATATAACACAGAGGTATTGTTTCCTGATTTCCTTAACCATATGGTTGGAGAAAGGCATTCTGGCCACCCATGAGACTGTAGCTGAGATCCTAGGGAGTGAGTATTTATTTATCATTAAAAACACTATTTCAACTCATGTCACCTCCCACTGCTGGGCTCAAGCCTCCTTCATAATAGGAGATAAATTAATTATTTATTTATAGCATTCCACATTTGTCGCACAAAAGTTATTTTGGAGGAGGCTGCAGCCCAGCCGGGCCGGCCACCGAAGACAAAGATCGGGTACCGGTGGCCCGCTCGCACGGCGAAGAGAGGTGTTTGCAGGGTGGGTTCATGAGGTTGCGCGCCGCCTCTTCTGTCGCCCCAGGCCGATTTGCTGAAGCGCGACCACATCCATAGTCCACCTTGCGAGGAAAAAAAAAAGGCTACAGCCCAGCAATGGAATTTATATGATGATGCCTTCTTCTATATATACATAACGCAATACATAACGCAGTGCTTGTCCCAACATTACTGTATGGTAGCGAGAGTTGGGTATGCAGAAAAGAGTATGAAAGTAAAATTAATGCGGTCGAAATGCGATCTCTGCGAAAAACTGTGGAGTTAGGCTGACCGACCGCATTCGTAACGACGACGTAAGAGAGCGAGTAGGTATGAAAGAGAGTATTGGTGTAAAGATGCGAAAGGGCATGCTCCGATGGTTCGGACATGTGGAAAGAATGCCGAACGAACGTCTGGTTAAGAAGATATACAATGCGAAAGTGGAAGGATGTAGGTACCGAGGGAGACCGAGACTAACCTACCTAGACCAGATCGGTCATGTACTGAAGGAAGGTGGAGTCAAGAGTCTCCGAAACCGGCGAGCGTGTATGAAGAGAATTATGAATGTTGAAGAAGCGAGTGAAGTATGCAGAGATAGAGTTCTCTGGCACTCTGTTCTCTCTGCCTACCCTGCAAGGGATATGGCGTGATGATATGTATGTATGCCTTCTTCTCAGTTCTGAAGCATGCCACTATTGGCCGCGAGCCTTCAGATGAGGGAAATTAGTCTACCAATCTTGCTAGATGGGTTGATAACTAATGGTTACCTGGAACTAAGGTTTTATCCATGTGATGACGGTGTAAGAATACAATTCACCACCCTTTATCTTACCCGTCCTAAGAGACGACTAGGGGCTATAAAACGCATATAACATCTATGCAAGAGAAGAAAAACTCGAAACAAAACCCTATACCACGTCTGACCAGCATGGTATAGTAGGTTAATTTTCCTCCCATTATGGAGTAGGCCCGAGCCCAACAGTGGGACATATATGGGCTGGATGATGATGAAGATTTTAAAACTAATTTTTCACCATGGATTGTTGCTTTATAACAAAATTTTATATTTTAGTAAGCCCTGTGGAGGAAAAGACTGGCTTTCATTTAGATATAGAAGATTATCTCAATGGTCTACTACAATTGTGTTCAGAACTGGTAAGTTTTTTTTTCGTTATCCATCCATTCATACCCCTGGCTGTTGACATAGGTCTCCTCCAAGGATAATATTGTTATAATTGCCACGCTTGGCAAGTGGGTTGGCGGTCGCAGTTGGTGTTGTTAGTTTCCCAGGCAAGTGCTGGTGCATATTTTTCTATTGATCCATCAACCGGTTGTAGCCTCCAGAAAGAAATGGATGATGACTTATAGTACTCCTACATCGTCATCAAAGTGATAATTGTAAGTTGAAATATTCTTCCACTAATAAAATTGAAAAAGTAATTGCAATATCCGTGAGTGATGTAGCAATTTATTTAGGATATACTTTATCCCAGTGACATATTATTTCAACGGGAAAGGAAGAATTTGTTATATCATATAGAAGACATATATAACATAATTTATCCTGCTAAAAACCATTTCTATAGAAAGACCGAGATTTGTTTACACCGCATGTCTCAGCAAATTATAATTACCGGAGAAAGTGAGATATTTGTTACATTACAACAAAAGTGCAGTAACATCATGTAGGATATTAGTTACATTATCCCAGAGTGATATACCGTCCTATAGGATATATTTTATCCCGGCGAAATACCACTGTCGCGGGAAGTGAGTAATTTGTAACATTATCCCTAAATGTTGTAGTATCATAGAAGATTCATCACTTTTTCTGTTTCTTTATCTCTGCAAAATATTATTTACGTAGGAAAAGAGAAAGTGTGACATTATCCCTGAGATAGACTCAGGGATACACACACATAGAGTTTATACCTTATGTCGTTTTTATGGGAAGAAAGAAATCTGTTTCATTATCCCAGAGTGAGTATGGGATCATAGGATATATTTTATCCCGGCAAAATATGTGGCATCCCATAGAACATTTTATCCCGGGAAAATATATTCCATAGGAATGCAGCAATAATGTGTAGTATTTTATTATATATTTTCAGGCTAGATTGGCTGTAAACTCTGTGACTCGGGGCGATTTTGATAAGCCAATGCAGATATCTAAATTCGTTATGGAGTTGAATGCTGGGTTCAGGTGAGGGTCTCTCTAATTTATTTTATTTATTTATTTATTTCAAATATACATCTATCTTTACAGGAGAAATACCTAATGCGATAGTGCAAACATTATTTTATATAACTTACTTCTATAATATAACATATGTAGTTTATTCTATATTTTAATTTACTCCATAACTTATTGTGAATAACAATACATTAGTGAATTCACTTAAAGAACATGTGAAAATATCGATTTTGATATGAACCTCGTTAATAATACTAAGCGCTCGCGTCATAGGCGTTCAAATACTGCCCTTTCGTACCATAGTAGGTTCGTATTTCACGAGATATAATTATTTTTACGGGCCGTAAGATTTTCCCTTTAGTTTATATGTCTTTTATTGCAGTTATTTTTATTTTAACTACGAGGAGTTAGGATTTACTGCCTAGTACAGAATTACTAAGGAGTAGATCCTTGTTTAGCGGGTGCGTTTACAAGCTTATAATTAACGAACACTAATGAAAAGTAGGCTAGACTTCTCATTTGCTGCTCATACAAATAATGAACCTAAGTGAAATTGAACCTGTAACACTCGACACGGAAAGTCTTTACTTAAACTTAATTTTTTCTTAAAGCATTAAGTACTCTCATTAAATCCTATAAGGCTATAAGTATTAGGTACTAAAATTTAAAACAAAGTACTTAATTCTGTATCTATTTAATTTGGGTCTGTCCAACAGTAGGGTACAATTCACCAGCCCCTCTTGTCCATGGATGTCATCTATGCAAGAGAAGGAAAACTCGAAATAAACCTTATACTAACTACTTTTGAAGTGATAACTTCTTATGAGAGGGTAAACCGCTTCGTTACGTAACGCGTAACGGCGGCAATCTGTCTGGCTTAATAAAATATATTTTATAATCAACAAAAGATTTTATTGAAATAGTTCAACTTAGATTAGTTTAAGTTATTACTTCGGTCGGGCGTCCCGCGACGCACATGTTTTATTTATTTTAAATATATTTTTTAATCTTTAGATTATTGAATCTCAAAAATGATCACCTTCGGAAGCGGTTCGATGTTCTGAAGTATGATGTGAAGAAGATTGAGGAGGTGGTCTACGATCTGAGTATACGTGGACTAAGACCGAGGAGCGAGGATAAATAAATTTAGTTAGAATTGTTAATTATAATTATACTATTATAATAATTAAAATGATTCTAACAGTTTTTGTTTGTTATTCATTGTCTTGATCGCCTCTTCCTTTTTTGTGTGATTATTTAACTGTTAGATTAAATAGGTTAGTTCAGATAGGTTTAACAGTTTCGCTCGGTCTATGAGTGAGCGCTGAGGGCTATCAACCCGGATATTTCCAATTCAGTAATCGCGAAGCTTAAAAATACGCATTGCTTTCATAAAAATCGTAAAAATTGCATAAGCAGTAAGTACTCTCCTCAGGAGAGTATACTAAACAGCTTATCATTCTCCTACTTTTATCCCAATTACTTGGGGTCGATACAATATGTACTCTTTTTTATAGTAGGTACATATTGTAAAGTTATTGGCAATAGTTTTATGACCGGCTGCCTGCCAGACGTCAACACTCCTTGGGAATGTAATTGTTAACCAAACGGCATCAGATGAAGTTGGCCCAGGTCGTTATAAGGCTCCTAGTCGTCTTTTACGACATCGACGAGCAAAGTAAGGGTTGGTAGTATTCTTAGCCGCTACTACACAGCTATATACTTAACAACTATGATCGCCAATCTTCCTGCCAAGCGTGGGGTTTATGGGATATTACATATTCATTAATGGGGAGAAGCTATTAGATAGGTTATCCTTGACAAGGTATTCATAGGCTAATAGAAAGGCTGCTTTCAATACAATTAAGTACTATAAAACAATTAGCTAATTTGTCTATCCGTGTGGTGACGGAATAAGAATACGATTCATCACTCCCTGTCTTGCCCGTGGCTGATCGTAAGAGACGATTAAGGAATATAAAACGCGTATAACATTTATGCATAAAAAGGAAAACTCTAAATAAATCCCTATACCAACACGTCTGACCAGCGTGGTGTAGTAGATCAATTGCCCTCCCATAACGGAGGAGGCTCGAGCCCAGCAGTGGGACATATGAGCTGAGATGATGAATCTGTCATCATTATATGGATTTATTTTACTAACAGCATGAGTTAAAAGAGGAAAACTTTATTATATTGTATTTTTGACTTCTGTTCAGCTTAACAGTTGCCGCAGATGGCTTTTACAACTTGACCCGGAGCACTGAGAACCCCAAATCCGGATATATGTATAACAGTGCGAAATTCGCGACATATAATGCTACCGTCACATATATTTTTATTATTTATTAAACGGTTTTATTGATTATGGTGGCAAATGAACAAGCAGCAGATGGTAAATGCTACTGCCGCTAAAGTACCACCCCGGACGGATTGGCAACTGTAGACAGAAAACTGTCAACAGTGTGAGCCTACCACTACAATTGGCTTAATATAAAAAAAAAATATTCAATACTCATTATTTTCTGTTATACCATAGATCTTGTAGTAAAAAAAAACTCGAGCCACATATTTTGACTAAAGTGTAGTGTTTGAAATAAATGCGAATCATGTTAGAAGCTTGGCTCTACATAAAATCCTGATATCTTTTTGAGAGTGCAAGTCATATGATGTTCAGGAGAACCTAAGGGAGTTATTTACTATACAATCAAACTCCAGCGTTGCTATTCAAAATTTTACTTATTGCTTCAAAGAGACGGCTATAAAAATGTGTTGACTGGTTGGAGGAGTGGTAAGAGTAGTTACAATTATAAGGGAGAGGTAATTTACATATACTGAAAGTGAAATATATACAGTACTGAAAGTGCCCACACGAATGGTGATATTAGTTGCTAATATTCATTTTAGATTTATTAACACCCGACGCAAAAAGAGGGGTGTTATAAGTTTGACGCGTCTGTCTGTGGCATCATAGCTCCCGAACAGATGAAGCGATTTTAATTTAGTTTTTTTTTATATTAAAGGTGACTTATGTGTGAGTGTTCTTAGACATGTTTGATGAAAATCGGTTGAACCGTTTAAAAGTTGTGGGGGGTGAAAATGGAGAAGAATAACTAAATGTCTGCAAATATACTCGAGAGTCTCAAATGAAAGCGCATCACGTGCCCATTATAAAATAATATGATGTAATCTTTACTTTAAAATAATATTAAACAACAAATAATATTAATTAATAAATTAATATTTGTTTTTATTTCATATTTATTATTGGTGTTACGAAGTTTATGTCATCGTTTAACTACTTATTACATGTCATAGTTTGCCGTCGTCCAAAATTGCTTTCTTGAGTCAAATTTCGATTACCAAAATTACATCCAAATGGATAGTAACGCCATATTGATTATTACGAACTCATAGACGATTTTCAACATAATTTTCATATTAGATCTTATTGTGTAAATTATTATGTTGATCTTGCTACAAATTGTAAAGGTATACCTCCCCTTATGCTTTGAACTAGAGCTATTGTTGGTTCCGTGACAAGATCAGGACGACTCTTCGCCGACGGTATCACCGTGTACTTTTGTAATATTTTTGCTAATGCTGTTACGGATTCTAAAATTCCAAAACGCATACCTGTGAAAAAATAGTTATCGTTATAAACTTGAAAGCTTTTTAAAGTAAATCTTTTTATAAGAGAGATTTGAAATTTTGATTTACAACTTTTTGTGTGGCGAAAAGTTTGATTAAGTACGGGATGTCGCAGTCGCTTAAGCTGGTTAAACTTTGTAAAAAATGGGACCAGTAGTATGAGTATCATCATCATCATCACAGCCCATAAATGTCCCGCTGATGGGCTCGGGCCTCCTCCGTAATGGGAGGGAAATTAACCTACTATACCACGCTGGTCAGACGTGTTGGTATAGGCCGTATAGGGTTTTGTTCCGAGTTTTCCATCTCTCGCATAGATGTTATATGCGTTTTATATCCCTTAGTCGTCTCATACGATCACCCACGGGTAAGATATGGGGTGGTGAATTGTATTCTTACTCCGTCACCACACGGATATGGGTATGCTTCCTTACATTATTCCCACAATGTTATTGCCACAATCTATGCTATTTTTTGAAGTCTATTTTTTTAGGGATTTTTTTTACTCCATTCTGTACTAAGTAAGTAATCCTTGTATTGCTAGGGACTTTACTGACATATAAATAACGCAGAAAAAATATACCCAGACTCAGAACAACATTAGTGGATCGTACAAATTATTGTCCTGCATAGGAATCGAACTCATGACATTGGCACAGAAGGTCGGTATATTCACGATGAGATAATTATCATTATATCTTTTATATCCGTGTGGTGTCGGAGTAAGAATACTATTCACCACACCATATATCTTCATTATCTTGCCCGTGGGTGATCGTACGAGACGACTAAGGCATATAAAAACACATATAAAATCTTTGCGAGAGAAGGAAAACTCGAAACAAAACCCTATACCAACACGTCTGACCAACGCGGTATAGTAGGTTAATTTCACTCCCATTATGGAGGAGGCCCGAGCCCAACAGTGGGATATTTATGGACTGTAATGATGATGATGAAAATAATCTTTTATCGTGAAGTTTTATATTGCCTACGTAGAGTAGGTAGGTATATAACTCAATTATATTTAAAAAATCTTACCAATACAAAGCCTGGGACCAGCACCAAAAGGTAAATATGAAAATTTGTTTAATTTCTCAGCATTAGCCGGATGAAATCTCTCTGGTATAAACTTTTCCGGCTGCTCAAAATACGTCTCATCATTCTGAATTGCTTGTAAAGGAATAAAAATGGCAACACCCTTGTCTATAGTTAGGTTTATTTCTGGAAATGTGTATTTCCTTGCGCATTGTCTTATCAGGAAACCAATCGGTGGATACATTCTCATTCCTTCTTTAAAAACCATCTCTAAATATTTCATTTCCATTACGCCTTCATAAGTCAATTTACCATGTTCTTTCAGTACTTTATCCACTTCCTTTTGACATTTTTCCTGTATTTCTGGATTATAAGCTAATTGATTAAGCGTAAAACTAATAGCCGCAGCTGCAGTTTCATATCCAGCTGCGAATAAAATAAATGCCTGAGCATACAAAAGCATGTCATCCAAAATAATTTCACATTTCTCTGGTTCACCATCTTTATTTCTTTTTGTTAATGAATCTCCACACAAAATCTTTTTATCTCGCATTTTCAAAATAATATCTACGAAATCTTGACGATTTGGCTTGTTATTTCTTTGCTCAAATATGTATTCAACAATTTTAGCAGTAGTTCGTTCAATTTCAGGTGCGAAGAATTTAAAATTTTTAAAAGTTTCCGTAGCCATAAATTTAAACATATAAACAAAACTATCACGATAATTAATATTGAAAATCCTTTTGCCTAATTTTCTAAAAATTGATGTTTCGTCATTTAAAGTGTTTGAATCGACACCAAATCCACAATTTGTAATTATATCTGTTGTATAACGAGCCATCAAATCTCGTACATCTAATTCCATGTTCTTCTTTGATGCATCGCCAATAATTCTTTCCAACTTATTCGCCTGCTCCAATAGAATAGGATACATAGCTTTCATTTTCCCCGTAGTAAACGCCGCGGTGAATTTCTGTCTCAAAAGTTTCCAAAGATCGCCATCAACGGAGAACAAATTATTCATAAGAGGTTCTTTATTATACATATTCATACCTTTCGGATAAAAGTATATAAAATCTTCCACTAATGCACGTTTTATTAACTCCGGATCTCTAAGTACTAACGCTGGATGATTTGATTCAAAAATACCAACACATTTTTCGTATTTATAATTTCTATATACATTTGCTAAAAGATCAGTCGGGCTTATTTGTCGAAAGTATTTACCAAAACTATTACCGAAGAACGGTATTGGTTTGCAATACTTAATTCCTTTCAATTCCCAATATTTAAAGTTTCTCGTGCCTTTTATATAAAATAAAATTAATACTAGTAATAATAATATAATGAACATGTTTGATAATTATTAATCGTTAGCGGACTGCTTTGTGCAGGTCAATTACGACTTATTTTATACGATGTTCTACGTAATTATTAAGGTGGCATATACAATTAGCAGTCTCGTACAGTATTGCTGTGTGATCACTGATCACGGCTGCGAATAATATACCGATCATTACATCGATCTAGGCAGACTACATCTAAAGTCATTGTATTTGAATTATACGTTATATCGGGGTTCGAAGAACACTTGTGCTAATTCTTACATTTGGTAAGAATTAGCTCCAGTGTCCCTGATGTATCTACAATTTTTTAAAAAATCAGTAAAGAATTATTAATAATAGACAAACACGTTGAGATTCTCGCCGGATCTTCTCAGTAGCGGTTACGTTCCGATCCGGTGGTAGTTTATTGGATAATTTTAATATGTTAAAATTGACAATATACAAGTGCCCTCGCAGGGTTTAAATAATAAATTTATCGTCTGGTTAATAATTACATTTCCTAGGATATGAGTGTTAATGTCAGGCAGGCGGCCGGCCACTAATCTATTACCAAAATGTTTGCAATATGTATGATAAAAGAAGATTACTGAAATTACATCAGAACAGTTATCTTTACCGGTCTCAGTAATATCCAGGGATATGAGAGCTTTACAGCGTTGTCTTGTTTCCATAGAGTCTATAGCTCTGGTGCATTCATTGATTTGATTGCGAAGTAATCCAAGCATGGTATACATAAGTTCCCTGAAGGTCTGGAACTCCTCTGCAACTTTGGCATTTGTGACGTGTTCTTGTTTTCAGTTCCAGTTCCATTCCAGTCAATAGTTTTACCTATTCCTGTAAGACTTTTCACGTAGTCTTGCTCGTTTAGCTTTTAATTTCATAGTTTTATGTATTTCTGCAAGTGTCCGGTTCTGACACAAAAGAATTTTATTTTGCCTAAGTAGAGTAGGTAGGTATATAACTCAATTATATTAAAAAAAATTCTTACCAATACAAAGTTTGGGACCAGCATCATAAGGTAAATATGAAAATTTGTTTAATTTCTAAACATTAGCCGGGTGAAATTTCTCTGGTATCTGGTAGTAGGTATGTCCGGTTCTGACACAAAAAACGGGACTATTACTCAAGTTCCGTTTTGAAAATTTTTTTATGGTTATATTAGGTATATGTCCCAAGCTCTCTGCCAAAACCACTATGATTTCTGTATATGTGACATTATTTTACAAATCGTACAGATTTGGTCCCAAAAAATTTTCACCTCCCAAATCTCCTCAATTTTTTTGACGTAGTTCTTAATGAAACATAAACCTAATAGAAACCTAAGCGAGGTTTTTATTGAAATAAGTTTTTTTACGGAAATACGAACATTGTAAATTTTAATGCAATTGGTTACATGTTAAATTAATTATATCTGGTTCTACTGGTGATATCGTTACAATTTTTTTTTCGCTGCCCGCGCAACGTGAAGCGCAGTTTTAAATTATATTCTCACTCTTAAACTAGTAACGGTAGTAACTAGTAAATCCTTTTGAAAGAGGCTTTTTAGCTAAAAATGTACTAGAATACGATGGGAAATTTTTTCAATAGATTTCGTTATGGTTTACAATTAAATTGTTAACATTTTAAAGTTACTGAAATTGAAGGTACAACACGTGACTGAAGGCTAATATTACTTACCTTTCAAATAAAAAAATATAACGATAGCATCGGTAGAACTAGAGATAAAGCTGAAGCTTAATATAATAATAATTAAGCTTTGTAAGTATATGTGTTTGTTTATGTTCAGTAGGTATCTATAGAAAAAAATTAGGACCAATCAAAATTGTCAAGCCAAAAACGTGTTCGACTTGTAAAAGAATGTCCCATATAACAATAAATTTTCGCATCACATATTTCTGAAGGGGCATCTGGGTCATTCCATTGTGACTGGTGGGATATTTAACTCCGTAATTAAACTAACTGTAAGCTATGATTATTTCATCGAAACTCATAAAATTGTCATATGTGTTTTAAAACACAGGTGAATAATTGATGTACAATATTCCGTTAAAAAAATAACAGAGTTTTTATAATCATTATTAGACTGAACGTAACTGGTGGGACACCGAAAAATCACCCTTTCTTACCATGGAGTACCTACTTGAATACAAATTTTAGTTCGATCACTTAATTATTTATAAAAACCTGATAACGAAGCGAAAAATGATGTCACAAGCTGGGTTCGAACCCGCACCTATTGGGAGTCCAGCCCAATCGTGCTGTCACTTACACCACCGTGAACTATTGTAGGACATGCAAATCTCGCTTCGTATCATATTTACATCTTCAAGGTGACGTGCGCCATCTACCCGACAATGTTTACACGTACTTCTCAATAAATTAACTTTTGTCAATATATATATATATATATATATATATAGATAGATATATATATATATATATATATATATATATATATATATATATATATATATTTATATATAGTTAGGATTCACGTTTTACACTAGCAAACATTCCTATATAAAGCCGTGCGAAACGTTGGAAAAAGGGGCCACGGCCCGCGCGGCCACAACACATAAATATCCGCGCTTCCGACCTCGCCGCCGAGGTCGTAAGTTGCGACGCGTAAAAGTCCTAAACTCAAACGTGGGCACGCCCACTTTGCTATCAGCGACGCCCCGAGCCGAGGTCCGTTCACCACAGGGTGAGCCCTCGGGCGTTGTCGCTTAAAATTTTACCGGGTTGAGAGCCCTCAGCGCTCACCCATAGTCCGGGTTAAGCTGTAACAGCCATCTGCGGCTAACAGTTAAAAGACAGACACAAAAAAAAAAAAAAAAAAAAAAAAAAAAAAAAAAAAAAAAAAAAAAAAGTTGGAAAGGGGCATTTGCTTGTCGGCATTCGTGCTGTACAGACGTTATCGACGAGACTTGTTGTGTAGGAAGTGTTGTGAGTTTTTAGTTATCGTGTGAGTGTATTTATTTTTATGTAAATTGGTGTTTTCTTTAAGGTAAGATTTGATCATATCTCTACTGATTTGTATTTCGTTTATCGTATCCTGATTTAGAAAATATAATTCTTATTTCATATAAACCTTTTTGTATTTTTTTTATGATTTTTACTTCTGAATCATAAGTTCAGAAGTGGGATTCATTCCCATAAGCCCTTTTGGCCATTCCATATAAAAGTTATTCATTTATTTTTGTGCGGTAGTTTAATTTTCCTTGGAAGACACCAATTTATTTTGTTTTTGGGCGAGTTTTAACATGCCTGGCGACCGAGATCACCCTTTAAGCAAGTCACGTCGATGCGTAAGCAAAAATAGGCCGCGTAACGACTCGTATTCGCGAAGCGGGTCCCGTTCTCGTCCACATGAATCTCGTTCACAAAATAGTCACGTGACTCGCTCACATGAGCGGTCTCGTACGCCTACGCGAACTCGATCACGTATAAGATCTCGTTCTCGTATAAGATCGAGATCGCGACACAGGTCTCCTTCTGAGGCACGTCATTCGCGGAGTCGGAACGATCCTTTACAGCAAACTTTAGATGCGATAATTAATAGGTTAGATTCTCTCGAATATCGTCGTGAAAATAATTCACGTGATTGTAATGAAGTTAAAGCAAATCTACCCACGGATTCCGAACAAAAAGAATTAAACGGTTCTAATATTGCTTTAAATGAGCATCAACTTGAGGGCAGTACATCTGAGGGCCCCCTATGTTGCGATGTATCGGTGCAGTCACAGCCCGAAACATCGATAGTGGATTCGGGACGTATCTTGATTGAAGCTATTAAATCTATAAGCACTACAACTACCCACACTTATTTTATATCCAATTTCGATCCAACAATACATGACATTGACGCATGGTGCGAGGAAGTTGATAGGGCTAAAGCTGCCAATAACTGGCAAGATTCAGAGTGTCTTTCTCGCGTATCAAGCTGCCTTAAGGGTGATGCACGTACGTGGCTTAACGAATGGGCGACTAACGATAGAACGTGGTCGAATTTCTGTCGAGATTTTAAGGCATTATGTCCCCGAAGACTTGATTATGCCAATATACTTTATGAGACAATGCAAGCTAATTCTGATCGGTTCAGTTCATATGCAGAATACGCCCGTAGGACTTTATTGCGATTAAGGATTGTTAAGGGATTAAGCGACGAGCTTAGAGTACTAATTATCATACGTGGACTTACAGACCCACAGGTTAGAGCAGCGGCTGCTAATGCCAACCTAACCTGCGAAAATTTAATAACATTTTTGTCAATTTATGTTAAACCAGCACGCATTCGTCAAGAAAATCGTAATTATTTGTCTAAACGTCCCTGTGTTGTGCCTAAACCAAAATGCTTCACATGCGGTCAGGTAGGACATAAAGCTCATCAATGTTTAAAGAAGCCTACCACCGATCCTTCGAAACTTGCTCACCCTGGTAGTATTAAAATTATATGTGAATTTTGTAAGAAGCCAGGCCATAATGAAATGGCATGCTTCGCAAAGAGTAGAGCTACCCCCCGAAATACTCGAAATGTAAATTTATGTGCTGAACCTTCTCCAAATAGCATAACCCAAAATTCTGATTTAACCACAGGGGTAGTCCAAGGAATCCCTGTGGATATTTTAATCGACAGCGGTGCTTTAAATATTTCCTTAATATCAACGTACGTTTTAAAGCATTTGTCCTGTGAAAGGAAATCAACTCGCTCTACCATAAAGGGGATTAGTGATTCTATAATAGTATGCGATTCTTATGTGACTATTACAGTAGAACTTGATGAGATTTCTATTGAGGCAGATTTCGTTATAGTACCCGGACATTACATGCCTACTCCTATCGTAATAGGCACTGACATTCTCAACCGCGATGGAATAACCTACATACGAACAAAAGACCGTCAATATTTAACTCACTCTAAGACTGTTTGCACCGTATCACCTCAGAATGAAGTTCAGATTAATACTCCTCTTCATGGTCCCCAGCGCGATTCCTTAATGGTCGTTATTGATAGATTCTCAGAGTACTTTATTTCGGGTACTGCTTCGACTACAGTCACTACAGGAAAAATGAGCATCGAAGTTAGCGATAAGACTCCCATCGTATATCGACCGTACAGACTGTCTCATTCTGAAAAACTTAAAGTACGTGATATAATTAACGATCTTAAAGAGAAAGGCATCATCCGCGACTCCAGATCTGAATATGCTAGTCCAGTAATATTAGTGAAAAAGAAAGACGGAAGTGACAGAATGTGCGTCGATTATCGAGCATTGAATCGAGTCACTGTGAAGGAGCGGTACCCTCTACCACTTATAGAGGACCACATAGATAGGTTAGGTAACTTCAAATTCTTCACAAGTCTAGATATGGCTACTGGTTTTCATCAAATACCTATCGAAGAAAGCTCTATTCATAGGACCGCGTTCGTTACACCAGAAGGCCAGTACGAATACCTACGTATGCCTTATGGTCTTTGCAATTCGCCCATTGCTTATCAGCGCATCATCAATGGAACGTTACGGGAGCACATAGAGGACGGTAACGTATTGGTATATGTGGATGATGTGTTAATTATGAGTAATAGCATAAAGGAAGGGATAGATTCTCTCAATGAGGTTCTGAAGACTTTGACAGACGCTGGGTTTTCTATCAACCTACGTAAATGTTCATTCCTTACAACGGAGGTTGAATATTTGGGTCGCTTAATTAGTGAAGGACACGTCAAACCGAGCCCTCACAAGATAGAAGTCCTAGTTAATTCTCCTACACCTGGCAACGTCAGACAGGTTCGGCAGCTTCTTGGTTTGGCGGGATATTTTCGCCGATATATCAAAGACTATGCCACTAAGACTATTTGCATGTCTCGTTTGACCAAGAAGGGTGCCGTATTTCATTGGGGTCCCGAACAAGAGAAAATTAGGCAAGAAATTATAGACACCCTTACAAATTCCCCAGTTTTATCTATTTTTGACCCTACGCTACCGACTGAAGTCCATACTGATGCCAGTAGTGTTGGCTATGGGGCGGTGTTAATGCAAACTGGATCAGATGGCTCTAAACATGTAGTGGCATATTTTAGTAAAACTACACAGGGTGCCGAAAGCAGATATCATTCTTATGAGTTGGAGACTCTGGCGGTGGTGAGAGCCTTGCAGCACTTCCGCCATTATTTGATAGGTATTAAGTTCAAAGTCGTAAGTGACTGCAATGCTCTCAAAGCCACAGGAAAGAAGAAGGATCTGCTTCCGCGCGTAGCCCGGTGGTGGGTCTACTTACAAGACTTCGATTTCACAATCGAATATAGAAAAGGTTGTCATATGTCCCACGCAGACTATCTAAGTCGCAACCCAGTTTCTGCCAAAGTGCACGTTATCTCCAGGCCACGTAACTGGGCCCAAATAGCTCAGTCGGCTGACACAGAAACTCAGCTCCTCCTCCAGGAGTTACAAGAAGGCAAATTAGATCCCCAACGCTATGTGTGCCAAAACGATCTCCTCTATTATCGATACACTCCCGTGGGTGAGGAAACCAGACTTTTATGTTTTATCCCAAAGGGACATCGTCTGAGTTTGCTCAGAATTTTCCACGACGAGCATGAACATTTGTGCACAGAAAAGACCTTGGACTTAATTCTAAGAAATTTCTGGTTCCCAGGGATTCGCCAGTTTGTAACAAAATACATAAAACATTGTCTTGTATGTATTTCAATGAAACGCGTCCCTAGAGCACCCCATCAACCTATCGTCTCATGGACAAAACCGAATGTTCCATTCGAGACATTGCATTTAGACGTGTTAGGACCCTTGCCTAAATCTAATGATTATAAATTTATAATGATAATGGTTGACTCTTTTACGAAGTATTGTCTGTTATACCCTATTAAGAATCAGGATGTAACGGAATTGAAGCGTACTTTTACTAATGTGATATCCTTATTTGGCACCCCAAAACTTTTAGTAACTGATCGCGGGCGGATGTTTGAATCCACTGAGTTTAAGGCTTTACTGTCGAACCTTGGATGTGAGATCCACTATATCACGCCTGATATGCATAACGCCAACGGACAGGTGGAACGATATGTCCGCACAGTGTTAAACATGCTACGTATTGAGGTGAACAACAAAAATGCCGTGTGGTCCGAACAACTCTGGAGACTTCAATTGGTGATCAATATCACAAGACAGAAAACCACTCAATCGTCTGCTTTGATGCTCCTCATTGGAACCAACGCTACAACTCCCGTTGTCCGTGCGTTGATTCGTGATGTAGCAATTGAGATGGCACAAAATCATGAAACATGGAGGGAGTTGTGCAGATCTAGGGCAAGTGAGCTGTTAACGCGAAACCAAGCTGGTCAAGATGCACGAGTAAATCAGCAACGACAACCGCCACGCACCTTCCAAATAAATGAGTTGGTTTTTGTCATTAAGTACTCGCAGTCAACGGGCAAGCTGGACCCTGGTATGAGAGGACCATATCGAGTCATTCAAGTCTTGCCCAATGGCCGCTACCGATTGAGGTTGCTGGGCTGCTCCTATGGCAAAACAACACAAGCTGCTGCGGAGTACATGGTCCCTTGGCGTGGGGAGTGGTGTCCTGAATCTTGTGCTGATTTCTTTGAAAGTGAGTGAACTTTTGGTATTCAGTTTGATAAAGTCTTGTTTTGTCGTGTGCCTAATATAGTTTTCCTCCCTAATAAATTGATAGCTAGAATTCCTTTTACTTTGTACAAGTGATCACTGTAGATAAACCCTAAACAAAATGGCTTATAAGAATTTTATTTATATTTTTTTAACGATATTTTCTTTTATCTCTCTTTTAACTTGGGTCATGGCAAAGCAATTCGTCAAGCTGATACTTGCAGAAGACGTTTGGTCTTAAAGGGCGTTGAGCGCCCTGTGCTACGTATGTATAAAGTCATATGACTGCACTGTGCTACGTGGTATATAGGACATTTAGTCCTCAGTGCTTGCCTCCTGTGATGACTCTTGGTCACGTGGAGGTTGTGTGGTCCTCGCAGACAATGGGGACGCCTGTTGTCTGCTGCTCTGTTCACAGATTGTGATTGCGACTTTGAGCCTGCTGATGCCCTGCTACTACTTGTCATCACTGGATACTAGGATGAGTGGTATAATGGGGAAACGGGAGCTCTCGGTTACTTATTGCTTATAAAAATTATATTACCCATTTTCAAGTGTGCATGTATGCTTTTTAGTTTGACGTAACGCATATTGCTCACACTGATTGTAATTACAGATAACGATGAACTTATTTGCGACCCAGCAGTATCAGTGTCACCTCGGGAGTCCATTGCCGGACCCTCGGAGCCTGGAGAGAAGTGAAGTAGGATTTTGAGACGAGACGGGGACGCCTCGATATCAGGAGAGGCCGAGTTAGGATTCACGTTTTACACTAGCAAACATTCCTATATAAAGCCGTGCGAAACGTTGGAAAGGGGCATTTGCTTGTCGGCATTCGTGCTGTACAGACGTTATCGACGAGACTTGTTGTGTAGGAAGTGTTGTGAGTTTTTAGTTATCGTGTGAGTGTATTTATTTTTATGTAAATTGGTGTTTTCTTTAAGGTAAGATTTGATCATATCTCTACTGATTTGTATTTCGTTTATCGTATCCTGATTTAGAAAATATAATTCTTATTTCATATAAACCTTTTTGTATTTTTTTTATGATTTTTACTTCTGAATCATAAGTATATATAATATATATATATATATATATATAATCATCAAAGCTTTTTTGAACTCGGAAGATGTTGCCGTCAAAGCATAAATGATGCATTTGTTTCCTTCACATTTAAAATGATGATGTTTTTGTATATGTGGAATCGTTTTAATGTTTTGCCATCTTTTGTTTAGATTTGTTTTATGTTCATTTATTTCATCAATACCACCAAAGAAAATATATAAGCTATAGACATATTAGCATTTATTTCAGGTAAAAATTAAATTAAATTATTTAATTGCAGGTCAGGAAGAGAAACAAAGTTACAATCTACCTAATTCAATCATGATTCTATCGTATGTTAACTGTAAGCAAGAGTCCTCACCAATAATATGTGACTGGTGGGATAAAATATAGAATTTTGACAATGAGTTAGTACTAAATTAAAAGTAATTAAAGGAATTTATATTTTTTTATTGTTTTCCTCTTTTCCATGGAATGCCCCATCTCTAAAATATCGTTCTAATGTAATTATAATAATCTTGTAATAATCCAACATGTATTCCACTGATTTATAATTATTTTATAATCAGAATCATTTGTTAATACAGTTAATACCATACCGGAATATGGGATTAACGGTAAACTGCTGCAAGCTGTGCAGTCCAGTTACATGGGCTGCAGAGCTTGTGTGCGGCTGGATGATGGAATGTCGCCTTGATTTGACGTCAATATCGGCGTTAAACAGGGGTGCGTTCTATCAGCCAGGCTGTTTATCATATATCTGGATAAATGTCTCCAAAGGTTAAACGATATGAATGTGGGAATCCAGATGGGCGACTCAGTGGTCAGTGCTCTGCTCTATGCAGGTGATGCAGTCCTGCTGGCGAAGTCAGCGACTGACCTGCAGACCCTAGTCGACACAATGACAGAAGATTGTAAGAAAAGGGGTCTACGCATGAATGTGAGCAAAACCAAAATAATGGTCTTTGAAAGAAATGAAGCCAGAACAGATTTAGGAGTAAAAATAGGTAATGATGTACTAGAGCAAGTGGATGAATTTGTATATCTTGGATGTGGTTTAGCCGAGATGGAAGGTACACCACTAATATAGAGCGAAGAGTGAATGCGGGAAATAGAGTGAACGGAGCGTTGGGACAACTTCTCGGTAGCCACCACCTCAGCCAGAAAGCACGTGTAGTAATACATAACGCAGTGCTTGTCCCAACATTACTATATGGAAGCGAGAGTTGAGTATGCAGAAAAGAACATGAAAGCAAAATTAATGCGGTCAAAATGCGATCTCTACGGAAAATCTGTGGAGTAAGGCTGACCGACCGCATTCGCAACGACGACGTAAGAGAGCGAGTAGGTATGAAAGAGAGTATTGGTGTAAAGATGCGAAAGAGAATGCTCCGATGGCTCGGACATGTGGAAAGAATGCCGAACGAACGTCTGGTTAAGAAGATATACAATGCGAAAGTGGCCTTCCACTTTGTGAAGTACTCAGGTACCGGGGAGACCGAGACTCACCTACCTAGACCAAATTGGTCACGTACTGAAGGAAGGTGGAGTCAAGAGTCTCCGAAACCGGCGAGCGTGTATGAAGAGAATTATGAATGTTGAGGCAGCGAGTGAAATATGCAAGGATAGAGTTCTCTGGCACTCTGTTCTCTCTGCCTACCCTGCAAGGGATATGGCGTGATGATGTGTATGTATGTATGTAGAATCATTTGAATTAGAAAACTTCACTCGGACGGATATTGGGATTTTTACCCTATTTAGCCGTTCTATCATTATTGAGTTCATTTTATTGTATTTCTTTTATTATTTTTCGTTTGGCATTGTCATACAATATACCTGATGCCAGTAAATTGCAAAATAAAATATGTGTAAAATCTGGTAACGGTTGCTAATTGTAAATAACTTCAATAAAATTATTTTAAATAACTGTTGTTATTTTACATACACACATGCATACATATCATCACGCCATATCCCTTGCAGGGTAGGCAGAGAAAACAGAGTGCCAGAGAACTCTATCCTTGCATACTTCACTCGCTTCTTCAACATTCATAATTCTCTTCATACAAGCTCGCCGGTTTCGGAGACTTTTCGCTCCACCTTCTTTCAGTACGTGACCAATCTGGTCTAGGTAGGTTAGTCTCGGACTCCCCCGGTACCTAGGTACATCCTTCCACTTTCGTATTGCATATAGATATTCCGTAGAGATCGCATTTCAACCGCATTAATTTTGCTTTTATGCTCTTTTCTGCATAACCAACTCTCGCTTCCATATAGTAATGTTGGGACAAGCACTGCGTTATGTATTGCTACACGTGCCTTCTGGCTAAGGTGGTGGCTACCGAGAAGTTGTCCCAACGCTCCGTTCACTCTATTTCCCGCATTCACTCTACGCTCTATATCAGTGAAGTACCTACCGTCTCGGCTAAAAGTACATCCAAGATATATAAATTCATCCACTTCCTCTAGTACATCATTACCTATTTTTACTCTTACATTTGTTCTGGCTTCATCTCTTTCAAAGACCATTATTTTGGTTTTGCTCACATTCACGCGTAGACTCAGATATATGATAAACAGCCTGGCAAACAGAACGCACCCCTGCTTAACGCCGATATTGACGTCAAACCAAGGCGACATTCCATCATCCAGCCACACACAGGCTCTACAGCCCATGTAACTGGACTGCATAGTCTGTAGCAGTTTACCGTTAATACCATACTCCGGTAAAATGTCCTAAAGTTCCTTTCTTACAACCGTGTCAAATGCTCTCTCCAGTGCTTATGCGTTATGTGTGCGCGTAAAGCAAATATAGACGAATGAGACCTCCACACTTCGTCGCATGCGGCCAATAACGCGCATAACGAATAACACATAGCGAAGTGTGGTGCCACCATTACAATACATTACATAAGTCATACAATGTTGAGACGTATAGTCCAAGAGCCAGTAACAGATATATATGACCAAGTTCCTCTCAAGTGATAATTAGTAAAATGCATCAGAAAATGGAACCATAAAGTCTCGTGAAAGTCAGCTAAGGCTCGGTGGGGGGGATGAGCAGTAGAAAAAAAAAACATTCACTCATTTCCTCTCGGCTAAAAATTTATCAAATTATAGCTAACCCAATATCTCAACAAAAAAGAAAAATCAGCTGGCTATAACATAGTGTATTGTACGTCAGCTGATGTCTCGATCATGGAAAAAAAATCTTCACTTTCAGTGATATCCTCTCAAATAAAAATTTACCTGATGATAGCTTATATGTAACTATTGATAAATATATACGTCAGCTGGCTGTATCTCGGTGGAAACATCGTCAGCTGATAATTTGAAGGTCGTTACATAGAAGTTAGCCAGAAGCATTTACTGACTGCTGCATTTACTGACTTCGTATTGTAATTTTTCATAATTTTTTTATAATAAATATTTTTTATCAAGTAACTAGTTAATTTATACCAAGCAAATAGATTATTTAAATATTGGAATAGAACTAAAATTATTTGAATATACACGTATAAGTTTAAAAAATATTGATACGGAATATTTGTTTCACCTCAACACTCATATTGGAGTGCTATGCCGAATAATTAAAGAGATGTCATTTCCTCCCACATGAAAATTTGTGAGCTGATTTTAAATATGTTTCTGTGATAAATAAAAAAAATCAGCTAGCAGTAAGTCGAGGGAAACTTAGTCAGCTGATGCATTTAAATAATCAGTAAATGCTTCTGGCTAACTTCCACGTTACCTTCAAATTATCAGCTGACGATGTTTCCACCGAGATACAGCCAGCTGACGTATATATTTATCAATAGTTACATATAAGCTATCATCAGGTAAATTTTTATTTGAGAGGATATCACTGAAAGTGAAGATTTTTTTTTCCATGATCGAGACATCAGCTGACGTACAATACACTATGTTATAGCCAGCTGATTTTTCTTTTTTGTTGAGATATTGGGTTAGCTATAATTTGATAAATTTTTAGCCGAGAGGAAATGAGTGAATGTATTTTTTTTTCTTCGAGCATGGGAGGTTACAACTGCTCATCCCCCCCACCGTGCTGCAGCTGACGGTCATAAGGCTTTATGATACTATTGTCTGATGCGTATCACCAATTATCTCTCGAGAAGAAATAATTAACCAAATTTTCACCTGGCTCTCGGACCAGTATAATTACACATATAATTTTCTTAGCTTGCATTTATGACGTCCATCGATTGAACTGTCGACTTATGTATATATATATATATATATATATGTGTGTATGGTGTGAAGGAACTTTGGGACATTTTACCGGAGTATGGTATTAACGGTACACTGGTCTGGTTAAGAAGATATGCAATGCGAAAGTGGAAGGATGTAGGTACCGGGGGGGACCGAGACTAACCTACCTAGCCCAAATTGGTCAAGTACTGAAGGAAGGTGGAGTCAAGAGTCTCCGAAACCGGCGAGCGTGTATGCAGAGAATTATGAATGTTGAAGAAGCGAGTGAAGTATGCAAGGATAGAGTTCTCTGTTCTCTCTGCCTACCCTGCAAGGGATATGGCTTGATGATATGTATGTACGTATGTATGTATATATATACACCACCCACCAAACTGCACCAAATTTCAAGTAAAACATAAAGAATCATCAAAATCGGTTCCTCCAGAAAAAAAGTTCAATAACAAATATAAGAAAAATATGGAATAACGAGGAGGACCTCCTTTTTTAAAGGCGATTAATAAAACGACAAAAAATAAGGATTTTAGCGTTCATTTAGCTTTCATAGTCGGTCCTCCTGCGAGCAGGAATTTCTAATTTATAGTATACTAGCTTCTGCCCGCGGCTTCGCCCGCGTAAAAGGTTACTTTCCTAAAGTTTTTGATCCCCTATTTTTATTTTTGACCGTCGGTAATACAGTGCAACGGTATTACAATACTCAGGGTTGGAACTTCATTACTGGACTGCTAGATGGCGTTGAAGAAGCTAGATTTTGAGATTTTTTGACAAACAATTTTTTTATTTTTCATTTAAAAATTTTGATTTATTTTTAATAAAAAGTATCCTATGTTACTTTTAATACCTCCAAGAATATGTGTACAATATTTCATGATGATCGGTTGAGTAGTTTTAGCGTGAAAGCGTAACAAACAAACTTACATTCACATTTATATATTAGTAGGGAGTAGGAATTATGTATGGCAGGAACGTTAGAAAGTATTTAAAACAACGCAATGAAATTCGTAAAAAATGTTTAATAAATTTATTTTGTTTCTAAATTATTTTTTTTAAGAATTATAAATTCATTAGAATTATAAATAAAAATATTTACAAAATAGGAATTAAAATTTACAGTATTGTCTTTTCATCGTTCTGCTCTTATCTCAATTACTTAGGGTCGATATAATATGTACCTAATCTTCTTCTATCATACATATTGCAAACATTTTGGTATTAGATTAGTGGCCGGCCGCCTGCCTGACATTAACACTGATATCCTATTTTTTTTTATACGGTGGACTATGGATGCGTCTCGCCCCGCCAAATCGGTCCGGGGTGATAGACCCACCGTGCAACTCCTCTCTTCGCCGTGCGAGCGGGCCACCGGTACTCGATCTTTGTCTTCGGTGGCCCGCCCGGCGGTTTGCCCTCGCGGGTTCCTTTCGTCGACGCCCCGACAGCTGTCGGGGGGCTTAACACTCATATCCTAGGAAATGTAATCATTAACCAGACGGCAAATTCAAATTCATTATTTAAACCCTGCGAGGCCACTTGCATATTGCCAATTTTAATATAGGTATTAAATTAATTCAATAAACTACCACTGGATCGGAACGTAACCACTACTTAGAAGATCCGGCGAGAATCTCAGTGTATTTTTCTATTATTATTATTTCTTTACTGATTTTTTTATAAAAAAAATAGTACATGTTTAGTAAGAATTAGCTCCAGTGTACTTTCATACTCCGTTTAACGTAAAATTTAAATACAATGATTTTCAAAGTATAGAAGAATTATTCGTTTAAAGATATTAGATTAAACGCTTCGAACTACAATCATGCTGTGTACCTTATCTAATATAATAAATTATACATTACATCGTCGTCTCATCAGTCGTCTTTTACGACATGCACGGGCAAAGTAAGGGTTGGTAGTATTCTTAGCCGCTACCATATAACTATTCTGTTCCTGAGCATTTAGAGAAAATATTACTGGAGGTTGACCACTATGAAGGCCAATTACTTACAGGCCATGGATATTTTAGAAGTAAATTATTATGTTCATTCTGTCAATGTCCCACGTCTAACTGCGGTTTTAAATAAACAAAACATCGCTGGCGTAAAGAGCGCGAATTATGTTAGACAGTCTGCAAGTTACGTCTGGAATAGTACCCATACCAAACGGACTTTGTAGTATTTCGATAAAATTTCCATCAGCTTCGGCGTTTCTGCCATACTTTTTATTGCAATCAATCTTAAGGTTCACATATAGGCCCCATAAGCTCTGTCATATCCGTGGTGTTGTACTGCTGCGCTTCACCTATCAATACATCCTCTTATTTATTGGCTTATTAGCCACTTTTGCTTCATGTCTTTCGCTCTGCACAGGAGCTTTTCTTTCTTATTTAAAGTTCTTGCGGACCCCAAAATAATTATAAGCGTTGCTCGGGATTTCTCGAGGGTTAAACCTCAGTGTCTTTTATAGAGATCATTATGGATTCTAATGGTGAAATAATAAAAACTCATAATCAGTTCACATATGTTCCACTGCTGGACTCGAGTTTCCTGCGCAATAAGATCTTGAAATACTAATACTATGCAGGTTAGAGATGTCGGTATAAGGTTTTAAATTCCAAAATTTATGACCATGTGTGCCCACTAGAATTTGCGACTCTTAGAAAATAAAAAAATACAAAAAGATTTAGGTACTTTGTGTTTTTCATCATCATCATCACAGCCCATATATGCCCCACTGTTGGGCTCAGGCCTTCTCCATCATGGGAGGGAAATTAACCTACTATACCACGCTGGTCAGACGTGTTGGTATAGGGGTTTGTCTCGAGTTTTCTTTCTCTTGCATAGTTGTTATATGCGTTTTATATCCCTTAGTCGTCTCTTACGATCACCCACGGGTAAGATAGGGGGTGGTGAATTGTATTCTTACTCCGTCACCACATGGAACATTGTGTTTTTAGTGTAAGATATATCATGAACTTTCGGGACCCTCGTCAAAATGGGCAAGGGCCCCGTGTGCCTTTATGGTACTGACTGATTGCAATCTACATTAATAAATTACACTTTTAATAAATTGACTTTTTTTTTAAATCCGGTCAAGTGTTGACCGGATTTAAAAAAAAAGTCTGTTTTCGTATGGCGGCAAATAGAAAAATTAAACGTATAATATTAGGTCATCATCATCATCATCAACCTGCTCTTATCCCAATTTATTTGGGGTCGACGCAATATGTCTTCTTCTTCCATACAACTCTATCAGACGTCATCTCTGTGGTCACTCCTTGTCTATCCATGTCATGTTTCACGCAGTTCATCCATCTTTTCTTCGGTCTTCCCTTACCCCTTAAGCCTTCAACATTCATACTTAAAGCTTTCCTCACAACATTCAACAAACGTATATTAGGTATTTACAATAAAATGTTTTGTTAGGTAACTTGAGTCGTATGTGTACAGAGATAAAAGCAATTTGCTGTTTATTGACTGCGTAGCGCCCTCATAGATTTATAGTATAAATATTTTCTGTTTACATAGCCGCATAGTAATAGGTATATATTTTAAAGCATCACATATCATGTTTACAAAGATCCATGTCTTTATGTTTAAATTATCACTTCATTTAAAGTCATTGTCAAGCTTAAAGTAAGAATATCTCTATGTAGACCCGTCAAGATAGGCCCAAAAACACCTTCGTGCTTGCAAAAGGTCGTGTAGTCACGAATTTTTGATATGTTGTTAGGACCCAAATGAACATAAAAATACACAATTTGCAACTTCCAAAGTGCTGTGCTAACGGTAGGGTGACCATAAAACCATATTTTATTTGGACATTTTTCAGATTTTGTTGAATATCTTAGTGGAGGAAAGGTCTGACATGTTTAGTTGTTATAAAACATTAAAAGAACACTAAATAAGCTACAATTTGAAACTAAAACCAGCTCTATACCGTAATTAGTTCCTGAGATACAGTTCTTCAAACATAGCCGATTTTTTCAAAAAAAGTGGATATTTTTCAAAGTAGTCACCTATTTTGTGTAATATCTTCTATAATACGCATTTCACACCAAAACTTACTATAACAAAGTTGTAGTACATTCAATCAGCTTTCATTTAAGATCAAATTGGTACTTGTTGAACCAGCAGATCCCTCAAAAACGCAGATAACGAGGCAATGCAAAAAACTGTTTTCACGTCTTTTTAAAGATGATGATGATGATGATTTTCCGTGTGGTGACGGAGTAAGAATACTATTCACCACCCCATATCTTACCCGTGGGTGATCGTACGATACGACTAAGGGATTATATTATACTATTGAATTGGTTGATTTTTTATTCATATAATTTTATTTGATTTTAATCTGATAAATTGTTAATATGAATCTCTTAGGTTTATTATTGGAATATGAAAAGTATATACATTTTTAAATAATAGAAAAAAAATCGATTCTTTCGTAAAAATCGATTATTTATTTTGATTATAATCGATTTTTGGCAAATCGATTAATATTAAATAAAAAGAAATCGATTTTTATTTAATCGATTTTTTTCCAGTAACCTCACATCCCTACACTTTAGTACTCCCTCTGCCTTATTCTCATATTGGATTAAATTCCATCAAAATGACGATTTAACGTAACACATTAAAACACTAAAATATTGAATTATAAGATGCTATATAATACTTTAAGGTATTTGTAGTAGATATTTGACATGGAGAGCAGCAAAAAAGCATAAGATTATACTTTTTCGATGTCCTACAATAGGTTTTTATATGCAGTTCAACGTTCTAGTGAACTAAGACCGTTTCTGAGTTCACAAGAGAATACAATATTAAATAAATCATGAATATATTGCGTAAGAATTCAAGATAAACCTTATCATTTCTGTATATATTCAATTAATAGCACAGAACGGGGCCATCCATACTGATTTATAGTTCTTCGTGTTTCTCTTCTATTTATTACGTTTGAATTAATTTAACTTTAAAAATTTATAAAAATCGACAGCTGTATGGTAGCGGCTACGAATACTACCAACCCTTACTTTGCTCGTGGATGTCGTAAAATCCGACTAAGAGCCTTATAACGACCTGGGTCAACTCCATCTGATGCCATTTGGTCAACAATTACATTCCCAAGGAGGGTTGACGTCTGACGCAGGCGGCCGGTCATAAAACTATTGCCAATAACTTTTACAATATGTAGGTACTATAAAAGAAGAGTACATATTGTATCGACCCCAAGTAATTGGGATAAGAGTAGGAGAATGATGATTTATAAAAACCGACAACCGTTGTTGAGGAAATGTTCTGGAATGGCGACCACGAATCGGACGACGTAGCGTAAGGCAACCCTTCATTAGGTGGACTGACAATCTTGAAAGTCGCAGGAAGCAGCTGGATGAAAGTAGTACACGGCCTTTCCGAGTGGCGTAGGGAGGCCTAAGTCCAACAGTGGACTTCTACGCGGCGGGCTGTTGGATGAATGGATAGCCTGGAAAATTCTCTAATTTTTTTTTTTAACCATTCAAAAACGTTTTCGCTATGGTTCTTCCTATAGGAATCCTTATTATTATTTTTATATAGATATAAACATCATCATCTCTGCTCATACACGTCTCACTACTGGACTCAAGCCCAGGGCTGTAGCTAGAGTCGAATTCGAGGTAGGCGGTGGTAAAAAAATCATAATTGATCTGCCGGGCTCCTAAATCAATCATCATGTAGGTATATCACTGACCTGTAGATCAGTGACGACTATCTCAAACTATAAACAAACAATTTAAATTATAATAATTTGTCTTAGTTTTTGGTGTTTTTAATGTAGAACATTGTGATTTCAAGGTAGGGAGGGCATTGTGATTTCAAGGTAGGGAGGGCATTGTGATTTCAAGGTAGGGAGGGCATTGCGATTTCAAGGTAGGGTTTTGGGATTTCAAGGTAGGGTTTTGGGATTTCAAGGTAGGGCTTTATAGTTTCAAGGTAGGGCTTTATAGTTTCAAGGTAGGGCTTTGTGATTTCAAGGTAGGGCATTGCTCCACAATGCCCCTCCCCAGCCCGAAAAAAGGGCGGACCGATTTAATAAACCTTTGCAGTACCAGGGTTACAGTTAGGCCACTGCTTGTCACTCAAAATCCACCCCGAAAATTGGGATCTCTTGCTCACCGAATGCAGTGCACTTTGCCACTGCTTTGACGTCGATTTTCTGGGAGAGTGTGGTACTACCCTGGACGGACCGGCCCACGGTTGTAAACCAGAAAACCGTCATTTGTTTGTTTGATTGTGACTCTATTACCACTACAAATGAATTTGTATTGATTCTTAATTATTTTTTAGAATACTGTATACGTTCAGTGTTGGTGTGATGTCGTGCCATAAAGTTTGCTATCGCCATCATTATCCGGTAGGTACTTCGACAGCACAAATGGTAGAATGATAAATACTACTCTTACTCGTATGGCAAGTGTCATGTTTATTGTGTCACAAATTATCAGTTTCTTCACCCCTTTAGTTTCTTCACATATCTGTCTGCCAGTGGGTCAAAGGTCATTAATATGTTTGTCAGAAGGTCAAAGGTAATTAGTCTGTCTGTTAGTAGATTAAAGATTTTGTGTGTGACTTAGTTGTTAGTCGCAGATGGCTATGACAACTTTACCCAGATTGTGGGTGAGCGCTGAGGGCTTTCAACCCGATAGATTAAACAGTGGTATGTGCGCACAGCTAATGGTGTTCTGGAGGAATTGGAACACATTTGTAAAAAACTTTTCTATCATATTCACTACACTCCAGCAGTTCTTCCACATTACATAAAATTAAAAATCTATATTTAATATAACACTAAAATATTGAATATAACACAAGATCACCATATGACGCTTTCACATTCCCGCCAATAAAAGTACCGGATTTATTCCTTACTATACATATAGTGTTGTTTAAAAAAATAGTTTCGATCAGAAACCCGCCCGCCAAAAATGACGATTATAGAACTGGGAAGGCTGATGGTTGGATAAATATAAATTAACCTATTCATACTATAAGTTATCATCAGCATTATAAAATTGAAATTTTGTGTTGAATATCTTTCGGATAAGTCAGCAAATAAATTGATTGAAATCTTAAAGAAACTGCAAAAAAGATATGTCCATTTGGTGACAAAGTTCTTCCCTGTGAATGTCATAAAAAATGGCTAAGGGATATAAAATGCAGGTACTATCTATGCAGGTGAAAGAAACAAAGTCCAAAATGTCTGACCAGGGTGGTATATTATAGTGGGTCAATTTATCTCTTTCTGTGGAGGCCCAAAAGTAAGACGTATGTGTGCTATTTTGAAGTTATTGATTAAACTTGGGCAAGACAGGTTTCTTTTCCAGTCCTCCATTTAATGAAAAATATTTATCAATCAATTATTTGATCAATCAACATTTTTGATCAAAGGTCAAATGTATGTCAATCAAATATTTATTTAAGAATAAATCCAGTTGTGATTTATATCGTCTAATGGAAAATTACGTTGTTAATTGTGTGTACACGATCTTAATGGCTTCTGTAGTATTTACAAGAGGTCTTCTTATATGTATGTATAGCCTCTTTTTTTAATTATTCGTTATGGATATTTCTTAATCTTTATTTTATTTATGTGCTAAAAATATTATAATAAACTTTGTTACTTGCGTTCTGCTTGAAATTCCTCGTACTATCCTTAAATGATAATGGTCAATAAAAATCTACAATGTCTTATAGTAAATACAGCAATCACGGTAAATTGGTTCCGCGTTGTAAGAGTATTCTCGTATAACGCACTTATATGACCTCATCATATAACGCGTTATGTACAAATGATTCACTTTTAACTTTTCTCCTTAAGGAGCAAGGTATATTTTTGCGTTATTTTTTATTTTTTAAACTAAATGCGTAATATCTCACGAATATTGTGTCAGAATTTCAAGTCGATTGGAGCAAAATTGACGAAGTTATGAATATTTTTATACCTGTCGGATTTTTAACCTATCCGACCCGAGCATAGTGGAAAGCTGAAAAACAAATTTAAGAAGGCAGGATTCGTAGTAGGTAGGAGCAAAAATATGGTTTAGACATCATGAATGATAGCAACATCCCTTATGGACCTGGTATTGATGATTCAGTGTGAGGTAGCCGATTAAATTCGCTTATAGATGTTTCATTAATTTTTAGTGTTCAAAAGTTTAAAGCGTTTTCCCCACAACTCACGTTTTCAAAGTCGGTGCCCCTCATAACCTCAAAACTACTGCACCGATCGTTTTGAAATTTTGAACACTATTTCTGTACATAATTTACGAGGTAACGCTGTAGATTTTTTAAATTTTGTATTTTTTTTATCCGTGTGGTGACAGAGCAAGAATACTATTCACCACCCCATATCTTACCTGTGGGTGATCGTACGAGACTAAGGGATATAAAACGCATATAACATCTATGCGAGAGAAGGAAAACTCGAAACAAAACCCTATACCAACACGTCTGACCAGCGCGGTATAGTAGGTTAATTTCACTCCCATTACGGAGGAGGCCCGAGCCCAACAGTGGGACGTTATGGGCTGTGATGAATGTGATGATGATGATAAACAGATTTTATTTTTTTACACCAAAATAAGTCAATTTTCTCACAAAAAAACGCGTTTTGCACCTTCTAGGTGTTGTAATTTTTTTACATAATTGAAATTTAAAAAAAGCTTTACAGGGTTACCTGGGGAATACTATTATCTAACGGAAAAACATTGATATTTTTATTTCGAATGATCCAGCATCAAGTTATGAGGGGCACCGCAATACTACTTTTTCCCGAGGCACAACCGTATATATGCTGCCACTGCCGTATTTTATAATATTTCTTCTTTTTCTCTACGAATTAACCTTACAGTTAAAGTGGATTTAAATCGAATCATTCATTCTCCTACTCTTATCCCAATTGCTTGGGGTCGAGACAATATGTACTTTTCTTTCATAGTACATATTGTAAAAGTTATTGGCAATAGTTTTATGACCGGCCGCCTGCCAGACGTCAACCCTCCTTGGGTTTAAATCGAATATTAAGAAAAAAACTACTAACTGTTATGAACGAAATATGTGCGTTTTATTAATATCAAACTGAGAACATTTTAAATATAACGTGTAAAATTCCCATGTTATATGGGGGAATACCGGTGTTATACGAGACTGAAATCGTGTAATATGAAAATGCATTTTAAAAGTAGCTTGTTATAAGAAGGATTGCTGTATTTTATCCTAAATTTTAACTTCAATTCATCACTCTGGTCAATTAATAATATGTTTTCTTTTCTTTCGAAATGTTCATCTCTGAGTTTGGTAGTAGAACCTATGACTAATATTAATGCAACGTCTGAAAATGCTATAAAATGGCAAATAAAACAATATATTCGAGAACATTATTCCCATATAATACTGAAGTAAATTTTATCGACCCCAGCGTACAACGCTAGGTCCGAATCTAATATATACTTAAAGGAATGTTCATCCATTTTAACAATAAATAACACAAAATCATCCAAAAGCTGCCTTTTTAGAATACTCCAATCTCTCGTCGATATATCCTTATTATATAATTCTAACATATTAAAAACTTTATGATCATCGCTATCCTGAAAACAATTTATTTTAAATGACATCTTATCATATTCCACACTCGTCATAGTTACACCATTGGTAACACATATATTTGAGAGCCAATCATGGCTATTTTTATCATGGCAACTATAAATCAGGGTGCCATTTTGAATCCCATAACATTTCAGTAACGGCAACTCCTTACTTTGAAGTATATTAAAAGACATAATATCCTGTATATATTTGCGTAAATCTTCTGCTAAAACGAATGATTTAGTTAAAGAAACTAATTCAACGTCATTTTTAGATTTATTTATTTGAGATTTTGATTGTTTTTTGTTGATTTCTTTCAAATTAGCGTCCGCTTTGGTAGTTTTTAATATTAAATTTAAGTTACTATCTAAATTATCACTTTCATCACTAATATCACTGGTTTTAGGATCCCAATCAGTTAGTTTTCCTTCAGACATTGAAACATCATCGATTTCGAGGGCATTGTTATCACATTGTGACTGATCTGATATACTCATTTTATCTAATGGAATATCAGAACCTAAATCATTGGTATTATCAGTTAAACCCTTGGATTCTATAGTAGTTTCTGCAGTCGATAGTTTTGAAGTCATTTGATTTGTTTTATTATCACTTCTTACGACTTTGAAGGTTTCTTCATTATTAATTTCAGTTTCAGTCTTTTCTTGTATTAGCTTTTTATTTTCCTTATTATCATGATTAAAATCAGTAGCTAAATATTTTTGTCTATTATTTCTAGTTCGTCTTCTAGTTTTATTAAGTTCAGTGATAACGTCTTCGTATATGCATAGATATTCAACGATTTCATTGTCATCTTCATGTTCATTTTCTATAGCATTGTTACAATTTGGAGTAGCATTATCAGAATAACTCATAGAGCTATTAACATTAACTCGTCTAATGGAAAATTCATTTTCCTTAGGACTTTCATCTTCCACATCTGTGAATTGATGTACTGTGTATTTATTATTGCTTTTATTGAGTTCTTCGTAATTTTCATTATATGTATCCATGTTTTCTGACATTTCATCATCACTTTTCTCATATATGTCATCATGTTCACTAGTGACATCTGTAATGGCTGTTTCGGTGGGGTTTGTAGATTCATTTAGATATTGTTTATTCACTCTGATTAAACTAAAATGAAAAACATTAAATTTAATGATCGTACAGATCGCATAGTGTTTAAGATACCGACCTACCGTGACATTACCATGGATTTGATTCCCAGGCGGGACAATGCTTTGTGTGATCCACAATGTTTTGCCATTAAATAATATGTTTGTGAAGTCCCCCCACAATACAAAAAATATTTCCTGCGTGCTACACTGTTGACAGTTTTCTGGCTGCAATCATAAATGGATCAGCTTGTCTAGGGCACTACAATATACTTGCACAAAATCGACGTCTGGAATAGTAGCTATCTGCTATAGCACTTCGTTCGGTGAGTGAGAACGCCGGAGACCTAACACCAACTTCCAGTAGATAACGATGTGGCTATGTCTATGGTACTACATAAGTTCATGAATGTGTTATCAATTAGTATCGGATTGTCTGTTTGCTTATCTGTCACCAAAAGCAATAAAAAATACCTGGCTGAGGATGATATTAAGTCATCTCCATCTTGCTTTGATTCCCAATTAATTGTGGTCGACACAATATGTAGCCAGTCATTTTCAGCTGAGCTTGTACTTTCTCTATGATGGGAGGGTAATTAACCTATTGTACTATGTTGATTAAAGCACGACGTATAGGGTATTATTTAAGTTTTGCTTCTCTTGCATAGACGTTTGTTATCTGAACATTATTGGTACTTAGTTACTTATTCATCTATCACGATCCCCACGGGCAACAAGGTGTGATAAACTGTATTCGTACTCCATTACCACACAGTTTACAAAAGTTTTGGCAATAGTTTTATGATTAGTTGCTTGTGTGACGTCAACACTACTTGGGAAACCCGATTATATTATATACTAGCTTCTGCCCGCGTAAAAGGTTACTTTCCTAAAGTTTTTCATGACGATGCTTCCTTACAACTTTTCATCTCCCTTTACAACCCTTTCTTTTGCATTAAAAAGTAGCCTATGTCCTTTGTCAGGTTCTAGACTATCCGTGTACCAAATTTCATTTAGATCGGTTCAGTAGTTTTGGCGTGAAAGAGCGATAGACAGACAGACAGACAGAGTTACTTTCGCATTTATAATATTAGTAAGGATTATAAATAACTAAGCATATTAAATTTCAGTAATTTGAACTACATGGCAGTGTAATTGTTGACCAAATAACATCAGATGTAGTTGGCTTTAGTACATATTCAAATTCAAAGCATAGCCCGCTGAGTTACTTTGAGCTTGGTTGTGAAGCCTACATTTAGGGACCATGTTTCCATGCCATAAGTCATCACTGGTAACACACACTGGTCATAGAACGACACTGAGATATATTGGATAAGAAATTAAAGATAATATACTCACTTAATTTTATGACTGGTGTAATTTAATTTAAAATTACGCATATTAATTTTAATCAAATGTGATACAGCCACTTCGGGGCTGTTGGCACCAAATGCCATCTTCTTATTAATGCTCCCTATAGAATTCACAAAGTGACGTTTCTCTTTTTTTGTGATCTCTCTACCAAAATCTATTTCCATCTCCATTTCTTCATTATTCTTGATGAATTTTAAAAGATTCAGTAGAAGTTCTACGCGGTATCTTGTGTTGGCATATTCTTTTTCCGTTTGACAAACTGTGCCATAGCCTTCAATTATAAATTGTATGCTTTCTTCCAAGGACATATTGTCTGATAATTGAGGTGGGTATTTAGTTCTATCGAACCGGTTCATCCCACTGTATACTTTTTTCAGAACAATTTCCCTGAAACATATTTTTTATTATTATTTCAATTTGACATTTGTACAGATTTCTTTTCTGCATATTTGTACAGATCTTTAGTGGTAGGACCACGTTGTTGACAGTTTTCTGTCTACAGCCGCGTGACGGTCCATCCGAAGTAGTACCTCACTCTCGCAGAAGATTGACGTCTGAGCAATAGCAATGTATTGTTGCTCTTCGTTTGGTGGGCGAGAGAGCCGGGAGTCGAACTGGGAGGGTTTGAGGTTTCTATCGGTAAGCAGCAGCCTAACTATACCTTTGATATTCCAAAGGTCCATGGGCGGCAGTTACCACCACCCAGCAATAAAAAAAAAATAAGAATAAAAACAATTAATATGTATAAATTAATATATATATATATATACAGGGTGTCCCAAAATTCAACGATAAGCTGGCACCAGCAGGTGGACCTACATATGACTACTCGAGAACAAAAAAGAAAAAAATTCTACCTTGATTTTTTTTTTCATTACGACAAAAAAACCAAAATCTTTAAAAATGGACATCCTTTATTATATTATTAAGTGCTATTGCTACAGTTTTACAAGTAATTCTGTGATTTTTTTGTATTGGCAAGGTAAGTAGCACTACTATCGATCACAACCATTAAAAATTCCAGAATATCTATAGTTTTTACACAAAAATCTATCAAAACTATGTTTTTTTCATAAATTATGTAAGATTTTGACTTTCAGCTCACTTTCACTCATCATAGTGGGAAAAAAAAGTATGGACACTACTGTGGCAAATAGTATTAAAAATTGGCGCATCTAACTACAATTCTAAAATGGTATAACATTCTAGACAAACTAGCCACAAAAATATACTTAGGTGTACTATTTCAAAATAACAACCATATTTCGAAAATTGTTAGTGTTGATAGTAATCACTTTTACTATATAGCCAAAATGTTTTTGTAGCAAGTTGTCAGAATTTTAATGAGACATGTGCGTAGTCCATAAGATAAAATAAGTTAGACAGAGATAGAGAGATTATACGTTAGAGGGAGATAGATAGATGCTAATTGTTTAGTAACATTAATGCAGGTGGAGAAGTAATTAATGTCCTCAGCAGCACAGCAAGTCAGTATGCTCTACTTCTTTGTTTACTGCACACCGTTCTGTTTTAATTAAAGTGGCTCTGGTACTGACGACTTTTGGATTGAATTAAGTGACCTGGAAATTGACCTGACTTGGCATTATTTTAGACTGTGATTTTGTGTTTTTTTAAAAGAAGTTTTGCCTTATTTTCAAGTGTTTAGCATTCATCATGCCGCTATCATACACAGCGTTAGAATACGCTAATATGCACCTAATTTATGGAGAATGCCGATGCAATGCCAACGCTGCTAGCAGATTATATCGAGCAAGGTACCCTAATCTTCAAAGGTATCCGGATTATCGCGTATTTATTAACGTGTATCAAGCTTTTTCGGAGGGTCGTATACCATCTGACAGGCGAAACGCTGGAAAACCTAGATCGGAACACGATGAAGAAGTTCTCAATGAAATAGAAAACGATTCAAATACCTCTGTACGTGCTGTACAAGCAGCAACGGGAATCCCAAAAAGTACTGCACATAGAATTTTAAAACGTCACGTCGTCGTGATGAAACAACCTGCAAGAAAGATGGATATTTAAATCTTCACAATCTTCATAGCTGGAACAATGAAAATCCGCACCTGGTGAGAGAAGACAATCCCAATACCAATTTAAGGTTAACCTATGGACTGGCATAATAAATGGCAAAGTGATAGGGCCCTTTGAGTTACAAGGAAACATAGATGGCAATAGTTATTTAAACTTCTTACAAAATGAGTTGCCAGGATTATTAGAAGATGTGCCCTTAAGTGATTTGCAAATCATGTGGTTTCAAAACGATGGTTGCCCAGCTCACTATGCCCGTCCTGTGCGAGAGTACTTAGACCAAGAGTACCCAGGGCGTTGGATTGGGCGACTTGGTCCTATCTTGTGGCCACCCCGTTCACCCGATATAAATCCCTGGACTTTTTCTATTGGGGTTGTCTAAAGGACAGAGTCTACACAAAACCGATTGCAACCTTGGACGAGCTTCGCCATAAAATAATTCAGGCTGTGGATCACATGAACAGAATAAGATTTGCAAGAAAAATAAAACGTTCATTTTTAAGGCGATGTCGTGCCTGCATTACTGCCAATGGCAAACAATTCGAACATTTATTGTAATTTTAATAATATAGTAAAATCTAATCTCTCTATATCTATCTCTTTCTAACTTATGATATCTTATAGACTACATACATGTCTCATTCAAATTCTGGGAACTTGCTACAAAAACATTTTGGCTACTTAGTAAAAGTGATTACTATCAACACTAACAATTTTCGAAATATGGTTGTTATTTTGAAATAGTACACCTAAGTATATTTTTGTGGCTAGTTTGCCTTGAATATTATACCATTTTAGAATTGTAGTTAGTTGCGCCAATTTTTAATACTATTTGCCACAGTAGTGTCCATACTTTTTTTTTTCACTATGATGAGTGAAAGTGAGCTGAAAGTCAAAATCTTACATAATTTATTAAAAAAACATAGATTTGGTTGATTTTTGTGTAAAAACTATAGATATTCTGGAATTTTTAATGGTTGTGATCGATAGTAGTGCTACTTACCTTGCCAATACAAAAAAAAACACAGAATTACTTGTAAAATTGTAGCAATGGCACTTAATAATATAATAAAAGATGACGATTTTTAAAGAAATCGGTTTTTTTGTCGTAATGAAAAAAGAAATCAAGGTAGAATTTTTTTCTTTTTTGTTATCATGTAGTCATATATAGGTACACCTGCTGGTGCCGGCTTATCGTTGAATTTTGGGACACGTTGTATATATATATTATATATGTATATACAGGATGTATCAGAGAATGGAGCAGCTGGTCAGAAGGATGGTTTATCATTTACTTGGTACATTTCATTCAGTTTTAAAGAAAAAATGATGACAAAATTGAAAACTTTAAATGCTTGTAATTTATTAACGAATCGACATTTGCCCTTCAAATTTTTGTTATGGGTTCCTACCATCATTACCTACCACCCTTCTGACCAGCTGCTCCATTCTCTGATACATCCTGTATATATATACACCGTGGAAGTGGACCGCTCCCGAAAACAAAGACAGGTGACCCTACAAGTCCTACTTGTAATGATAGGCTAGAAAAAAAATCGATTCGGATGAAAACGAAACGAATTTTAAGTTTTTTTCACATTCTATCGTATTAGGACAGTGCCATGTAACGATAACTCGATAAAAAATACGAAACTATACTCAGATGACAAAAGACGCAATACATTCAAAACTCACGGTCATATGTTCAAGAGTTCAACGACCCCACGTGGTGAAAAAAAAATTTTTTTTCATCAGAATCGTTTTTTTTTTTCTAGCATATTATTGCAAGTAGGACTAGTAGGGTTAGCTGTCTTTCTTTTCGGGAGCGGTCCCCTTCCACCCTGTATAAAAGCGAATCGAACCCACAACAATGAAGTTCAATACTACATACATACATATCACGCCATATCCCTTGCAGGGTAGGCAGAGAGAACAGAGTGCCAGAGAACTCTATCTTTGCATACTTCACTCGCTTCCTCAACATTCATAATTCTCTTCATACACGCTCGCCGGTTTCGGAGACTCTTGACTCCACCTTCCTTCAGTACATGACCGATCTGGTCTAGGTAGGTTAGTCTCGGTCTCCCCCGGTACATACATCCTTCCACTTTCGCATTGTATATCTTCTTAACCAGACGTTCGTTCGGCATTCTTTCCACATGTCCGAACCATCGGAGCATTCCCTTTCGCATCTTTACACCAATACTCTCTTTCATACCCACTCGCTCTCTTACGTCGTCGTTACGAATGCGGTCGGTCAGCCTAACTCCACAGATTTTCCGCAGAGATCGCATTTCGACCGCATTAATTTTACTTTCATAAAAGTTCAATACTAACTTTTTACTATTTGCAATTCGAGCAAAAACCAACAAGTCTGGATCTCTTCTGAACTTGATAGCAATACTGTCGACCAGTTCTTGTTGTTCCGTATCCAATAATTTGAGATGAGTCCTGAAAACGATAAACTTTAGACAATGCTGTTTCGCATGGTGACGGCGTAAAAATATAATTCACCACCCCTTGTCTTGGGTGGCCTGTCTCCCCATGGGTGTCATAGAAGACTACTAAAAGCTATAAATTGGGATCACATCGATTTAATAGAAGGAAAACTCAAACAAAAAGCTATGCCTACTTGAACAAAACCTTATGCCTTCCGACATAAACCTATAACGAGATCTGTAATGGGTCTATTTCCCTTCCATTGTGGAGTAGGCCCATGCCATGCCTATATTGAGCTAAGGAAAAATTTACTGTTGCATACGCTTCTTCTTCAAATCATTTAGCATCGCTTTCTTCTAAAATGATGAGCAAATGCCACATTATATTATAGTATAAAATTTCATTAAACGTTATGATTTTGGTACCGTAAACGGTTACGCTAGGCCATTACGTTACAGTAATAATATACCAGTACAGCGAAAAATACCATCATCATCATCTCAGCTCATGTGTCCCCACCCTTGGACTTGAGCCTCCTCCAAAATGGCAGGGAAATTGACCTACTATACCATGCTGGACGTGTTGGTATAGGGTTTTGTTTCGAGTTTTCCTACTCTCGCATAGATGTTATATGCGTTTTATATCCTTTAGTCATCTCTTACGATCACCCACGGGTAATATAGGGGCTGAAGAATTGTATTCTTACTCTGTCACCACACGGACAAAATAGGATTAGTATGATATACAAAAGGGAGTTACCTTGTACTTAAAAACTTCATCGCATATAACATAAAAGCCTTTGCTTTCTTCTTCAAAATTCGATCCAAGACGATAGTTTTAGTGTCGTCGGTCGAGTTCAACAGTTCCAGAAGTTCCGTTAGAAACAAAATCTGAAACTCGGGAATGGTTGTCCTGGTTCTTGGAGTACACTTCTTAACACAACTACTTGAAGTACACTCCTGGAGTACATTTTCAGATACCACTACGTCTTTCTTGAGCTCTTTAACAGTACTTTCCTTCTTCTGGCACGAGCTGGTTACGTTGGGAATTGGGAGGGATACTCTTCTACTATGTCCAAAACCAGCGCCAGCCACCTGGGAACAAACACATTTTAGTAAAGTGAATCATTTTCACTCACATTTTTATAAATTTTAGCACATACGGGTCCACTCAAATAAGGTAAATTAGCATACTACATATAATGTATCATCATCATTTGCCTGCCCTCATCCCACGCTAAGTGGGGACGGTCCACCATGTTCTTGCTTTCCACAATCTTTTATCAGCCGTCATATCTGCATTCACAACTTTCATACGCATATCCTCTTGGTTGCTAAATTATTGTTTACTCCATCCTTAGAATTGCTTATCCATTATTGGCAATCTGCAATATATTGCCATCTGATCTTTTTGCTCCACATTTATTATATAACGAAGATTAAAAAGCCCTCAAGAGCAAAAATATGGTTAAAAACGTCACATAAACATACATTAACTTCACAAACAGGCACAAATACACGCAGACTAAGAACAATTATTTCAAGATTGCACACAAAGAAATGTCCTGCTTGGATCGAACCTATGGCACTTGACATGGCAGGTTGCTATTCAGACTAATAAGTCATATATGCAGTCAGTCAGTATTAAGGAAGGCTAACTGATAGATGAATGACGAATAGATAGTGGCAGAATATGAATAAATAATATTAGAATACTAACAGTACTGAGATGTGGCATAATGGGCTCGGTGATGCCATCACCCCTAGAGCCCAGGGCACCTCCGGTCCAACCCATACTAAGCATCATCCTGAAATAGATAAATTTAATTAAAATCATATATTTTGTATAGGCGTTGAGAGGCACTTACATATTGTCAATTTACGAATTTAATTCAATAAAATACCACCGGATCAAAAGCCGACCAATAATGATAAGGTCCAACAAGAAACTCAGTGGGTTTGTTCTTTTTATTGGATTTTTTTTCAATGACTTTCTTTCAGAAAAATGTATACAGAATGTTTAGTAACTAATAGTGCAGCCATTAGTTTGTCTCAATCACATCGGAAGAAATGAAGAGTCTCGCTCCATGTAGCTACGGCAAGCAGAAACCTTCCAGTTGGTCACTGTGCATTTTAATTTTTTTGTTAACAAACATTTAGTAATGGAATGTTATTTATTTTCTAATAATTTAGAATTAGGGCTTATTCGTGTGGTGACAGAGTAAGAATACATTTCATCACCTCTTTTCTTGCTCAAGGATGTAGTAACATTCGATCAAAGGATATAATACGCATATAATGTCGATGCGAGAGCAGGAAATACTCGAAATTTAACACTAACAACGGACGACCAGAGCCAGTTGCCTGCGGTCTATGCTGAGTTGAGACTGGTTTGTGACACACACTAAATAATTTTGTTATTATTATTGCCATTTATCTTGCTTATGTTGCGAGGAAAGGTTTTAAGTATCAATGTTGAAAGCTTTAGGGGTAAAGGAAGACCAAAGAAAAGTAGGATGGACTGCGTGAAGCATGACATGGATAGATAAGGATGACTGTGTGAAGGAGTCTGATAGGATAGGGCTGTATAGAAAAAGAGGACATATTGTGCGTCGACCTCAAGTACTTGAGATAAGAGCAAGAGTATGATGATGATTTTGCTTAAGTTTATGGCTGTCATAAATAATTTTGTTTCAAATAAAACTCTATACCAACCCGTCTGATCAGTGTAGTATAGTAGGTCAATTTCCCTCCTGTTGTGAAGGAGGCTAGAGCCCAGCAGTGGGATATATATGAGATCAAATGATATCAGGTTATTTATAAAAAAAAATCATTTGCGAAGCGAAAATCATTATCACAGACGGGACTTGAACCCAATCTATTAAAAAATCCTGAGAGGTCACACTGCGATGACCAATCAGCCTGCCAATTGTGGCGATTTTCGTTGTTACCCTTGCCTATACGCAACATAGACATTGAGGGGCTAATGAATGGAGGGATAATTAAAAAAAAGTTTTTATACTTTATCGCTTTGTCAGACTTGACGGGAACAGACAAAGCTTCAACTAGCTGCTGATTGGTCCTCTTAGGAATATTTTTCCATGTGGAAGACTTCAATGTCTTCTTTAATTTCGCCTTCGAGCTGGCCGCACTTGACTGAGGTGATTTAAAAATTTGGCTAAAAAATAAACATATCATATATACTGGTTATAATTTGTATATTATTTAATATAATTAATTATATATGTTTATAAAGACCAAACAATACAAGGATTAGTCCCTTAATATGGAATTTGGTTTGAGTGCATAAAAAAAAATAAAAAAAAGGGTTTTGCTGCACTATAGGGGATTAATATAAAACGCATATAACATCTATGCAAGAGAAGGAAAACTCGAAACAAAACCCTATACCATCACGTCTGACCAGCGCGGTATAGTAGGTTAATTTCCCTCCCATTACGGAGGAGGCCCGAGCCTAACAGTGGGACATATATGGGCTGTGATGATGATGAAGGGATTAATCCTTATATTGTGGTAGGCTTTACAGATATACAATTAATTGACACAAATTATATCCAGACTCGGAACAAATTATTAATATAAAAACTCAAAATAAAAGACTATACCAACCCGTCTGACTAGTAGGTTAGTTGCCTTCGAAATATGTAGGAGGCTCAAAGCCAAGCCCAGTTGTGGGACATATATGAGCTGAGATGATGATGACTTGCTTTAGAAAGTAATATATATATATATATTTAGAAAGTAATATAACATTAACTGAAATAGACATATAGCCTGGCATGCGTGGAGATTATTATTGACCTTAGGGGAGCACAATGTGCAACAGTGGTCATCGAAAGGCTGATGGATGGATGGTCACCACAACTCCTGTTTGCTTAGATATGATAAATAAGCAGATAACATTCAAAATCAAGAAAGGAAAACTGTAAATAAGTCCTATACAGTAGCGGGCGATAAATATTGCACATTGGCTTTTGGAAAGCGACGATTGACTAATTTCGGCTTTGTAGAGCATTGTCCCTGTCACACATTGCTTGTATGATGTCGAGAAGGTCTGCTTATCCTATTAGGAGCGATTATAACATTCTCTCTGCCTACCCTGCAAGGGATATGGCGTGATGATATGTATGTGTGTATAACAATTAAAACTTCTTGTTATTAAATAAATGCAGCTATTCTATAAAAAATATTTTCTAAATTGTTACGGCTTTATAAGTCTGTACTGTCTGTCTCATTTGTATAACGACAAACAAACGTCACACTGGTAGTGTGCGACAGAGACAACGCTATACGAAGGCGAAATTAAACAATCTTTTAACAGATCAATGTGCAATATTTATTAACGTGTACTGTACCAACCTTTCTGACCAACGTGATATAGTAGACACATTCTTGATGACTGCATAGATAGTGGTATAAGCACCGACCTGTCATGTCAACTATGTGGGTTCAATCCTTTGTGCTATTTACAAATGATTGTTTCTAAATCCAGAGGTTATTCGCGTCCATTAATTGTATTTGTTAAAATTCTATTACAAGGATTCTCCATAGCCCATCATCATTATCTCTGTTCAAATACGTCCCACAGCTGGGCGCGAGTCACGTCCACGATAGGAGGACAATCTATTTACCACGCTGGTCAGATGTGTTAGCATAGGTTTTTAATTCGAGGGTCCCTTCTCTTGAATATATGTTATATTCCTTAGTCGCCTTTTACGACACCATTGGCAAGATAGGAAGGTGGTAAATTATGTTCTTATTGTATCACCATATGGATGTCCTGTGTTGTAAAAGAAATGATGAAGGATTACTCACCTTGCCCTGTTAATATGATTTTTCGACGCATTCATGGATTCGCGTAATACGGATTCCTTTGGAAAAAATTGTGTATCTACTTCTATATTTACACCATCCCTTCTAATGGAGTTCATATTTCCTGGCTGGAAATTTATATTCGTTGAAGTTGACCTAAAAAATTCATCATCATAACTAGTGCTGATAGACATTTTTCCCTTACATGGTGCAATTTGCCGGTGTAGATAAGATTGCGGATAGAAAATTTATTAGTACACATATTTACCACAGTCGGTTAATTGGAGTGGGTTGAAACCGAATTTCAAATAGACTTGGGTAGTCGCCGTATTTTAACGGCTAAGGAATACAGTAAAAATTGGCTTGAATGATCACCAAAATGGTCTTTCCCCTAGAAAATCATAATATTATAGGTAGGGCTACACTGTTGATAGTTTTCTGTCTACAGACACCGGTTCGTCCGTGGTAAGTACCACAATCCAGCAGGAAATTAACACCTGAGCAGTGGCAATGTGCTGCTGTGCTTCATTCGGTAAACGAGAGAGCCGGCAGCTCAACTTTCTGGGTGGGTTTGGGATTTTTATTGTTAGACAGCGGCCTAGCTGAGTCCCTGATATTGCAAAGGTCATTGGACAGCAGTAACACTTACCACCATATGTGCTATTTACTTGCTTCCACCAAGAGCACTAAAAATAAGTTATAAAAGATTGCAATCGTTAATCTGCTTGCCATGCGTGGCGATTATGTTATCTCATCTTGTAAGGCCTATGTTAAACAGTAAGGTCAACACAACAGACTGATGAAAAAATGAATGTGAGTTGAAATCTTATATGTGGAATCATTTTTCTGTTTGCAAATAAAGCTTAAAGTTAAAAACTTACCCATACTGCCGGCCAGAATTTGAAGTGGAAGCCTTTTGTTTGGTTATAGATTCCAGTATCTTATCAACGTTTTTGCCTCTTGAACTGGATTCATTGTTGGATTGATCTTTAGTTGTTCCCAAAGGAGGATACCTGAAATTTATTATGGAATAAATTATTTGAAAGATAATGATTTCTAACGTTTAAGTGAGTATTACAAATTTGAAATAAAATTATTTTTACGGATTCTATTGCGTTTGTATTTGATTTTTAGTGGTAGGACCACATTGTTGGTAGTTCTCTGTCTACAGCCGCGGGCCGGTCCGTCCGGGGTAGTACCACACTCTCGCAGAAGACCGACGTCTGAGCAAAGGCATGTGCTGGTGTTGTTGTGCGTTCGGTGAACGAGAGAAAGGGAAGCCAACTGGGAGGGTTTGGGGTTTGTATTGGTAGGCAGCGACCTAGTTCCACCCCTACTATTGAAAGGTCCACGGGCGGTAGTAACACTTACCAAACGGTGTGCTGCTTGCTCGTTTGCCAGCATAAGCAATAAAAAAATAGAAAATTAATTGCCCGATTTATCGAACACTTTAAAACGTTTGTGGTCACGGGAAGACTAGTAGTAGCTTTTTTTTTTTTTTTTCTTTACGAGTGGGTTATGGTCGGCGCTCTTCTCGCACCACTCCGCCCGGGGCGACAGAGGGGCGTACGCACGCATACCCGCAACCCACCCATGAACCTCGCCTAAGTCGTTGGACCGGCCACTGGAGCAGCGTGAACTTGTCGTCAGTTGGCCGGCCCGACGGAATACCCCCTGAGGGGTACCCTCTCTTTAAGCAACGTCTACCCCCCAAGGGGCGGACGTCGGTCCCTCCTCGCGCGCTCTACCTCTCGGCGGGTGACGGACTAATTGACTAGTAGTAGCCTAGGGGGATGAACAACTATAAAGTGTTTGAAAATTCCGGACAATTGAAAATCAAATACGAATGACATACGAATCTATAAATATATTTTTATTTTATATATTTGACGGTACTTCCGTTTATCGCATATGCTAAGCGGAAACATGTTAACAGCGTCATCATCATCATCACAGCCCATATATGTCCCCCTGTTCGGCTCGGGCCTCCTCTGTAATGGGAGGGAAATTAACCTACTATACCGCGCTGGTCATACGTGTTAGTATAGTTTTGTTTCGAGTTTTCCTTCTCTTTCTTAGATGTTATACGTTAATAACATATTCGCGTATAAAGTAAAGCGGGGCGCCCGTTTGTCAGTCTAGGCCCGCGAGTGGCACGGTGCACAGAGTTGTCGTATATCGCATACTAACTTTCTAACGTCAGTCATATGGGCCTTTCTCATGCTGTCACTCGTGTGAGAAGGTGGTGTCATGGTTGCTGCACTTGGCAGGCGGGCTGATGGTGGCGGTGGATGTTGTACGTTTCCCGGGGAAGAGCTGTTGCTCGTTCTCTTAGTGAATTCTTTGGCGATTTGGCTGAGGAATCCACGGGCAGGTAAAGGGGTGGCGCCAGTTGTAGTCTTGTCTCGTGGTAGCACGGGAAAGATTATTCTGTGTCATCTATCCATACCATATAGTTGTTTGTACAAAGACGAGTGCTTGGGTCTGCTCTGTGAGATTACTTAAGATGTAAGCTATGGTATATTATATAGGTGTGAAGGTAATCGTGATTACCTGCAGTATGGTCATTTGCAACTTTATATCCTCATTTATATTCCTCATGACTGACCCATTCGTCTACATATTTAATACTCGCGGTAAACATTAGTAATTCTCAATTTATATATGTCCTACTACTGAACTCAGACCATCTTCACAATAGAAGGGAAATTGTTCTACTATGAACTGATGACTGCACAGACGGCTTAATGGTTAAGATACCGACCTTCCATGCCAGTGCCGTGGGATCGATTCCTACGCAAAACAATACTTTGTGCGAGCCACAAAGTGTTGTTCCAAGTCCGAGTGTAATTTGTCTACGTTAATTGCATGTTTATAAAGATCCACGCAATACAAGGAATAATCCTTGTATTGCGTGGAAAGGAAAGGAAATAATTCCTTAGTGGAAAGTGGTGTTTCAAAAAAAAAAAAAAGAACAAAATAAAAACATAAATCTATAACCACGCTGGTGAGGCGGGGTGGTTTAATTTCGAGATTTTCCTCTCTTGCATATATTTTATATGCATATACGGGTGTATGTGTATATAACAGATAAGATACGCTGGTGAATTGTATTCTTATTGCGATCCGACGTCCTCGACATGTATTGACCGACTCTGACGATTCAATTACAATCGCTCAAGAAAGAGCCTACACGGCCACAACTCATAAATATTCGCGCTTCCGCCCCCGCCGCTGGGGACGAAAGATGCGACGCGAAAAAGTCATAAATTCAAACGTGGGCACGCCCACTTTGTTATCAGCGACGCCTCGAGCCGAGGTCCGTTCACCACAGGGTGAGCCCTCGGGCGTTGCCGCTTAAATTTTTTAGCGGGTTGAGAGCCCTCAGCGCTCACCCATAGTCCGGGTTAAGCTGTGACAGCCATCTGCGGCTACAACAACAGCTAAAAGACAGACACAAAAAAAAAGTATTCTTACTCCGTCACCACAGGGCAACATCCTCGTATGACTTCGCACGAAACATCAACAGTCTGGTATATAATAGGAGCTTTTAAAATAATTATGATAATTATTAAAACAAATAATAAAAAATATATATTTTATAGTATGCAGCTGCCGAGTAAATATTAGTGAAGAAAATTAACCTATCCTTTTCCAGTCTGGACAAAAATAGGATAACATTTTTCACTAATATTTACGAATAGTAAATAATATTTAAATCACTACTGAATATAAATATAATTTATTAGCACATACATAATTCGCACTTGTATGAAACTAAAACACGTGTTGTGAATGTAGAAACTAGAAAGAAGTTTTAGCGGTTTTGCGGCCACCTTCATCCTGTTAATTTTGTGTTACAGTGTGCGCGCGCATTAAAATTTCAATCTCATAATATTTTCATAACGCGCCTAAAGAAATAAAACTTCAAAAACTACAACTATTATATAAGTGTTTTTCTGAATTGTTGCGGTTATAACAACTCTTTATATATATTTTCTAACTGGATGCAACTACATCCTTTCGCATTTTTACAACGACTGACACTGAAATCCACACTGGTAAAGTGCGAAACAGACAATGGTCTACAAAACAGAATTTGGTTGAATATCTCTTCATAAAGCTCAATGTACAATATTTACCAGGGTAATTAAATAGCATATACTTTTCTATAAAGAAAGGATAGTGACTATAGACTTACTTAATTACAATAATAAATATAGATAACTTACCATTGTCGGGTGGGTTTTTCGGTTTGTCGTTCAAACTTATCATAATGGGGCACTTTTGTATAATGAATTGAGCTGGAAAAAAAAAATTCTTTTAATCAATAAACTAGGATTTATGCTCTATGGCATAATAATATAATTTCAATCTTTTGAGTTTTTGGCGCGAATGTGGAAATGTCATGTCACGCTCTTGTATTATATTCATTTCTTTAATGTTTTGTAGTGTTATATTGAATAATTTTGCTGGTATTTTATGGAATATGATACAGTTAAAGTGTTGAAGTGTAGTGAATATGCTATAATAGTGGTTTACGTGTATTGTCATATTTTGCCAAAATTCCCAAGAAAACCATTGATTTGGTTATCAGCGCCCGATTAATGGTAACGACATGACTTACTAACGAACAATGACTATTAAGACTAGACAAAATGAAGAAGTATTGACGAAGTGTCTAAACTATGAAGACTTGGCTTAAAGGTCTAAGTAACCAAGCCATAAACTACAAAAAAAAAAAACAATCTTTTCAATCAATCATCCCTTTATAAAACTATATTCGGGGAAATAATCATTCATCTAATAGGCGATAATAAATAATCGCCACACTTGGTAGTTCATCAACCAAGTTGCTCAGAAGAGCACTACTGCTCACTACTTTGGGGGCTTCTTTAGTCGGTTTATAAAATATCTATGGGACGTTAAGGGTTCTTCTTCTTCTTCTTATTTTTATGTATTGGCAATCAGCTACTTAAATGAGCCATTGTTGCCAGTGTCGAGTTATAATTATCTTCAAATTTTTAGTGTCTTCAGATTAGTCATTGTCCGTCAGTAAGTCAAATTGTCGCCATCAACAGTGCTATGGCCACACTGTTAATGGTATCTTGTGAGAATTTTGATGAAAAACGAAAACGTTGTAAAGCACTTTTATATGATATTCACAACATCTCAGCAATTCCGTCACATCACATTACATAAAATGCCATCAAAATTATCTAATATAACACGTTAAAACACTAAGATATCGAATATAATACAAGAGCACCACATAACGTTTTAGATTCCCGCCAAAAACTCCGACGTTAAGGGTTGTTGTGTTTGTTTAACCTATGTCATTTAATTTTTTCACGCCGTAGCTCAAGATAAGAAATTATTTTGTCATCGGTTTTTATTACATGAAAATAATCAGTAAATGTTGAAAATAATCAGACATTTTGAATCCAATTTATGAAAGTATTAAAGTCAATCATCATCATCATCATCTCATGATCTCAGCTCATATATGTCCCACTATTGGGCGTGAGCCTCCTCCATAATGGAAGGGAAATTAACTAATCATACCATATCGGCGAGACGGGTTAGTATTTGAAGTTTTCATTCTCTTGCATGGACATTATCTGCATATTACATTTCTGCCGTTTATCTTATCGTCTTTTACGACATCCACAGACAAGAAAGGAGTTCGGACCGGGGAATTGTCCGGTCACCCGACGTGAGGCCACCGCGTGAGGGCGACGCCCCGACGGCGAAATCTGTCGGGGCGTCGACGAGAGGAACCCTCGAGGGTAAACCGCCGGGCGGGCCACCGAAGTCAAAAATCGGGTACCGGTGGCCCGCTCGCACGGCGAAGAGAGAAGGTTTTACGGTGGGTCTATGGGGTCACGCGTCGCCTTTTCCGTCACCCCGGACCGATTTGGCGGGGCGAGACGCATCCATAGTCCACCAAAAAAAAAAAAAAAAAAAGACAAGAAAGGGGTGGCCACCGAAGTCAAAAATCGGATACCGGTGGCCCGCTCGCACGGCGAAGAGAGAGGATTTTACGGTGGGTCTGTGGGGTCACGCGCCGCCTTTCCGTCAGCCCGGACCGAATCGGCGGGGCGAGACGCATCCATAGCCCACCAATAAAAAAAAAAAGAAAAGACAAGAAAGGGGTGGTGAATTGAATTTTAAAAAAAAGAACACCTCCCTGAACTAAGGAAATAATCCTTGTATAGCGGGGGACTTTACAAACACATAAGTAATGCAGACAAATTGCACCCAGACTCAGAACAACAGTTTGTGGATCGCACAAAGTAAAGCGTAGGAATCGAACCCACGGCACTGGCACGGAAGATCGGTATCTAAACAACTACGCCATCTGTGCAGTCGTCAGACTTAATCCATCACCACACGGAAAAGATATGATTGAAAGTCTAAAAAAACTAACACACTGATTTATTCTCTAGAAATGGATTTTATATTTAAAAAAAAATTAAACTTACGTTTGGCCGAGTCCAAGCTTTTTTTCTTTCATTTTTATCTTAATATTTGTTATTGTTTCATTTAAAACTTGTATTTCATCGAAAATCTGTTGCGCTTCCTCCTCGTAAAGACTCTTGATCTTTGACGAACGACAATAATTGAGAATATTTCTCAAAAAATTTGCTTTTTGACAATTTACATTTGGAAAAATCAGACTGGCCTCTGTTTCATCCTCATAGAATTTAAGAAAGCTCTTCAAGGCACTAATAACAAAGTCTGATGGTATACATCTCACCAAATGTCGCTGTTTTAACATCTGTTTAGTAATAGGCGTCGCAAATTCTTTATCTACATCAAAAACCCTGTAATACAATAACACAAAATTAAAAAAAAACGAGAGGTGTCAAGGGACACCCGGATGGAACGAAGTTCTATTTTAGTTATATAATTTTTTTCTGCCTTAAGCGATTTTTATCGTTATATTTTAGCCAATTTGCAAAATATCTTTATAAATTATAGCCTATGTGTTATTCTGATGTGCAAGCTATATTACTATAAAGTTTCATCAAAATCCATTCGGTAGTTTTTACGTGAAAGAGCAACAAACATGTTCACATCCATACATTATTACAAACTTTCACGTTTATAATATTATAATAGGAAGGATAATAGGATAGGATAATAGGGTATACAATTCCACTAGACTACCAAAACTTTTGGGTCCCGAGCTCGAACGCGAGCCGGCCACGCGGCGACACGAAATTAATTTCGTTGCGCATTATTTTGATTTTGCTATATCTCTTAAGGTATTGATTTAATTTGCATGGTCTGAAGGAAAAAAATTATCTTCATGAAATGCTCAAGCCAACTAATGTATTTAAAATGATAAGGATTAATACAGTGTTTGTGTAAATAGCTTTTCAGTTATCGTTTTATAATAGGCCATTTTTTGTAGTATTAAAATGGATATAGTATATTATCCTTAAGAGATAGACATATACCATCGCGGACTTTTTTGTAGGCCTTTTTAAGCTGTATAATACTGTAGTACTTTATTTTGATCTATTTCGTAGGGTTCAGCCAGCGTTTGCAATGTAAGCGCATAATAATGTGTTTATTTACGACATCACATTAGAAACCTCTAAAATTATCAGTGTTTCTCTACTACATTATGCATATATTATACATATAAACTTTCCTCTTGAATCACTCTATCTATAAAAAAAACCGCATCAATATCCGTTGCGTAGTTTTAAAGATTTAAGCATAAATAGGGATATAGGGACAGAGAAAGCGACTTTGTTTTATGTTGTGTCGTTACAACTTTGTTGTGTCGTGACAACTTTTGGCCTTAATTTTTTCCGTCTAGCCCCCTTTCGCAACGCGCGATAAGGAACTTCGTTCCAAAAAACAAAAGATACTTCAAAAAAAGTGTAAGCTAAAATATAAATGCACTAAAAAGTAAAAATTTAACATCAACTTTATTACTTAAAAAAGAAATGGTACCATCATCCATGTAGTTTATGGTTTGTCAACACAAACAGACATTGTTTGCGATTTGTTCATTTTAAATTGAAAACAATTCAATAAGTTAAAAATAATAAGAACAATAGTAAATATTCATTAAAAATTAGCTAATATCTCTTGAAATAATTAAAAAAAACTAAAAGAACTAATTTATTTACATATAATATGTAAATAAATTAGTGCTAATGTTAATGTTACTCAGCAGGTTAAATTAAATAAAATATTTGCCGACACACCGAAAATATAATAAACAATTGAATTACAGCTGGCTATAATTATAAAAAAAAAAACTCACTCTGCTCGTGTTTTCTGATTATCTCTTTCTACTTTCTCCAACAGCAAGGATCTGGAAAATAATAATTGCTTAAAGTTATCATCATTCGCCTGATCTTATCCCAATTACTTGAGGTGGACGGAATTATATACTACTATATATTGCAAAGTTATTGTCAATAGTTTTATGACCGGCCGCCTGCCACACGTCAACTCTCTTTGGGAATGTACTTGTTGACCAAAGAGAATCAGATGGAGTTGACCCAGGTCGATGTAAAGTATGTATATATAAAATATTTTTCTTAATAATTTCAGAGTATAATTTTCCTATTTTGAGTAAGTAAGAATATAATTCTCCACCGCCAATCTCGCCCGTGAATGTCGTAAAAGACAACAAGTGATCATTATTCTCCTACTCTTATCCCAATTACTTGGGATTGATATAGTATGTACTCTTCTTTCATAGTATATATTGTAAAAGTTATTGGCAATAGTTTTATGGCCGGCCGCCTGCCAGACATCAACCCTACTTGGGTATGTAATTGTTGACCCTACGGCATGAGATGGAGTTAGGCCAGGTCGTTATAAGGCTCTTAGTCGTCTTTTACGACATCCACGAGCAAATTAAGGGTTGGTAGTATTCGTAGCCGCTACCGCACAACAAGTGATATAATAAAAATATTACATCTATGCAAGAGAAGGGAAACTATGAAAACCTTACAACCCAACTGAACGTAGGTATTGTCGGTAAATTTCCCTCTAGCTGTAAAGGAAGCTCGACTCCTGTAATGAGCCGAGGCGAATGAATATAATAATTAAGGTAAAGAAAAATAATTTTGTCCCAAAATTGTAAGCTTATCATTTTCGACTTAAAATATATTTCAAACAAAATATAACGTTTAACGTATTTCTTCATGGTATTTCTATATTCATATAATTAAAATCTTGGGAGCTTATTGGACATTGAAATTATAACAGTATTTACTACAAGGAGAAAAATTCTGTGATTTTGCAGTATAATTTTACTTCCCTAGACCCTCACTGGTCTAACAGGAACTAACTTATTATCAATCCAAAATATACATATCTGAAATAATTATATAATTAATTCTTTTATAACAAATATTTCAACCAAAATTTATTTAAAGCAAAATCTTATTTTTGTTTTTATAGTAGGTAAACTTTAATATTTTTTTTTTGGTAAATAAAATCCATTTTTAATTATTTTTTCTTAAATTTAATTTTTATTGAGGGCTCTATCGATTGTATATGTTTAAAGGACTATATTCACAGTCTTTTAAACGTATACGAGTACAATGTTGGCAATTTGAATATTCTTTCATTTTGTTCTTACCATTAATGGTTTTTCTGAAAATTTTGACAGAACATGAAAATACATTTAAGACACTGTTATTTCATATTCACTGCACTTTAACACTTTCCTCATATTACATAAAATTCCAATATAATTATTTATTGTATATTCAATTTAATTTAATGACATTTTCACTTTTGATGCACAACACATGTTGATGTGTATGTTGGCGGGATTTTTTAAATTATTGTCAGACAAAAATACAGTCATAAGCAATTTTCAATTTAAAATTATTCAACATATAACTTACTTTGCATCTATAAAATTTTCTGTAAGCCGAATACTGAATTCATATTTCAATCCGAAAATTTTAAACGCCTCCCACAATGCCGGACAAATTTTCTTAACGGCATTACCTCCATCCAAATTGCCGATAACACTACTAAACATGGAATTTACAAAACAGGCTTTCTCCTCACTTAAACCGGAAAATGCTAAAGTGTTCTGCTTTTTATCTTTTACAAATTTCAACATGAGATTGAGACTGTGCCTTTTGAAAGATTCCGTTAACGGTTCTGATGTTCCTACACTGGACCAGCTGTAATCCTCGGTATCAAAACTCGACGAATGTGATAACGCTGAATCAGGACGTGAACTAAAAAAATAAGTATTAACATTGTATTAACACATCGCTAATAGTTTGCTGCTTCAGGTGATAGATGACATAACGCTAGATACCAACCTAACATACCAATTATAGCAGATTCCCACATAAGACTTTGTGCCAACCAAAAACTGCTGCCCTGCTGAGTGTTATTTGTGTACATTAATTATATGTTCGTAAAGTAGTAATTATTTAGTGCAGATTATCTTTTAAAACAAAAAGGAAAAAGTGTGTGTGTCAGCTCCGACGCACGACTGGAGTTTACTCCAGTACGATTATCTTTTTCTTCTTAGTGAATGGCCTCTGTGAGTAATTAACCACAACTTCGCCAATGTCAAGTAAAATAAGTTTAAAAAATGATAATAGATTTATATTTTAGTCGTCAGTCATGTCGGTTCATTGTCTAAGTCCAATAAAATGTACGATTATCAAAACAGGCGCTAAAAAAAGCTCATTTGACTGTTCAGTGAAGTATTATCTCACGTCAGAAAATGAAAGGTGCGCAACCTACGCACCAAAAGCGTAACGAGGTCATTCGATCACTAGATTTTACTCCTCAAATTTTTCTCATACCGGGCGCCTTATATGAAAATCGATTATTAAGAAGTAAACTCCAAAAAGAAGCAAGTGATTGGTTATAAAGTAATAATAAACCTTCTAATTAAAATTAAAATTTAAACCTCCCTTCCTATATGTATCATAAAAGGCGACTAGTTGATATAATATGCATATCATCGTTGCTATAGAAGGAAAAATTCGACCATAAAAACTCTACCTCAACGTAAAAACACTATGCTAAGAACATACCCATATTATAGGACTGATTTTTTTACAATTTTTAACCACCTAAGGTTAACGTGATCATGTTACAAGAGCGTAACAAGCTAAGGAATATACACATTGATTCTCTGCAGACCATCCTGGTTGCAGCACCAGGTCAACGTTTCCATATACATAATTATAATTTTAATAATTATACTGACAAATGTGTTTAGTCGAAAGATATTTAACGTTTTCAATGATTATAATGCTAATAAATTTCGGGGTTTTACCATCTTGCATGTCTATGGTATAGGTAATAAACCAATTTAGGAATGACTGCATCAAACAGCAGTTGGTTCATATGCAACACAGTTTTTTGTGTGTAATTGTTCTGAGCTTGGGTGAAATTTAAATAGCGACCTTTCTAAATAACTAAAATTTTATAAAAAAAGAAATTATTCAATACTCACTTCATTGGCGATCGCATGTCAGAAGGATCCGAGTAATAAATTTTCTTATAAACTAGTATACTGTAACAATAATAAGAACAAATTAGATAATTATCAGCCAAGATAAAAACTGTTAAATAGCTCGTTACGTTATAAATTATGATAATGTCAACTATGAATAGATGAATCGAAACGGAATACTAACAGACATATAGTTCAAACTGAAAACCAGCAGTAAAGTTTTAATCAGAAAATGCTTAGCAAGACATTTTTAGGGCATTGTCAATGCAGATAAATTTTTAAAATACATACATATCATCACGCCATATCCCTTGCAGGGTAGGCAGAGAGAACAGAGTGCCAGAGAACTCTATCTTTGCATACTTCACTCGCTTCCTCAACATTCATAATTCTCTTCATACACGCTCGCCGGTTTCGGAGACTCTTGACTCCACCTTCCTTCAGTACATGACCGATCTGGTCTAGGTAGGTTAGTCTCGGTAGTTTCGCATTGTATATCTTTTTAAAATACTGTGTATTATATATCTCATTTTATTTCTTTTTTATTTACTCTATTTGGTTGTTTCTTAGGTTATATTTACTTTCAAAATTAAACTTTCTCTCTCTCATTATTATTTTTTGTGTGGTGACGGAATAAGAATACAATTCACCAACCCTATCTTACCCGACTGTGATCGTAAGGGGCGACTAAGGGATATAAAATGCATATAACATCTATGCAAGACAAGGAAAACTCGAAACAAAACCCTATACTAGGGGTCGGAAACCTTTTGAGTCTGAAGAGCCAAAAATTAGAATTTATGTCACAATTTTTTTTGCCAACAATAATTTGTGCCTAATCCTCATTAATCAATTCAGAACTATTTTTAATGTTTTCTTTATAAAATATCTTTTGCGTATAGAACTAAAGAGCCCCAACTTCACATCAAAGAGCTGCTACGCCTTTTCACCCACATATTAGTCCGTCCGACTGTCTTGCCAAAATGTATAAAATTTTAATTTAAATTCTCTTGTTATGTATAAACTCTGTGAGGCCACTTACATATTGTCAATTTTAACATTTTAAATTGATCCAATAAAATACCAACGGATCAGAAGGTAACCGCTACTGAGAAGATTTAGCAAGAATCTCAGTGGGTGAGAATGATGGGAGTGAAATTTTAAGATGCGCGCGCATCACTGTAACACAAAAGTAACAGGTTGAAGTTGGCCACAAAACCGCTCATTAAGTCTCGAAAAAAAGCTACCAACAAAATAGAAATAAAACCTCTTTCTAGTTTCCATATTCACAACATATGTTTTAGTTTCATACAAGTGCAAATTATATATGTATATGAATATTTTGATTAATATTATTTACTATTCGTACATACATACATATCATCACGCCATATCCCTTGCAGAGCAGGCAGAGAGAACAGTTCCAGAGAACTCTATCCTTGCATACTTCACTCGCTTCTTCAACATTCATAATTCTCTTCATACACGCTATTACTATTTGTAAATATTAGTAAAAAAAATATCCTATCCTTTTTCAGTCCTTTTATTATTTTATTGTATTTCATTATCTGTATGCAATTAAAAACTATTTTTTAATGATGTCAAATAAGTATAACTTTCTTATGCAGGTACACAAGTACATGCACCCATTTTTTTTATTATCTTTTTATTGGCTTTTTTATAAAAAAATAGTACACATTCTGCACAAGTTTGTCCTCACATGAACATCACATCTCCGTGCAGACATGCCTAAATATCAGTTAGATCAATTTGACTCCCTACAGATGGGTGCTATATGAATAACCACAATCCCAATATCACAGAAAACTGGACTCACTGGAGCTGCAGGGATTTTGGGTCACTCTGTGTATTTTACAAACCCTATCATAAGGAGTGCCCCGAGAAGCTGTTGTGATTTGATACCAACATCAACTTTTTAATGCTATACCACTTGACATCGTAGCAGGGTTCATCCTTTTCACCTGGGGATATTATGCTTCTCAACTGCACATTTTTAGCAATCATTTCTTTCACGTTTACCAAGTGCTATGGCATGTCCTTCTTTAAACAAGGATTAAGAAGAATATTATGTACACAATAGGCAGTTGCCTGGTACTGTTTAGTTCCATGAGTGGTGTTGTCACTTGCCAAGAGGTGTACCACTTGTTCATTCGTAGGCAAAACAAAAAAAGGGATCAACAAAATACCAATCAATTTGTGTCTCTCACTTCAATTCACATCACAAGTAATCGAAGTTGTTTTTTTTCTGGATTAAATATTTCATCCTTATATTTTTACATTTTCAATTTGAATGTTGTGTAAATAAAATCTACCATGTGAATTTTCTACCTTCTAGTGCTAAATAAGACATTTCCTTTTATCTTTAATCTAACTTCACAGCAAATAATGAAATATAAAAAGATTAACATGCCTGGCAATTGCCCTCTCATTTCGGAAGAAGTTCACCAACAGAATATATACTTTCTAATGAGAAGCAAAAGCTCATAACTTATTTATAAATAGTACTTATTAGATATAGCCAAAAAAATTTGAAAATCAACAAGTTGCCATAAAATTATAAAAAAAAAACATGGGTCTCTGGACGCCCAACAGAAGTGATCTTTTAAATTAATCTAAGTTTGAACTATTGAAATTGTTTAACTTGAGAAAAGCTTAATTATAAATTAAATTTTATGTATATAAATATGGTAATGTATAGAAAGGTTATTTATTAATAAAATCTTTTATTGATTATAAAATATATTTTATTCTTTAGTTACAATTCCGGAATATGTTCATTAGCATTTTATGTATGTACATTATTAGTGTCATTATTTAGACTTATTATAAAGCGGCCAGACAGACTGGCGCCGTAACGAAGCGGTTTACCCTCCTATAAGAAGTTATCACATCCAAAACTAAATATAAAAAAGTATATCACTTACTTCTTGCTGTTTCCTCCTATTCCTGCATACAAAGCATTCTGTGCCTCTTGTTTATGACTACAAGACAATATGTAGATTTTAGTATTATACATATTAACTTTCTTCACTATGTTGTTGCACATGACTTTGCACTTGCCATACATATTCTCCGTTATTAATACATTTACATCTTTAACTATACGTACTAATATTTCGTCTAAAATCTTCGAGACATTACGAAATTCCATCTCAAGAGAAGAGTTATCCAAAAACATTAATATTTTGGAGAAACATTTTTGTAATACTTTTGATTCCACATTGCTGATTAAGAAATCAAAATTGCTCTTCTTATAATCAATTTCATTAGGTTTTTTAAACACATCAACAGGTTTATCTATCTGTGTTAAAGATTGAGTGGGTTTGATATTTTTGTCGACAGAATTCTTAGAACTTTGTCCATTATTCTCTGAATTATCCATGGCTTTGTTAATTTATAGTAGGTAGCGGCAAATAATATTGAACTTAGTAATTTTTGTTCCTTGTATGATCTTCTAGTGAGTTTAGATTTATTATATATAAACACTCATAATACTTAATTAATTTATTATCATGGAAGTTTTAATATACAAAAAACCGTGCAAAATATGCAAGCGAAAATAGAAAATACTCAAAATACTATAACACAACGGCTTTTAGAACACAGATTAATATGCACAGTCTCAGGAAACTTAGAACTAAAAATAAATGTATGGAATTGTTAACCTTTTGTAGCCAACATTTCAAAATTACATTCATTTACCAATATTACAATATGAACAACTCTCAACGTTAATACTTTATGATCATATATATGGCTGTATGGGCTTTGTACCCTTTGCCTGTTCGAACCGAACCATAAAAACTTTATGATCACGGAATATGACTTGTATTTTTTAAGATTGTTACATGATTTTGCTGTAAATTCGAGAGAAGTGCTAATCTTCTTTTTTTGGTGTTTCCCTGTGTTACTAATTTTTCAGACTCATAGGGATTAATCATTATAGTAGAGATAGCGACTCTTGTTCTTTTAGTGTGCTTCATTTATAGACATGGGAAAAGGCCATATAACGTGTGAAATTTGCGGCATAAAGGAGAGACATTTACCTGGCCAGAAATCCTTGTTTTTCTCCAAGTTCCCACAAGACCCATGGCGGTACGTATGACTTGTTTATAGCCAGCTATCCCTTTACATAAAATAGTCCCTGTTTATTGCCTTCATCATGTTAATATGGTAAACTGGGATTCTATTAGTATACTGCTAGACATGGGAGGAAATAAGTAGTATAAACCTCTCGCCAAACTGTTGTACTTAATATTTGGATAATATTAGGATATTATCAAAGAACACTTACTTATTTTGGCAATAATGTTTTTCAATGACATAAGAAGTATGCAACACTGCCACTAAAAGCATGGCACATATCCAAGGACTTGAGAGAGTCACTTATCCTGCAGATTGGTCAGTATGTGCACCAAGTGATGGAAACAATTAGCTTCTATGAGAAAATTGACAGAATTTTAAAGGAGTAAATGCTAAAGGTGACTATAGAAACTGTATAATTGATAAAATTTGCAATATAATTCTACAGATAACTGTAATCAAAGCAGTTCATTTTGTAAAATCTCCTTCCTGCCTTTGAGATAAGTAATATTAACCATATGAGAAATGTGTAATATTATAACTACATGTTATATATAGGACAAGATACAATAAATAAATGCAAATAGAGTAAGATACTCTATGTGATACATAAAAACAATCATAAGATGGTATGGAAATAACTTTTGAAAATAATTTTGTGAAAACAATAAGATAATACAGCTTATGATTATGGTCATAATTTTGCCATTATATGTATGATTAAATTATCAGTTGTGTTATAAAGCCTAAATATAACTTATACTTATTAATAACACCACAAAAGGATGGTTTATAACCTGTGATTAATCAGCTAAAATATACATATATGGTATGCTATTACAGAGCAAGAAAACATATTTCCTCTCTGAAAATTGTAAGAATAAGAATTTTCGTGTCTCAACTGATATATCTAGTGTAATAATTTCTCCACACAAGACAATTATTTAATATCAATCAAAAGATCTAAACATATTAATTATATTAATTACTAGCAAACCTAGCCTGTTGGTTTGTTTGTTGATGTCGATATATCGCAGCACCACCTGGTGGCGAGTTATATCAATGAGGTTAGCATATAAACCTCGTGGAAAAAAATTTTTTGGTACCCATGATTTTATCTACATATTTAATTATTTTTTAGCTTTTAGTACATTCACTGCAAAATTACCATGACTGTTTACAATAAAACCGTTTAACTTAAAAATTTCTTTACCTTTTTCTATATGATAAATCAATGGTGTATTATTAAAAATTTCAGTGCCTGTGCCTACATATCGGTAGGTACCGCGGCGTTACCTGTGCTTGCAGGTGTACTACCCGCCGACTTGGAAGTAGCGCGAGCAGGATGTGTCGAAGAGGAGGGTTCTACTATGGTCAGAAAGGATCGTAACGAACTAAAAAAGCGGGTAAGGTCGGCAATCGTAGCACAATGGCGGGAACACTGGTACTCCAGCATCAACCGTAGGGAACTCTTTAGCTTTTTCGCGGACGTGATGGCCCGTATGCAGTACGTGTGGGTGGAGCCGGATTACGTGGTATCACTCACGGGACATGGAAACTTTCGAAGTCGCTTGCATGCGATGTCATTGAACGACTCGCCAACATGCTATTGTGGAAGAGCGGCAGAGATCCGGGATCATGTCATGTCAATAGGATTACGTTGTAAAAGGCAAACATCTCGTTGTTTGTCTCTTTTTAATATACCCTATTCAAAAACTTAATATGGACAAAATGTATTTATAAAACTTGCTTGTACTGTTACAATATTAAGTATAACAATATAGATATTTTGAATGAAACTCTTAGTACTTTTAGATCTCAACTTGCCAAATTTGCGGCATAACTTGTAATTTCATGTATTTCTTTACCTATCTCCTTTTTTTTTATAACATTTACTAGACTTTTAATTAATAATCTCTTAATATTAGAAACTTTATTGGTGACTGTGTTTCATAATTATTTTAATATTTTTTTCTTATTGTAAATTAAGTATAATACTGTATTTTTCTTTGATACAATAAATAAAATAATATTATTGAATATTGACGTTGGTAATAAATAGAGCAGGCCGTTTCTGAGTTTTCTGTTTTTGTAATGCGATTTAACTATTTAATCTGTAAAAAAGCAAATAAAACATATTGGTAATTATTATTGTTTTATTACAAATCGATAAAATCAAAATAATTCTGAATATTAATTTTCCCTACAACCTCGTCGACTATCGATATCGATAAACATCGATAAATATATGTGCGTTAAAATATCGATAGATATTCGTTATCCCTACGCGGACTATTTGACAGTTCATCATTAAGTTTTTAGTACTGTTTTTCCTTTGTGGTTGTTTTTATTGTGTGGTTGGTACTAGAAGGTTATAAACTCTTGTAAAAAGCAATGTTCGAAGTTCCGCCTCTTAAACGTAGTGTTTAATTTCTCTGTGAATATGCATTTAAAATCTAGGTATTTTTTCACCGTAGCAGTGTTACCAACTCTTCAAAAATGTATCACCAAACGATTGAGGTTAGCCTCAAAAAACCTCAAAAACCACTCCAATTATCTAGAAACTCCTCTAAAATCAATAAGTAATCAATAACAATAAAAAAAGTAATTAATAATATTATCATTATGTTATATTTTTTGATATTATTTATAATTTATTTAACTTTGAACTGTATAATTTCGTTTTTTTTCAACTTAGTTTTTTATTTTCGGTCCCATCGTAAAATATTGTTGCAAGTACCCAAAAAAGAATTCCCTGAAAGTTTGGGCTCTTAATATTAATATTCTCTATATACTCGACCAAGGCGTGTAAAGATTTTCCATTAAAAAGCACAGAAACTCTGATTTTTATCTTTAAATTTTTAAAGCTCAATGGTATATCATAGCATTGCTTCGACCAAGGACGGGTCGTTTTTTAGAATTGAATGCTCTATAAACGTGTCAATTGCGGCCAAGTCAGCTAGCAAATATTAAGAGCCCAAACTTTCAGGGAATTCTTTTTTGGGTACTTGCAACAAAATTTCACGATGGGACCGGAAAAAAATTGTTGAAAGATTTCCTTTTTTATCTTAGTGTTTTAACGTATAAATTTTTTTATATAGGTATTTCCTCGTTTATTATTAGTAAATTTGATAATAGCTATGGGGATTTAATATAATGTGATGCGGAGTAACTGTCGGAATCTGCGTAATATGATATATTGTTTTATAATAGTACTTATAAATATGTTTGTTTTTTTTTATTGCCTGTGGTGGCAAACGAGCAAGTAGCACACCTGATGGTAAGTGACACTACCGCTCATGGACCTTTGCAATACCAGGGCACAGCTAGGCCGCTGTCAACCATGAAGAAAGTGCTCTTCTTAAACCTCGTTTAAAAAAGGACATGTCATAGCGCTCGGGAAACACGGCAGCAGGTACTTCATACGAGGGAAAACTGATCGCTGAAAACGTATAGTAGAAGTCCGTATCGCGTCCAGGTGAAATGGATGAACCCTGCTGCGGTGTCGAGTGGTACGGTGATAAAATGGTGACGGTGATACCAAGTCAAATAGTTCCTCAGAGCACTTCCCGTGAAAGAGCCTGTAGAGTACACAGAGAGACCCAAAGTCTCTCCGGCTCCCCAATGACTCCAGTCTTTCCGTGAGATTGGGATCACCGGCGATTCGAACAGCACGTCTTTAAAGGAAGTCAAGTGGGTCTAGCTGATATTTGGGCACGCCTACCCAGAGATGTGAGCAGTACTCCACATGAGGGCGGACTTGTGCTTTATATAGCACAAGACTTTATCTCGGTGTGAAGTACCGCCTGGCTTTGTTTAGGACGCCCAGCTTTCTACTTGCCAATTTGGCTTTGTCCTCCAAATGACTCCCAAACTGGACTTTGCTTGATAGTTCGACGCCGAGGATCCCAATACTCTCGGCAATTTGGAGAGTTACTCCTTGGAACTGAGGCGCCATGACAAACGGGTCCTTCTTTGCGGTGAACGCGCAAACTTGTGTCTTAGTGGGATTGAACTGGACTAAGTTCTGTTCACCCCATATCGAGGCTCGCCCCAGAGAGCGCTCGACTTCAGACACAAGTTGAGTCCTTCTTTCCTGTAATATACTCCGAGGGATATTCTGATGCTCGGTATACCGCTCGTCACCCGTGCTGTCATCCGCATAGCTATGCATATTCTCTATAGAGAGCATGTCATTGATATGCAGGATAAACAGCGTCGGGGAGAGCATCGAGCCCTGTGGTACACCAGCGTTAATGGTCATGGTGTCGGAGCAAGAACCATCGACAACGACTTTTATACTCCGACCATCCAAGAAGCTGGAGATCCATTTACAGAGTCCCTCGGGGATTCCATAAGAAGGTGGCTTCGATAGAAGGGCCCCGTGCCAGACCCTGTCGAACGCCTTTGCGATATCTAGGCTGAATGCTAGCGCCTCACCCTTGCCCTCCAAAGCCTCTGCCCAACGGTGTGTAAGGTACACAAGAAGATTTCCAGCAAATCGACCATGTCGAAAGCCGTATTGGCGATCACTGATCAACTGGTGATCCTCAAGGTACTGCAGAAGCTGGCGGTTTATGATTTTCTCCATTACTTTGGAGAGCGAGGATGTTATTGCAATCGGCCTGTAATTCGATGAGTCGGCCTGGTCTCCCTTTTTAGGGATCGGGTGGACTTGGGCGACCTTCCACGAAGACGGAACCCTATTAGTATCGTAGGAAAGTCGGTATAGGCGCTTGAGGACGGGACTTAACTCAGGGGCGCACGTCTTTAAGACCACTGCAGGGATGCCATCCGGCCCACTCGACTTATGGACGTCTAAAAGCCGCACTTCCCGCCTGACCGCTCGCTGCGAGATACGGATTTCAGGTAGAGAGCTGTCACACCGCGGGATGGTAGGTGGTGTGGCAGTTCCCGCGTCCAAAGTCGAGTTACAGGCAAAGAATTGACCTAAAAGATCAGCCTTCTCCTTTGCGCTGTGGGCTAGGCTTCCATCGCTTTTCTGTAGTGCTTTTCATTTCGCATTTAAAAATAATGGTAAGGTAAGACAATAATTTGACTTACTGACTCACAATAACTTTAAATGAGTTGATAATTCATAAATAACTAAGATAATACAAACAAGACCTTAACATTTGCCTGTTCGAACGGACGAACAAAGCCAAAGAAAATAGATTTTTTTACTATAACAGAGTTTTTGCGGTAATGTAGAAATGTCATGTCCCACTCTTGCATTATATTAATTTCTTTAGTGTTTTGTAGTGTTATACTGAATAATTTTACTGGTATTTTATGGCATATGATACAGTAAAAGTGCTGAAGTGTAATGAATATAATATAATTATGGTTGCCATGTTTTGCTAAAATAGCCAAAGAATTTGGATATCAGCGCCCATTTAATGGTAACCACTTGACTTACTGACAAACAGTGACCGACTATTGCTATTAATAGGGTACTCGTAGAAGTGTTATAACACTTATAACTAATATATGAAGAAAATTAAATAAGACTTGGCTGTATATGCTTTGTTCCCTTTGCCTCTCCGAACAAACAAATAGAATCAAAAAATGTTTAAAATAACCAAACATTGTAATTATTATTATATATTTACATTATTTACAAATTCCGAGAGAATAAAATAAATTGTTACAAACTTAAAACAAAAATGTCTTTTGATGTGAATTGGGATATTGATAAATATCGGGATGAACATGAAAGCGACGATCATTGGCAGTTACGTCGAGCATTCCTGGTGAAATGGAAGAATGATTATCCTGAAGAAAGATTAGTTTGCTTGGCCAGGGTATTCACAAATGTGGAATTGTTGGGATGTAGATATCCGCCGGAAGTCATGCAAGAGATTTCAAGGCTTTCTTATGAGGTAAATTTATCATTTAATAATTATTTGTTATAGATTTTTAATATTTATCTTCTATTTTTTTATTATATTATTGGTACCCAAAATATTTTTTTATAGTCTCATCCTTATTATCATATAATATGAATCGCAGAATATATTTCATACTTTCATACAAAATATCAGTACATTGTTAGGTGCTCAGAGCTTAGAACTTAAAACTTAATTTTATACCAATTATCTCTTAAATGGAGCTTCCATTTAAGAGATAATTGGTATAAAATTAAGTTATTAAACTAATTGTAATTTATTTGAAATGTGGTATAATATTTTCTGAAGATCATGTCCTAATATATAAATAACCTAAAACTGTTTCTCTGTGAGAATAGACCTGTTTGTCAGGCTAAGCAATGGACAAGAAACGACTGTGTCTAACACGCATATAGCACCGGCAGGCATAGAGATTGAACAAAATGATGAGCCCATAGATTCTGAAAGTAATTCTTCTTTTGTATCTGTAGAAAATAGTTCACCTCAATCTTCACCTATTCAGGAACCACTAGAATCCGAAGACCACCTACATATCTTCAAGATTATGACACTTCTATGTAGATTAAACAAAGCTAGGAAGAATGTGGTAGACTTTATAGTCGCCACATAGAAACTCCTTGGAGTTTCATATTCTTTTACATACATACATATCATCACTCCATATCCTTTGCAGGGTAGGCAGAGAGAACAGAGTGCCAGAGAACTCTATCTTTGCATACATCACTCGCTTCCTCAACATTCATAATTCTCTTCATACATGCTCGCCGGTTTCGGTGACTCTTGACTCCACCTTCCTTCAGTACATGACCAATCTGGTCTAGGTAGGTTAGTCTAGGTCTCCCTCGGTACCTACATCGTTCCACTTTCGCATTGTATATCTTCTTAACCAGACGTTCGTTCGGCATTCTTTCCACATGTCCGAACCATTGCAGCATTCCCTTTCGCATCTTTACACCAATACTCTCTTTCATACCTACACGCTCTCTTACCTCGTCGTTACGGATGCGGTCGGTCAGCCTAACTCCACAGATTTTCCGCAGAGATCGCATTTCGACCGCATTAATTTTACTTTCATACTCTTTTCTGCATACCCAACTCTCGCTTCCCTACAGTAATGTCGGGACACGCACTGCGTTATGTATTGCTACACGTGCCTTCTGGCTGAGGTGGTGGCTGCCGAGAAGTTGCCCCAACACTCCATTCACTCTATTTCCCGCATTCACTCTTCGCTCTATATCAGTGGTGTACCTTCCATCTCGGCTAAATCCACATCCAAGATATACAAATTCATCCACTTGCTCTAGTACATCATTACCTATTGTTACTCTTACATCTGTTCTGGCTTCATCTCTTTCAAAGACCTTTATTTTGGTTTTGCTCACATTCACGCGTAGACCCCTTTTCTTACAATCTTCTGTCATTGTGTCGACTAGGGTCTGCAGGTCAGTCGCTGACTGTCAGCAGGACTGCATCATCTGCATAGAGCAGAGCAGTGACCACTGAGTCGCCCATCTGGACTCCCACATTCATATCATTCAACCTTTGGAGACATTTATCCAGATATATGATAAACAGCCTGGCTGACAGAACGCACCCCTGCTTAACGCCGATATTGTTGTCAAATCAAGGCGACATTCCATCATCCAGCCGCACACAGGCTCTACAGCCCATGTAACTGGATTGCACAGCCTGTAGCAGTTTACCGTTAATACCATACTCCGGTAAAATGTCCCAAAGTTCCTTTCGTACAACCGTGTCAAATGCTCTCTCCAAATCCACAAAACTGCAGAAAATCCTCTGACCTAGAGCCAGATGCTTCTCCACAATGTTGCGCAGAGAGAACACTTGATCCATGCATCCCCTTCTACTCCTGAAACCTCCTTGTGTCTCACACAGTAAACCATCGGACACCATCCTCATTCTCCTTTCAATAATTTTACCATATACTTTTGCTGCCAAATTGGTCAAGCTTATGGCTTTGTAATTTGCGCAGTCATAACGTGAACCCTTGTTTTTAAACAAAGGCACGATAACTGCGCTATTCCAGTCCCCGGGAACCATTCCCGAGCTCCAACATAAATTGAGGAGCAACAGGAACGCCTCCCAGACACAGGAGCCACCAAGCTTGATCATCTCGGCAGACACTATATCAATGCCCGCTGCCTTACCATTTTTCAAACTTCTTATCGCCCATTCAACTTCATCCATACTGATGTCATCGGATGACGCCGTTGTCGAATGTTGATCTACTAAACCACATGCGACACCGGCGCCAACCGTAGCATCCGCATACATATCGCCAAAATATTCACTCCATCGGCTTAACACGTCTTGTGTTTGTGTAAGAATGTCTCCACCTTTAGACCTTATTTTATTCATTCTGAAGGCTGACCAATCACCCCGAGACTTCTTCACTTCCCTCCAAAAGAGTTTGGTGTTACCCTCGAAGTTTTCAGTCAGCCTATCTTCTGCACTCATACTTGCTCTATCACGTTTCTCTTTCACTAAGGCCTTGGTGTCATTCTTACATTGCCGATATATTTCTTTCTTCTGTTCAGTCATATTGTCATTCAGATTCAAAGAAGAGACATAGTCCAGCCACGCTTTCTTCTTTTGCTCTACGGAAGCTGCCACTTCCGCATCCCACCATGCACCACCATTTGTTTTTCTATTCTTCTTTGAACTTCCACATACTTCTTTCGCTGTCTTTACCATATTCTCTTTCAATACTCTCCAGCATTCTTCAATGTCCGATTGCGGCTGGCTTGCCATCGTCAGCCGTTCTCGGACACCCTCTGCATACTTTTCTCTTACACACTCTTCTTGCAACCTTTCAACCTTTATTCTTTCAAGCCCTCCGAAGTGGACACGCTCTCGCCAATGCCTCCACTTTCTGAACAGACCACTAAATCTCGCAATAACGAGATAGTGGTCCGTATCGACTGTGGGGCCCCTGTAGGCTCTTGCGTCCAATATTTTGCTTCGGAGGCGACTGTCTACCAAAATTAAATCTATTATACTTTTCTGTTTATTCCTTTTCCATGTATACATATGGATGTCCTTATGTTGGAAAAATGTGTTTGACACAATAAGGTTTCTCTCCATGCATACATCCGCTATGAGCCTACCTGCGTCGTTCACTCTCTTATCACCAAATGGACCAAGTACGTCCTCATAGTCGGACGCTTGGTCCCCTCCCATCCGTTCAAATCTCCGCATACAATCACGCGATCACTAGTTTCTGCCATACCCAGAACTTCCCTAACATTATCCCAAAACTTCTCTAGGTCTGATGCTACCGAGGATCCTATGGGAGCATATGCTACAACCATGAATACCTTGGTGACACCTAGTTTTATACGGACCCAAAGAAGTCTGGGATCATACATTCCGTAATCCTTCGCACCTGAGGCCAAGCGAGAGGACAACAGCACTCCTACCCCCCATGCTGGCTCGATCGCTCTGTGGTACACCAGACCACAGAGCCATCCCGCCACCAGGAAGATCGCAGGCGTCGCTGCCCCTTCGCTTGGTCTCTGTCACACAGAGCACGTCTAGCTGTTTGTCCGCCATGACGGATATCAGCTCGTGCAACTTACCTTCCACACAACCTCTTACATTCCACGTACCCACCCGGCACTCTGCTCTCCTCGACTCGCTTGACTGGGCAAGGCGTGATGGGTGGCGGCCCCCATCGCCGCAACTGCCGAAGTTCGTACCGACGGGGGCGGGTCGGTACGCGTCGCCTCCGGAGGACGCCCTAACCCGCACTGCGGTACGCATATCGAGCCGGATTAGCAGTCTAATTAGACTGGCAGGGGACGCGACGAGCACGCTCCGGACTATGCCCCCAATCATATTCTTTTAATTATTTAAAGTAGTCATTATGATACTATTCTATGTATCGAATTTTGAGTTGAATAAAGCCTACATTTGGTCATGAATATTTATTGTTATTTCATAACAGACTATCAGTAAAAGAAAAATAACTTACAGGTTGCCCAACCATATAGAAAAGTAAAGAAATCAAAGTTACAACGAACATTTGTATCTGCATCTGACGCGGCTGAAGACAGAGCAAAAGGAATTAAGCGTAAAGGTGGACTAGTTGTAGAAGAAACACCTAAAGCTAAAATACAATTTGTGACAGCAAGCATAGACAATCAGAATATTCCTAATAATGACCATAGAGAAGCAACTAGTGAAATTATAGATAGCAATAAATATGAAGTCAATATTAATGATATAACAAAAGAACCTGTTGTAGAAAAATTAAGAGATGAAAATAGTAAAAGTGCTGAACTCAATAATTATATGGAGGATATGTCGAAATTAAAATGTTTAAATGTTAGAGGTTTTAAGGAAAATATGTTTTTGACTCCATTTGGAAGATTGGTGCTACTAATACGACCATGGGCCGGCAAGCTGTGGAATATACAGAGTAAGTCTAGAGTTATTTTCCCTTGTTTTTTCAAACTTAATAGATCCCATAATTCATGCAGATGGTGAAGTGTTCTTGATAAGAACCTTTCCTTAAGAGCTTTATATTGGTCAGAGCTAACTTCATCTATCTGCCATCTGGTCAACAATTGTATTCTCAAGATTTGAAGTAAAGCAGTGATCAGACCACACTGTTGACAGTCTTCTGTCTACCGCCTCAGCCAGTTCTATCCGGTGTATCACCATACTCTCGCACCAAATCGACTTCTGAGCAGTGGCAATGTGCTGTTGTGCTTCCTTTGGTGTGTTCAAGAGAGTTAGCAGCCGAAATTTCTGGGTGGGTTCGAGGTATTTATTAGTATTCAGCTGGCTAGATGTACCACTGATATTGTAAAGGTCTATGAGCGGCAGTAACACTTACCGTCAGGTATGCTGCCTTCTCGTTTGCTACCATTAGCAATAAAAGAAATTAAAATAACAAAAAGGCAGGCTGTTGTAGAAAATTTTGCAATATGTAACAGTACATATGGACCGTTATTTTGAAAGTGTTGTAAGTCCATTTTTGAGAAAAATGAGCTATCACGTAATTCATGCATAATTTAATGTAATTTTTTTATATATAACTAGTCCGTGTTTAATTTCTCAAAAAAATCCCATGTTTTGTACAACTTAAAATCGGTCGGTAAATGAAATTGCATAATCATCGATTATGAAAGTGGTGTAAGTCCAATTGACAGAGGTAGGTGGCATAGCAGATGGATGCCGATCAGTGTTTTATTATTTTTCATTTATTTTATACTAGCTGTGTCCCGCGGTTTCACTCGCGGACGATTTGCATTGTTTCCCCTTCGTGTTTCCACTACTCGTAAGTTAAAAGATAGATATTAAAAAATTAGAAAAATGCATTAGAAAATGTACAGCGCATAACCTGTGAGAAGAAAATAAATACGACAAGGCTGTATGACTCCGTATCTTTGCCCGTATTTTGGCGAATTAAAAAAACAACAGTAGCGCCATCTTCTTGCAGAAAAATTCGCAATCTTATTACGATTTTTCTAATTTTATATTATTTAGGAGTTGAATTTTTAAATAAAATGTAGCCTATGTACTATTCCAATTCATACTCTAGCTGTGTATTAAATTTGAAACCAATCTATTACGTACTTTTGGCGATACCTTTACCCTTTACCTCCGGTGCATCATGCATATTTTGAAACACTACCACACGCAAAGAATAAGTAAATTCTTGTAATCAGTATCTTGTAATAACAATGTAATTGCCGTCTAAAATAAAATTTTATGTATTGTTATGCGTATTTGTAAACAAAATTATATTAAAATGAAGTATATTTTAAGCGATATTTGATTTTTCAAAATTGAAATTAAACGATTTTTACAATTGTCTAATTTTGAAAGTGGTGTAAGTCAGTGTTGCATAAAAATCGATAGTTTGACTATCGATAGTTAACCTCAAAAAGTATTCATACTATCGATAGGACTATCGATAGTATCGTACAAATCAATACTATCGAGACTATCGATAGTATCGATAGCTCTCCACGAGCAATACTATTAATAACGGCGATACTATCGATAGTGATTCATTCGATAGTATCAATACTATCGATAGTATCGTTAATACCATTAGTTTAAGCGTAAAACTATCGATACTATCGATAGTATCGACTATTTCGGGCTATCGATTGCCAGAAAATTTTCAATAGTATTGCTTAAAAATATAAATACCGTAGTTGTGTCCCTGTTGCTTGTTTTCAGTGAATTTTGTGGTGACTTTTCTAGCAGTAACGTGCATTTGCGTTCTTACTTTGAAGCCCAAGTTAGCTAATAATGGTTAAGATCAATAGCCATTGAAAGTTGAGTAAAATTATAATGCTGCGAGACTTCTGGACAATTGGGTCGGAATGTGTGAATGAATGTAAGTGGTACCTTGTACTTGTACCACCCTGTTGACAGTTTTCTGTCTACAGCCGCGGGCCGGTGGTTCCGGGGTAGTACCACACTTTCGCAGAAGATCGGCGTCTGAGTAATGGCAATGTGCTATTGCGCTTCGTTCGGTGAGCGAAAAAGCTGGCAGTTCAACTGGGTGGGTTTGGGGATTTTATTAGTAGGCAGTGGCCTTAGCTATAACCTTAGTATTGCCAAGCTCCATGGGCGACTGTGACACTTACCATCAGGTGTGCTGCTTGCTCGTTCGCCACCATAAGCAATAAAATGAAAAAAAATGGTTTGTTCCAGTATACTAATGAAACTCAGAATGTCTATTACTATAAAATTTTAGTGTAATTATTAGCTTTGAAAGTTTCGGTTAAACAAAATTATGAAAAACATAATCAAGAATTCTGAGTTACAATTCTACACAGAATTATGGCCGTAATTAGTCATTAGATTTGTTGTATTTTTAGCGATATTAATCTAGTGAAGTTTTAACAGGGTCCGAAAAACATAAGTTCTCTGTATGCTCGACTGCAATGTGATCATCTAGAAGGCTCTATTAAAAATATGCTTACATATATGTAACTTCACATTATAGGGATATAGAAATATATATCTAACTGAATCCAGAATAATTTTTTAATTGTATATTATATACAATTGAAAATGAAATGAGAGATGCAACGTTGACATCAAAATTCCCGAATTGAAAACATTTAAACCATTGTGTTACTCTCTCTGACACCAAATTAGGTCCATAAACGTCACAATTTGTTCACAGCTTGCGTTGCATGTATCTTTTTTGTAATAAAGTTTTAAAATATGTCGAATTTCTTCATAGGATTGACCCATTTTAACAAAAAGAAAAAAAAATGTGTGCGTGTAAACCTTTACGCGCGATTGAAGTAAAACTTCTTTGGCGTTGACGACATATATCACTGAAATGATTAAATATTAACTTAAATAAATAAATATTATATTATAATTATATCTATTATTCGTGTGCTTTACAATGATTATTGCAAATGTTATATTAATATTGTTCATTCGAAACAGGTAATCTAAGCAAGTACAGTAGTTCATTATAAATTTTAATATATATAGTTAAAATTTGCAAAAATTACTATAGCGCGATTTAGACTCTAATACATGTCCTCTTAGAATCCATTAACTTTGTTACAGCGCCATCTAGTAATAAATTATGATCCTATTTAAAAAATCTGTGTTACTCCCTAGTCGCGCCTAAAGAAGTTTTACTTCAAAAAGAAAATAAATAAATGAAATAATCCAATAATATATAATATAGACATAATACTTCCACATTCCCACCGAAACTCAAGAAATATTGACAGCAGCAAGTATTGCTATTATAATTGTTTCACTTTGTTAGTATCACAAATTTAATGTTATTCACCTGACTAAAATTTGTTCTACTCTTCTTCTTCTTCTTCTTATATATTGGCAATCAGCTACATATACGAGCTATTGTTGCCAGTGTCAAGTTATAAATATTTTCACGTTTTTAGTCTTTCAAGTCAGTCGTTGTCTAAGTCAAACTGTACCATTAACAGTGCAATGGCCACACTGTTAATGGTATCTTGTGGGAATTTTGATGGAAAATGAAAACGTTGTAAAGCACTTTTATATGATATTCACTACATCCTAGTATCGCCGCACATCACATTACATAAAATGCCATCAAAATTATCTAATATAACACGTTAAAACACTACGATATCGAATATAATACAAGAGCACCACATGACGTTTTCAAATTCCCGTCAAAAGTCGTCTTGTTCTACTCTATGATGACGCAAATTTAAATAAATTTCTTTAATAATAATGTCAGTACTTGGCTTACCACATAAAATAACTTTAGACAACAATACTATCGAATAGTTGCTTGCTATCGATAGTCCAAAATAGTCGATACTATCGATAGTATCGATAGTTTTGAGTTAAAACTAATGGTATTAGCGATACTATCGATAGTATTGATACTATCGAATGAATCACTATCGATAGTATCGATAGTATCGTTGTTATTGATAGTATTGCTCGTAGAGAGCTATCGATACTATCGATAGTATCGATAGTATTGACGTATTACAATACAATCGATATACTATTGATACTATTGCTTATACGTAAACTATCGATAGACAATTGATTGTCTATCGATAGTAGACTATCGATATGCAACACTAGTGTAAGTCCATTTACAGCACATAAATATGTGTTATCGTAGTCTAATTAGCCAAAAACAAATTTATATAAACAAATTAAATGTTGATAAAACAATAGAAACAATGCCAGACCTCATATGATTTGCCTGTATTTTTAAATCAACAAATATATACCTTTCATTTTCTCGAAGCAAAAGAAAATGGATTTACACCACTTTCAAAATAAACGGTCCATATTATGTTGACCTCTAGTAATTGGGATAGAGTAGGATGATGATGAATCATATATTAACTCTCTTCTAGCTAGCTGTCAAGTGTGTAATATACAATTCAATACTACGTTTGAGAACAGATGTATGTCCTTGACCATCAATGAAGAATTGGTTGCACAAGCCACTGGTGATTCTAAGGCAGACGCTAAAGCTGTTGTTGAAAGTATGGCATGGGAGGTAAGTTAATTTTATTGAGCCTAAAGTTATATCTACCCCATAGAATACAATTCACCACCCTCTTCTTGTCTCTCTATCTTACTTGTGGGTCTCTTACTCTTAATCACTTACTTGTGGGTGTTGTAAAAAAAATATATGTAGAGAACATCTTTGCAAGAGAATGAGAACTAGACAAAAATTAATTTGGCAACACATCTGACCAGTGTAGTATATTAGGTCAATATCCCGCCTATTGTGGAAGAGGGTCAAGCCCAGCAGTGGGATGTCTGTCTTATGAGCTGCGATGATCTGCATACTATTTATACTATGAGCAGATATTTAGTATACTGTAAAGGCATCCGTGTGGTCACGGAATAAGAATACAAATCACCACCCCCTATTTTACACCTGGGTGACCGTAAGAGATGACTAAGGGATACAAAAGGCATATAACATTTATGCAAAAGAAGGAAAACTCGAAACAAAACCCTATACCAACACATCTGACCAGCGTGGTATAGTATGTTAATTTCCCTCACATTACGGAGGAGGCTCGAGCCCAACAGTGGGGCATGAGCTGAGATGATGATGATGATGATGATAGGCATGTTGAATGTGCCTTCCAACGAAGACATACTCAGGACATTCATTGTTACACACCAGCCAGCTTTTCTCCTTTCACTCTTAGATGTAGACCACCATGACAAAAGTGATAGTGCCATATTCGTGACCTGTGGCAGGCTGATTGATGATCGTAGTGGTGTGTTATACGTTTTCCAGGAGAGAGCTGGTGCACAATGCCCTGGTGAGACTCACATAGACAATTAAAGGGTGGCGACAATTGTATTCTTATCCCGTCACGATACAGATAATGGGTAAGTCAGAAAATATTAGGGTCAATATTTTATGCAGTATTAAAAAAAAATTCATGGTAAATTATTTTTCTTCTTCATTCAATATGCGATTCTATTAGGGTTCCTTCACAATGGCCTCCAAATGCTATAACAACAATCCGACTTCTCGGATCGGATTGTTCTTATAGCTTTCATTTGAGTTTTCTTCTCTTGCATAGAATTTAACTGCATTCTTTTTTTTTATTATGCTGATGGTGGTCAACGAATTGATGGTAAGTGTTACTGCCGCCCATGGACCTCTGCAGTACCAATGGTACAGCTAGGTACGCTTCCTATCATTGAAAACCCGGAACCCATCTACAAAGTTGGCTAGCCGGCTCTCTCGCTCACCAAACGAAGCACAATAGCACATTGCCATGCTTATACGTCGATTTTCTGCGAGAGTGTGCTTAGTGCTACTACCCCGGACCGATCGGACCGCGGCTGTAGACAGATAACTTTTTATGACCTGGAAAGAACGTAATGAATTCTTACCACATGGAAAAATAATTATTTTTTAAATAATACTAATTCATCTAATTATTAACAGAGAATACGTCAAGAAGTAATAAGCATTGTGGTCAAAGAGCAGTTCATAGCACAGAACGATACAAGAATCTCTGTCAACGATGTCTCCGGTAAGAGGAGCAGAAGAGATGATATGTTTGGTACACCTGTTGAGAACACAGTTGCTATGAAGTGAGTTAATTGATTATTGGATTTTTTTTTTTTTTTGTTTTTTTTTTTTTTGTATGTCTTAGTTGTTAGCCTCAGATGGCTATGACAACTTTACCCGGACTGTGGGTGAGCGCTGAGGGCTCTCAACCCGTATTGGATATCTACAGTATAGTCACTATTTATTAGGAGAGAAAGTTCTTTAGGGTTGGCATACAATTTTTGTAACGTTAACGGTTACGCTGGACTTTTACGTTATAATAATAATTTTACGTTGCATGTGAATTTTTCATTTCCTTCATACGATATTTCATCATACGATGACTGGTCGAGAATACAGTGTATAGCCGTCGAGAATACAGTGTGTAACCGAGAATACGGTGTGTAGCCGTCAAGAACAATGTATAGCCGTCGAGGATACAGTGTGTAGCCAAGAATACAGTGTGTAGCCGAGAATGCAGTGTAATACCTCTTATTTTTCAGTGAGAATTATAACAACTGACTTAGGGATTATTAGGAGAATGGACAGCAGCACGGTCGCCAACCCTTTTGGTGATAAGAGGCATTTTCCTTCCTTGGCGTGGCCTATTCCTAACAGTCGATATCACATAATGACTTCTAATGTTTACGCGAGTATTAAACATTTGAAAGAAAACTAATTTTATGGATTCTATCGCGTTTGTATTTGATTTTTAATTTCTCATCATTTCAAACATTTTACAACGTTCATTACAGCGTTCTCCCGTGACTATAAACACTGTGAAGTGTTCGAAACGTTGGAAAATTAAAAATCAAATACAAACGCGATAGAATCCATGAAACTAGTTTTATTTCAAAAGTAGATATCTCATCATCATCACCTCAGCTCATATTCGTCCGTTCCGAGGTCCGCGACAGTCATAAGCGACGAATGATGTAAGCTGCGCTATACATCCTCTTACATTAGCTATTATCCCATCGTCCGCGCGTGACAGTCATAAGCATTTAAAGGCGATGCATGGCAATGAACCTTAAGAAGAGTACCTATCGCGTCACTCCCAAGCAATTGAAACAAGAGTAGGATGATGGTGATGCGACAGATGTCAAGGAATCGGTACCAGCGGCCCAATCGCGATGGGGAGAGAACACGATGTATTATGTATGACACTCTGCTCTTCTGTCACCCCGGATGGTATGGGTGGGATGTATCCAAGCCATAGCATACTAAAAGGGGGATGATGATGATTATAATCCACTAAATAAATCCCCGTGTGATTAAGATATTTTAATTTTCACATGGTGATTTAAAGACCATCACGGAAATGGCAGCATTGTCCTTGAGAAACTAGTTGACCGATGGATGTGAAACTATATAAATGACAACGACTTGTTTATTTCAGAATGATGCGTATGATGGGTTGGAAGGGCGGTGGTCTCGGTGTCGACGCTCAGGGGATAGCTGAACCTATCAAACCTAATTTACAATTGGTAAGTATTGAGATATCAATAAGTTGACGGGATTAATACACTATATACAATAAACCCCCTTATAACACGTTATATTAGTTCAGCGTTATATATAGGAAATGCGTTGTAGGAGTATTCTCGTATAACGCGCTTGTATGGCCCCATATAATGCGTTATGTACAAATGATTAACATGTAACTTTCTCGTTAAAGGGGATTTAAATCTTAGTATGTATTAAGAAAAGAATTACGTTACGAATGAAATATGTACAATTGTACATATAACTTGTGAAATCCCCGCGTTATATGGAGGAATATTCGTGTTATACGAGGGACTGAAATCGCGTAATATGAAAATGCGTTATAAGAGTACTGTGCTGTAAAGCGGATTACTGTATAGTCACTCCTTATTTTTCCGCGTATATTACCGTCTTATGTTACAACATGTACATGCTACGTTAGCTTAATTAATAAAACGGATAACAGATTCTAACTCAAGAACATATGATCGTAAGTTTTGAACATATGATCGTAAGTTTTGAATAGATTGCGTCTTTTCTCATCCGAGTAAAGTTACGTAGTTTTTATGGAATTATCGTTACATGGTACTGTTCTAATACGATGAAATGTGAAAAACTTAAGATTCGTTGTGAAAAAAAAAATTCATCCGAATCGATTTTTTTTTCTAGCTTATCATTACAAGTAGGACTAGTAGGGTCACCTGTCTTTGTTTTCGGGAGCGGTCCCCTAACACTCTGTATATTAGTACCTTTAGCCGTGATAGTTCTAGAAATAGGCTGTGAGTTCACCGCGAGAAAGGCGAACAGGGATCTTCAGGAAAACTTTACAGTTACTGTGATCTGCCAGCCTGCAGAGCGTGTCGATTATAGTATTATCCAAATCTATATCCAATGTTTGTATATATGACATGTCTAAACTTAGAAACTAATTGACCGATCATTATGAAAATTGGTATGTAAATGTATTTTTTCACGGAGAAGGTTTATATGCTATCCTCATTGATTTAACTCGCCACTAGGCGGCGTTGCGATATATCGACTAATACAAACGAACCCACAGGCTGGGTTTGCTAGGCCTTAATAAGCTCTATGACCAACAGTGGACGTGGGTTGATGAATAAAGATTGGGGGGTGTCTTTACATTTGTGCCTACTTCCAAAATAAAGGCGTGAGACTATATAAAAAAAAGTGTGTGTGTCAGCTCCGACGCACGACTGGAGTTTACTCCTTAAGTACGATTATTAAAACAGGCCCAAAAAAAGCTCATTTGACTAAAAATAATATATATATTTTTATTCACATTTATTAAAACTGTTCAGTGAAGTATTATCTCACGTCGGAAAGTTAAAGGTGCGCAGAATAGGTTGCGCACCAAAAACGTAACGAGGTCGTTCGATCACTAGATTTTACTCCTCAAATTTTTCTCATACCGGGCGCCTGATATGAAAATCGATTCTTAAGGGTGTAGATCGTGAAAATCACCGAAAAGAGTGTTACGATTTTTCATATTTAACCTATTTACATATGATTGATATCAATGATAATTTGTATATATTACAATCAAAGACCAATAAGTATGTTCATGCTTATATTAAACTCTTAAACCTAATAGTTGTTATATAATAAACGTCAACAAACGCACAAAATTGAGTAAAAATGCAAAAACATGACTTCGTATTTTTCAGATTTAACCCCATAAATCAACACAAATTGATAAAAAGAAACACTTTTTGAACACTGAAGAAACCAATAAGTATAGCTGTATACTTCTTTTTATACCTTTACAAACAAAGACTTCCTCTTTTAAAGCCCTAAAATCTAGATATATTTTAAGGTAAATTTTTCATACACAAATGTATGGGATAAAGCGTTCGTTTCATTCGTGCAATCTCGGCAGTCACTAACGGCAGTTCCTTTCTGTAAGTGAACGCGACACCACGCTTGTCGGCTGCAGACAGCAGAATTACGTATTGTGAATTTGTGTTTTTTGTAAAAAACTGTAAGTATAACATTTTTATAATTAATTTATTTTCAGTGAGTAGAAAGTATCGATATAATGAATGTCTGAAAGAAAACCATGATGGAACTAGATATAAATCGTAAAAAATACAATATCTACACTAATAGGTATTATAAAGAGGAAAGATTTGGATTTTTTTATGTAACGAATAAACTCAAAAGTACTGGACCGAATTCTTTTATCATTCGAAAGCTACATTATCACTGAGTAACATAGGCTATTTTTTTCGCAGGACTGATTGAATTTGAGTGTCATGCCAGGGAAAAGAAAGTTTTGTACGCATTATAAAAATATGAAAGCCAAAAGATCTCGGAATAAAATGTAAGTTCCTCCCTACTTATTTATTATCGCATTTGAACAGGGTACATTACAAAGCTAATACAATATGTCATATGATTTAGATCGCCCGATTCAGACATATATCTACAATAACATGTAAATATTGGTTTGTATTATCTATATCTATACTGATAAATAAAATTGAAGTATCTGTATGTAATATCAAAATAATAGGATTTTTTTAAAAAAAAAAGGCGATACGGAGTTCGCCGGGTCGGCTAGTATTGTCTAAATATCAAATTGTGGAAGTAGGTAGGCGACAGCGCAACTTTGTTGACATACCTATACCGCCAAACAGACGCGAGGCGCCTAGCGTCTGGCTTAGGGTTGTACAAAATAAATAAAAAGTGGATAATATTGATGAATAATATTTCCAGTATTGAAAATAAAGAAAACCTTGGGGCCGAGACTCTGAGCAACAATGCTACGCGCTGTATAGAGGTAAGTTGTTATACGTAATTCTTGTAGACTTGTTACATAAATAAACAAACTACTTAGTTAGTGATGGGCGAAGACAAAATCTCATTACCTACCTATAGATTTTTTCTTGCAATATTTATTATTTTCATCGAGAGACAAACACCTTAGTACCGAAATACTTCTCAATTACTTTCTCAAAAGAAAATTTACGTTCAAATAGGTGACGTCATAAAAAAACAATACCTAATGCGTAAAGAAATTATAATTTCTATTCATCAGGAACCTAATATCGTATTAATTCTTTTGCATTTTTTTAAATTTATAATTATTTTTTATAAAAAAAAATCAAGCCATTATCTTTCTTTACAGGAACTAGTTATTGAAAACGACCAAGAGGGAAAGGTGGATGAAATGGAAGTTGGGCGTAGAGTTGTAGACGTTTCTTTTTTTTTTAAAGCTCTTCAGGCCATAGGGGACCACGGTCCAATGGATTGTAAGTTAAGTTACCTCAGTATAATAGGTGAAGTAAAAGTTGGTCTGGACTCAAAACTCATCATGAAATGTAGTATGTGTAGTATGAAATTTACTGTGTGTTTGATTGAAAAGAAAGAAGATAGAATGGAAGTGAATCATCAAATTGTATCTGGTATCATATCATCTGGTGGGAGCTACTATCAGTTAAAAACATTAACTGCCGCAGTAGCCCTACCAATCATGTCACCTTCATTATACAATGAAATTAATAATACGGTTTGCGATTGGTGGGCAAAGACAGCAGCACATTCCATGGCAGAAGCTGTCAAGGAAGAAGTGTGTGAATCTTAGTGAAGATATCCTAAATGGTCCACAACACGTATTTGGTAATCACCAATATTGCAAGGAGTATTTCTGTAGACCTGATACTCGTCGAATAGAACCTGTTGGGTTGCTTCCAGCAATTGTTGGATGCGGATTAATGGACGCGGTACACATTTTAAGTAAAAGACTGTCATATCATTCTAGATGGGGGGCATAGTCCGGAGCGTGCCCGTTCGCGTCCCCTGCCAGTCTAATTAGACTACTAATCCGGCTCGATATGCGTACCGCAATGCGGGTTAGGGCGTCCCCCGGAGGCGACGCGTACCGACCCGCCCCCGTCGGTACGAACATCGGCAGTTGCGGCGATGGGGGCCGCCACCCATCACGCCTTGCCCAGTTAGGCGAGTCGAGAACGGAGTGCCGGGTGGGCACGTGGAATGTAAGAGGATGTGTGGAAGGTAAGTTGCACGAGCTGATATCCGTCATGGCGGACAAACAGCTAGACGTGCTCTGTGTAACAGAGACCAAGCGAAGGGGCAGCGACGCCTGCGATCTTCCTGGTGGCGGGATGGCTCTGTGGTCTGGTGTACCACAGAGCGATCGAGCCAGCATGGGGGTAGGAGTGCTGTTGTCCTCTCGCTTGGCCTCAGGTGTGAAGGATTACGGAATGTATGATCCCAGACTTCTCTGGGTCCGTATAAAACTAGGTGTCACCAAGGTATTCATGGTTGTAGCATATGCTCCCGTAGGATCCTCGGTGGCATCAGACCTAGAGAAGTTTTGGGACAATGTTAGGGAAGTTCTGGATATGGCAGAAACCAGTGAACGCGTGATTGTATGCGGAGATTTGAACGGATGGGTGGGGACCAAGCGTCCCGACTATGAGGACGTACTTGGTCCATTTGGTGATAAGAGAGTGAACGACGCAGGTAGGCTCATAGCGGATGTATGCATGGAGAGAAACCTTATTGTGTCAAACACATTTTTCCAACATAAGGACATCCATATGTATACATGGAGAAGGAATGAACAGAAAAGCATAATAGATTTAATTTTGGTAGACAGTCGCCTCCGAAGCAAAATATTGGACGCAAGAGCCTACAGGGGCCCCACAGTCGACACGGACCACTATCTCGTTATTGCGAGATTTAGTGGTCTGTTCAGAAAGTGGAGGCACTGGCGAGAACGTGTCCACTTCGGAGGGCTTGAAAGAATAAAGGTTGAAAGGTTGCAAGAAGAGTGTGTAAGAGAAAAGTACGCAGAGGGTGTCCGAGAACGGCTGACGATGGCAAGCCAGCCGCAATCGGACATTGAAGAATGCTGGAGAGTATTGAAAGAGAGTATGGTAGATACAGCGAAAGAAGTATGTGGAAGTTCAAAGAAGCATAGAAAAACAAATGGTGATGCATGGTGGGATGCGGAAGTGGCAGCTTCCGTAGAGCAAAAGAAGAAAGCGTGGCTGGACTATGTCTCTTCTTTGAATCTGAATGACAGTATGACTGAACAGAAGAAAGAAATATATCGGCAATGTAAGAATGAAAATGTTATACGCTGTTTTACTGGAAATGTTATACGCTGTTTTACCAAAATGTTAGAGGACTACGGTCTAAATTAAATGTGTTTAAGTTATCAGTGTTAAGTGAATATGCCGATATATATGCATTATCTGAGACATTCCTAACAAGTAGTGTTAAAGATGGCGAAGTGTTTCCCGACGGGTATATTGTTATACGCCGCGATCGCCCCAACGATGCCGGTTGGGGAGGTGTACTATTGGCGGTACGCGCACAATATTCTGTCCAACAAATATTTGATATTGATAACTACACTTACGATATGGAAGTTATAGTAGCTACTGTAAATTTAAACTATAAGCGTATTATATTGTGTGTTGTTTACATTCCACCCAATTCTACAGATGATAAATATGTAAACACATTTATAGTCTTAGAAAACATTATTGAGAAATACACAAAATTAGATATCGTCGTATTAGGTGATTTTAATTTGACTTCATGTAGTCAAAATGTAAACCTACATTTTACTTATCTTTTATCTTTTTGTAAATTATATTAACACAATACAGTTAATAATACTTATGGTGATATGTTAGATCTGGTACTGAGCAATCTGGGAGGCGAGTGCGTGAGTGTAGTTGGCGATGTTGAGCCGTTAGTGCCGGCGGACGCGCACCACCCACCGCTCAGCGTGCGGCTGAGCGTTCCGCGGCCGGCGGCTGAGCGGGCTCGGGCAGCACTGCCACATTACACATTATCTCAATATGACACACCTCAATATGACACACCTCAGTGGAACTTCAGAAAAGCTGACTTTCAGACTCTGTATGAGTCGGTTGGGTCGATATCATGGTCTACAGTATTGAATAGTACTAACGTTAATAACGCGCTTGATGTTTTTTATTCTCATCTTAAAACAACCTTAAACGCTAATGTACCTCCGAAAAGACAATCTACTCGTATTACAAAGTATGTATATCCCATATGGTATACCTCTGAAATTATAGAAAACATTAAAAATAAGCATTTTCATTTGAAAAAATTTAGAAAATTTCAATTAATTTTTAATAAAGAAATGTTCAAATTTTACAGACAACGAACTAAGGAAATGATAAAGATAGCACATGCCAACTATATAAATAGCGCTGAGGCGGGTATACGGCAAGATCCGAGGTCCTTTTGGAACTTTGTCAGGAACCAACGTTCGTCGCGAAATTCCTGTTCCGATTACCAATTAGATGGCAATATATTCTCCGGATTGGATGCTGCGAATGGTTTTGCAACATACTTTAAATCTATGTTTATAGCAAATTCGCCCACATTATCAATGAATATCCCACAAAACGAAGAACGTAATAGTAATTTGTGTTCTTCGCGTATTAGCATCGAGCTTATTAGTAAATCGGAATTGTTACAGGCTGTCAAACGTTTGAAAGCTCAATCTTCGATTGGGCCCGATGGTATACCTGCTTATATCATAAAGGATTGTATTGGAGTATTAATAGATCCACTATTATACATCTTGAACTTAGCAGTAAAAACAGCCACCTATCCTACGTTATGGAAGATTTCACGTGTTACACCGGTACACAAGAACGGGTTAAGGTCTGAAATCATAAACTATAGGCCAATTGCTATTCTTTCCGCATTGGCTAAGGTATTTGAATATATTTTAAACAGCCACATTACCAAATAGGTTAAACAGCAACTCAGCGAGTGTCAGCACGGGTTTAGAACTGGCAAATCGACTGCCACCAATTTAATAAATTTTGTTGACTATTGTGTAACCGAGATGGATCATAATAGGCAAGTTGACGCGGCACACTTTGATTTTAAAAAAGCGTTTGATCGCGTTCACAATGACGTGCTTTTACAAAAATTTGCTGATTTTGGTTTTACTCCTAACCTTTTAAAATTATTCGCTAGTTATTTTACTAGTCGAATACAATATGTACAGCTAGGTAAATACCAATCGGAACCATATTTTACTATTTCTGGTGTGAGTCAGGGCAGTGTCTTGGGCCCAACTCAGTTTTTAATTATGATTAACGACCTGCCCAATGTCATCTCTTCGGCACAATGCCTCATATTTGCGGATGACCTGAAGGTGTTTTTAGGCATAAAATGCATGGAAGACTGTGAAGCGCTCCAGCGTGACATCAATAGTGTTATTGCCTGGGGTGCGCGCAATCGCTTAGAGTTTAATACATCCAAATGTAAAACCATAACATTTACTCGATCGCGCGCTCCATGCACGTACATTTACAACATATCTGGTGTACCGTTGGAGCGGGTCACACAAATCCGTGACCTAGGCGTTACACTTGACACGTGTCTAACATTTAATACGCACATCACAACCATTTGCACACAAAGTTTTAAATCACTTGGCTTTGTGATGAGACAGTCTACTCAGTTTCAGAATCGGAGTACTATTATTGCGTTATACTTTTCCTTTGTTCGCAGTACTTTGGAGTATAACTCCATAATCTGGGACCCACACGAGGTCAAGTATAGCGTGATGATAGAACGTGTACAACGTAAATTTTGTAGATTTTTGTACAAAAAGCTTTATGGTTATTACCCTTACTTATATCCGTCTCTTTTTGTATCCGGAATGATAGGTCTTGATACTCTTGCGTTACGACGCAAGTGTGCCCTATTGATACATTATTATTTATTATTTAACAATAAAATCGATAATCCGAATGTATTATCGCACTGTTCGCTATCAGCACCGTACCTATACACACGACTTCGCTCGCGCCATCTGCTCGCTGAACCACAGGTGCGTACATATACCGCACAATACGCACCTACCAGCCAGGCCGTTGCACTGCTTAACTCACTGATCGCTCACTATCCAGAAGTTGATATATTCTTCACTAAATTTGATTTATTTTTAAAATATTGTTTATACTTTTTATCTCATAATTATACACTTAAATTATAGAATTGTAATGGCTCACTACACGTATTGGGAAACTGTAAGTGTAGTGAGCAGTTGAATAAAATAAATAAATAAATAAATAAATAAATAAATGACACCAAGGCCTTAGTGAAAGAGAAACGTGATAGAGCAAGTATGAGTGCAGAAGATAGGCTGACTAAAAACTTCGAGGGTAACACCAAACTCTTTTGGAGGGAGGTGAAGAAGTCTCGGGGTGGTTGGTCAGCCTTCAGAATGAATAAAATAAGGTCTAAAGGTACATTCTTACACAAACACAAGACGTGATAAGCCGATGGAGTGAATATTTTGGCGATATGTATGCGGATGCTACGGTTGGCGCCGGTGTTGGATGTGGTTTAGTAGATCAACATTCGACAACGGCGTCCTCCGATGGCATCAGTATGGATGAAGTTGAATGGGCGATAAGAAGTTTGAAAAATGGTAAGGCAGCGGGCATTGATATGGTGTCTGCCGAGATGATCAAGCTTGGTGGCTCTTGTGTCTGGGAGGCGTTCCTGTTGCTCCTCAATTTATGTTGGAGCTCGGGAATGGTTCCCAGGGACTGGAATAGCGCAGTCATCGTGCCTTTGTTTAAAAACAAGGGTTCACGTTATGACTGCGCAAATTACAGAGCCATAAGCTTGACCAGTTTGGCAGCAAAAGTGTATGGAAAAATTATTGAAAGGAGAATGAGGATGGTGTCCGATGGTTTACTGTGTGAGACACAAGGAGGTTTCAGGAGTGGAAGGGGATGCATGGATCAAGTGTTCTCTCTGCGCAACATTGTGGAGAAGCATCTGGCTCTAGGTCAGAGGGTTTTCTGCAGTTTTGTGGATCTGGAGAGAGCATTTGACACGGTTGTACGAAAGGAACTTTGGGACATTTTACCGGAGTATGGTATTAGCGGTAAACTGCTACAGGCTGTGCAGTCCAGTTACATGGGCTGTAGAGCCTGTGTGCGGCTGGATGATGGAATGTCGCCTTGGTTTGATGTCAATATCGGCGTTAAGCAGGGGTGCGTTCTGTCAGCCAGGCTGTTTATCATATATCTGGATAAATGTCTCCAAAGGTTGAACGATATGAATGTGGGAGTCCAGATGGGCGACTCAGTGGTCACTGCTCTGCTTTATGCAGATGATGCAGTCCTGCTGGCACAGTCAGCGACTGACCTGCATACCCTAGTCGACACAATGACAGAAGATTGTAAGAAAAGGGATCTACGTGTGAATGTGAGCAAAACCAAAATAATGGTCTTTGAAAGAGATAAAACCAGAACAGATGTAAGAGTAACAATAGGTAATGATGTACTAGAGCAAGTGGATGAATTTGTATATCTTGGATGTGGATTTAGCCGAGATGGAAGGTACACCACTGATATAGAGCGAAGAGTGAATGCGGGAAATAGAGTGAACGGAGCGTTGGGGCAACTTCTCGGCAGCCACCACCTCAGCCAGAAGGCACGTGTAGCAATACATAACGCAGTGCTTGTCCCAACATTACTGTATGGAAGCGAGAGTTGGGTATGCAGAAAAGAGTATGATAGTAAAATTAATGCGGTTGAAATGCAATCTCTGCGGAAAATCTGTGGAGTTAGGCTGACCGACCGCATTCGTAACGACGACGTAAGAGAGCGAGTAGGTATGAAAGAGAGTATTAGTGTAAAGATGCGAAAGGGAATGCTCCGATGGTTCGGACATGTGGAAAGAATGCCGAACGAACGCCTGGTTAAGAAGATATGCAATGCGAAAGTGGAAGGATGTAGGTACCGAGGGAGACCGAGACTAACCTACCTAGATCAGATCGGTCATGTACTGAAGGAAGGTGGAGTCAAGAGTCTCCGAAACCGGCGAGCGTGTATGAAGAGAATTATGAATGTTGAGGAAGCGAGTGAAGTATGCAGAGATAGGGTTCTCTGGCACTCTGTTCTCTCTGCCTACCCTGCAAGGGATATGGCGTGATGAAATGTATGTATGTATCATTCTAGAAGTTTAATTCATAATTGTACAAGTAATATAGTTGAAAGTTTTAACGCAGTGATTGCCAAATTAGTAGGGGGTAAGCGTGTAAATTATTCTTCCCGTGGTTCTTATGCGGGCCGATGCGCAGCTGCTGTTGTGTCTTTTAATACAGGATCGATTCATAGTAAAACTCATGTAGTAATATTTAAATCTAGTCCTAATCCTTTGATCGCGTAAGTGGAAAATTGTAATCGTAGAATCCGTTTAATTGCTAAACCTAAATTAAGATTGAAAAAGAGCCACAGCGCTGTATCGAAAGACGCTCACTATGGACCAAACTGCGAAAAACCTGATCTGAGTCCAGAATTATATGAGAAAGCCAAGTCATCCTTTTTAGCCGATTTAAAGTTGTCTTGTGCTGAAAGAGAGGAGCTTGAAAGGTCGACCCATTTGCAAAGAAGTAGTTCTGAGTGGATGAGTACAAGGAGAAAATTACTAACCTCATCATCGTTCGGGGAAGTTTGTAAAAAACGAGAGAGCACAAGTTGTGCTGTTCTTGTTCGTAAAATCGTTTATGGTAGTAATATCTCCAGTTTGCCTGCTGTACGGTACGGTATCGAAAACGAAGAAACCGCAATTAAACAGTTAGAAATTCAAGAGAATATTAGTATACAAGGTTGCGGTTTGTTCATCGACGATCAATATGAATTTCTTGGTACTACACCAGATGGCATTTATGCAAACGGTTTAATTGAAATTAAGTGCCCACATTCTTTAGCTGGCATGACTCTTGATGAAGCAATGGCCAAACATACCTTTTGGGTTAAGGACAAGGCTTCCAAGGGTTATGTCATAAATAAAAATCATAACTGGTATTTCCAAATTCAGGGACAGGTACATATTACTAAAAGAAACGTTTGCATGCTTGGCATCTGGTTTGGTGCTACTGTACCTATGAAAGTTTATATTATAGAAAAGGACGACAAATTTTGGGAGGAGAAAATGGAGATGAAATTAGTTAGGTTTTATTACGATTGCCTACTTCCAGAATTAGTTGATCCTCGGCAGTCACGAAGCATGCCCTTTCGTGACGCGCCCAGTATCATAGAGGCTATGAAAGAGAGGAAAGAAAGAGCTTTACGTGTTATGAAAGAGAAGAACGCCTAATGATTTTGAAAGATACAGGTAACTTAACTACCCAGCCAGTCGATTCACGTAAACACGCCAGTCCAAAAGTCGTTTTAACTTAGGAACTTAGAAATCGCCTTTTGGTTTTCTGTTTTAAACGCACTTACTTATCTAGTCTTGGATTGTCATAAATCTTCCAATAGCTCAATTACTATACAATTTCTGAGTTACCTGGTGTAAAGAATCATAAAAATCTGTTCAAAAATACAGCGAATTGAGAATTCTCCTTTTTTTAAGTCGGTTAAAAGGGCTAAATTTGCAAAAAACGAAGTGACGTCACTGCGCTACGGTTTTTATTACTTACGTGAATCGGGCAGCTGGTAACGTTTTCATTCTGATAGGTTTTGTGATAGCCATTGATTTTATCATCAAATTAGCAGAAATCAGAACTTGATCCGTAATCGAATGAAAAAACATTAGAATTTTGAACTCATATTTCGTTATTGTTTAATTACATACTTTTAATTAGTATATTAATAATTTACAAACTTCTGTTAGAATTAGTAAATAAATGAATTATTTACTAATTTTTGTACAACCCTAGCACGCTTTTGAGATAGCGAGTAATGACGACTCATATTTGTTATTGTGTAGTAAATAAATCATTTTTATACTTGTGTTTCATTTATTGGAATTTTTTTTAAAACCCTAGGATTTTTTTTAGATATCGACGAGGTGATCCTAAACAAAAAGTAAGTATTTGAGTTTACGCAATAGGCACATTTCCTTGCGTAGAGATAAACACACTTCCTACTGAATTTGCAATTATTTTATTGAATGAATATTTTGCGAATTAGAATAAATTTTGGTAGTGAAATTACAAATAAATACATAGTTGGAATTTTAGGTAAGTAGAATACAAAAATGTCAGTCCGGACCTGCTCTTGATTGTATATTATATTATAAACTAGTAACCCGCCCTCGCTATATTCGCTATCTTCGGCAATATTCACTTAAATTACATACTATAAAAAGCATATTGATCTATAATAAATGCACAATTTATTTAAGGTACTTAATTGGATAAGGATTAATGCTGTGTTAGGGTCCTGTGGACGTTTAAATAAGACGTGGACTGTATTTCTTATGGCTGGTTTATTTCTCTCTAATTTCTTATTACAAATTGATGCAGAATTAAAATATAATTAAATAATAGTAAGTATAGGTCCGTCTACGGTGAACGTTTAGTGCGAGTGCCGGTCGTCGCTGCGCCGATACTGCGCCCGCGCGCGTTCTCCCCGCGTAGACCGCACCCCCGCAATTGTGGCGAATACTGCATCGCAACATGCTCCCCGGGTTGAAGTATCTCAATCTTCAAATGCTGGAAGAGGACATATATTATTATATTCTCTACGAATTACGCCTCCTTTCGTTTTGATGTCCGCTACCCTAACGATGCCATCACTGCCTGGGTACAGCTCTGTCACTCTACCCAATGACCACAGAAGAGGAGGAAGAGCCTTATCCTTTATAAGGACAAGAGATCCACGTTTCAAGTTTGTAATTGTAGACTTCCATTTCGTCTTCATCTGCAACAGCGAAACGTACTCCAAGCTAAATCGTTGCCAGAAATGCTGCTTTATGAGCTCTACCCTTTTATAGCGTTTAAGGGTATTGATGTTAGCTGCTGATACTGCTGGCTGTGGAACAAACATTAGTGGTCGTCCAATCAAGAAATGAGCGGGAGTAAGTGGAGAAAAATCAAGAGGATCCGGGGAATTCAAAACCGCCTCTATTTGCGTAAGACAAGTGGTTAACTCCTCATACCTCATACGTAAAATTAGTCAGTTGCAGTAATCTACGCAAATGATGTTTAGTAGATCGAACTGCGGCCTCCGCTAACCCATTAAAATGTGGAGAATACGCTGGCACGAACTTGAATTCAATGCCTTGCTGGGCAATGTGACCTTCAAGATCAGATTGGCAGAGAAATTTTGTAAGTTCATTAAAGGTGCCAACAAAGTTAGTGCCATTATCGGAAGTGATACTCGCAGGTTTACCGCGACGTGACACAAACCGATTCAATGCAGCTATATATGCTTCTGTCGATAGCGCCGTGACAAGCTCGATGTGACAGGCCTTTACGGAATTGCAGATAAAGATGGCCAAATAAGACTTAATGAGCTTACAACCTCTCCCCTTTCGGTCTGCTATCATCACTGGCCCCGCATAGTCCACAGAACAGTGTAAGAAGGGAAACTCTAAATTAGTTCGAGAGGCAGGTAATTGCCCCATGATAGGCTGAATGGTTTCGGCTTTATATCTGCAACATGTTACACATTTTTTAACAGTAGCTTTAGATAGGTTTCTACCGCCTAAAGACCAATAAATTTGTCTAACATTCGCTAAAAGTAATTGTGGGCCGGCGTGTAAATATTTTACATGAAAATAATTAAATAAAATTTTACTAAAATGATGCTTGCTACATATTAAGATTGGATATTTAATATCATAACTATATGGGGAATTACTAAGTCTGCCACCAACACGAATAATTTTATTTGAATCTAGAAATGGAGATAAACATGTTAGTCGATTTTTGGTCGGCAGTGTTCTTCCCGCAGATAAAATGTTATATTCTTCAGGAAACATGTCTAGTTGAACCTTACATATAATTAAATTCATGGCATTTTTAAGTTCTAATGGCGATAAATATCCTTTCAATTTTACATCATTCCTACAATTGTAAATAAATCTTTGTAAATATGCTACTGATCTTTGTAAGAGTGTAAGTTTTGATGTGTTATTAATTAAGTTAGTTATTAAGTCACATGGTGTATTATTAAGTGTAAGTGAACAAGAAATTAATTCAGGTAGATCATGCCTTCCGCTAATATTTGGCATTTTTGGCCACTGATCGTCAGGTTGTAACAGAAATGAGGGGCCTGACCACCACAGAGTATTACCACTGATGGAATCAGCCTTCACCCCGCGGGAAACAAGATCCGCCGGATTGTCTCTCGACCCAACGTAACCCCACGTGTGCCCCTCCGTGCTTTCCCGAATTTCATGAACACGGTTTCGAATAAAACTTTTTAACTGAATTGGTGATAATTTCAACCATCCTAAGACGATTGTCGAATCGCACCAAAATCTACACCTGGTAATGTTCAAAGTTAATGAACTCAGTACCTTATTACATAACCTTGTGCCTAGCAAAGCGCCGCAAAGCTCAAGGCGAGGCATCGTCGTAGGCTTTAGCGGTGCTACTTTATTCTTAGAGGTTAAGAGATGTACGGATATTAGCCCTGATTTATGTATAGAACGTATATACAAACAAGCACCGTATGCTCGTTGTGAAGCATCTGAAAAAACATGAATTTCATAATTATCACAGCCATCACTAAGAACCCAACGGGAAATTTTTAATTCATTTAGAGATGGTAAAACATTTACAAAATCTAACCAGAGGTTTTTAATTTCAGTTGACACTTCGTCATCCCATGCATATTGATCAATCCATAACCTCTGCATTATCATTTTAGCTTCGATAACGCAAGGACCTACAAGACCTAGTGGATCGAAAATTTGACTTATGACAGAAAGGATATCACGTTTTGTAACCTTTTTAGGAATTGGAATATTAATAGAATATGAAAGAACGTCCGTATCACATATCCAGCTAAGACCTAAGGTTTTTGACGGAACGTTATCTAAAGTATCAGAAAAATTTAATATATTATTCATTTTATCATGAGAAGATAATTCTTTTATAATTAATTGATTATTGGATCTAAATTTTCTTAAATTTAATTTTGCTGATTTTAAAGTAAATATTACACCTTTACACAAAGTAATGGTTTCAGATAGCGTAGAGGAACCCCCCAAATAATCATCTACATAAAAATCTCTTTGTATAGACTGTTTCACCTCATTGTTAGACGCGCTATTTGCTAAACTGACTAAACACTTAGTGGCTAAGTATGGTGCTGATGCCGTGCCATAAGTCAGAGTATTTAAAGTGTAAGTTTTTAAAGGTTCGTTTGAATTGTAACGAAAAATTATTTGTTGAAGAGAGCGTTGAGATGGATTAAGTTCAATAGCTCTGTACATTTTTTCTACATCTCCTGTGACGACATACTTATGCTGACGGAAACGTAATAAAATAGAATAAAGATCTTCTTGTACAGTTGGACCGATCATCTGGATATCATTGAGTGATAAACCAGAGGAAGTGATCGCGGAAGCATCGAAGACTGTACGAAGCTTAGTCGTAAGGCTCGACTCACGGATAATACCGTGGTGAGGTAAAAAATAACTGACGGATTTAATAGTACTAGGCGAAAAATCTATATTTTGAGTCATATGACCCAAACGTTCATATTCTTTCATAAAATCAATGTACATACCTTTGAAGACAGGGTCTCTTGAAAATTTACGTTCCAATGACAAGAAACGATATTTTGCCTTATGGTAAGACTCACCTAAGACTGAGGGATCTTTTTTCAGTGGCATAGATACTACAAATCGACCATCATTATTACGAGAAGTACTCCTTAAAAAATGCTGTTCACATTCACGCTCTTCTGGCGATAAAGAATGCTTAGCTGCTATGGTATCTAAGTCCCAGAAACGTGAGAGGTCTGGGTTCGATTCCTGATTTAAAAAATTACATATCGAAGTGGAATTGCGTTGGTTAGGACGGGCGACATAACCAGATACCAACCATCCCAATTTGGTTTCGTATAGTTTAGGCAAATTCTTACCTAAATCTATGGAATTTTTGCCTAAGACCGACCAGAATATGTGAGCCCCGACTAATATGTCTATAGTTGAGGGTTCGTTAAAGAAAGAGTCGGCTAAACACAATCCCAAAGGTATGGGAATATTTTTTATGTTTATATGTGAAGACGGCAAAGTTTTAGTTAATTGAGGCAAGACATGACAGTCTAGCATTGCTTTGTAGCCGTTATGAAGTGACTTTAAAGTAAGAGTACATATTTGAGAACTTACTGCGGTATTGTTATTTATTCCTGTCACGGTGGCAGTCTCATTCCGTCGTGACAAGCCGAGCTTATCACATAAAGAGGAGGTGATGAAGTTGGCGGTGCTACCGTTATCCAACAACACCCTCGCAATGTGCGTGTCGCCCTTGCTGTCAACCACCTTCACACGCGCTGTGGACAGCAAGACGTGTGGAGGAGTAGTAAGCTGATGAGTGGAGTTGGCGCAGTTATTTATGGGAAGTGTAGGCTCAGCAGCCTCTACTGTATGTGAGTGTAAAAGTGTGTTGTGTCTTTTCCTACAATATTTGCAAGAAACTAAATTACATTTATTCTCCGTGTGACCTGGCCGTAAACAGTTAAGACAGACCTTGGTCTCTTCGGCCTTTTTTAATCGGTCATCAACAGAAAGAAATCTAAAAGATTCACAATTAAATAAAAAATGATTTTGATTGCACATAGGACAACTTAAAGGTTTTTTATAAATAATATTAGATTTTTTAGTTATATTATTAGCATATTGATTTTGTTTTATATCTGTAAGAAAATTAGAATTAAGTTTGTTTTCATGTTTATTTAACTTTATTATTTTACTTTCCTGTAGTGTTTCTAATAAATCTGCTCTGTTGCTAAGAAATGTTATAAATACTTCAAGTGAAGGAGGATCACTGAGGGTATTCCTATGTGTTTCCCACTCCCTGCGAGTAGTGGCATCGAGCTTCTCTGCCATCATATGTATAATTAAGGTGTCCCAATGCTCGGTAGGCTGGTCTAACGTGGACAAAGCACGCAGATTTTTATTTGTTATGTCTATGAGATAGCGAATAGCTCGAGAAGACTCCTTCTGTATTTGGTCAATATTGAATAAGGCTTGGACGTGATTATTCACAAGCAACCTTTTGTTGTCATACCTGTTGCATAACAACCGCCACGCGTTAGCATAATTATCACTCTTTACATCTAAACTATCAATAATTAACAAAGCACTGCCTTTCAATGATGCACGAAGATAATGCAATTTATTAATGTCATCTATATCAGTTCTCGAGTGTATTAGAGAAATAAAAGTGTCCCGATATTCAAGCCAGTGTTGATAGTGACCTTTAAAGTTGGGTAATTCAATCTTTGGCAATCTAACGCAATTATATTTAGAACCACCTGCCTGAGCATCCTCGAAACTTGTCATGGAGACATCGCGAAGCTCACGCTGCTGAGTGGGTCGCTCACCAAGCAGGTTCCGGGCTTCGGCCACTAGCTTGTGGTATAAATTTTCAAATTGTTCGCGCTTTTTACATTCATCATCTAAATCCTCTGAGGTCATTTCAATGTCACACTGTAATTGAGCGAAATCAGCATATAAGGCATTGAATTTATTAAATCGGCTTTCTAAATCTAACCGTTGTAAATGGCTAAGTTCTTTAGAACTTTTAAGCAAATTTATATAATTACCAAAAATAGTTAGTTTAGATTTGATGCAACCGCGTTTTTTAATTAATTTATCCATACTTGATGAGATATGGAAGTTAAAGAAAAAGTAAAGTACTCACAATATTATAAAAATATAAAAAGTAGCGATAAGAATAAAATGTTGCGAGAACAAAAGATTAACGAACACCTGCGTGCGGTCGATCAGCTGTTTCTAACGGTAAATTGCTAGCGAGCGAGTATGCTCAAGTGCATCGCGCGATACTAGTTAGCAAATGCACAAATTGAAATATAAAAATTAATATAGCTCGTCGGAAGCGTGTGTTTAATAAATTAAGCTGTTAAACAATATGGAATCTATATGATTAAGTAATAAATATGCAAAGCTCACTAAATAAAGGCAATTTTAAATTTATGAAGATAAGTAAGACGAAGAATAGGAAAGGTACATCAAGGAATAAATTGGAACGAACTCACAAATGTATATCCATCCATCCGATGTTCATATTTTTGTTGTCCTTTATTATTTATGTCCTTAATTAATGAGTTTGTACAAAGGGAAAGGTTCGCAGCAAGATTGTAGGAACTACAGGGGCATAAGCCTCCTTAGCATAGTCGGCAAACTGTATGCGAAAGTATTGATTGAAAGAGTAGTGAAAGTAACCGACAAGAAAATATGGGATGCACAAGCAGGTTTCCGAAAAGGTATGGGTTGTACGGATCAAGTCTTCTCCTTACGATGCATGACGCAGAAATTTTTGGCTAAAGGTCAGAAAATCTTTTGTGCATTCATTGATTTGGAGAAAGCTTATGACAAAGTGAGGAGGAATGAACTGTGGTCGGTACTGTCTATGTATGGGGTGGACAGCCATCTTATTCATGCGTTGAAATCCATCTATAAGGATTCCAGGGCGTGCGTAAGAATAAACGGAGCCTACACGGAGTGGTTTAATATCGATAAAGGTGTTAGACAGGGATGTGTAGCGTCCCCGTGGCTGTTTAACCTATTCATGGATAGCTGTTTGAAAGATCTGAAAAATAATGATTGTGGTTTACGAATGAATGAGTTACTTATCAAATGTCTTCTTTATGCCGATGATCAGGTATTACTTGCATCATCGGCAGAAGATTTGCAGGCGATGGTAACTACTATGCATGAAGCTTTTGAAAGAAAAGGTATGAAAGTAAATGTAAGTAAGACGAAAATTATGGTTTTTGAAAAGGATAAATGTATGACGGAATGTAAAATCTTTATAAATGGTGAGGAACTGGAACAGGTGAAAGAATTTTTATATTTGGGTGTTTTGTTTACTAAAGATGGTAAAAATGATGATAATGTTGAAAGAAGAGTAAATGCTGGTAATAGAGTGAATGGGGCACTATACACCTTTATGAAAAGCAGAAACGTGTCCAAAAAGGCACGTTTAGCTGTACATAGGGGAGTATTAGTACCTACTCTCATGTATGGTAGTGAAAGTTGGATTTGGCAGGGAAGACATGAAAGTAGAATAAATGCTGTTGAGATGAGAGCTCTTCGTAGTATGTGTGATGTAAGTATGAAAGATAAAATTAGGAATAGTGTTATAAGAGAGCGCTGTGGTGTGAATGAAGAAGTAGCGACAAAGATCAAAAAGAGTATGCTGAGGTGGTTTGGACATTTAGAAAGAATGAGTAACGAGAGGTTGACGAAGCAAATATATAAAGCAAGCGTGAATGGGACGAATACAAGAGGAAGACCACGTCATACTTTTCTGCACCAAGTTGGAGATGTGTTGACGAGAGGTCTTATTAAGAGTATGCGTAATCGTAGAGCATGCATGAAGACTATTATGAGTGTGAATGAAGCGATGGAAGTATGCCAGGATCGTGGTTTGTGGCAATCCGTAGTCTCTGCCTACCCCTCTGGGAAACAGGCGTGAGGCTATGTATGTATGTATGTATGTAATTAATGAGGTGACTCGCAAAGTTCAAAGTCCGCACAGTTGTGACCTCTAAGCAATTTCTGTCGCGGCGCGTGCAGATGCTATGCAAAATTCTCTTCAGGGTGATGAGATGAATATTTGCACTGCTGAAGTCCACACTGAAGAGCCTCAAATGGTATTTCTTCTTCTGCTATCAATAAGTGCAATCCAAAACGGCGAGAATCCTAAAGAACCATTGTTAGGGTCCTGTGGACGTTTAAATAAGACGTGGACTGTATTTCTTATGGCTGGTTTATTTCTCTCTAATTTCTTATTACAAATTGATGCAGAATTAAAATATAATTAAATAATAGTAAGTATAGGTCCGTCTACGGTGAACGTTTAGTGCGAGTGCCGGTCGTCGCTGCGCCGATACTGCGCCCGCGCGCGTTCTCCCCGCGTAGACCGCACCCCCGCAATTGTGGCGAATACTGCATCGCAACAGCTGTATTGTATAAAATCACTTAGTAAATAATCATTTTTAGTAGAGGATAAAAAATGGTTATGGTGGGTTATCCCTAAGAGATAGACATATGCCATCGTGGACTTTTTTGTTGAACTTTTTAAGATGGATAATACTGTAGTACATTATTTTGGTCTATCTCGTAGGGTTCAGCCAACGTTTGCAATATAAGCGCAAAAAAACGTGCTTATTTACGACATCACATTAGAAACCTCTAAATTAATCAGCGTTTCTATACTATATTATGCATATATTATACATATAAACCTTCCTTAAGAATCATTCTATTTATTGAAAAAAACTGCATCAAAATCCGAGCATACATAGGGACAGACAGACGGCGGATAGCGACTTTGTTTTATACTATGTAATGTAATGATAGAAAAATATAAAAATTGTGTCTCAACTACTCTTATTAATCTATTAAAAAGAATCAACAGCTAGTTTCCAAAAATTCAACGTTATTGTTATGCTGTAAATATTCAAGTTCAATAACAATTTCTCAACGTGGAACGTTTGTTGCAAAACATTTTGAAAATTGCGCTCTCTAGGTCATTCATCCGCCCCGTCGGATGTTACATTAAACTTTGGCGCTGCGGTCGCTCGAAATCGAGATCTCAGGCCAACAATCTACACCCTTAAGGAGTAAACTCCAAAAAAACACAAAGCCGTCACGAGGAGAAGAAGTGAAAACTTAAATCTATGAAAAAAAAAACAAATACAAAAAAATAAAAAGCGTGTCCAAAGAGTAGGTATAGATGTGACCATAGCCAGCCGTCAAAAAAAATATTTTGGTATGGTTAGGAAATAATTTCGCACGAATTGCTATATTTATATCAGCACGAAAGTATAAAGTATTTATGTGGTTAGATACAATATTCTCATACGGTCTACTCTTCCTCCGTCTTACGAGTTTTTGATCAGATCACGTGTCCTGACGCGAGTTTAAAGTTGTTTACTCATCGCAAAAAAAGTGTACAACGCCGCTAAAGAAGTTTTCACTTCAAAGAATTGTTTGGTGACTGTGACTAAAATTATCAATCCTTACATTATTTATGGATGTCGAAAAAAAAAACAAAGAGTTCTATATAGACTTCAACCAACTTCATCTGATGCCATCTGATCAAAAATTATTTTGCCAAGAAATATTGACACCGGGCAGGTGGCCGATCATAAATCTAATGTCAAAGCTTTTGTAATATGTATAATGTAAGAAGAGTAGTTTTTCCTAGTGGTAAGGGAGTAAGAATACAATTCACCACCCTCTGTGTTACCCGTGGGTGATCGTAAGAGACGACTAAAGGATTGAAAACGCATATAACATCTATGCTTGGGAAGGCAAATTCTAAACTAACTATACCAACATGTCTAACCAGCGTGGTATAGTTTTTCTTTATTTATTGCTTATGGTGGTAAACGAGCAAGCAACACACCTGATGGTAAGTGTTACTGCCGCTCATGGGCCTTTGCAATACCAAATATAGGTATAGCTAGGCCGCTGCCTACCAATACAAACCTCAAACCCACCCAGTTGGGCTTCCGGCACTCTCGCTTACCGAACGAAGCGCAATAGCAAATCGCCATTATTCAGACGTCGATCTTTTGCTAGAGGGTGGTACTATCCCGGACGGATCGGCTCGCGGCTGGAGACAGAAAACTGTCAACAGCGTGGTCCTACCATTGGGCCAATTTTCTTCTCATTATGGAGGAGACTCGAGCCCAACAATGGGACATATATGAGCTAAGATGATGAAGAAGACTATATTTTGCGTCGATTTCAAGTAATTGGGATAAGAGCAAGATGATGATGTTGACTATAATAAAAAAAAAAAACTAAAATTATTCAGGTGAACCGTGCCGGTTTAGGCAGTACATCATCAGATATACGCCAGCTAAGGAAAGCTGCCTTCGGTTTAATGGAACGGTACATCGCTTCAGATACCCTGGACTTAGACCTGGTGTTCAGCTCGGACTTCAGTAAGGAGGAGAGGGCGCTCATGCATCAGTGCGCACAGAGGGTCGGTCTGGCATCCAAGAGTTATGGCAGCGACCAGGATAGGTGAGTGAGAGATAGAACTTGATTACAAGCTAAAAATTAACATCACACGCGGGACTCGAAGCCACGCCTATTGGAAATCTGTTCCAATCGTCCTACCACTTAGACAAGTGTGAGCTGTCGTATGATATTCAATTTGTGGCTCGTATTATTTTGTCGTCTTTATGGGAGACGTGTGCCATCTACCCGACAATGTTTACACATTATACAGATTTAATAATCTAACTTTGCGCAAATTTTATGTCATACGACAGCTCACACTTGCTGTGTGGTAGCGGCTTCGAATGCTACCAACCCTTTCTTTGCCCGTGGGTGTCGTAAAAAACGACTGGGCCAACTCCATCTGATGACGTTTGGTCAACAATTACATTCCCAAGGAGGGTTGACGTCTGGCAGGCGGCCGGTCATAAAACTATTGCAAATAACTTTTACAATATGTACTATGAAAGAAGAGTACATATTGTATCGACTCAAAGTAATTGGGATAAGAGTAGGGGAATGATGATGACGACAGCTCACACTTGTCTAAGTGGTAGGAGGATTGGAACGGATTTCCAATAGGTGTGGGTTTCGAGTCCTACGTGTGACATTCATTTTTCGCTCGTAAACAACTTTTTAAAAAGAGGGCTTGTCAATATTAAATTTAAGTCAATATCCTTTGAATCCTAAAGAAATTCCACACAAAAGGTAAAATTAGACGATTTAATATCGAATTACCCAGATGATAATAGAAAAAATAAAGAAGTATTGCGTGTAGGCCGATAAGAAGATGTATGAAGAAAAAAAAAGCAGTTACCTATGGTCTATCTATTATCTTCCACAGATTTCTGGTTGTAAAGAAAAAACTAGATCCGTTCTCTCTGGTGCGAGCTGTCATAGAGAAAGGTGGGGTAACACCGAAGTATCAAGTCTTCATACCAGCTCATCTCGCCGCCGGTAATCGGAGGCGGCGTTGACTGAAAAAGAAATGATTTTCGACAAAAAACGTGTGACTGCGATGCGGAAACTTTTTTCTTTGCTTCTGTTTTTCCGGTCGGACAGGCAAAGGGAATAAAGCCGATACAGCCAAGTCTTAAACAATTTTCTTCACAAATTATCAGTTTCTTCATACTACATAATTCTTCATTTATAAATTATTACTTTATTGTCGTCGTGCCATGACCACACACTGTTAATGGTATCTTCTGGGAGTTTTAGTGAAAAACGAAAATAGATGTAAAGCACTGTTATATTATACTTAATACATCCCAGCACTTCGTCTGCTGCATTATTAAAATTATATAATATAAAACACTAAGATATCGCGTCCTCGGCGAGTGAGTGAGATGACCGCGGTCGGCAAATAATGGTATAGCGAGGCGTGTGAATCGCCTCGATCGCTATTACGCGTCCCTAATATGACTATTATTTGACTAATACGAATATATTAGTCACATCTTTAATACAAACTAATGATTCATAAGATTTTAATTCTGACTTCGGATATGGATTCTGCAGTTCAAAATACGTTGGAATACTATATTCGTCACACAACCAATTTTTGAACACAACCAATTTTTATTTTTTTTATACTTCTTTTGGCGCGTTAGGGAAAAATTATGAGAGTAAAATTTTACGATGCGCGCGCACACCGTCACGAAAACCCACCCTGAAGTTAGCTATAGTCAACATTTTAGTTTTTTTGTGATATTTAAATAAACTTTATTTAACTAGACAATGCGTTATAATAAAACTTTCAATGTGTTAAATACCTTTTTTCTATTGTTAGTGTCGTTTTTTTTTCTACAAACGTAGTATAAGGCGAAAGACAAAATTTTTGAAAAGATTTTTATCTTGTTACGCTAAAGAAGTATAACTGCTAACGCGTGTACATAAGTACACACACACTTTTTTTTTGTGGTGGGGTGGGTCTAATTAATACATATTTATTAATAGCAATATATTAATCATTATTATATTACATTTGATTATTTATTATATAGTGTATTTTTAAATAATGATAATAATAATTCATATCGATTCAACAGCAATATGTTATCAATTATTGAATAGATTCTATTTATTAGACAAATGATCACGTTGCATGCCTTATATTCACGATAATATATTAACATACATACCTACATATCATCACGCCACATCCCTTGCAGGGTAGGCACAGAGAACAGAGTGCCAGAGATGTTTTATGAAAAAACATCGATACATCGAGTAAATCGATAGCTTTTCAAAACATCGGATCGATTCGATGTATCGCATTGTAAACATCGATGTTTTCGATGCATCGATGTATATCGAATATCCCTACATCCTTTCACTTTCGCATTGTATATCTTCTTAACCAGACGTTTGTTCGGCATTCTTTCCACAATGGTTGGCTTGGTAATAAAAATAGTTCAGTTATTAACAGTGTACGATTGTAGTATCGGCCTTGGCAAAAAGAAACAATGATTTGTGATAAAAACCCGATTACGAGCGAAAAATGATTGTCACAAGTGGGATTCGTACTCAAACCTATTAATTTTTTCGCTCGTAATCGGTTTTTTTATAAATAATCAAGCATATTAAATGCTAAATTTCAGTAATTTGAATAACAGGGTTGTGTCATCGTTTAATACAATTCTAACTGCAAAGTTTGAAGTATTAAGCCCATACAATGTGTAAACAATGTCGGGTAGATGGCACACGTCTCCTTAAAGACAAAAATATAATACATGCGAGAATTGAATGTCCTACAATAGTTCACGGTGGTGCAACACGATTGGAACGGATTTCCAATAGGTGTGGGTTCGAATCCCACTTGTGACAGCCATTTTACGCTCGTAATCGAGTTTTTATAAATAATCGACCATATTAAATGCTATATTTCAGTAATTTGAATGATTTCTGATGTTTACGCGAGTATTACACATTTGTAATAAAACTAATTTTACGGATTCTATTGCGTTTGTATTTGATTTTTAATTGCAAAATACAAACGCGATAGAATCTGTAAATATTGTTTTATTAATAAAAAAAACAAAGATGTGCTCTTTTACTTTTACCGTGTGCATATATGGACCATACGACAAAACTGAAAACTTCATCAAGGCGAGATTAATAATTCGAAATAAAAAAAAAATATTTTGTACTACAGTGGAAACTTGATTATTCGGCCCTCGGTACGGATTCGCGATTATCCGGACCACTACTCGCAATTTTGCATATACACAAGTTGAATCAATGCAAGCGAACGTATCGTCAAATTGCAATTACCAAATATAATATAATAAGTGCAAAAATTGTGCATAGGACAAGGTATCTCTTAATTTCTCTATAAAACATTGATTTTTGTTGATAAATATTTGTTATTTTTTGATAAACACCTAACTACTTTTTAATATTATGTAATATGTACCAAAACAGTTTTTTTTCGTACATTCTATTATCCAGATTTTCGAATCCGAATGCCCAACGACAACAATTAGTCCAGTTAATCAAGTTTCCACTGTATACAGATTAGAGACGACCATACGACAATAATTTTAATTTAGTGTATCTGATGACTTGCCCAGCCTGTATACAAACTTTGAATACAATATGTCGTATAGTTTAGCCACAGCACATTACTTTGTATTATTAACATTTTCTACACTCTGTATTAAAAATTAAAATTATTAGGCTATCACTAAGAGATCAAAGACCGCCCGCGCCGCATCAGTATAAACTAATATGAAGGTAGGTTACCTACATATCGTCAGTTTACCACTTTAAGTATTCGCCAAACGCAATACAAATTAATGCATATTATACTTTATTCCTGACCAATAAGATCCATATAAACTGTGTCATCAGACTTAGATAAGACAATTAAAAGTACCTAATGTATGCGGCGTAATGAAAGGATATACTCGGTCGTATTACAGGTCAGTGAACTAATATTCACAAACGGTGTTCTATTTTGTTTCAATATTTATGATAAAAAGTTTGATTAACAATTTTTTTTTTAAATTTCCATGTGTGGACTTTTTAGATAGTTTCAAAATACTCCTATACACTAGTATTGCCGGTGTTTTCATTTATTGTCGCATTGTCATCTCCACCTTGTATATCAATATGTTAACTTATTATAATATTTATAATTATCAATCTTTATATCATCTTTATATATATAATTCTTATGTACGTCTCTATGTCACTGAACTCCTCCTAAACGGCTAGACGGATTTTGTTGAAATTTATTGTGTGTTTCAAGTGGATTCGAGGATGGTTTAGATTCGCAATTGGACCCGGCAGGTGGCGCTGCGATTGAGTTGTAGAATTTTTACATTTCATACATTGACTGTTAGACGGAACAAAGTTTGCCGGATCCGCTAGTTATGTATAAATTATATTAGTAAATTTTGCTCTGATCGTCATTTGTATCGTACTCTATAAATGCTCCCTTAGTCGATGACGTTACATAGCCGAGCGTGACGGCTCAGGTTCATTAAATACCCACGAAATACCTAAAGAAGTTTTCACTTCGAAAATCACCTTTGATGAATTTTTCGTTATGGACGAAGACTTTAGGTTTCCAAGACTTATTGAACATAATTATTTTCATTGTACAATACTTTTAATAAATTAAAGCACGATTGGGACGGATTTCCAATAGGTGTGGGTTCGATTCCCACTTGTGACATTCATTTTTCGCTCGTAATCGGGTTTTTATAAATACTTTTAATAAAGTCAAAATTTTATTAATTATAAATACTCGTTCTCGTCACGCTTAGGTTACGTTCGTTACTTAGTGTACATGATGAATGAATGATGAAGTAAGTGATTTTTCTTTCCTTTTTTAATGAATGTGAGAATAAATAGTACTTCTAATATTTGCCCTCGTGAAGGCTACATCTTAATTACACTGTTAATTTTTTTGTAAAATTACAATTGTTTTACAAAACAAATAAGAGCAGAATTCCAAATCAAAGTATACTAATACAAAACAATACAATTCGAGTAAAATTACAAGACGTGAAGGAATGAAAAAAACTTACTATAGTGAGCTGCAATTTTAGAATATTTTTGTTATAACCCTACACGTATTGTATAGTAAATTTACAAAACGGAATTATAGTATTACTTTGTTGTGCGTCTACCAACGTTTTTTGTAAAAAAAATTGCAGCAATTTTTAACAGTGTAGATCATTGTTTTGTTATGAACTCTAGATAAACTTTTTATTAGCATCTTTGAAAGTATTCAATTAACTACCTCTAAAATACGAAGTTTTTCTGCAAAAGTATTACTGAATTAATATATTAGTACAATTATAAATAATGGTATCTATAGGTCTGTCAACTGGTCTTGTGTTTTAGAGTTCATAGCAGTGAAGGATTTAGGCCCCCGAGGCCCTAATTTGTTGTGACACCAACATTTTGGAAGTTTTGAGAATTTGAATTCATAATTATTATAATTGTAAGACCAAATTATTTTCCCTTTTACAATCTTATAATATCAAAATTGTAAAATGCTTTTCTTAAAATGATTACTATAATTTAAAATATCTCATCATCATCATCACAGCTCATATGTGTCCCACTGTTGGGCTCGAGCCTCCTCCGTAATGGGAGAGAAATTGACCTACTATACCACGCTTGTCAGACGTGTTGGTATAGATATTTATTTCGAGTATTCCTTCTCTTGCATAGATGTTATATGCGTTTTATATCCCTTAGTCGTCTCTTACGATCACCCACGGGTAAAATAAGGTATGGTGAATTGTATTCTTACTCCGACACCGCACGGAAGGTAGAAAAATATCTAACAAATTGAAATAAAAAAGAAATCTCGTTAATTATATTATTATATATAAGGGCATTATATTAACTTGGAGTCTTTTTTTGCGGTGTGGTCACACCCCGCTAAATCCGTCCGGGGTGACAGAAGGAACCGCGCGCGATCCCATAACCCGCTTATCAAGTACCTCTCAACACCGTGCGGTCGTTCGTCGGTGATATTAACTTGAGTCTAAGGCACCATCGAACCTAAAGCTTTCACTGCTTCATAGTAATCTTGAAAGTGTATGAAATATATTTATTGCTTTCTTAAAACGCGTTAGTGAGTAGAGTATTTAATTTTACTATTTTATTAACATCACATATAGAATGATTCAATGTGATAACTATTTTAAAATAAATATATAGCCTCTGCTTCAATAATGTGTTATCTTGAAAAATGAAATTTTAGAGGAATGTTTTTCAATTTTCAAAAAATAATTGATATATAAATCTATGATTTTAATTATTTCATTATTCTATAATTAAATCATCTATGATTTAAATCAGATTTACGATAAAAACATATGTTGCAAAACAATTATTTTTTGAAACTTGAAAAACACTCATCTAAAATGTCACTTTTATTGAAGCAAAGAGGCGATATCTATTATAATTTATATAGATCGTTAGATGGACGCTAATAAAATTTGATAGATAGATTCGAATTGATTGTATAAAAATAACTGTTTACATAACAATTACAATACAGAGCTGTTAAAGTATTTGATAATATTATTTTTACAGTTGATCTTTTTTTTTTTTTTTTTTGGTAGGCTATGGCCCGGTCACACGTCGCCCGTACCGCCCGGGGCGACGGAAGGGCAGCGCGTGGCCCCATAACCCACCGTATTCCCTCCCCATCGCCATTGGGCCGGCCAATTACAGTTGATCTACGAAATGCATGCAAAGTAATGAAATAATAGTGTAGTAGTACTACTATAATAATAATGTTCGAATGTTGTGTGATGTCGAAAATTATTTGTAATTATTATTTTAGTTGTTTATTTAATAGTTAATAAAGAGTACGTTTATTGTGGTACGGAATTTGATGAATTTTGTTTTATTTGGTGCCTTAATTATATCTGCGAATAAAAACAAGCGAATTTGCTCTCTGAGTGGCCGATCGCGTTGTCAATCGTTCACATCATTCTCCTGCTCTTATCCCAATTACTTGGTGTCGACGCAATATGTACTCGTACATATTGCAGAAATTTCATTACCGGCCGCCCGCCTGACGTCAACCCTCTTTGGGAATGTAATTGTTGACATTTTTTTTCACGCTGTGGAAATGCATTTATGCACTATCCCCCGCCGATGACAGAGAGGGTATGTGTGGGACTCGCCGCCAACTTCTCGACCGAAATATCCACTAAAACTACAGCGGTCCCTTCCGCACTTTTACGGGGTGCCGGGATCGTCTATTGACATTCTATCACCGACACCCTAACCCTAGGATATCTGGACACGTCTAGTCGACAGACATGGCGGTGGGAGCTGTGCGTAACGCCGCCTCCCCCTCCCTGGTCGCCGCTTGCGGAGCGAGTCTGTGGAAGCAAATGACTCACGTTCCCGCTCCGCAGCCTCCTTCGAAGAGATGACATCCTCGCAGGAGGCCATCGACGACCAGCACCGGTCGTTGTCAAGCATCTTAAAAATCTCATCTCTCAATCAACAATTACAAGTCTATTCCTATGACGGGCGGGACATACCTCCAGGGTGTGACGCGCATCATCAATCGGCGCGCCATACTCATGGCATACAGGGGCCTATTCCCGCCCGATTCTCTGCAGGTAATTACCAAAGACTCCGTGTCCGGTAAGTACCTACGTCATCCTGAAGGATAAGTTGCCGTGCCTTCTCTTCATCCTGCGGTGCTCTTCTCGTCCAGCAGCATATAATTGTTGAACAAACAGTGGAGTTGGCCCAGGTCGATATAAAGCCATCTTTTATGATATCCTCGAGTGAAGCAAGGTTTGGTAGTATGCGTAACCGGTATTGGACAGCACCGCGTCATGAATCGTTAAAGACTCATATAATTTTTGATCGACTCGCGACACTTATGATCCTCCTCGTTCCTAGCGAACTGCGACTGATCGAGATCGAAGGACCAATTGACCAGTAACTTGCTCTTTTTGTCATGTATTTTAGTTGTTAGCCACAGATGTCTTTTACACCTTATCCTGGACTATGGATGAGCGCTAAATGGGCGCTCTCAACCCGGTATTGCTCTAAGAGAGGTCGTCCAAGGGCTCTTTTTGTGAGGAACAGACCTCAGCTTGGGGCGTCGCTGAACCAAAGTGGGCATGCCAAGTTACAATTATTGACTATTACGTGGTGCGGTCGCCGACCTCGACGGTGAGGGTGATACCGTGGAGCAGGTACTGAGTTATGGCCCCACATGTTTGTATAGTTTTAACTGAGCGAGCGTAGGTAATGAAATTATCAGTCTCGTTAAGTACTTAAATGTTGGGAGTGTCAGATCATGGTAATTTTTAGTAGGGTGTATTTATACGTTCCGATTTGATGGTAGTTTATTGGATGAATTTAAAATTAATAACATGTAAGCGCCCTCGCAGGATATATGCACAATTGGCCACCGAAGACAAAGATCAGGTACTGGTGGCCCGCTCGCACGGCGAAGAGAGGAGTTTGCATGGTGGGTCTATGGGGTCGCGCGCCGCCTCCTCCGTCACCCCGGGCTGATTTGGCGGGGCGAGACGCATCCATAGCCCACCGCAAAAAAAAAAGGATATATCCACAATCTTAATAAATGAATTAATTTCTATGTGGTAACGGAATAAGAATACAATTCACCACCCTCTATTTTTTACCCGTTGTAAAAGACGCCTAAAGGATATACCTAAAACGCATATAACATGTACGCAAGTGGAGGAAAACTCTAAACAAAATACTATACGAACACATCTAACCAGCGTGGTATATAAGGTGTTTGATAAAAATCACGAAATATCACAAGGGGGAGAGGAGGGGTGTAGTAAGATATGTGTATTTGTTATTTCGTTAAAAGCGGGATTTATAAACCGAAAAGTGGCGTGTAGTGTGACTATGTCTTGATGTTGCCAGGTAACGAACAAAGTCCTCACGCGCCGTCGACGACCACCCGGCTCGGCACGCCAGTCGCCTGTTATTTTGGTGGCGAATACATATGCCTAAACCATTGCCTCGTACATTTTGCATTAAAACAATGTTTAATTAAAGTAGGTGATCTGAATAAAGACCTTTTTGCAAAGAATAAGAAAGGAAAAAAACAGAAAGTTTAATGAGCTGTGGGCATACACCTAATTCTTTGTCGGTACTAAAAATTCACGTGATGCTGGTAGGGAGGGGGCATAGTCTTAAACCTCACCACATATGACCAAGGCTTAAAAATGCCAAAAAAAGATCACGTGATTAATGGACGGCCGCTAAGTCATAATAAGTCTTGCTATTGAGAATGATGCTCGCTCGAATAGGGGTAGGTATAGATAGATATTTTCCGTGTGGTGACAGAGTAGGAATACAATTCACCACCCCTATCTTACCCGTGGGTGATCGTAAGAGACGACTAAGGCATTTAAAACGCATATAACATCTATGCAAGAGTAGGAAAACTCGAAACAAAACCCTATACCAACACGTCTGACCAGCGTGGTATAGACTGTAGTAGGTCAATTTCCCTCCCATTATGGAGGAGGCTCGAGCCCAGTAGTGGGACATATATGAGCTGAAATGATGAAATGATAGATAGAGGGTTAACATTTTAAATACTTTCAAAAAGAAGAAATATTTGATGAGAAAACTTCTATAGGCTGGTTTATATGGGGAGTAAATTCATGTAAGTCGCCATGGACATGTTATGTGAAGTTTTGGCGGTAGGTAAGGAGGCGTATGGGTCTATAGCCCACCGTGTTCCTTACCCATCACCATCGGGGCGGCCGCTGGTACCGCTACCGCTTCCTTGATATCCGTGGCTGGCCCGGCGGATTAACTTATTGTGCTGAAGCAGATTTTTTTTGTGTCGTCTTTTAGCTGTTAGTTAGACACAGATAGTTTGCACAGCTTAACCCGGGCTATGGGTGAGCGTTGAGGGCTTTCAATCCGAAACCTGAGCCAGCAGTGAATGTATAGATAAATATACAGGGTGGAAGTGGACCGCTTCCGAAAACAAAGACAGGTAACCCTACTAGTCCTACTTGTAATAATTGGCTAGAAAAAAAATCGATTAGAATGAAAAAAAAATTTTTTTTCACCACGCGAGGTCGTTGAACTCTTGAACATGTGATCGTGAGTTTTGAATAGATTGCGTCTTCTCATCTGAGTAAAGTTACGGATTTTTTATGGAACTATCGTTACATGGCACTGTCCTAATACGATGGAATGTGACAAAAAACTTAAAATACGTTGTGAAAATAAAAATTTTTTTCATCCTATTCGTTTTTTTTCTAGTAGGCTAGGCTTAATGATAGGTCATTACAAGTAGGACTAGGAGAGTCACCTGTCTTTGTTTTCGGGAGCGGTCCACTTCCACCCTGTATACACCCACTGATGCGCACCTTTATTTTTTATTTTTTTTTAAATCTTTTTTTCATAGTTTTGAGTTTTCACTTGTCAAGCCTCAAGACTACTTTTTTAGTTAGTTTTACCTGTCTGAAGATATTATGTAAAATAATTTATAATGTGATTTTGATCCACTTTAAATCGTCTGATTGTATTAAAACTGCACATAGTTAAGAATCGATCACAATACAAGTTAATAACTTCGTCCAATTATTATGAGCACTTTGCGAAACTTAAATTAAGAAAATAAAATATAATTAAAAAACACACAGCCGTCATGAGGACTGCTGACAGAAGTGAAAACTTAAACCTATAAACAAAACTATTGAATAATTGATAATAATTAATAATAACTATTATTACATATAAATTGACTGCACAGATGGCGTAGTGGTTAAGATACCGACCTTCCGTGCCAGTGCCGTGGGGTCGATTCCCACTCAGGACATTACTTTGTGTGATCCACAAAGTGTTGTTCTGAGTCTGGGTGTAATTTGTCTGCGTTTAATTGCATGTTTGTAAAGTCCCCCGCAACACAAGGTTTATTATTTCCTTAGTGCAGGGTGGTGTCTTTAGACTCCGGCCTGCCACCATTGCAGCAGTGACGAGGACACGGCGAGACACACAGTGGAGGTGTGTCCGAGTTGGGACGAGCAGCGCCGTGACCTCGTCGCTGTTATCGGTGCCGACCTGACGCTGCCGGCTGTCGCGAGGGCGATGGTCGACAGCGTCAGGAACTGGGACGTGGTCGCCGCCTTCTGCGAGGCTGTCATCTCGCAGAAGGAGACGGCGGAACGAGTCCGGGAGGATTCCCGTGACCCGGGCCGCCGTCGGCGGCCGGGGCGGCGCAGGCGCGAATACCTGCGCCTGATGCCGCCCTAACCGAGGCTTCGGGTGATCGGACCGGGGAATTGTCCGGTCACCCGACGTGAGGCCACCGCGTGAGGATGACGCCTTGACGGCGAAAGCTGTCGAGGCGTCGACAGGACAGGAGCCCGAGAGGGCATACCGCCGAGCGGGCCACCGAAGACAAAAATCGGATACCGGTGGCCCGCTCGCACGGCGAAGAAGAGGTTCTTGCAGGGTGGGTCAATGGGGTTGCGCGCCGCCTCTTCCGTCACCCCGGACCGACATGGCGGGGTGCGACGTCCATGGCCCACCGCAAAAAAAAAAAAAAAAAAAAAAGGGTGGTGTCTTTAAAAAAAAAAAAAATATACATATATATAGTAGACACTGCGATGAAGTGCAGCTGATTGTATCTTTTCCGCTCGTGTACACTGGGTGGTCCCGAGTTCACCCGATCGAGCCTTTCACCTCAGAGCGTGACGGATCAGCCTCACTTACAGCCTTTTCTTTTTGTTTTTCTTTTTGGTTGGCTATGGCCCGAACACATGTCGCCTGCTCCGTCCGGGACGACGGAAGGGCAGCGCGTGGCCCCATAACCCACCGTATTCCTTCCCCATCGCCATTGGGCGGGCCACTGGTACCACTTCCTTGCCATCCATGGCTAGCCCCAGCGGGTTACCCTTTCGGGTACCATCCCCCGTTGAAGCCCCAGCTAACTGCCGGGGAGTCGCCAGCCTCTCTGTGGGTAACGGACTATTCCCCGATCCAGTCACCCGCGGCCTCGGCTAGGGCAGCATCAGGCGCAGATAAACATCTCATCTCACTTATAGCCTACGAAAAAATGCGCCAAAAGAAGTTTTCACATCAACACGCTTCAATGATAATTTGAACAAAGAATTAATAATAAGAGAAGGAAAACTCGAAACAAAACCTTATACCACAACCTTACACATCTGACCAGCATGGTATAGTAGGTCAATTTTCCTCCCATTATGGAGGAGGCTTGAGCCCAACAGTGGGACGTATATGAGTTGATATGATGGTGATGAATAAATTAAAGTTTAAAAAATAAAATTAAAAGCTGACCCTTTATAATTATGTGGAAAGTCTGTTACATAACTAGTATGTATTTTAACGTGGCAACACAACCTGCCGATGTTTATCTGCTTACCCACATCGTTAGAATCAGATAGTATTGAATTCTTAATTTGTATTTTTAACACGTATTCGTAGATTTGATCTAATTTCTTTATTATACGGGAACAATTGACACCATGCAGTATATAACACCAGAGAAATTTAATTCCATATCATTCTGTATTCGACTGTTGACAAAAGGATATCGGTAAAAAAGTTAAAAATGTTTTCAAATTTGGCAACATTGTTATTGGCATATTGCCTCTTTTACTTTTCGTATGAAGTTGAAAGTTCTTTTATAAAACCGAATAATGTACCAAGAGTTGGCAGAAGTAACGAAGAAATTAATCCATTCGATCAGGACAGCATGGGTTATGTTATCAAAAGCAATAAAAACATACCACGTATGGGCAGAAGAAATTACGATTCGGTAAGTTCATATTGATTATGGCAACATCTTAAAATTATATATTTTATTTGGGGCGTTTTGACGGCAACACGATAGTCACATATATCACTTAAATTATATTCATTACTTTAGTGCTTTATCGTGTTACATTAAATAATTTTGCTAGTAATTTGTGTAATGCAGAGAAAGTTATAAAGTTTAATGAATCTGATAAAGCAATCTATTTTCACGTTCTGCCAAAACTCCTAAAAGCACCGTAATTTGGTTGTCAGCAGTCGCTTTTATAATGGTAATGAATTGACTTACAGTATGTAATTATGAACAAGCTACTTCATAGAAATAAGTGTAATTATGAGGAAAATTGTAAAGATAATGAAGAAAAATTGTGAAAATATATTTTCTACGGTGTCTTGGCGGATACGTCAATGTGGCGATCTTATAATAAACACACACCACGACTTTGCACAGTTGATTTTTAGAGTTCTATCGTGAAATATAATTGCAGCATAGTTGTCTCGTTGACGGCCTGGTGATTGCAGCTGTTTATAAGTTTCCCAGGAAAATGCTGCTTCCTTATAATCCCCCAAGAGACTTATAACTCCCTCATGGGAAAATAAGGGGTGGTGTATTATATCATCATCATCATCTCAGCCCCTATATTTGCCACTGTTGGGCTCGGGCCTCCTCCACAATGGGAGGATAATTGACCTACTATACCAAGCTGGTCAGACGTGTTGGTATAGGGTTTTGTTTCGAGTTTTCCTTCTCTGTATTATATACAAGATCTCTGATTTTCTGTATTATATACAAGAGGAATAATATATAAAATATTGAATTATCTCTGTAAACTATTTTTATATAATGCATTAATTGCCATTACTATTTTTTACAGGAAAAGCGTTACGACATACCAAAATTTTATCAATTACCTACCGAGAGTTACAATGCGTACGAAGGTAAAATATTTATTACCTATATAGAGGATTTTTTTTTAAATTTATAACCTCATTTTAATAGGAAAATCAAAAAAGGGGAGAAATTGGTAAAATTGGCAGTAGTAGGGCCATACTATTGACAGCCTTATTAAAATCGACGTCTGAGCAGTGGCAATTTGCTTCGTTTGGTGGGTTTTGGTTGGTAGGCAACGGCCTAGCCGTACCGCTAGTATTCTAAAGCTCCATCAGCGGTAATAACACATCACTGGACGTCCATTAATCACGTGTTCTTATATTTTAGCATTTTTTAACCCCCTTCCCCCTTGGTGATACGTGGTGAGGTTTAAGACTATGAAAACATCACGTGAATTTTTAGTATCTACAAAGAAGTAGCCCACAGCTCTATATTATCTTCTCGATTTTTATGTTCTCGATATTTTGCTTTTTTATACTTCGCAAAAACAGCATTTGACGAAAAAATAAATACACGTGATATCTTACTACAATATAGGGTTTTGTTTCGAGTTTACCTTCTCTTTGGTACACGTATGCTTTTACTTTCTCTTTGGTACACGTATTACTTACGTTTTTTTTAAAGAAATCAAGGTTATGCAAATCCATAAATGTTACACATTACCGGTTCCTCTAGCCAGCGCTGGTTGATAGACTCCACATCGTTCTTGTGCGTTTATCTTAATTACTTATGATCGACGCAATATGTAATTTTCTTCCAACATAAATATTGCAAAATTTGTGACAATAATTTTATGACCGGCCGCCTCTCAACACTCCTTAATAGCCTCCAAGATAGCATCAGATAGATTTGGCTCTGGTCTATGTAAAGCTCTTAGTCGCCTAGTAGTATTTTACAATAACAACGATCAATTTATGTAAGTGTTAGTAGCCTCGACGTAGCTGCCGCCATACGGCATAGGCATAATAGCTTACTCTTATCTGGATAAGTCATTGGCTGTGGGATTTACCAAAGCTGAGTCAAAGAAGGTTGCTTCTAGAATCAGTTAGGTATTGTAGTATGAATGCTTTTTTTTCAGGCGAAGACCAGATGCCGATGGAAGTTTACTCATACAAACAATTCGGGAACATGAAATGAAAGTAACTCGAATCTTTCTCAATGTTTTTATGATCAATTACTGTGGAATCTAGTCTTGATATAGTTTAATAAAAGTTTATGAACGAGCAAATTGATTGTTTTTTTATTTAAATCTTTGTCGTTTCTTTCTAGTGACTGTTAGTAAATAGGAATATATTTAGTATCAAAATAAAGTTATTAGCCTTTGTTTAACTACTACTAACGCCATCTAGTGAGTAATTTCTGTCATTATTTTGGAATGTTTAACCTTCACCTTATAAATAAATTTAGTCTGTTGCGAACATACAACGAGTTTTAATAGTGACAATACTGATTCTTCATTTTCTATAGCCCATATATCTACCATTAATAGATATACCCAACTATTACTATGAGAGGGAAATTTAACTTATGTACGACACTGATTAGAGCAGTTGGTATGGGATTTTATTTCGAATTTTCATTTCATTATTGCGATGTTATCTATAACGATTACATTTTAAGACATTTGCGGAAAATACCTACTTAAGCGTAGCCAAGATAATTTTCGTGTGATAATCCTACTCGGATTGAGAATGCTCTTGCCCTATCCTTGGATTTCGTAAGGGTCGCAAGCGAATACATTCACTCTAAGAGAAGGAAAATATGTTATGCCATTTAGTTAACTTGGCATATTAGCTCAACTTCTTTCACATTGTAGCGAAGATAAGACTTAGCTACAATGTGAAAGAAGTTGAGCGCGCGTGGCTGAGATAATAATATAACAAGAGTATTTCATTTTCATATATGCCTATAAAACAATACTTAGCACCAGACCTACGCAAAGGTATAGAGCATAGATTGTATAGAGTACGTATGTTTTTGTAATACACTTTTTTAACCTTTTCGAGTTAAGGGCCCAAGGATATACGAATAAATAAAATAAAAAAACTACGTTTAAAAAACCGACTTCAAACACTGAAAAGTACAAAATAACTTAAAATACTATCATTTGTATGTGCTATCTTGTATGTGCTATCTATTGATAGGTTTGAAGTAAGCTGTTTATAATTTTGTTTCAGGCTTGGCACCGATTTTAAACCTATCAACAGATAGCACATACAAATGATAGTACCTATTTTAAGTTATTTTGTACTTTTCAGTTTTTGAAGTCGGTTTTTTAAAACGTAGTTGTTTTATTTTATTTTTTACTTTTTAGTGTTACAGATACACATAGGTTGTTCTATTAGTAGCGGGGCTTGAGATACTCGTTCATTTGTCGCAGACATACTTAATGTTAATTTTCGACTTATATAGTTTTCTCTTAGGTGCCATTGTCAGAACTGGACCAAATTAAAATGGGACCACACGGAAAGCACCAGCTTTCAAATAAAAAAGAATCATTAAAATCGATTCGCTCAGTTGAAAGTTATGAGGTAACAAACACAAAAAAAAAATATGAGAACCTCCTCCTTTCTTGAAGTCGGTTAATAACACGATTGTAAGTATACCATGTGTAGTTGGAATTGCCCTATTACACTTTACTAGTAAGACCCGTATGTGTCTGTGTCTACACATATAAACCGCACAAGATTCAGATCGTTTTATTCAGTGACTGCCTCGAGTGTAAAATTATCTTTTTGACAACGCTTCCCATACAGTGAAATGAGACGTAACCCATCAAAATTGTCAAAGTCAATCTAGTAAAAACCTACAAAATTATGAATCCGATTTTATATCTTAGGTCTTTTTCACTCTCAGCACTTTTCGTATAGTGCCTCTCTTTCTGTAACATACAAACATATCAACCAGAAACGTTTGATTTATTTTCCAATTTCTTTCACAGTTTTTGTGAAAGAAATTACAAATATTATTTTGATTTAAACTAACAAAATTTACTGTTATTGTAAACGGAAACAACATGGTTTTGACTGCGGACGTCCATCTGCCGGAGGAGTCTGAATTGACCGTGCCTGAGGTCTCCTTATCCTCAGCTACCTTGTATGCTGGTTCATTTCATTTAGGAAAATATTGTGAATATGCCAACAATGTAAGTAAAATTGTAACTTAATTTAATTATTTTTTACTTTTGAGGCTTTATGTTAAGCCACTACTTGTTATGTTGAGATTAAATTGATTGCATAACCAAAGTTACAATGGGGTTATGTTTTGATGCCTATGTCTGTGAGAAAATAGTTAAATAAATCCAATCTCTGAATTTGACACTTTATCACAACATTTATTCTTATATATAATCAAATTAACAGTATATAACGTAAATTCCTTAATAAAAATAAAGGATTATTGTAAAGAATTCTGTTGAATGCCGTTAGTTCTTATTCTGAGGATACATCATATTAAAGTGAGGTGTTTTTAGTTGCCCAGACCTTCATTTCACATTAATGTTTGCTGTATTAATGAATAAGTTGAGATGCTGCTTATAATAACACATTATTAGTTCATATGGCAAATAAACTGCATAGATGGCATAATCGCACTTAAACTGCATAAACGGCATAGTTGTTAAGATAGTGACCTATTCCCATGTAGGACATTACTTTATGTCATCCTCAAGTTGTTGTTCTGAATCTGGGTGTAAATTGTGTCCGTTAATTTTGTGTTTGTAATACAAAAAAAAAATTCTTTATTGTAAGGTGCCATCTTTGTCTGAAAAAAAATAATGTCCTAGATAAAACTTATGTCATTTTAATATTGATACTGTTACACACCTGGTACAAATAAAAAAAGTAGAGATAGTAGAAATATTCCTATTAATATAAAGAAAATGTTGCTAGGTATTTTAATACAATAGGAAAACTATTTTAATTTAATTTCTAAATTACTGCCAAAGAAAATTTATTGTATATTTCACATTGAGTATAAAAGAGATACATACATATCATCACGCCATATCCCTTGCGGGGTAGGCAGAGAGAACAGAGTGCCAGAGAATTCTATCTTTGCATACTTCACTCGCTTCCTCAACATTCATAATTCTCTTCCTCAACATTCATAATTCTCTTCATACACGCTCGCCGGTTTCGAAGACTCTTGACTCCACTTTCCTTCAGTACATGACCGATCTGGTCTAGGTAGGTTAGTCTTGGTCTCCCTCGGTACCTACATCCTTCCACTTTCGCATTGTATATCTTCTTAACCAGCCGTTCCTTCGGCATTCTTTCCACATGTCCGAACCATCGGAGCATTCCCATTTCATTTCTATAAAACAGATACTACTAAATAAACGTGTAATAAGAAATTATTTAATGCTTCTAGCTCAATCAGCCCATAGACCTTGAATATTAGATAAAGGACTTCCTAAGAGCTATATAATCTGTCTGTGTTGTGACAGAGTAAGAATACAATTCACCACCTTACCCGTGGGTCACCCTATCTTACCCGTGGGTCACCCTATCTTACCCATGGGTCACCCTATCTTACCCGTGGGTGATCGTAAGAGACAACTAAGGGATTTAAAACGCATATAACATCTATGTAAGAGAAGGAAAACTCGAAACAAAACCCTATACCAGGAGTCGGCAATCTTTTGAGTCGGAAGAGCCAAAAATTAGAATTTATAAAGGTTTAAAGTTTTTAAAGAGCCACAATTTTTTTTGCCAACAATAATTTGTGCCTAATCCTCATTAATTCATTCAGAACCATTTTTAAATGTTTTCTTTATAAAATATTTTTTTTTGCATATAGAACGAAAGAGCCGTAACTTCACATCCAAAGAGCCGCATGTTCGCGGCTCGCGTGTCGTAGGTTGCCGGCCCCTGCCCTATACCAACGTCTGACCAGCGTGGTGGAGTAGGTCAATTTCCCTCCCAATACGGAGGAGGTTCAACCCTAACAGTGGGACCTATATGAGCTGAGATGATGAAGAGATATTATTGTTGTAATCTCTTGGCAAGAAGTTTATGAATCACGAGTGGTATTAAAGCTTTTCAAGAATTCTGTTGCCTATTCTTCTATTAATCTTTTATTTTATTTTTTTATTGCTTGTCACTGTCGCCCATGGACCTTGCAATAGCAAGGGTATAACAACTAGGCCGCTGCCTACCATTACAATCCCCAAACCCACCCAGTTGGGCTTCTGGCTCTCATCGGGTTTTCACTACTTCCATCACCACATGGAAAATCTCTTAACAACTATAATAACATTTGCCATATAATCTAGGAGTTCATGTTATGCCGCTTAGAAGAGAATGATCCACGTAAATGTATCAACGAAGGAAGAGCTGTGACCGCATGTACCATGGAGTTCTTCAGGAAAGTGAAACAAACATGCCTGAACGAGTTTAATCAATATGCAACATGCATTGATAAGAGTTCTGGTGATTATAGCTTGAAAAAGTAAGTCTCTTTTTAGCTTCTTACATAGTATATAGTTTTATCCTTATAGTGATGTTGTGTGAGTTAGAATACAATTAGCCACCATATTCCTTGTCCTTAGACGTTGTAAAGGATGAGTAAGGGATATATTGCAAGTTTTGACATTCACTGTGAGGAGGATCCATTTATCTGTGTCTCATTTCTGAGTCCTAGTATCTGAATTCTCAGAGTTTTAATGTCCAGCAAAGACCCATTTGAGTATTCATGGAAAATAATGCCTAATTGGAGAGTAAGCTAATTAACCTAGTGAACCCTCAGTTAATTATTACTACTCCCATGAAGGTATATAGATACAAGGAGTCTGAACGTAATGTTAAACGAATAGTCTTAATTTAGAATTTAGGGGGCAGAACTTTTGTCGGTAGAGCCCCCCACTTTTCAAGGAGTATTCGTTTAAATCTTTACGCGGCAAAGTTTGTTGCTGTTGAACGCTCTGGAATTTTATATTTAAATTAATTAAATTTAACATTCGCGAGCCAACGCGTGTTTACTTGTAATAATAATAATAGCATCGGTACGTCCTAAATTCTAGCGCAGCCAGTGACAGAAAAGATAACTAAGATCTGGGTTTATCATTGAATTAGAAATCATTCAAATCACACTATATTCAAAAATAAATTGAAGTCACATTTATTGAAAAATGTTACTATAGCTTAGATGAATATCTTAGAGATAGAAACTGAATAATCTATCAATATCAAAATTAGAAATAGAATAATCATTATGATAATAAAAATAATTTTGAACATACTTAACTTACTTTTATAAAAATAGGAAATATTATGAGTTGTAGTTGTTGTAATAGTTGTACCTAATAGTACTTATATACTATACTGTTATATTATTATCGACACAAATGTAAATTTGTTATGAAATAAATGTCTTATGTGTAGATGTATACTATAGAAAAAGCCTACACCGTTCGGACTCCTTGTATCTATACTTCGTGACCACTCCCATGAAAACTAAGAATTGGCGATGCATGATATTGAAGTTTTTATGGGGAGCTTTGAAATTCTAATCTGCAAACTTTTTTGTGTAATGAAAGTACGGTAGAATGAGAGTGGTGTCTCGCTTGCCTTTTTTGTTTTTTTTTTTTTTTTTTTTTTTTACGGGTATCGCAGAAGAGTGAGACATACGCTCTTCTCTTACATATTCTTTATCTATAAAAGAGGGTGTTATATGACATCGCTAAAACTGATTGACGCTGACGATGCTAATACAAGCGCTCAAGAAAGAGCCTACACGGCCCGCGCGGCCATAACACATAAATATTCGCGCTTCCGCCTCCGCCGCCGGGGAAGGAAGAAGCGACGCGTAACAGTCAATATCTCAAACGTGGGCATGCCCACTTTGCTACCAGCGACGCCCCGAGCCCGTTCTCCACAGGGAGAGCCCTCGGGCGTTGTCGCTTAAAACTTATACCGGGTTGAGAGCCCTCAGCGCTCACCCATAGTCCGGTTAAGCTGTCAAAGCCATCTCGGCTAACAGCAATTGCAGTGGATGTTTTAGTGGCTATTCTAGCCCCGAGGCTAGTGAGTCCCACACTCCCCATTCTGGGAGGTGGTGCGTAAATGCATTTCGACCACTGCGTTATAAAAAAAAAATCATCGCTAAACTCTGCAACTATTTGACCGATCATTATGAAAATTGGTATGCATATGTGTTTTCACGGAGAAGGTTTATAAGCTATCTACATTGATGTAACTCGCCACCAGGCGGCGTTGCGATATATCGACTTCTACAAACAAATCAAGGGGCTGGGTTTGCTAGCTTTAATGTAAATAAATGAATGTTAAACACAGCTCTATGTCTACACAAAAGTGATTGATGTATAATTAAAGTGTTTACAATTATCACTGAAGCGAGAGTTGGATATGCAGAAAAGAGCATGAAAGTAAAAATAATGCGGTCGAAATGCGATCTCTACGGAAAATGTGTGGAGTTAGGCTGACCGACCGCATTCGTAACGACGACATAATATAGAGCGAGTAGGTATGAAAAAGAGTATTGGTGTAAAGATGCGAAAGGGAATGCTCCGATGGTTCGGACATATGGAAAGAATGCCGAACGAACGTCTGGTTAAGAAGATATACAATGCGAAAGTGGAAGGATGTAGGTACCGGGGGAGACCGAGAGTAACTTACCTAGACCAGATTGGTCACGTACTGAAGGAAGGTGGAGCGAAGAGTCTCCGAAACCGGCGAGCGTGTATGACAAGAATTATGAATGTTGAGGAAGCGAGTGAAGTATGCAAGGATAGAGTTCTCTGGCACTCTGTTCTCTCTGCCTACCCTGCAAAGGATATGGCGTGATGATATGTATGTATGTACAATTATCACTTTATCAACTTCAAAAACACACATTAGGATACACCTTATTTAATTTTTCTGATATTTCTCTGTAATATTTCAACTGTACTAAGGACGTAAATCTTGTATTGCGGGGACTTTACATTTAATTAACTCAGACAAATTACACCGAGACTCGGAACAACACCTTGTGGATCGCATAGTATTGTTCTGCGTAGGTATCGAACCCACGACACTGGCACGGAAGGTTCGGTATCTTAACCACTACGCCATCTGTGCAGTTACATTTGCTATGTAGTGGCGACTATGAATACTGCCAACACTCACATTGCTCGTGGATGTCGTAAAAGATGACTAAGAACTTTACATTGACTCGAGCCAATTTCATCTGATCCGTCTGGTCAACAATTACGCCACCAAAGAGCATTGATGTCAGGCAGACGACCGGTCATAAAACTATTTGCAATATGTACGGTGGTTAGAAGAGTACATATTGCGTCGACCATAAGTAAATGCTAAAGGAGGAGGGTGATGATGATTTTTTTTAATTACAGCTGCCGCACCACCCAAGGTGTTTTTGACAAATGCATGTTGGAGAAACTAAATATTGCTCGTCCCGGATTTGGCTACTTTACCGAAGTGCGTGTACACGATACTAAGAGGTAAGCCGTGTTGTCATACTACATATACATACTTCTGAAATCCCAGTTTCCCCCAGTTTTTGAATCTTTATATTAAGTATATGAAAGATTGAAGGTGCCCTTTAGTGTTACTACCGCTCGTAGACTTTTGCAACACCAGAGTTATAGCTAGAACTGCCTACCAACTATGTTGCTGGGGTGTCGCCCCAACGCAGTCAGTTTCTCTGCGGGTGGCTGACTTAATACCCTGTCCATCCCGCGTGTTATAAATATTCTAGTTTCTCAAATACTAAATATCACCAATTTAAATTATTCATATGGAAAATATAATTTACCATTTGGCAAATATGGAGAGGGATTTCATATCTGAATATTTGAAAGGCCACTTTCAATAGGTGAAGAGGGGTAATATGTCAGGTTATTGGGACTACAGGGTCTTTCTGTCGCGTCGTATGCCGTGGCCCAAACGAGGAATATTATGAAACTTCGTAATAGAAACTGTTCATTCCCCTCCCCGCCTTAGCCTAGTACAGTGCGAAGTTGATTCGCGCGTAGAATAAAAATAGTTTTGTCCTTTTAAGGATATTCTATCGGCTTGTGCAGTGTTTCCAATTGTGATTTGTTGTGTTTTGTTCGCTATTACGTGTATTACGATAAGTATTTGTTCTTGTTTATGCTTTAATAGTGTTAAAATCGGTAAGTTTTTATTTTTCTTAAGTAGTGGGTAGGTTTATATTATTATTAACATTGGGATTTAATTTTATTTTCTTCGTTTAATTTATATCGTTGTACTTAGAATGCCTAAATGTTATAATGATAGCGAACCGCCTGATCGTGGCGCCGACGTATTTCGTTTGAGTCAGTTAACACCTCGCTCACCACCAGCCGGTAACAGCAGACGTGCCCTTTACAATGAGCCGTCTCCGGCATACGTTACACCCGAGACGAAATCCATACCGGTACCTATTGCGAATAACTTGTCTCCACTTAGTGTTAGTGACACGGAAAAAGCCGATTATTGCGAGCTGGTTTCCGAGGCGTCAACTTTTTTGTCAAAAATAAATGAGCTCGTAAATGATCAGGGTTCACGTATGAATAACGCAAATAAAACTGCCATTATGGATTACACCCAACGCATTACGGCCATTGTATCGATTTTAGCATTAAAATCATCTTGTAATGAGACTAAACTGGCCAACGTCGAACGAGAATTAAGCCAAGTTCAAACTAAACTCCCTATAAACGATATTAAAAAACCATCTTACGCCGAAAAATTAAAACTGTCAAATGTGGTGCCACAGTTCGAGGTTCGCTCGTCGCGCGCTCCCTGTGTAATTGCATATCCCACGGCCGAACGTACAGCTGATTACGCGTCATCTTCAGCTACCAAACAAGCGTTACTGAAGGCAATCAAACCTATCGATGATGGTTTCCAAATAGTAGGCGTCAAAAAAGCCGCGAAATCGGGTGTCGTCCTTCGCGTTACTAATGAGAGACAGATTAAAAAACTGGAATCAGTCGACGCTATAAAGGCCGCTGGCCTACGTTTAGAAAAACCGAAAGGTAGACGTCCTCGTTTAATAATTAAAGACGTGCCGATTTCTATGGAAGACGAGGCGTTCCTTGTCGCACTGTACCGTCAAAATATTAAAGACGAAATGTCACTTAAAGAGGACGAATTTATTAAATCTACGAAAATTATCCGTAATAGAAAATTACAGAATGGGCGGAAGTGGATCGGCATCGAACTTGATCGCGAAGTGCGCGTCCATCTGTTAACCACAAAAGAAAAACTATTTATAGACTGGGCCAACTGCCGCTTCTACGATGATTTAGAAGTAGTACGTTGCTCAAACTGCCAGGTTCACGGTCATGTCGCGAAGTACTGTACAGAAAAAACACCTACGTGTGGTCACTGTACCGAAGGACATATCACAAAGTCCTGCCCAAATAAAGACAAATCAGATTTTAAACCAAAATGTGCGTCGTGTAAACGTTTTAAAAAACCTTATGATCATCTATGTGGCGCATCGGACTGCCCCACCTACAAGTTAAAGTTAGAACAATTAGTACTCAATACAAATTATTAAAAATAAAAATGGATAGTTTAAATATAGGGCAATTAAATCTCCATAATGATAAGGTAGCGACATCAGAGCTAGACCGTCTAGTTATGGAATATAATCTAGATATCGTACTTATACAAGAACAATACCATAGTACTCGCTTACGTAATAGGGTTGTACAATTGGACAACAAAGCACGAGCCGGCATCTATGTTGCAAGTGCCAAATTTACGGTTACGTCACTACAAAATCTTATGACGTCACACTGTGCTGTCGCTGAGATTACATCCTCCTCCTGTAGGGTTTACGTTGTGAGCTATTATTTTCAATATTCAGACCCCGTAAATCCACATTTACACCATCTTCGCCATGTTTTGCGGTCTCTCACGGGCCGTAAATTTATAATAGGTGCTGACGTGAATGCGTCATCTACTCTCTGGTATGGCAAGTTTAGATACACCGACACTGATCGACGGTGTGCGATAGAAGATTTCATCGCTGAGATGAATCTGTCCATCCACAATACACCTGATGCACCACCAACATTTTGCAGCCCTATGGGTGAATCTTCTATTGACGTCACGCTTTCAAGCGCAGACGTCCGCTTAAATAGATGGCGCGTTCTCCCTGACGCGTCGTGTAGTGATCACCGTCTGATCGTGTACGAATTTGGATCGAGTCTGTCGCAGGATCCTACTAGACAGAGCTACAATTTTAGATATAAATTTAAAGGAGCTAACTGGGATTTTTTCAGCTCGCTCTTTTCCTCATGTGCTAGGGATTTCACTCGCAGTCAATTAACCGCAGAAGAAAGTGCTGAAATAATGTCAAACTCTCTAATATACTGTGCTGATATAGCTTTGGGTCGAACACCCCTGCCTAATACTAAGAGGTGTGATTGGTGGAATAATCACTTAGTAGAGCTCCGCAAACGCTTCCGAAAGGCGCGCAGGAAACATAATAAACTCAAAAAGACATGCAGGATGGGAGCGGCCTTTGATGAATCTCTATCTTTACTGAAGGCTGCCCGGTCTTGCTACCGAACTGCGGTGGAGAAGTCGAAAGACGCTTTATTAAATAGGATTGTTGAAAAATTAGAAAGTGAAGGTCCGTGGTCTCCACTATATCATGAGTTTAAAGCAAATCGCTCAATCGACCTAGCTTACGTACAAAATATCAAAGTAAATGATAAACACACTACGGGTATTGAGGAGACCACGGAAGTTTTATTAAATACGTTAATTCCAGACGATAACATATCAGTCGACAGCGAACACCATAAACAAATACGCGCGTGGGCCGCTGACCCACCTCTCTCGCCTATGTCTGACCTTCCGTCTTTTGCCGAGTTTATGAATACCGTTAGAACTCTTCCCCTCAACAAAGCTGCTGGTGAAGACAAAATATCAAATAAAATGATCAAAGAAGCTAGTCGAGCATCGGGCAGCTCAATGTTAATGGTTTTTAATCGTTGTATATCTGAAGGTATTTTTCCTCGGTCATGGCGTCGCGGATATATACGGATAATTCCTAAAGGCGGTGATAAGCCACCAGATGACCCGAAATCATATCGACCAATCACCTTATTGCCCTCACTAGGCAAACTCTTAGAACGGCTAATTGTTCCTCGTTTATTGCCGGGTGGACCAACATTCAACCATAAGCAATTCGGCTTCACTCGCGGTAAATCAACTATCGACGCAGCCATTGCGGTGAGAAAAGTTATTAATACATCCGCTTTTAAATACGTGCTAGGCGTTTTCCTGGATATCTCAGGTGCCTTCGACAACGCCTGGTGGCCAATGCTACTTCTTAAATTAAAGACTCGTGGGTGCTATAGGAACATCTACTTAATTATACAGTCATACTTTTCACAAGGCTCGACTAAACTGAAACTTGGTCACCATGCTGTGTCGAAGCCACTGACGATGGGCTGCCCCCAAGGTTCGGTGCTAAGTCCATATCTATGGAATTTAGGTTTTGACGATTTCCTCGAATTACCTCTGCCGAAACACTGTCAATTGATCGGCTATGCCGACGACGGTCTTCTACTCGTAGAATCCAACACTAGAGACGGTTTAGAGAAATTAGCAGAAATTTGTCTCAATAATATATTCGAATGGGGCACACGAAATCGGCTTACATTTGCCCCACAAAAAACGTACCACCTTTTATTAAAAGGAAATTTACAATCGTTGCCGCGTATAAAATTCAATAATATGACAGTCAAAAAGAAAGATTCAGTTTGCTATCTTGGACTACTCTTAGAAAAAAATTTTTCATTTGTCGAGCATATTAAAACTGTGGGTGAAAAAGCGAAACGAAATTTCTATGCGCTTACTAGAATATCAACGTCTACCTGGGGCCTTCGTTTTAATACACTGAAAACTATATATATGGCCACATATTTGGGGTGTATTTGTTACGCTGCACCCGTTTGGGCTGATAGGGCTACCATAGGGGCAGCTCGCCTTAAATTATTACAAAGCCAACGATTGGCCTTAATATTCTTGTGTAAAGCCTACAGGACGGTCAGTACCGAGGCTTTGCCGGTACTCGCGGGTGTACTTCCGGTTGACTTGGAGATTCAGAGACGGGCATCAATGTATTACACGACAAGGGAAAATATGAACACAGATTTCCTTCTACCGCGCGACCGTAATAAAATCGCTCGATTGTTTGCACCGCAATCCGTTGTCTATGAAAAACTTTTAATTGAATGGCAAGAAAGATGGGATTCATCATCGAAGGGCCGTCACCTCTATCTATTTTTCCCATGCGTCCGCGAGCGCCTAGAGAGAGTGTGGCTGGAGGTTGACCATTTTGTAGCTCAATTTCTAACTGGACATGGCAACTTTAAAAGTAAATTATTTTCTTTTAAACTCGTACCTTCACCACTATGTCAATGTTCTACAAATAACCGCGAGTATGAACAATCAGCACATCACATTCTCTGGGAGTGCGATCTCTGGCGTAACGAGCGCGACCTTATGTTAGACAGTTTGCAAGTAACATCTGGAGTAGTATACTACACGGATCTTGTAGCAACTCGAGAAAATTTCCGTGCGTTTAGGCGTTTCTGCCATACCTACTACTGCAACCAATCTTAAGGCTCACATATAGGCCCCGTTAAGTTATCCCGTATCCGTGGTGCCGTACTGCTGCGCTTATCGTAGCTGTACAACCCTTTACTTATTGGCTGACTAGTCAATATTGCTTTCTGTCTCCCGCTTTGCCTGGGAGGGAAGTGGAATCACTCTTTTCCAACTCCTCCTCTTTAACTTTTCTAATTAAATTTGTTGCGGGTTCCAAGACAATTAAAATCATTTCCCGGGACTGCCTGAGGGTCAAACCTCGGTGTCATTTATAGTGACCATTGTGGATCCTGGCTTACAGGAGTTACAATGGTGGGAATGTGTGGTGGAATTAGTCCCAATAAAAAAAAAATAGAAACTGTCGAATATCCAAAATGAAAATATATCTGAAACCGATATAAAAGTTTTGGATAGGGTTAATGTCTTTATGATTTACATTACAAGTTTTCTTTCAACTAGACCAGGGATCGGCAACCTTTTGAGTCAGAAGAGCCAAAAATTAGGATTTATAAAAGTTTAAAGTTTTTAAAGAGCCACAATTTTTTTGCTAACAATAATTTGTGCCTAATTCTCGTTAATCAATTCAGAACAATTTATTTATATTAAATGTTTTCTTTATATAATATTTTTTTGCGTATAAAGAGCCGCAACTTCAAACCCAAAGAGCGGTATGTAGCTCGCGAGCCGCAGGTTGCCGACCCCTGAATTAGACGAACTGACAGCTTAACGTAAGGTCTCCAAAAGGGAGTATTACAATAATCACCTTACTTAGCATTTCTCTTCTATAATTCTCTATTTTTTTATTGCTCATGGTGGCAAATGAGCAAGCAGGACACCTAATGGTGAGTGTTAGGTACTGCCGCCCATGGAGCTATGCAAGCTACTGTAAAAACATATTTATTTATATTATAAAACTGTAGAGTTTGTTTGGTTGTATGCACTAATCTCAGGAACTACTGGTTCGAATTGAAAAAAAAATCTTTTAGTGCTAAATAGCCCATCTGTCGAGAAAAGCAACGCAACAACTAAAAGGAGCTGAGCATCAATGAAAAATGTTGTAAAAACGGGGAAAATTGATTCCTTTTGAGAGATTCCGTTGCGTGCGTGCGTGTTATAGGTACCTATGAGTCATTCTCTTATCCTGTGTCATTCATTTGTAACGCAGAGGAAGTGGAACAAGTCAGTAATATATTTGAAATTGAATTATACGGTAATCATCATCATCTCAGCTCATATATATCCCACTGTTGGGCTCGAGCCTCCTCCATAATGGGCGGGAAATTGACCCACTATACCATGCTTGTCAGACGTATTGTGTATTGCCATGCTCCAGACACACACCGTCCATTCCGTCCGGAACGACGGAGGGGCAGGGTGTGGTCCCATAACCATTGGACTGACCATTAGTACCCTTGACATCTGTGGCCAGGGAATAATGAAAAAGAAATTGACCTACTTATTATCTTACCCTTGCCCTCTTTGGCAGCTATATTATTTACTTTCATCCCCTAATTATACAACACATATTGAAAATATATTGGGGTTGGAATATATGGTTGAATAATGTTCTATATATTTTTAAGACCCAAGCCTCTGGAGGAGCCTAAAGCTGTATATCCGGACGCTACGCCAGCGCTTCCAGAAGACGCGGAAAAGAAACCAGCTAGAGGCGGTTCCAGATTCTACTGGATGACAGAGTAAATAGGACGGAGAATATAACCAGTTATGTGTGAGACAGAAATAGCATAAACTCGTGGATTTTAAAGCAAGAAAAACGTTTGTGAAGAACAAATAAAAATGCTAAGAAATGTATATATATATATATATATATATATATATATATATATATATTATCTAAGACAGGATAGGAATTCTAGATTCTATGGAGATTCCTTGGCTGCTAATAATATAATTTATTTTTAAATTATATTATTGGATTTTTTTATATATTTTTTTTTTGTATTATTCCTTTGAGACAACGTCTTTGTAGCTGCCCTTTCGCTCGTTTTCAATACGTAAGATACTAATTATATTTAATTCCATGTTACCAGTTATATATTATGTAAACAATACGAGACTAGTTTAAGATTGACGAACACTCGCGCATTAAATGTTATGGTAGTGCGACAAAGAAATTGCCGCAAGTTTACTATATATTAAACCTACTGTCGTAGTTTTTATTCTATGTCTTTCTCATACATAACCATAGTCTAAAAAAGTAATACATTGCATCAGTGTTGTCAGCATCATGAAGAAAATTTACCATTCCCCTGATTTGGTCTGGGATAATTAGTTATCATCCTACTCTTATCTTAATTATTTGGGATAATTAGTAAGGTTTAAAACATGATAAAAATATATAAAATAATTTCTTTAAGTACATCTTTTTTGTTGTGAAAAGTAGCAATAACTTATTCCTGTTATACAAACTGCTATTAAGCTGCTACAAAAATAGCGTTTATTAAGTGTAAAGTGAAAATCTAATTAAATATTGTAAACTTATACAATGTTTTACTTTTTATTTATAATAGTAACTATTGATTTGTAGAGTAATAAATGTTGAAATTTATGGAATGGTTTTCTTCTTTTTTTGTATTGGTAATCGGCTACTTGTACGAGCCATTATTGCCAGTCTCGAGTTACAAATTCCTTCACGTCTTGAGTCCCTTTACATTAGTTATTGTTTGTCGGTAAGTCAAATTGTCACCTCCAACAGTGCTATGGCCACTATATTTTCTATTATAGCATCTTCTGGGTATTTTGGTGCAAAACGAAAATGTAAAGTACTTTTGTATCATACTCACTACATCCCAACAGTTCCTTCGTATCACATTACATAAAATGCCATTAAAATTATTTATTATAACACATTAAAACAGTTAGATATCTGTACAGTGAGCCGGTTTTTTGGTTCAGTTATACTGCTAAATCTAATGAAGCGGTCGAAATAATACTTATACCATAAGATGCAGTTTGTTTCGGAGAAGATTTTAGCATATCATACGTTGGCAATTACTTATCCAAAAAGGAGAGAAGCGGGCAGGGGATAGCTATTTAGTAAAATATAATACAAGACCATCACATGACCCTTTCGTATTGCCGCAAAAGTCCCTAAAATTGTTTTATTATCTAAAGTATAAATTGCTGTTCCTATAGACAAAATTATGGAAGAATTAACTTCAAAATCATAAACTTGTAAATGTTGACTTCATCATCATCATCCCGCTCTTATCCCAATTACTTGTGGTCGACGCAATACGTTCTCTACCATCCTACTTCCTACTCCTACTAATATTATAAACGTGAAAGTTTGTAATAATGTATAGATGTGAACATCTTTGTTGCTCTTTCACGCAAAAACTACCAAATTGATTTTGATGAAACTTTATAGTAATATAGCTTACACATCAGAATAACACATAGGCTATAATTTATAAAGATATTTTGTAAATTGGCTAAAATATAACGATAAAAATCGTTTAAGACAGAAAAAATCGCCCATCTGCGAGTTACTTTTGCATACGCTGCAAAGATCTTGAAAGTTAGACAAATGTTATGTATTGTGGAAATGTACCTCTTAAATAGTTCTACAAAAAAGTCCGCGACAGCATATATCTATTTTTAATATTTAAGCATTTATCGTTAAAATAGTAAATTAAAAATTCAAAATAATTAGGTATTTATTGCCGATGCACATTTTATAGTAACAAATTGATTCTTTTGCAAACAAATGGTTTTATTGCTTTCGATATTTAAAGTACATATTTTTTGCTTTTTACCGCAAGTCGTTTGGTATAATGCTTCAAAAGTTAGAACGATAAGAGTGCGCAGTGCTGTGGTCAGGCAGCAACCACAGACTAGTAAGGTATCAGACGGATATGTGCCCTACAAAAATCTAATACGTACTTTCAGTGTTATATGAAGTTTCTTTTTTTTTTTAACGGTAACGTCACATTAGCAAAGGAAATTGCATCGCTACAGCCTATATATATAAACGTACACATATATATATGGTCGAATGCAATACCTGTCAATTTATATTTATTGCAATTTTCATAGGTGGTTATTTTTTCTAATAAGCTAAATAAAACAATATATTAATTAAATCTTTTCTTTATTTTGCTTTTCATATATTTGTTAAGCGCTTTTTTCTGCATCGCTGGTAAGTTGGCATTACGCAACCGAAAGATGTCAGTGCCCTTTAAAATTTTATTAATTGTGCTGTACCAATTCATTATTGTAAACCTTACAGTTACTGATACAAAATGATTCAGGATAATTTCTCGGTGTTCGGGACAGTTGACGAAATCAAATGAATATTTGGATAATATATTATTGATTATTTTGATTGATATATTATTTTGATGTGCATTTATTTCCAAATATTCATTTGTTTCGGTTACAATTGTCCGAAGCACCTTACTGCACCTTCGGATGGGTAACTTAATTTTCGTACGGCCGTAAATTCTCTATAATTTATCCAGTCATGAATGTTAGACTCATAAGTTGTTAAATTACTAGTACACTCACTACAATTAATTTGGCTTTTTTTGAAAATTTGCCGTACTACCCATCCTGCAGTATAAGCCCTAGAATGGACATTTAAGCGTTCACGACGAGCCTGTTCTACAATCATTTGTGTATCTTGATGACTTGGCGCAGTATCATTATCATTAAATAAACATTTAATATTAATGATTTCTTTGGCTGGGTCATCTTCACAGTTAAATGATTCATTATGAAATTTTATGGTTTTGGTTATCAATAATGATTTGAAAGTGCAGGAGAAGCTGTGGCAATTTGGATTATTATTATGGTAATTATAAGCTCTGACTTGACCAAAAAAATTTTCTATTCGGTCTGAATTGAAATATCTGGGTCTCATTATTTTAATACCATAAGTTTTCAAATTTTGCCACAGTCTCATGTAACTTTTTATTATAATAATAAAATTTTGTATAGAGGGCACCGTCTTTTCTCTCCCTAATACATCTACAAACTTCATTTTCTCTAAACGATTTAACGCATCTTTCCAAAACGTATGATGAGGCGAATTCACTGTTACAGCTGTACGTAATCGTTTTCCTCTATTTTTTTTGCTAAGTAATGTAGCTCCATTGACACTATCAAAAAGTTGGTCGAGGAATAATACAGTTTCTGCTGTGTTCGCTAACATATTACTGACAGGACATCCATTGGCATAGTGTGCTAAAAAAATAAAATATTTTAATTAATATATAGCTGTTGAACAGTTATAAAAACTATGATGTAGGTGACTTAAAGTGTTGCTTACAAAATTGTGAAGTATATGTCAAAGCAGCAGATACAGTCTGGCTAAAAACTCTTACACAGTTTTTTACCTGAAATTTAAAGAATATAAATTATTTATTTTATAAAATTAAAATAACCTAATATAAACATAACTTGGTTTATTTCTTATTTTATGCATAAATAATCTCAAAATATCAGACGAGCATGTTAAATTCCATGCATTCCGTGTGGTGACCGGGTAAGAATACAGATGACCACTACCTATCTTGCCCGTGGATATCGAAAAAGACGACTAAGGGATATAATACGAATATAAAATCTATGCAAGAGAAGGAAAACTCGAAATAAAACCCTATACCAACATATCTGACCAGCATGATATAGTAAGGTCAATTTCCCTCCTATTTTGGAGGAAGCTCCAGCCCAATAGTGGGATGTATATGAGCTGAAATGATGTTAAATTTCAGCTGATACTTTCATGTCCTGATACTTAACTAATCTAAATTTCCTTCAGACTATTGCCATCAACTGTAACACCAAGGTCTCCTCACGATTGGGGGATTACACAATAGTTGCCACATTCGGCAAGCGAGTAGGCAATCACAGTTGTAGGTTTTCCCTGGAGAGTACTGTTGCTAACTGACTTGATACTTGTTTAGACAATTTTTACAATACTCAAAAGAAAGTAAAGGGTGGCGACATAATGTATTCTTATTGGAACTAATAAAAACTAGAAAGAAGCAGTAAAATGTCAGAAAAACTCACCTTCATTTTCTTTATCTTATCTGGAATAACATGTTGATCGTTTAGTTTATATAATAATCTGGCTTCTGTGTGGTTACAATCAGTTTTATATACGTCAACAATGTCATTCCATTTTGCTATTTTACCATTATACAGTATATTTTTTGTAAGAAAGTTATTTCTTAATCCTTTGATAAGATGCGATGGATCATAAATTATATTCAAATTGATCTCGTTTATTGTAATTGTGCCATCTGAAATTAGATTATTTTTAGTAAATTAATTTAAGTATTAAAATAAGACCTCATAAGATTTAAATCAACCTCAATATAAAATGATTTCATTATAAATTTTATTTCCACCTAGATTACAAATAACAATTCCCTCTAAAATAAATTGTACGATTTTGTACGACTTAAGATAAGGTATTTAGGAAAGTATTCATACAAAACAGCAGCAGTCTGGTAGAGATAAAAAGATTGTCATGTTAGTGTTTATTTCCTAGGTATCTTTAGAATGTGAATATATAAGTTAATAAGAATAAAAAATATTTATTTGCGAAAATATGAATAACATGCGGGTTGAAATGTATATATGTATACATATTAGGGTGGTCCCTGAAAGGGGTGACTACGAATTTCTTTGCTCCCAGGGGCTCAAATGCTTCCACATTGATAAAAAAAAATCCCTCAAAATTTGAACTCTTAATATTAACGTTAAGATTGTCCGCAAATTTTTATCAGAATATAAGCAATATTATTGCTGATATTCGAAAATCTGTAATAATCAAAAATATGAAAATGGATTAAGGCTAAGTATCCAAATGGTATCATATTATTTCATCCTTTTATTTTATTATCTTGAAAATTAAAAACTATCTGTTTTATTAATTGAAAAATCACACATTAATCACAATTCTAAGGATAACATTGTATTTGTTTATTTTGAGCATAAATAAAAATTTCACAAGAAATATTTGATATATTTTTAATATATAATTGTTTACTTAATAACCATACTTAACAATATTAATGTTTATATAAAAATTAAACTTTCGAGTTCGATTAACTTTTAAGCCAATGGATTTAGCGAAAAATTATAAGAGACCTTTTTTGTAGAGCGTTAAATTTACAATAAACTTGTCACTTTTCATTACTTTTGAATCATTTGTCGAAAAAACTTTCCCATGTTATTTCCATAAAAAACTTGGTTAGAATGCGGACAATCTTAACGTTAATATTAAGAGCTCAAATTTTGAGGTATTTTTTTTTATCAATTTGGAAGCACTTGAGCCCCTGGGAGCAAAGAAATTCGTAGTCACCCCTTTTAAGGGCCACCCTAATACATATAAATGTCCAGTCATATTGAACCTTAAATAAGTGTGCAAAGGTTTGTTGATGAGGACCATAGATCCTAAATTGCTAATTACTATTTAATACAACATTAATCTACATTGTTAATAACTGTTTAATATGTAATTATATAATAATAAATATTCTAGTGCTAGTATTATTCTGTCGAATAATCGTTTATATTATGGTGGTGGTGCTATTTTATATAACATGATTTTGTAAAGTACTTTGTGTAGGGTACTAACCCGATTCTTGGTTTAAGAGTATTTGTTCCCGTTTTGTATCTAACGCTAGGCTTCTTGATGCTGATTGAAAGGCAGCACCTTGGTCACAAACTATTGCTTTTGGGATCAATCCACAGTTAATCACTGCAGATATCACATTTTTCAATATAATTTTTAAATCCGCTCCAGATGTAGCTCCTTGGCAATAGTAAAATGCTATGGGTTGTTGCCAGTTGTAAACTACCCCTCTGATCATAAAAACAAGAGCATGATCAGCAAACTCAGTTGTCTTTTGGTTAAGTTCCACGAAGCCATTTATGGTATCTCTATGCTTATCATATGTTAAGCCCGTTTCTAAGGACATTTCATCAAATATAACAGAGCATATACTTTTCTTTTCTGTCCAACTTCCAACCTGAAATTGAAAGCATTGTAAGATTCAATGACTGCGACATCAAAAAGTAGCTATACTGGATAGTTGAATGCGTTTTCCGCGTGGTGACAGTGCAAGAATACAATTTGCCACTCTCCTTTTTGCCCGTCGGTGTCGTAAAAGACGTCAAATTAAATTATAATATGCAGATAACATCTACGCAAGAAAGGAAAATTTGTACTAAAATTCTATATCAATATGTTTGACCAGAGTGGTATAGTAGATCAATTTCCTTCCTTTTGTGGAGGAGGCTCCAGCCCACCAGTGGGACATATATGAGATGTGATGATGATGATGATTGCGAAACATAGAATACATTGTTATGAAATTACACTCAGTCTGTCTCTTACATTGGTAAGATCGTACTTAGAATATATGTATGACATGTAAAGCGTTAAAAGGAAGAATAAATTACTAACCCTATTTTTGATCATTTCAAACACTTGAGAACAGATCCCTGTTTGAATATTTAATTTGGCCACCATTTTGTTCAAAGTTGTTTTTGATGGTAATATAAAAATTTTGCTCAAAAATCGGTAACAATTAGGGCTTTGCTTCATTATTGATAAAGCTAACATTTTTTCTTCAATAGAAAATCGACGACCCTTTTTGCTTCTAGGGTAAAGATTGATTTGCATTTTTATTATTTTACTTGCATATGGATTAATATTTTTATCAAGTGTGTCAAATAATTTATTTTTATTGAACTTCTGAGCCCTATTAGCTCTTTGGTAGAAGTTTTTCAGCTGTCTTGCTTTTTTATATTCTTTGTAAATCATTTGAGCTGTTGGGGTCAAATCTTTTACTGTCTTAATTATTCTTTTATTAGATTTACTCCTTTCAATAAAACCTGAAAACATTCAATATACTTATTATATATGTTTTTTATAAATATGTACTATGAAATTCAATATACTACATAGTATACATTTTACTGGTTTATAACAGTACTAGCTATATAAACTATGACCTATTCCTAAGCCTCTCATAGAAATAATATGCAACGATTTCTGTATTATGAAAAATTCTAAATTTAATCTGCTCCAAAGGATATTTTATTAAATGATTTAACTCTTTAAGAATACATTTCACCACTCCTTTTCTTGCTTGCGAGTATCGTAAAACTCTGCCTAAGAAATATAATATGTCTATAGCATATATGCAAGAGGAATTACACTCGAAATAAAACGCCATTTTTTTTTGGGGGTGGGTTACGGTCGGCGCACTTCTCGCACCACTCCGCTCCCCGGGAACGTCGAGGAGAGGGTAGTACCCTCTCCTCGACCGACGTGAGGAGTACCTCAGGATCTATTCCGTCGGGCCGACCACTGACGTCAAGTTCATCCTGCTCCGGTGGTCCGTCCAACGACGAAGGCGACATGTCACGGGTGGGTTACGGATGTGCGTGGCTTACGCCCCTATGTCGCCCCGAACGGAGTGGTGCGAGGAATGCGCCGACGGTAACCCACCCCCCAAAAAAAATAAAAAAGGCCAACTGCATGTGATGCCTTCTAGGCAACAATGTAGTCGGGCAGACAGCCAGTTATAAAATATTGCATTTAAAGAAGAACAAGATGATGATGATATATAGACCCGGTGGCTTCAGCTGTACAATTTTCACCTTATTGGGATTGAAATGCAAAAAAATCGAAGTTTTGTAATCGAAACCACACCACGATCATAAAACGAAATCCGTCTCTTAGTGATGAATCATTCATTTATATAAATTTCATATGTATATATTATCAAGATAATATAACAATATTTCTTACTTGAGCACAGATTGGTTGATGTATTTTGAGACAAGTCTTGGAAATTATGTCTGGAACTAGAAGGTAACCCTTGTAAAACATCTCTCGAACCTGAAGCAATATTTCTGTATCCTGTAAAAATCCGTAGTTTTATTTACAACATGTAAATACTAGCGTAAACATCAGAAATCATGATTTTGTTCTTATAGTTAAATTTTGTAAGTTTCATTTTATGTTTATTTTAGTAAAAAGTAAAAAAATACGGATTATGATAGACTATTTATTGTTTCCCACAAAAATATTGACCTTATAATTTACACAGGAGTTTCGGTTTCGGCCGAAAAAAGCAAACTGAAGCCGAAATTCGGTTTCGGGCGTGAAAAGTAGTCTCGGTCGGACACTAATTATTAGTTTAGTAATACTAATAACTAATGTTCAGCAATCTATCAGTATTATCTTGTTCAGAAATAATATTCCAAAATAATTTTTAAAGCAATATTTTCTATTTAATGTTATACCAAAATCCTATGACAGGTCACTTACATATAGATAAGTTAGCTATAACTTGGATATTTCTGCTCAAAATAACTAATTACCTCTTTGTCGCATTTACCATCATTTCAATTACAAATTAAATTTGATTTTAATGGCAGTTAATTGAAACTTTCCCGACGATTTTATGGTGACAAAGTAATAATACTATTCACCACCCCCTATCCCTCACCCCCCTATATATAATATCTAAGCATGAGAAGAAAAACTCGAAATAAAACCCTATACCAACTAGTCTGACCAACGTGGTACAGTAGATCGATTTCAGTGCTATCCAAGAGGAGACTCCCTGGGAGCCCAGTTGTGGGACATATATGAGCTGAAATGATGATGAAATTAATTGAAACTTAAGTTATTATCATATCTATAAAACTAATTTTGTATTAGTAACAAAAATTATGGGTTAATTAAAAAATAAAACTTGGAAGTAACTAACCTGTCTCTAACATTGATTTGACATATGTATGGTCAAAGTGTCTTTTCCGTGCGTAACTATGATCTGTACGTGGATCCAAATTTTCTGAAAACAAAACAGTAAAGCACATAAATGACTATTTAGAAATACATTATTATTTCCCTTTAAAAAAAGACTATAGCTCACTAGACTATATTCATCATCTTCACCATCCCAGCTCATATACATCCACTGATGGATTCCAGGCTTCTCCACGATGGAAGGAACATTGACCTACTATACCATGCCGGTCAGAACTGTTGATATAGGATATTATTTCGAGTTTTCCTTGTCTTATATAGATGTTATGTGCATGTTGTATCCCTTAATTGTCATTTACGACACCCATAGGCAAAAAAGGGAGTGGTGATTTGTATTCTTACTCCGTCACCACATGGAATATACATACAATTAATAAACAAATAATATCTAGACTTATAACAATAATTTGTGAATGGCCTAAGGGTTGTCTTCTGTGGAGACTGAACCTAAAACAATCGGAAGGAAGACCGATAGTTCAATCATTCCTCTATCTATGCAGTGAAATGTTTATTAATTGTTAATCAATTTTAATTGGTTTAATTATAAATATAAATTCTATCAATCTAGATATGGTGATTCAATTTACAAATGCATATTAGCTGTTGTAAATTTTAAAATATTGTGGATTGCATCCAATAAACTTTTATAGTTTATAGTACCATATACTTAATGAAATTGTATGTTTAGATGACCAATTGGAAACTTAGTAGATAACCGATGACTTAAATAATTCTTATCATGAAACTGGAATCCATGATTCAGTGGAAGATTTTGATTCAAATGTATCATACGTTAAAATCAGTAATTATCTAAGATAAGATAAATATTGTTTATGCTAACTGACAGAGTTGTTCCATAATATAGTTACCTAATTATTTTACTTGTGGTTAATATATAATTAAATATCTTAACAACATGTTCAACTTTAAAAAATAAATTTATTCTATGTACATAGTATGTACATTATAGATGCCCAGCTCTGTTACCACTTACAGTTGACTGTCTGATATAACTATTATTTATATGCAAAACATTAACTGTATTATGAATTCAAGTTTTAGTAAAAGCATTTTGATTTTACCATGATGATAACATATTTAATAATATGTAACTGTAATACTATTACAGTTTGATTGACCGCAGTGTGTAACTATAATTCAACTATACAAGAATCATAGCAGTAAATTCATAGCATTTTTACACTGGGTCTTTATAGCAAAAAATACTTATGAAGCTAGAAGTTATAGATAATAATAGGCATGTTCACAGTAACATTCTAAAGAAGTGCTTATTGATGCCAATTGCATTATAACTTTATAGCAATGCTGTTTTAACTTTTTTAAGGTTTTCTATTTTGTCTTGATTATTATTTACTATAATACATACACTACCGTCCAAAAGTTTGGAAGCACACCTGTTTTCAAACAAAACAAATAAATGCCGACTAATAGCGGTAAAAATTAGCAATAATCTTAAGTTTTACAACCTTTTACGACTGTCTACACAAACACAAAAGGATTATTATCCTACATTCATCAAGTTTTATGGAATTCCTTAATATTGACGAAACACGTGTTTTATGACTTAATCCGTCGGCTACTTTATCCTATGCAATGGTGTAGTTTTATTGATAATGTTTGCTGGTTTTAACTTTTTTAGACCTTATTCAGTCGCACTTGAGCATTGGCACGTGAAAGTTGTGATATTAACATTGTCTGTATTCGAAAGATATCGGCTACTACTTTGACCGTATTTTTTCTTCTGAAAATGGCAAAACGCAAGCAAATCACGCTTGAACAGCGAAGCGCTATTTGCACTCTACGCGAGGAAGGATACAGTGAACGTCAAATCGCAGAAAGGCTCGGAATTTCTTGTAAAGGTGTCCACTATACCCTTGCTAGAAAACAAGAAACGGGGAAAAATGAAGATAGAAAGAGATCTGGTAGGCCCAAATCCACAACAAATCAAGAGGACAACTTCATTAGAGTTCTTTCTAAACGGAATCGACGCTTAACTGCACCACAGATCACTGCAGCTCTGAATGATACGCGAGAAACACCCATTTCAACAACTACTGTTAAAAGACGCTTACTGTCTGCGGGATTAAGAGGATGTGTTGCTGCTAAAAAACCCAAACTAACAAATCGACATAAGAAAAATAGACTAGAATGGGCAAAAGCGCATAAAAACTGGACTATAGAACAATGGGAAAATGTCCTTTGGAGTGACGAATCAAAATTTCAGATTTTCGGATCCAATAGACGTGTCTTTGTACGCCGGTCAAAAGAAGAGAGGGCTTCAGAGGCATGTACAGTGCCTACCATCAAACATGGTGGTGGTAATGTCATGGTTTGGGGGTGTTTTGGCAACAGTAAACCCGGCAATCTTGTGAGGATAACCGGAAAATTAAACAAGGAAGGCTATTTAAAAATTCTCCAAGATTCTGCCATACCCAGTGGACTAAGTCTCATTGGTTCTGGATTCATTTTTCAACAGGATAATGATCCTAAGCATTCGTCTAAATTGTGCCAGAACTTTTTAAACAAGAAAAAAGCTGAAAACATTTTAAACATCATGCAATGGCCATCTCAATCCCCTGATCTTTCTCCCATTGAACTTGTTTGGGATGAACTTGACAGGAGGGTGAAAAGTCGTTGTCCTACGAGCTCAGAACATTTGTGGCAGCTATTAGAGAACGAATGGAACAAATTAGATAAAGATTATTTTAAAAAATTGATTAATAGAATGCCCAGAATATGTGAGAAGATTATAAAGGAGAAAGGTGGACACTTTGATGAAGCTAAAATTTAATCTAATTTACCATTGTATATTATTTTTTTATTTTGTTTAAGTTAGTTTCTGTTTGTTCTTTATTTTTTTATCAATACATTTAAATTTAAATGACTTAGTTTGGTTTTATTCGATTTTACCTTGCTGCTTCCAAACTTTTGGACGGTAGTGTACATACCGTTACACCATACTAGCCGAAGCTTAATTCTATATTTAGGGAATATTTAGAGCTAATTTATCAATCATAGCCACCTAAGATGTTTAATCTCTACTTATTATTATTAACAACTTATTTAGTTCCTTAACAATATATTTAAATAAAAGTATTGAAATAAACAAAGTAAATACATGTGTTTAAGTACTTTACAAGTTACTTACCGGCATTTTCATGGGCTGGTATTCCGTGTAAAATATCGTCCTCAGTGAATAAGGTAGGAACGGCTTTGCCAGTAAGACGTAATTTAGAGGTAATATATGCCTTTTCAAAGTGTTTGCTGCAAACAAACAAATTCGATAACTGTTCTAGAGACAAATTCTTTAAATCATCACGGTTAAGACACTTTAACCACAAAGAGTCTTTTCTCATTGCGTGAAAAACGATGTAAAATAGCGTCCTGTCGCGAACTTTTACACACACAGCACTCGTAATACATTTTGCAGAAAGCGAAATGCTAAACGAAATGATTCAGTGGACTATATTACAGATATTATGGAGAGGAAACAAACGTATTCACTCAATCAACACAACAACTGTAATGGCGGAAGACCGAATGAATGTCATATTTGACGTATTTAAAACAAATATGGATGGCATTTACGTCAGCCAATCACGAAGCTACACAAGCTGTCGCGTGAGGGCAATAGAAATATGGCGGACGAATGAAGTTCATTGTTCGATCATTTACGGCCGTGGCAGCAACTGCGCGCACTACAGAAACATGGCAAGAAATCTATGATCGCCGATTGTGCGACCCGAACACAAGTAAAGTCGTGAGAGCAGTCATCGTTGATGATTGTTGTATTTTTGACAGCACTATCGATTTGTTAATAACATATCTATACCTGTATATAATAGATGGTATTGAAAGTTTGTGATATGAAACATCTTTTTGCGTGCCTTGGCAGTAAAATTATGTCGACTACTGGGAATGATAGATTGGGTTAGGTAGGTACTAAGGCAAATATGGTCATGCTGTGATACTTCGCCGCTGTTCTCTATTCATTTGTATGGGCGCGCGTATGACAGCGGTAGCTGTCTAACATAAGTGTGACATTAAATCCTTACTAATATTATAAATGCGAAGGTAAACTCTCTCTGTCTGTCACTCTTTCACGCCAAAACTACTGAACCGATCTAAATGAAATTTGGTACACAGATAGTCTAGAGCCTGATAAAGGACATAGGCTACTTTTTAATGCAAAAAATGATTGTAAAGGGGGATGAAAAGTTGTAAGGAAGTATCGTCATTTTTAAAGCCAGAAGCTTGAAACTTATTTTTAGGCTTTGATTAGATATAAATAAATATGACATTAACATGTTGTAAAAAATTACCCTTAAGGGGTAAAATAAATAGGGGATGAAAATCTTTAGGAAAGTAACCTTTTACGCGGGCGAAGCCGCGGGCAGAAGCTAGTCGTATATATTGCAAAAGTTATTGGCAATAGTTTTATTACCGGCCGCCTGCTTAACGTCAACCCTCCTTGGGAATGTAATTGTTGACTAGACGTTATCAGATGAAGTGGGCTCAGGTCGATATAAATCTAAGTCGGCTTTTACGATATCCACAAGTAAAGTAAGGATTTGGTAGTATTCATAGCCGCTACCACAGCAAAATTTGGCTATGGGTACGAATTTTGACCAGGAGGTCATTGTGTTTTTCTTTACAACAATCTCGACAGCTTACAGCATGCAAGTCTATAATCATCTATATCTCTTAGTACTTACAGCATGCAAGTCTATAATCATCTATCGCCATGTGGGCGGGCCACCGGTGTCCACACCGAACGGTGGTCTATGCCGGGATACCCTTTTGGGTACCATCTTGCAGCGACGCCTCGATAACTTCTGTTGACAAAGTATCGTCTTTGTGCGGTTGGCCTCTCTGCGGGAGACCGTTTAATCCCCAGTCCGATCACCCTTTGCCTCAGCTAGATCTCGTTACTCTAATGCTAGGGCCGCACCTGCGTGTATCGTCACTAAGGTTCGTGCAATGAGACGATACACGCAGATATGACCGGTCATTATCGGCTATCGTCATGAACATTCGGACCTCGTGAGCGTTATCGCTTGGTAGGCGATAATTCAAAGGGTTTTAGCGCGCCAGCGTGGTCAGACTAGCGTTTTTCATTTCGGCGGGCATTTTCGATGTGTTTAGACTCGTACGAGGATCTCCAGTTAATCAATAAATGGTGTTAGAATTTTTACACCATTATGAAGCTGAACCCATGAAAGGATTCAAAAAGGTCATTATGTAATTATTAGCATAATATAGCTATAAAAGTAAAGCAATTCGTCATCATAGTTAATCGCATGAAAATGATTTCGGCCATCTTTAATTATTGCACGATACTTCGTGTAAAATACCGAAGTCGCTAATGTGACCACAGTATCATCGCGATAACTTTTTAGTGTACAAAACGTACGAAGCTTCGCCACATATTACTTCGGGACGATACACGCAGGTGCGGCCCTAGCATAAGAGTGAGTGTTCGAAATTAAAAAGAATGTGTTACGAGGGGTGGCTAATAAGTTCGCGGCCTAGGCTAGGTCGCGAAGCTAGGTTACTTAATGAAAGAAAAGTTTAGTTTTTTAATTTTTATTTTTCAATATAATCAAACAATGCCTTTAAACCATTGAAATAATATTCTGAAGATTTCTCTTGAAAATGACTCTCCACGGCTGACTTCATCTCATTGTCATCCGAAAATCTTCGCTCCCTTAACTCCTTTTTCAGTTTCGAAAAAAGGAAAAAGTCACTGGGAGCCAGGCCCAGACTATAGGGGGGATGGTCAATTTCTACAAACCCAGTGGCTTTTAAAGCATCTCTCGAAACGCGAGCGGTGTGAACGGGCGCGTTGTCTTGTAGAAACAACCGCGCTCCAATTTGCCACGTCTCTTCTGTACGACTGCTTCACGTGCCGGACCCAATAAATTGGCGTAGTATTGACCATTCATAGTACCTAGTTCCTTTAGGCAAGTAATCGATTAATAAAATTCCCTCGCTATCCCAGAAAATAGTCGCCATAATCTTAGAGGCCGATTTTTTCACTTTAAACTTCTTTGGTGATCTTTCTCCTTTTTTAATCCACTGCATAGACTCTTGTTTGGACTCCGGATCATACTGACGAATCCAGGTTTCGTCTACTGTCACAATGCGGTTACAAATTTCGTCCAAATCGTACTGACACAACTCCAAAAAATCCTTACAACTCGCCAGTCGTCGTTGTTTGTCGTGTGGTGTGAGCATTGGCGGTATCCAACGCGCACTAATTTTTTTCATGTGTAAATTTTGGTGTAAAATTTCTCCGATTTGATCTTTACTAATCTATAACTCTTCAGCTATCTGCCGCAATTTTATTCTTCGATCGGCCAATACTAATTTTTCCACTTTTTGAACATTTTCTTCGGTCACTACTGTCACAGGGCGGCCCGGGCGGGGGTCGTCTTGACAGCTCTCTCTTCGTTGTTTAAAAAGTCGAGCACATTTTTTTACCATTGTATATGACGGCTCGGAATCCTGAAGAACCGATGATATTTCTTCAAAAATGTCTTTCGGCGAGTTTCCCTCTTTTTACAAGGCATTTAATCACTGTGCGGTGTTCAAAATTGCGAGAATTTTCAGTTTCGGTCGACATGGTATTGTTGCTTGTTCCAGGTTTGAAGTGTTAATGAACCAAATTGTTTTTTTTTTGTGTCTGTCTTTTAGCTGTTAGCTGCAGATGGCTGTCACAGCTTAACCCGGACTATGGGTGAGCGCGGAGGGCTATCAATCTGGTAAAAATATTAAGCGACAACGCCCGATGGCTCCCCCTGTGGGGAACGGACCTCGGCTCGGGGCGTCGCTGGTAGCAAAGTGGGTGTGCCCACGTTTGAATTATTAACTATTTCGCGTCGCGTCTTCCTTCCCCGGCGGTGGAGGCGGAAGCGCGGATATTTATGTGTTATGGCCCCGCGGGCCGTGTCTTTCTTGAGCGATCGTAATCTAATAGTCAGAGTCGGTCAGTAAAACCAAATTGTTTTTTTTTTTTGATTACGCAGTGGTCCGAAATGCGATTATGCACTACCCCCCGGAACGGGGAGTGTGGGGCTCTCTTAGCCTCGGGGTTAGGATACCCACTAAAACGTATCCACTGCGATTGCTGTTAGCCGAGAGGGCTGTGACAGCTTAACCGGACTGTTAACTGACTGAGAGCCCTCAGCGCTCGCCCGCGCTGAGGGCTCTCAACCCGAAACCAAATTGAACAAATGGGTGATATTTATACTATCAATAAGTGCCGCAAGTTGTGTTATCAGTAACGAGATGATACCTTTTCGTTCAGTACCTTATTAGGCCGTGAACTTATCAGCCGCATTTCGCCAGTGATCTAGCGCGATATCTTCTTGGAATCATCTCAAGTCTGTCACAGTGAGTAGACGGAAATATAATTAGGTATTGAGCTGGGGGGCACAGTTAAAACATTACTTATTTTTACTGATCGTCGCGCCGCCTACAGATTGTTTGTACAAACATAGCTGCCATTTTGTTGTAATTGTCAAAAGTTTGACAACTGAGAATTGTTATTTTTTGTTCCTAGCGTATGTACTTATTGTCAATAATCTATTTTCGGTTATTAATGTTCTTTCTGGAAATTATCTCAATTTTCATTATTGAGTTTATACTATTGCCGTTTCGTTAACAGCTGATATGTTATTTTTATATTTCAGGGTAGGTTTCATAGTAAAGAAAAATCCTATATAATTACATACACACAATATGTAGATACGTAGGTACATATGTATATTACTTCAACTTTAGTTCACTGGCTTAGCTCTAGGTAGCAGCACTTTCCATACATGCATATTTTACCATCGAGTTGCCACTCTTTTTCAGTTAATATAATTTTACTCTTTGGTATTGAGATATTGCGTGCGACTGCGTCACAGAATGTTACTACTTACACCATAAAGACAGGATGTGGATGTGGATTTTTTACGAGAGTAAAAAAAAACAGTTGTCTGTAAAGTCGGTTTACGGACGATAATTTTATGTGATAACATCATATAACATTGATGAAGAATTGCATACTTTTATGAATTGAACAAACATAAATAATGGAAACCATATTAACTTTTCACTTAACTTTATAAACAGTTGAGAAAACAGTTCACGTCAAATTCTCTCTAAATAGTGGTAGGACCACGCTGTTGGCAGTTTTCTGTCTACAGCCGCGGGCCGGTCCGTCCGGTGTGGTACCAAACTCTCGCAGAAGATCGACGTCCGAGCAACGGCAATGTGCTGTTGCGCTTCGTTCGGTGAGCAAGAGAGCCAGAATCCCAACTGGGTGGGTTTGGGGTTTATATTGGTAGGCAGCGGCCTAGCTATGCTCCTGGTACAGCAAAGGTCCATGGACGGCATTAACACTTACCATCAGGTGTGCTGCATGCTCGTTTGCCACCAAATGCTATAAAAAAAAACTTAAAATGCAAGAATGGCTTAGGTCGATCTTGCCTCTATATGTCGCTTGTGCCGCGCTCTCGCTTGCGCGCTCACCTCAGGCAGAACGTGACACATTTTCGTGCGTGCAACCCACGGAGCAAATACGAAGAGGAGACGGCCTAAGTAACTGTGCACTGTGATTCTCAAGTAGGTCGTGACGTCATCACGTTAACATCAATAGTAGGCGTGGCCTATTAGTCTTCTGTCGTCGCTGCCGGTGTTCGCACGGTGCATAAAATTATATTTTTGGTGTATTTTTATGTTATTTAAGAAGAAAACCATAAAGTGTTGTGTTTTATCATGTAAAAACTACTCCGATAAACGTACAGATGCTATGGAAAGAATCACATTTCATTTGTAAGTATAGTTATTCATAATTTATCAAAATAATTTCTAGAAAGTTCTTTTGACGGTATCATATTCAAAAATAATTTTACTCAACGTTAGATGGCACCACTTTGCGTAATAGGACCTAGAACAATAAAAGCACATACAGTTCAAATTATTAAGATTATTGTAATAACTAATAACCATGAGTATTAAAATTTATACCCAAAGCCTTTTACCTCGACAAAAATATGAGTTTTATATGTAGTTAATAATTATTTTGTAAGCAATACGCCAGCTGTCGTTAACTATGAAGAACTATAAAAGTGTCAAAAATCCAGGGTCGTAATTAGAATATAATTATAACATTCGGATTTTTCATCAAAGAAAAATATTTTTTACACTACTTTAAATGAACCTATTATAATTAAACTGTAAATTTTGTATGTTTTAGAATACCGTCCAATGACGATGTTAGAAGCAATGGATTTCAAAAATTAATAGAAAAACTGGACTCCTACGAAATATACAGATTTGTTCTTCTCATTTTAACAATGAAGATTTAAAGGACTGTATTGCAGCCAATAGAAACCACTTCGAACAAGCTTTTTATATTTTAAATTGTTTTATATTTATGTATTAAACTAACACTGTAAAAGTCATAAATTTTTTTTGCAATAGAGAAAGGTTTTTCTTTGTTACAGTATTTAGGGCAAGACTAGGTTTAGCTCAAGAAATATATCATACAAAAGAGTATTTCATTTTTATTATTGGAACCAATGTCAACCTTTCTCCTTTATTTATTAATAATGTAATTGCACTTGATGGAATTTCTTGATAAGATTAACGAGGTTGAGCACGTCACAAAAATATTCAAAATGGTGGTGGCGTCGAAGACCGGGTCTTCAAGTTACCTTTGGCATGCTACCATGGGGCTGGTCTGCTCGCTTGAAATACTCTTTTACATGTCTTGGTCATTGACACCATTGTTGCATTATCAATTGTATAAAGCCTTATTTTAATAGAGTGGTTTGATTCTTTTTTTATATGGAAAAGACAAAAAGGAAGGAAATAATACCCTGTAGCTAACATATTTACTAAAAGTCCAACTACTTTCATTCGACAATTTGTTAGAAACCCAAACAAATAATTGTATTATTTGGTCGTATGAAAAGGACACAAATATGAAGAAAAAAAAGGTTTCTAAACTTCTGAGTTTATCAGAATGACAGTAAAGAAAAGATGGATTTTTCATAAAATATTAACATTATGAACAATGCTGACAAGCCTTATAAAGAAATTTTCGGTTAAAAACAGTAGTCATACACCTATTCGCTATGCAGAATTATTTGATTATAAACATTTGTATTTGAATAGAGCAAACAGCTAATAAGATTTGTTTGTATCTTTGAAATAAAAAAAATTAGCACTCGTTGATATAGGTAAATTCTGAGTACGTCCCTGTTATACCATACACTTACTGACATCTAATGCAAGATAGCTCAACTGCATACAATATACGAAATTAGTAGTTGTGCTAATAGCCGGTAGATGGACATAAAGGAGGGAGTGAGACAAGTACTATTACTTGTCTCACTTTCTCTATTAGCAGCGTTCTCCTCACCCCCTGTAAATGACACGCATTGTTTCATAGAAAATATTCATTACAACACCTCCTCTTTGTATTTGCTCCGTGGTGCAACCGGACGTTTATCGATTTATAAGACGTTATTGTGTCAAAAGCTGAGTAGATGGTCGAAAATATTCTAATAGAATAGACAGATCAAATAAAATTGTGATAAGGTTATTTAATGAATTAGCTTTAATTAATTCTCCGAGTAGGAACTTCAGATTAATCAACAATAGCACATAATCAGGTGCTCTTTTCCATTAATACTTTCTCAATTCATCATCGTCATAGGTGACTGCCCTAAGATTCGGTGTCGGTAAAATAATCTAGTTTCTCTACTGAATTTTCTGTCGCACCGATACTGAGTTTATGAATTATTGACCGAAACTGAAACAGATACCGATGATCTGATTACGGTTTCGGTTTCGATAGAAAGTCATGTTTCGCTCGGAAAACAATCATCATCATCATGCTTACCTTACCTCAACACAGTATATTCTCTTCTACCATCGCACATACCTAAGATAGCAAAAAATTTGTCAATAGGCTTATAACCGGCCGTTTGCCTGAGGTTTTTTGGCAATGAAATTGTTTACAAGATGACATCAGATGGAGTTGAACTAGGTTGATGCAGAGCTCTTACTCGTCTTTTGCCACATCCACGAGTAACGTAACGGAAAGTCTTGTAAAAGGCGGTCATTAAAAATATGAGGAACCCTTTTTTTTTTTTTTTTTTTTTTTTGTGGTGGGCCATGGACGTCGCACCCCGCCAAATCGGTCCGGGGTGACGGAAGAGGCGGCGCGCAACCCCATTGACCCACCCTGCAAGCACCTCTTCTTCGCCATGCGAGCGGGCCACCGGTACCCGATCTTTGTCTTCGGTGGCCCGCTCGGCGGTATGCCCTCTCGGGCTCCTCTCCTGTTGACGCCCCGACAGATTTCGTCGTTGAGGCGTCGTCCTCACGCGGTGGCCTCGCGTCGGGTGACCGGACAATTCCCCGGTCCGATCACCCGAAGCCTCGGTTAGGGCGGCATCAGGCGCAGGTATTCGCGCCTGCGCCGCCCCGGCCGCGGGCGGCGGCCCGGGTCACGGGAATCCTCCCGGGCCCGTTCCGCCGCCTCCTTCTGCGAGATGACAGCCTCGCAGAAGGCGGCGACCGCGTCCCAATTCCTGACGCTGTCGACCATCGCCCTCGCGACAGCCGGCAGCGTCAGGTCGGCACCGATAATAGCGACGAGGTCGCGGCGCTGCCCGTCCCAGCCCGAGCATTCCTCGAGCGTATGTTGCGCCGTGTCCTCGTCACTACTGCAATGATGGCAGCCCGGAGTCCATTCCCTGTGCACGACCGTGTGCAGGTATTTCCCGAAACACCCGTGCCCCGTTAACACCTGCACCAGTCGGAAGGTGAGGACCCCGTGCCGCCGCTCCATCCATTCCATCAGTACGGGCCGGAGGGCCTCAACGGTAATGACACCGTGTCTAGGCCTCTCCAGCCGCGTAGCCCAACGGGCGATGACTTCTCGGCGGGCGTCCTCGCGCCAGGTGGCTATCTCGTTAAACGATGGGGAGCCACCCTCTTCGCGCATTGAGGTAACCCGCCGGTAGAGGTCGGAGAGCATCTCCGCCTCTAGGTCCCACGGGGGTGTCCCGGCCAATAGGCACGCCGCCTCTGTCGACACCGTGCGGTAGCCGCGAATGGCTCTGACCGCCATGGCTCGCTGTGGCCTCCACAGCACCGCCCTGAGCTGGGCGTTCAGAGCCCTCGCCCACACGGGTGCGCCGTACATGGCCATTGAGCGGATCACCCCCGCATACAGCCGTCGGCCCTCGAAACTGGGTCCGCCCACATTCGGCATGAGCCGAGAAAGGGCGGACGCCGCGCCGACCAGCCGGGGAGCAATTTGGCGAAAATGCTCCCGGAACCACCATCGCCCGTCGAGCACCAGACCCAAGTACCTCATATGGGCCTGGATACTGATGTGGATGGAGTTGACGACTAACGAGGCGCCGATGGGCAGCCTCACACGGGGCCCATGGAATAGTAGGGCCTCCGTCTTGTTTAGGGCCACCCTGAGCCCCAGCGCCTCGATTCGCCTGACCATCTCCTCGGTGCCGAGAGTGGCCAGGCTCGCCGCCTCTTCGAGTGTCCTGCCTCGGGCTGTGACGAGCGTGTCGTCAGCATAGCAAATAACGCTCAGCCCGGGGGGGAGACTCCCTCTCAACGCCCAGTCGTACCCGATGTCCCACAGAGTCGGCCCCAGAACCGACCCCTGCGGAACACCGCACGACATGGGCGTCCGCACAATGTCCCCTGCGGGGCTCGCGTAGAGAACACTGCGCCCCTCCAGATAGTCTGCCACCAGCTGCCTGAGGTACAGGGGCACTCCATGGAACCGGAGCGCCTCCCTGATGCAGCTGAATGGCAGACTATTGAAGGCGTTGGCGATGTCCAACGACACCGCCAACAACACTCCTTTGCCGGCGACAGCCTCCGCGGCCGTCTGCCTCAGGCGTAGCAGGGCCCCGATGGTCGAACGCCCCTTCCGAAACCCAAATTGAGCGTCCGACAGATCGGGCCCCACCTCCTCCAGGTGCTGGACGATGCGGGCTGCGAGGACACGCTCCAGCAGCTTACCCACATCGTTCAAAAGCACAATGGGCCTGTAGGCCGACGGCGAATCCGGGGGCCGTCCCGGCTTTGGCAGGAGAACCAACCTCCCTTCCTTCCAGCACTCAGGGAACTGTCCAGACGTCAGACAGGCGTTGAACAGTCGCCTGAGGCGAGGTTCGAGATGCTCGAGGAGCAACGTCAACACCCGGACTGGGACTCCGTCCGGGCCGGGGGCCGTGGTGGCGGATCGAATCTTCGCCACGGCTGCCCCCACTTCCGACTCCGTCACGGGCGGAACACTCTCGACGGCCTCCCGGTCGAGATCTGGCGAAGCCATGACCGGGGGCGTGTGCTCCGACTGCCGCGGGAACAGCTCCTCGACCACTCTACGAAGGAGGTCGGGCTGGAGGGTCTCGGTGAGGGGGGGGCCCTGCGCGCGAAGCTTATTCAGCGACGCGCGATACGGGCGACCCCAGAGGTCACGGTCGAGACCGTCCAGCATCTCCTGCCAACTTGCGTCCTTGGCGGACCGGATGGCCAGCCGAAAGGCGGTACGCGCACTGCGGTACGCCTCGTACAGCTGGCCCTCCCGCTCAACAATATGAGGAACCCTAGTGCATAGATAATATACTATAAATTAGAAACCCTAGTACAATTTTTATCGATATCAAAATCAAATTTGATATTATTGTTCGTTCGGTTCGTTGGAAACTGAATGACTTGGATGGGAACTTGTACTAATGTTTTATAGCTATGAAGAAGACATGAAATTTTAAAGTACTAATTTCTTCTTCTTCTTATGTATTGGCAATCAGCTACATATACGAGCTATTGGTGCCAGTGTCAAGTACTAATTTATGAATGAGTATAATAATTCTGCGTAAATGGAACTACACGTCAAAAATGTCAAAGTTGAACTGAGCTTATCGCGTTTCAGTTTTAAATCAAAGTTGATTTTACAAATGAATTGAAACTGTATCTTTTCATTCATAAATGTTACGTATATTGCTGTCTCTGTCTGACAGGTAACTTTACAATTGCAGCGATAGTGGATTTAACATTATTTCGAAAATAATTAAAAACCTTGAATGCATTGTAGGGGTGTCAATGATCTATTAGATCAATAAATAAATTTTATCACAAATCTGCATCATTCAACAAGAAATTCGCAATACATCATATTATTTCACCTGTGAAAATATTATTGTATAAAACACGTGAAATGTGTTTGTGATTATGTGAAAACACAAAGTGCGCGAACAAGTGTAAACAAAATACAACTAAAATTGTTTCTCAGTTGTAAACAATGAATAATTATTGGGGCACACCAACTTACCAGCAGAATATTTTTGCGAATACATATAGTTTATGGGAGAATTCTGCGTATTATGACATAAACAATCTGAGCCCGCAGAATTTCTCTTCGAGTTGGCATCGGGGTAATGACGAAGATTTTGAGACGCGTTATACATCCGGCCCAACGGAAAGTAAGGATGCGGAACCACCGGACCATAGGAATCGTCGAACTATTAAGAAAGCCTCGCTATATGAAGATCCGGATACATTTTATCATAATATCACGTAAGTGTTTGCAAACATTGACTAAATGCTCGCGAATAATGCATACATTTCTCAGTCTAGCAACTTCTACTGTACCTTGTACTCTCTGCATATTATTATCTCAAATTACAAATACGATTAATATCAAATTATAGTCATCTCAGTTTGTTCTCATTTGACTATGAAAACTGAAAAGTGTTAGAAACGTCGGAAAATTAAAAAAATCAAATACAAACGTGATGGAATAGTCAAAAATAGATTTACACAGTTAGACATGAATATATATTTCTTTTAAGGTATTCATGCTTATACTTTTATTGTTAATAGTACCCCTCTTACAGAACATTAAGAATTATTAATATAAATAAATATGTGTTTATATCACTGCACTCATTCTAAATGGCTGGACAGACTTTGATAAATATTATTGTAGGTGTTCAATTTAAAGGAATGTTATTTTTTTTATCCTGTATAAGAACAATATCAAGCTGTAACTATCTTTGTTTTCGTAAGATAATAGAATTCTTCTGTTTAACTGTATTCAGCATTGTTGTAAAATAAATAATAGCCCAAACCTTAACTTAAATTCATCATTCTGGTTAATGGATTTTATCAGCATTGTAAACCCACTAAATCTCCCTTACTGCTATACTCTATTTTGTTTATGACACTACTATAAGAGAAATTGGCCGAATTGCATAAACTAGTCGCATAGCCTTGTAGTGGTAAGACCACGTTGTTGACAGTTCTCTGTCTACAGCCACAGGCCCATCCGTCCAAATTAGTACCACACTCTCGCAGAAGATCAACTTCTGGGTAATGACAATGTGCTATTGCGCTTCGTTCGGTGAAAGAGAGAGCCGGAAGTTTGGGGTTTGTATTGGTAGGCAGGGGCCTAGCTATAATATACATACATACATACATATCATCACGCCATATCCCTTGCAGGGTAGGCAGAGAGAACAGAGTGCCAGAGAACTCTATCTCTGCATACTTCACTCGCTTCCTCAACATTCATAATTCTCTTCATACACGCTCGCCGGTTTCGGAGACTCTGGACTCCACCTTCCTTCAGTACATGACCGATCTGGTCTAGGTAGGTTAGTCTCGGTCTCTCTCGGTACCTACATCCTTCCACTTTCGCATTGTATATCTTCTTAACCAGACGCTCGTTCGGCATTCTTTCCACATGTCGGAACCATCGGAGCATGCCCTTTCGCATCTTTACACCAATACTCTCTTTCATACCTACTCGCTCTCTTACGTCGTCGTTACGATAGGGTTTTAAATCTACTATTTCTTCTCATGGTGTTATCCACTACTGTCTTTTAGTAGATTTAGGTTAAATAGGATACAAGGAACTCTTCTCTTATTGCTATGTTATGTACAGCCTTCAGAACTTCAACTTTGGATATTGATTCGACACATTTCGCCTTTAAACGGGGCATCCTCAGGACGGTTAGGCATCAAATGCTCCTAATACGTGCTGTATACTGATTAACTGTGGGAAAGTCATTGGTCCCCTTTCCTCTATTTTAATATAATAAAGGATGCGTATAGCGCCTAATTCCTTCAATCATATATCAATATTATTAATTTCCCATATGGTGACAGATTTAGAATACAATGTGTCCCCATCCTGTTTATTGCTGTGAGAATCGTAAAATCTAGCTGTATCACCAATGGAATGGTCAGGCCTCAACTCTCCTGGGCAACTCTGAATTCCCAAATAATAATAATAATAATAAATAGTTTATTGCCAAAAATAAGTTTTACAGATCACCTAGTCTAGAGACAATGTTATTACATTTTTGCATCACATCCTAGGTATGCAGTGAGACCCAAACTAGATATTAGTCTGTATCTTGGGCCTCATCATTATCATGGCGATCGATCAGTCCTATTCCCAACTGTGGTCATTAATAGGGTGATAGAGGGATGGATGAATAGTTTAAGTTTTGCTTATTATTTCAGGTGTTCATCACTCTTCAGTTGGGGTGCATTAATACCATCTTCTACATTGGCATGGCCTCAGCTGAAACGCCTGAAAGCTAATGAGGAGTCAGATGAAGGTCCCAGCAGTAAGAAAGGCAGTTCGGTGTTGTCGGATACTGTCAATAAAACGGTCGCTAATAAACCATTAAAAATGAGCAAAGCTGAAAGGTTTGTACACTGATTTTCATTATCATGCATTTGACTGCACAGCTGGCGTAATGGTTAAGATGCTGACCTGCCTTGCCAGTATCGGGTTCGATTTCCATGTAGAACAATACTATATGTGATCCACGAATTGCTGTTCTGAGTTTTGTTAATTACAGTAGAATCTGGTTATAATAACATTGAAGGGAACTGACAAATCCGTCATACTAAGCGGACGACATACAAAACAGTGAAAGCAGAAAGTCTCAGAAAATGCAAATTTTTTTGGTTTGGTTAGGTACATACATAATATCGGTTTAATAAACAGTAAACTGCAAAATTAACCGCTTAATTAACACTTGAACAATACGTTCTTTATAAAACCCGATTACGAAGCGAAAAATAATGTTACAAGCGGGATTCGAACCCGCGCCTACTGGGATTCCGGCCCAACCGTGAACTATTGTAGGACATGCAAATCTCGCTTCGTATCATATTTACGTCTTTAAGGTGACATGCGCCATCTACCCGACAATGTTTACACATTGTTATAGGCTTAATACTTCAAACTTTGCAGTTAGAATTGTATTAAACGATGACACAACCTTGTTATTCAAATTACTGAAATATAGCATTTAATATGCTTAATTATTTATAAAACCCGATTACGAAGCGAAAAATGATGTCACAAGCGGGATTTGAACCCGCGCCTATTGGGATTCCGGCCCAATCGTGCTGCCGCGTGACATCATTTTTCGCTTCATAATCGGGTATTATAAATAATTAAGCATATTAAATGATAAATTTGAGTAATTTGAACAATACGTTCTTGTCGTAATTCTTTCAAAGAGCCTCGCTCAGTTTCAAATTGAATTAAACGATTCTTTAAACTTCTACATGTTCTTAAAAATTATTGATATTTTCGAATGACCGACTCCAAATTTGCAATAGACAGAGATGTACAAAATGGTTTTAAAAAAGCATTTAAATACAAAATGCAAAATACTTTTCAGATTTACTATTTCAAATGCAAAATACCAAATAGTTTTGCGTTTTGTATTTCAAATGCTAAATGCAAAATAGGTATTTTCAAAATACTTTTTCAAAATAAAATACCTTTTGACCATATCTCAGAAATTTTTATTTATTTTAGGTATTTATCATTATGCTAGGGCCGCACCTGCGTGTATCGCCACGAAGCTTCGCACAATGAGACGATACACGCAGATGTGACTGGTCATTATTGGCTATCGTCGCGAACATTCGGGCTTCGTGTGCAATATCGCTTGGGTGGCGATAAGTCAAAGGGTTTTAGCGCGCTAATATATCGCGCTCTGTGGTCAGACTAGCGTTTTTCATTTCGGAGGAAATTTTCGTTGTGTTTAGACGCGTTCGAGGATCTCCAGTTAATCAATAAATATGGAATGGGGTGGTGAAATGGTGTTAGAATTTATACACCATTATGAAGCGGAACCTATGAAGGGATCCAAAAATATCATTATGTAATTATTAGCATAGTAGTAGTATATGTAATAGTAAAACAATTCGTCATTCATAGTTAAACGCATGAAAATTATTTCGGCCATCTTTAATTATTGCACGATACTTCATGTAAAATACCGAAGTCGCTAATGTGACCACAGTTTTATCGCGATAATTTTCTAGTGTACCAAACTAGAAAACGTACGAAGCTTCGCCACAAATTACTTCGGGACGATACACGCAGGTGCGGCCATAACATTAGAAATAGAGACAGTGCCGAGCCAAACAAAAACGTCTAATAACATGGCACCTTATGCATGACATTTTGGTCATATTTATCAGTACGCATATCAATAAATTCTGTTATGTTATTAATAATAATAATACTCACTTAAAATAATATAAAAAACTAGACTAACGAAAAGAGAGCCATGGCTCCATTTTACCAATTGTGTGGCCATTTATTTCGGTTCACTTTTCGTTTCTCTTATCTTGTTGTAGTACAGTACATAGCCGTTTCAGTATTGTTGGGATAACAACAACACTTCAATATCATAAAAGTAGGTAATCAAATCAAATAAAAAAGGGCGCGCATGGCTAGCAGGTGCCTCTATCGGTCAAATTCGTCAATACAAGCGTCATTCGTTCATTTCATTTTGTTTGACTGGTAAGGTTGGCTAAACTTAATCACAAAGTATTTTGCATTTTGAAATGAATATTAAAAATGCTAAATACATCTTGAAAGGTATTTCAAATAAAATACAAAATGCTTTTTACTAAAAGGTATTTAAATGCAAAATACAAAATAGGTATTTTGCATTTTGTATTTGCATTTTAAATAGAAGTATTTCAAATAAATCGCATCTCTGGCAATAGATGAGTATGATTCACGATCTTCTAGTCTGAATATAATTGCATGGGTACCTTCAAATCATAAAAATGGCATTACAATGTTAAGCTTTTACCAAAAAGTTTAACATCATGATGTTATTTTATTTGCAAACCACTAACAATTTTCATTTATCGACTTGTAATTGTTATAAAGAAATAAAACAAAAACGAGGCAAGTGCAATTCACACATCAGGAAGAGAGGTGGCAACGAAAACAGGTGAATACATCATATCGGTCAGTATAACCGGCCTTGATTTTCAAAAGCAGGTCACAATAAGCAAAATGTCAATATAAGCGAGGTTATTATATCCGTTTTTCTTATAAGGGTATATTATATGAAAATCAAACTAGGCTGAGAATATTGTCATATTAAGCGGTTGGTCATTATAAGTGGCGTCATAATAAACGGATTCTACTGTATATAATGCTTGTGGGTATTTTCATAAAAATGTGCAAGGGCGTTTTCAGGCTTGTCCCTCGAAAACATTATATTTTTTAAACAATTCTATTTGAAACTAGAACAAAATTACATTGTGTTTATTATACATTTAACTAATATTTTATAATATAGCCAATCGTAGTATAACTTTTTGATTAAAAAATAATAAAACAACAGAATGCTATCATTTTATCGTGTCACTTTGCAGCCAGACGATATTTCAACATCGAATTTAAGTATTAGTTGTTAAAATTTGCTATCAGTGCAGTGTTGTAGGGTCATCAAAATTTCATTTGAGGAGTACATTATGATTCAGTGCTTCGTGTGGGCGTACTTTTTTTTGTCAAGGTGTGTTACCAATATTTCTTGACGCATTAATTAGTAAACATCTTTTGTGGTTATTTTCAAAATATTTATCATCTAATACAACTTATAAAACTGTTGATGAGACGTCACCACAATCGTATATTTTTTAAATAATTATTAATCATTCGAGGGTAAGATAACGTTACGTCAGTTTTGTATGGTTAACATACAGTATGACCTAAAAAGTAACAAAACTGACTATAAAGGAGACTGGCCATTACACTTTTTACCAACTTACCAAAAAGAGGTATGTTTTATTAAAATTCGTTCAGCTTTTAAAGTTGTTAGGTAACAGAAGTGACAGATGGACAGACAGATATGATAAAACTGGATTGTCGATGACATATTTTTAATAAACAGACTTTTTGATATTTACAATTTTACTAAAGTATCGATATAATATGAAAAAAAAAACATAATTCATCCTTCTACACACATTTTATTTTGTCGAAATACTGTTTTGGATGCAAAAAGAAGGTCCTGGCTTCAGATTTATGACTATTATACTTCGTTCTGCCAATGAGTCGACAAAACATCAAATTCTTAATAAAGACACCTTATTTTTGGTGTACTTATTGTGATTTTAGTGTCTATGATCATTATCCGGCAGACGAATGCCAGCAATGTTTGATATTTTAATTTATTAAATATTTTTATTTTAATGACGAAGAGTAATATATATTATACTGTAGTGCGAGTTAGTATGTTTAATAACATACTAATTCACACCACATATTTTAGAAAGACTGAACATAATTTTAATGTAAACAATTTAAAAACGCCAAAAAGTAACTGTATAATTTATTTTACTATGTGTATTACCGTAATATAAGTACAATAATATTTCGTGAAAAATTGTGCAGCAAGTATTCATATTTTAATATTATTTTATGATTGAATATAAAAGACTACTCTGTACTGTACTACTGTTACATTAGTGAATTTAATAGAATTTAGGTAATTACATTAATTCTCACCTTGCAAACATAATCTCTCTATAACCATACACACAACATACTTTTTTAACAAGTCACTTTGTAGAATGGAGGTTTGTGTCCATGTATATGATTAAAAATTTAAACGGATGTTAAGCAACATATTTGATATAATTTATTTTGGTTATTAATTGTCTAATTCATTTTGTTGGTTTTATCAAAGTAATTATTTAGTTTCAATGAGAGATTTTAGAAGTTATTATTGGATTCTGATGATAATGTAAATGGTTCTTTATAATTTTGTTACCATCAGTTTTGTTACTGTCCCCCAAATTTTTCAATTTAATTTCTGACTATTTTTTATATTTCAGGCTTTAATACCGTAATTTAACTTAATTTTAGTTAAGATATATGATAACTGTTTTATTATTATAATTATATTATAAAAAAAATGATTAAAAAAATCAAAAAAACCGACTGCGTAAAAAGTCACCAAAACTACGTACATAATAAAAAAACTGAAAAGAAAAAAACAAGCGCTTAGATGTCCGGTGGTCTAGAATTCCATAATATATTATTGAATAAATACTATTGCAGAACATGAAATATATTTTAATAATAGAACATGGCAACTGAACAGTCGGGATCCATTTAAAAAATTCGATTTGCTGTCGAATAAAGGATCCCGACTGTTTAGTTGTCATGTTCTATTATTAAAATATATTTCATGTTCTGCAATAGTATTTATTCAATAATATATTATGGAATTCTAGACCACCGGACATCTAAGCGCTTGTTTTTTTCTTTTCAGTTTTTTTATTATGTACGTAGTTTTGGTGACTTTTTACGCAGTCGGGTTTTTTGATTTTTTTAATCATTTTTTTTATTTTATACTTTTTAGTTATGAACCTAGGTAGCTATAGTTATCTTATTTATTAATAAGTAGGTAAGTACCTAACTATATATAGTTTTTCGACTGAAGTTGAGCACTAAATCGTTAGAAATTGGAGATGGGCGACCGCGTCAGACATTAGATACTTTAGGTAGGACTACCTATGGTATATTGGACAATATACCTACTAGATACTTCAGTATATGTCCATCCACATCCAGTCATATGTATTTTTCGTCTTTTCATCGTAAATTTCTACTGTCTAAAAACCTATATGTGAGAAAGGTTGTTACGAAACTTTAAATCGATATAGATCCTAAACGGCCAGTCAAATCGAAAAATGTTGAGAGAAAACTAAAAATGATTTTTAAATACCTATTTAACGATACCCCACTCGATATAGTTTGTTGACTTTTATTTTTTTAATTTTCACAATATGGCGTGCAGTAGCCGCCATATTGAATTTTCAATAACGTCATATCTTTAGTGACACTCGCCGGATTAAGAGGAATCGATTGACGTGCGAATCATAAAAATCGGCCCAGGCGTTTGGTATATATAGTGCTTCAAAGGAACATACAAACATACATACATAGACTGTTAAACACAATACCACTCCTTTGCAGTCGGGTAAAAAGAAACTTAGTTTTACATTAAAAAAAAAAGTGTTTCTTCTGTTATCAACAATAACAAAACTTTCTAATTATTATCATATTTTTAGTATTTTTTCAAGTTTGTTTGACGAAGTTACATCATTAGGTAGTTCAACCATGTTCTTTTTGGTTTTTTATTAAAAAGAGAGGTATTCCACTTATTGTTTCATTTTAATCATGTTATACAAAAGTATGAAACCTGACATCTTTTTGTCCGACTAGGCCTACGTTTTTGCTTATTTTTAATAAATTATGCAATCAATCCAAGTTAAAAACTGAAATTCGATAAATATGTAAATTAGACTATTACTAACAAATATAATATCACCTTAAAATGAAAGTTTAAAAAAAATCATGTGTTTTTTTTGGTACTGCCTATTTTTGTGAAAATGCCCTTGTAAAGTCCCAAAAAAAATGTCCTTCGTTCTAACTTCTAATTAATATTAAATATTCGAATGTCAGTTTGTTGCGTTTTCACGCCTTGACTCTACTACTGTTCTGAGGAACTGTTTGATTTGGTACCACCATCACTGCTTTATCACTGTATTCCTCAACTTCGTATTAGGGTTCATCCATTTAGGCGTCGACTTGAGACGATAACCCAAAGGGTAAACCGCTGGGCGGGCCACTGAAGACAAGAACCGGGTACCGGGGTCCCGTTTGGACGTCGTTGAGAAGTACTAGATAGGCCGGTTTATAGAGTTGCGCGCCGTTCCTTTTGTCACCTCGGACAGATTGAACGGGGTGTGACCATACCACAGCCCGCCGCCAAAAAAAGGGTCTATCTGAACTAGAAACGTTATTGTCGTCAAATGTAGGTTTGGGGCCGTCCATTAATCATGTGAGGCTTGAAAGGGGAGGAAGGGGTTTTGACAAAAATCACGAAATATCATAAGGAATATTGGTGTAGTTGTGTGTTAAAAAAATGCTAAAAAAAGATCACGTGATTAATGGACGTCCCCTTTCCAGCGATCATTTCTACTATCTACATGCAGGATCTGGAATCTGGCATGCAATATGCTTAGGTTATTTATAAAAAAAAAATGGTTATGAGCGAAATTTAATTGTTGCACGTGGAACTCGAACCCATATCTATTGGTAATCCGTTCCAATCGTCCTACCAACTAGACCAGTGTGAGCTGCACTTTTGCCAATTAAATCGTCACTTGTAATTTGTCGTCTTTATGGCAGACGTGACAACGTTTACACATTGTAAAATGGATTTCCAGTAGTTTTATATTCGATTCTCACGCGTGACAATCATTTTTCGCTCATAAACAATTTTGTTATGAATAACTAATGTGATTTAGAATTTTATCATGGTTTTAGCATGATGCAGAAGATGGGTTGGCACGGTGGACCCCTTGGCCGTACTAACTCTGGCATTGTTGAGCCTATAAGACCAAATACCGTTTACGTAAGTCTGAAACTATTTAATTTTTTTATTATACTGTGTAGTGTAGAGAAGAAAAATTCGGAATAAGATTATCCCATCGGATCAGGGTTTTATGTAGGATAAATTTTTGACCATTGTGGTCGAGCCCAGCAGTGGAATGTATATGAGTTGCTAATGATGAAGGGAAGGTCCATACCATGGTAGTCCCATGACTACCATTTCTTATTACGAGTTACCATGTATTGTATTTTTGACCAATACCACACGGGCAGTTAATTAGTAAATAATTTTGTAAATTTTATATCTCCTTGTGGTGAAGGGATAAAAATAAAATACGTCATCAGCATCTCATCAGCTCATATACGTACGTCTCACTGTCGGGCTTGAACCTCCTCCGCAATGGGAGGGAAATTAACCTATTATACTACGCTGGTCAAACGTGTTGGTATAGGGTTTCGTTTCGAGTTTTACTTCTCTTGCATAGATGTTATATGCGTTTTATATCCCTAAGTCGTCTTTTATAATCACTCGCGGGTAAGATACGAGGTATTGAATTGTATTCTGACTTCGCCACCACATGGAAAATCATGAATATCACCACCACTTATTTCTCGGAGGAATCGTAAAAACAGACTGAGCAACCAGTAGGAGAATGAACACCAACAACCTCCTGAAAATTAAAAAAAAAAACTTTGAGGGCTATCTCCAATAATCAAGAAAAGAAAAATAAAAATGCATTATATATTAGTTTTAAATTTAATATAACATAATATGCTCCATTGATTTAATTATTCTAGGCCAGCAACAGAATAGGTTTCGGCAAAGCGACCCAAACTATACCCAATCGTACGAACAACAATCTCAGCCGTCACAATTTCACAATGAACGTTTTATACAATTTATATGAATTCGTCAAGAACAATAACGAAGTGGAGTTGTTATTTGATTGTAAACTTTCAAAGGAAGAAAGAAAACGTATACATAATATGGTTGATGATATGTTGAATGTGGACGATTTTACTGCCCTATATTGCGACAATGATGCCCAAATGGAGATTGTACTACAGATATGCGATATTAATTGTTATATTTTGAGTACTCAAAGTGAGGGTCAATCGGCTAATCGGTGAGTATTCTTGGACTTTATTGAATCCGAGTAATAATTAGTGACCGGCCGAAATTTCGGTTTCGATTTCGGTTTTTGCCAGTTTTGGCTAAAAAATCTAGTTTCGACCTTAGTTTCGGTTTCGGCCTCGCCAAACTCGAGTGTTTATCTTTAAAATATTGTGACCGCAATTACGTATTACTAGTTAGTTATGTACTACAGGTATGGCTAAAACATTCTAACTGAAAGTTGATTTTTTAAAGTTTACTTCCAAGTCTTGTATATTCATGTCCTAAAAATGTATTAGTTACGTACTTTAATGATTGTTTTCTTATTTTATTTGAAACTATTTAACTGTCTGTATATATATATATATATATATATATATATATATATATATATATATATATATATATATATATATATATATATATATGCAAATAGATATATAAAAAAACAGTAAATTTCAGTAAATAATTGTAATTTTAAAAATGTTTTTATAAGTTTCGGTTTCGACCGAAACTGAGAGCAACGCTGAAAGTTTGGTTTCGGCTAAAAAACCAGTTTCGGTCGGACACTAGTAATAATACAATTTGATTGCACAGATTGCGTACTATTTATCGATATACCTTGCGAGTCCCATGGCGTCGATTCCCACGAAGTACAATAGTTTGAGCAATTACAAATTGATCTTCTAAGTCTGAGGGTAATAATTATATGTTTCTAAAGTCCCCCACAATACAAGGATTATTTCTTTAGTTCAGGGTTTTGTCAAAAAAAAATCACTCTATCTTACCTTACGTGCTTACTTACTTGCGTGGCCATAAAAGACGACTAAGGCATGGTATAATAGATCAATTTCTCTCCCATTGTTAAAGGAGGCTTAAGCTCAGCCGTGGGACGTATATGAGCTGAAATGATGAGTATGAAGTGAAAATTTATGGGAGGGCTTTGAAAACTATATCTGCAACCATTTTAAAATAATCAATTTTTCAGTAATCGATCATTTAGTTAGACCTCAATTTTTTTGTGAGTCTAATCTTTGGATGATGATTCGAATCGATTCATGGATCGGTCTTTTTCCGTGATCCGTGGTCACAAGGAAAAGGTCTTAAGCGACGTTATACCATTTACTTAAGTGTATTCGTCGCACACTTAAACATTAACAGTTTAACTCTATAATATTTTTTTTTTTTTTTTTTTTTTGTGTGTCTTAGCTGTTAGCCTCAGATGGCTATGACAACTTTACCCGGACTGTGGGTGAGCGCTGAGGGCGCTCTCAACCCGTTAAAGTTAAGCGACCGATCCCGAGGGCACCCCCTGTGGGGTACGGACCTCGGCTCGGGGAGTCGCTGGCAAAGTGGTTTCACCCACGTTTAGGATTTGAACGCGACACGATTTCCGACCCCGACGGCGGGGACGGAATCGTGGATATTTATTTGTCAGGGCCGCGCGGGCTGTGTATGCCTCCGTCTGGGCGAGCGATTTTTTTGACGTGATAACTTCGTCTTATATTAACTTACCAGTCTTATATTAACTAGACCAGATTGGTCACGTACTAAAGGAAGGCGGAGTTAAGAGTCTCCGAAACCGGCGAGCGTGTATGAGGAGAATTATGAATGTTGAGGAAGCGAATGAAGTATGCAAGGATAGAGTTCTCTGGCACTCTGTTCTCTCTGCCTACCCTGCAAGGGATATGGCGTGATGATATGTATGTATGTATGTGTTTAACGTCTTATAAATTGATAAACGCGAGCTGCACGCACGAAAATTTGTCTATAAAGTGAAATGAAAAGTTAATGTGGTTTCCATGGTTGATGTTTGTTCAATTCATAAAAGTATGCAAGTTTTCATCAATATTTTCTTATGGCGTTATCACTTAAAATTATCGCCCGTAAATCGACTTTACAGACAACCATCTGTTTTTTTTTAAATTACATATTGATAGTATAAATCTTTATATTATCATTTTTAAAAGATATCTCCGTGAGGTGCCGGAGTAAGAATACAATTCACCACCCCCTATCTTACCCGTGGGTGATCGTACGAGACGATTAAGGGATATAAAACGCATATAATATCTATGCAAGAGAAGGAAAACTCGAAACAAAACCCTATACCAATACGTTTGACGGGCGCGGTATAGTAGGTTAATTTGCCTCCCATTATGGTGGAGGCCCGAGCCCAAAAGTGGGACATATATGGGCTGTGATGATGATGATGATGATGATTTAAAAAACACTCATTTAAAATAAATAATCCTACAACGTTTTAGAATTTTGTATGACGAAAATTGGCGTGAGTGAATACTGTGTCAGGTAGAGTGGGACCAGTGTTCTCCTCAGGTATTAGAGAAGAGTGAGCTATATCTTTTTGTCTTTACACTACTATTGTAGGACACAGTGGGGTAAGTGGCAGCACGATTGGGACGGATTTCCAATAGGTGTGGGTCCGAATCCCACTTGTAACATCATTTTTCGCTTCGTAATCTGGTTTTTATAAATAATTAAGCATATTAAATGCTAAATTTCAGTAATTTGAATGTTAATTGGTATATTATTCTATTCTCAGGCAAATCTGTATATACAAGGAGGCCCCAAAGCATGTGTACTTGATCATTCCCGACGATCTTCGAGAGGAATTAACGGAAGAACAGACGGTCACCCAACCAGATGAGCCTTCTGACAATGAGCCGGAAGAAGAGACTAACCCATTCTTACGGAGTATTACCCGTAACTTAAAGAAGACCAAAGACGATGAGAAGATTCAGAAGAGTCCTCCAGAAGATCCGCCTAAGACAGACAAGTAAATTCTAACTATTATTTTAGATAATGCAGCGGGCATTGATATGGTGTCTGCCGAGATGATCAAGCTTGGTGGCTCCTGTGTCTGGGAGGCGTTCCTGTTGCTCCTCAATTTATGTTGGGGCTCGGGAATGGTTCCCGGGGACTGGAATAGTGCAGTCATCGTGCCTTTGTTTAAAAACAAGGATTCACGTTATGACTGCGCAAATTACAGAGCCGTAAGCTTGACCAGTTTGGCAGCAAAAGTGTATGGTAAAATTATTGAAAGGAGAATGAGGATGGTGTCCGATGGTTTACTGTGTGAGACACAAGGAGGTTTCAGGAGTGGAAGGGGATGCATGGATCACGTGTTCTCTCTGCGCAACATTGTGGAGAAGCATCTGGCTCTAGGTCAGAGGGTTTTCTGCAGTTTTGTGGATCTGGAGAGAGCATTTGACACGGTTGTACGAAAGGAACTTTGGGATATTTTACCGGAGTATGGTATTAACGGTAAACTGCTACAGGCTGTGCAGTCCAGGTACATGGGCTGTAGAGCCTGTGTGTGGCTGGATGATGGAATGTCGCCTTGGTTTGACGTCAATATCGGCGTTAAGGAGGGGTGCGTTCTGTCAGCCAGGCTGTTTATCATATATCGGGATAAATGTCTCCAAAGGTTGAACGATATGAATGTGGGAGTCCAGATGGGCGACTCAGTGGTCACTGCTCTGCTTTATGCAGATAATGCAGTCCTGCTGGCACAGTCAGCGACTGACCTGCAGACCCTAGTCGACACAATGACAGAAGATTGTAAGAAAAGGGGTCTACGCGTGAATGTGAACAAAACCAAAATAATGGTCTTTGAAAGAGATAAAGCCAGAACGGATGTAAGAGTAACAATAGGTAATGATGTACTAGAGCAAGTGGATGAATTTGTATACCTTGGATGTGGATTTAGCCGAGATGGAAGGTACACCACTGATATAGAGCGAAGAGTGAATGCGGGAAATAGAGTGAACGGAGCGTTGGGGCAACTTCTCGGTAGCCACCACCTCAGCCAGAAGGCACGTGTAGCAGTACATAACGCAGTGCTTGTCCCAACATTACTGTATGGAAGCGAGAGTTGGGTATGCAGAAAAGAGTATGAAAGTAAAATTAATGCGGTCGAAATGCGATCTCTGCAGAAAATCTGTGGAGTAAGGCTGACCGACCGCATTCGTAACGACGACGTAAGAGAGCGAGTAGGTGTGAAAGAGAGTATTGGTGTAAAGATGCGAAAGGGAATGCTCCGATGGTTCGGACATATGAAGATATACAATGCGAAAGTGGAAGGATGTAGGTACCGGAGGAGACCGAGACTAACCTACCTAGACCAGATCGGTCATGTACTGAAGGAAGGTGGAGTCAAGAGTCTCCGAAAACGGCGAGCATGTATGAAGAGAATTATGAATGTTGAGGAAGCGAGTGAAGTATGCAAAGATAGAGTTCTCTGGCACTCTGTTCTCTCTGCCAAAGGACATGGCGTGATGATATGTATGTATGTATTTTAGATATATATTTCTTTTAGCCGTTAGTGCAGGGCTAAGGAAATAATCCTTGTATTGCGTGGGACTTTACAAACATGCAATTAACGAACACAAATTATACCCATACTCTGAATAATGTGTGGTAATCGAATCCACGACACTAGTACCGTATCCCAACCACTACGCCATATGTGTCATCATCATCATTTCAGCCTATCGCCGTCCACTGCTGGACATAGGCCTGCCTCATATTACGCCACAGTGTGCGGTTCTGTGCCGCTTGCATCCATCGACGCCCAGCAACCTTCACCAGGTCGTCTGTCCACCTAGTGGGCGGCGTCCTACTCTGCGTCGTCGAGCGATATGGCCGCCATATAAGTAGTATATTATGTGTGTATATGTGTAGCCATATGTGTATATTAAAAGTGTAAAAGTGAGTTTGTTTGTTTGTTAAGCTTTAATTACTAAACCAATCATCATGGAATTATATATACACTTTGTCAGGGATGCCAGTGAGACCTTAGAATGCCCTTTTTAAGGTCTCTGCTTCTCTAGTAATGCCTTCTCTAATAGTTTAACTCGTGATGTGATCCAACCATATTTTTTTTATTGCCGGTGGTGGCAAACGAGCAAGCAGCACACCTAATGGTAAGTGATACTGCTGCTCATTGACCATTGGCTATACCAGGGGCATAGCTAAGACACTGCCTACCGTCAAGAAAGGACCACGCTGTTGACAGTTTTCTGTCTACAGTTGCGACCCGGTGCGTCCGGGGTAGTAGTACACTCTCGCAGAAAATTCACGGTGCGGAAGCCCAACTGGGTGGGTTTGGAGTTTTTATTGGTAGGCACCGGCCTAGCTATACCCCTGGTATTGCAAAGGTCTATGGGCAGCAGTAACACTTACTATCAGTTGTGCTACTTGCTCGCTTGCCATCAAAAGCAATAAAAAAAAAACTTCATTTTTACATTTGTTTAAAAAACATATATCCTTATTCAGTGGTTATCACAATGTAACTGATACTTAATAAACATGTTATTTTTTATTTGATTTTCAAAAAATAAGACGAGCCCGCAGAGTTTCTTGCCGGATATTCTTAACTTACATTTGGTAACCTGACCACCGAAGCCAAGATATCGGTGGTTTGCCTAAATGGTGATATTGATTTCAAAATATCTTTATTAATCATAAACATAACATTTGGTTTTATAGTGTACATACGAGTATATATCCTAGAAAAAACAAAATCATAATTATGTAAACTGATTGTTTTTTCTAACAATATCGTTAGACACAAAAACATTCATGTGCATTCACAACAACAAAATATCACAAAGTTTATTTGAATATTATGGGAGAATATTGCTACTTAATGGTTAAAGAGAATTATGAATGTTGAGGAAGCGAGTGAAGTATGCAAGGATAGTGTTCTCTGGCGCTCTGTTCTCTCTGCCTACCCTGCAAGGGATATGGCGTGATGATATGTATGTATGTAATGGTTAAAACTTATTGTTAGCTCTAGTATTACAGCATCACAAATTAAAACAATACTTATTATGGAAAAAGAACATTAATTAGCCACCATAGTGGGTATTATCTATTGGTCTCACAACAATCAGTAACAACTAAAACATGCTTGCAACATGGTTGCAAGCTCTTCCTTCCAACTGTAGATGTCATAAAAAATGCTCTCTCCTATACCCCTATAACCCCCGTCTGACCAGCGTGGATAGTTGGTCAATTTCCTTCCTATTATGGAGGAAGTTAAGGCTCAATGAAACAAGATGAGGTGATAAATATCCCTTCTAATTTCCCTTACAGTGTCTCCAAGAAGATTCTGGAATACTTCACAGAGTTCTCAAAGAAGAAAAAGTTCAGCCAGTTCAAGTTCCTTGGACCTTTCAACAAGGATGAGTGGTGTGGCATTAGAGATTTCATGGAGAATATAGCACTGTACCTGAGTAAAGAACCATGTAAATATAAGGATGTGTTCGATAAGATATCCTTTGAGCTTGGAGAAGACATCACGGGGAATGCTGTGTGAGTAATTTTCTTCTTCTTCTCTGCACATTTTTGATTTCTATGTGGGTGTTAGGGAGTGGAATATTTTATTATCCCTTATTTTCCCATGGGAGTAATAAAAACTGAAGGTTTACCAGGAAGAATTCTGAAATGAATCTTCTGGTTAATGTATGAACTTCAATCGCTAACCTGCCTGCCAAAAGTGGCGATTGTGCCGCCATCCCCACTTCTCGGAGATCTATGTCCGATGGTGGCCCTCGATGAGGTAATGGATGGATGGAGAATTAAGTTGGCTTCATCTTTCTATAGAACTTGGGTCTGGTTTTGAGGTGGTTCCAGGATGAAAATGCGTTTATAAAGAAATAATTTTTATTTTCAGAATAAATAAGAGGCCCCAATAAGGAGAGCAAATTCAAACGCCTCTCAATGAATTTAATAAAATTATTTACACCGCTTCCAACACTGACACCTAAATTAAGTAGCACGTAAGTAATTAGGTAACACTTGGCCATTTAAACAAACGTTACAATATGTAAATAACAACGTCAATCATGGTTATGTCTCATATAGAATGCCTTAGGCGTTACTCAAAATTTAGGTGTCGGTATTAAAATCGGTATTATTGTTTATTATACGGGTTGTATATGTAGTATAAACGGGATGTGTTTGAAATAATATTTTCATTTGACTAACAGTTAAATCGTGATTGGATGTCGCTTGTGGGAACTGGTTCAGCCACATTTTGGATATTTAGGAATTAAAATATAATATAAATATTATACTAGATGATCAGCTGTGTGTTGGCGGCTACGAATAATACCAACCCTTACTTTGCTCGTGGATGTCGTAAAAGACGACTAAGAGCCTTATAACGACATGGGCCAACTCCATCTGATGCCGTTTGGTTAACAATCACATTCCCAAGAAGGGTTGACGTGTGGCAGGTGGTCGGTCATAAAACTATTGGCAATAACTTTTACAATATGTACTATGAAAGAAGAGTGCATATGGTGTCGACCCCAAGTAATTGGGATAAGAGTAGCAGAATGATGAGGTGAGCAGCGTAAAAGAGAGAGAGGCTTAGAGAGAATATATAGTACTAGTTATCTATAACAGTGTACCTAACGAAAGCTTTCAAAAGTAATAATTTTCCCGTTTTTATCACGTTTTTCATTCATGCTCCGCTCCTATTAGTAAAAGCGTGATGTTATGTAGCCTATAGCCTTCCTCGATAAACGGTCTATTCAACAATAAAATAATTTTTCAATTCGATCCAGTACTTCCTGAGATTTGCGTGTACAACCAAACCAATTTTTCAGCTTATCACGCTTGTTTCTCAGAAGTGTAGGCAGAGATTACGTATTGCTAATAACAGTCTTCATGCACGCTCCACGATTACGTATACTCTTAATGTGACTTCTCGTCTTTAGTGTTTGGTTTCAGTATTATGATGTCTCTCTTCATATGAGATCCCCAAATTTTAGGTGATATCAATATCAATTAAATTAATTAATGCGTCGGGGTTAAAAAATATGATTATACGTACTGGAGGTATGGGCGAACTGTTTGACTTTTAAAATTTTGTTTTTATTGAAGTGATAACTTCTTATGGGAGGGTAAACCGCTTCGTTACGTAACGCGTAACGGCGCCAGTCTGTCTGGCTTAATAATATATATTTTATAATCAATAAAAGATTTTATTAATAAATACAGTAGAGTCCGGTTATAATGACATTGAAGGGCAGTGACAAATCCTTCATACTAAGCGGACGTCATACAAAGCAGAAAGTCTCAAAAAATGCAAAACTTTCTAGTTTTGTTAAGTACATATATAATTTGCCTTTAAAAAACAGAAAAACTGCAGAATTAACCACTGAATGTTAATTCAGTGGTTACTTGATCAAAAAACCTCTCTCACTTTGAATCGAATTAAATGATTCTTTAATCTAGTTCTTGTTATTGAAAATCATTGATATTTTCGAATAACTGACTCCAAATTTGCAAAAGATAAGTTTGAATCACCATTTTCTAGACTGAATATAATTTCTCTCTTATCTATAATCTTTCTCTTCAAATCATAAAAATGGTAACGGTGGTAATACGATTTTGTATATCATACCTCTAATCTAAATACCTAACTTAAACCTCTTAAGGTTTCTCTTAAGGTTTGGCTTGGCTATTTAGACTTGATCGAAATGACTATCGTTACAATAATTGTCTCCACATTCTACAGGTCGACGATCTTTTCGATTAAATTTTAATATTATATTTGTTTTGTCTATTTTTATTATTAACGTTTATAGTTCCGTAGTTTTTGTATGGTGAAGATATTATTGTTTATTATATTAATATGAAGGAAGATATAATATTATTTCAAATGCAGCCTGTATGTTGATTTTAATTGTAAAGAGAACTATAGCGGCACTTCAATTTAAATTGGATTTATTTAGTAAATTTACAGTGCTACTGTGCTATTGCAATCGTCACTGAATTTACTCAAATATATTACAATAAGTAATAAATTTACTTAGGTATATTGCAATATTTGCAATCAACAATAAATTTATATATTAAATTTTTCGTCTGTTGTCGATGTAAGAATACAATTCATTACGCTTTTCTTAGCCGTGGATGTCGCAAAAGGTCGTCTTTTGCGACATCCATGGCTATAAGGGATGTAATATGCGGATAATAGATGAGAGAAGGAAAACTCGAAATAAAACTATACCAAGACGTCTGACCAGCGTGGCATAGTATATCCTCTATATACTTTGCCACGCTGGTTGATTGATTGAGCCTAGTAGTCAGATGTGTATGAGGTGAGAGGAATAAATTAGCTCCAGTATATTGTAAGCAGCATTGAAATTACTCATGTATATTGTAAACTACAATAAATTTACTCAAGCATATTGTAAACTGCAATAAATTTACTCAAGCATATTGTAAACTGCAGTAAATTTACTCATGCATATTGTAAACTTCAAAAATTTACTCATACACATTGTAAATTGCAGAAAATTTACTCATGCATATTGTAAAATACAATAAATTTACTCAAGCATATTGAGAGCATTACTTTTTTAAAGAGTATACGATTAATTTTCTTTATATGTGGTTCGGATATAGTTCTCTTGTTATTATTATAATTATAATAATTGTATAGTTATTAAGTTAATATTTTACTGTGTATATTAAATAGTGCTTCGGTCGGCCAAATTCTACCGTCGTAAATACTTTGACAAATAAACTGAATATCATATTTTAATTGGATGGCTTCAATAATATCACTAGCTAATTCAACTGTAACAAAGCGTCAACTATTGGAACCAATTGTTTATCTAAATCATTCTTGACTCCACATGAACGCATCCAAATGTTTTTATCAAAATCGATCTAGCATTTTAGGAGGAGTTCAGTTACATGAATGGACATCATCATGGCAGGCAACGGGACATTAAACAGCTCTGCTGACATGCAGCATGTTTTTACACCTCTATTAGAGGGAGAAAATATGTTGTGCAATCCATGTAAATTCGATAAAAATAATATGCAGCTGAAGTATTCGAACATAATATTGAATTAAATCGAATATTTGAATATTAATGCATTCCATTCTAAGATGTTCGAATTGTGTTTTATTGTTAAGTTTAGATGTCAAACAATTTATGACTGGTTTCTTTAGCCGCCTGGAACGCATTATAATTTTAATTATATTTATTTATAATTATAATAACTGGTTGTTGCGTAATAGATTTTATTAGTTTTTTTACTAAGTGTACGAAGACGGAGTTAACGCTGAAAATGTTTTTATGTTATAGACATTTAAAATTACATTGCATTAAATAATGAAATATTTTGCCCTCGAAAAACAATTTAACATAAACTTTTTAATGTTTTTGTATAACAACTTATTCAAGTATTCGAAAATATTGATTAATTTCAAATATTTGAATATTACCGTTTATTAACGCTTTCGAATAATTTCATTGTTATGTTTGTCCAATTATGTATAAATGATTATTTTGGCAGTTTGGAATGCATTATGGAATTATTTTTATTTGAATGTGTGAAATAGATGATGTAATTATGTCTAAATTCAAAACTTTCGGTTAAAACGTCGCGGATTATCATAACATTTATTTCAAATAGCTATAGCATAATTGTCAATGTTATATAGTATTATATAAGTTAACTTTGTAATTTGCAACACGTTATAAAAAGCAATTTATTCAATTATTCGAACAAAAAGTTTATTAAACTCGAATATTTGAATAAATTCAATATTAAACCGTAACTATGATTTATCGTGAAACAGTTGAATTTTATAAATGCGTCGTTATCGTATCATAGATAAACTACAGTGATTAATGATTTCATTTTCTTTTATCAGATAATCCATTCATTCATTGATTTGTGGACGTCCACGATTGGTCCCCACGCAAATCCCACTCAAAATAATTCTGTGTCGCTTGCATCCATTAGTTTCCTACCACATACAATGTCGTCCACCATCTCACTATCAGACAACACGTTATTATAAATGTGGTAAATGACGTATTGCAATGTCATTATGGTGATATTACTATTATGGCTCCCTAAATAGAGATTTAATTTAAAAATAAAAACTAACAGTGTCATAAGGACATACTATAGAAGTGAAATTTTTGTATTACAGGGTAATACTTTAATTATTTCATTAATCACTTTTGTATAGACATAGAGCTGTGTCTATCATACATTTATTTATAGAAAATTAGCTTCTGTCCGCGGCTTTCCCCGCGTAAAAGGTTACTTTCCTAAAGTTTTACATCTCCTATTTTTATTTTACCCCTTAAGGGTAAATTTTAACAACATGTTAATGTCATATTTATTTATATCTAATCAATAGCCTAAAAATAAGTTTCAAGCTTCTGCCTTTAAAAATGACGATACTTCCTTACAACTTTTCAGCCCCTTTACAACTCCTTTTTTGCATTAAAAAGTAGCCTATGTCCTTTGTCAGGTTCTAGACTATCTGTGTACCAAATTTCATTTAGATCGGTTCAGTAGTTTTGGCGTGAAAGAGCGACAGACAGACAGAGTTACTTTCGCATTTATAATATTAGTAAGGATAATGAAAGCGAGAAGGACGTATGTCTCACTCAAGTTAGCGAGTGAAAGAGCTAAAACTATATCGCGAACTTAAGGCGTATTCCTTACACACTTGCCTGTGAAAAATGTGTAACCTACGCGATGTAGCAACACTTCGTTACATGTGATTGCATAGATGGCGTGGGGTTAAGACCGACCTTCCGTGCTAGTGCCGTAGGTTCGATTTCTACGCTAAACAATACTGTGTGCGGTCTACAAAGTATTGTTCAGAGTCTGGGTGTAATTTGTCTGCGTTAATTATATGTTTGCAAAGTCCCCTACAATACAAACGATTATTTCCTTACAGAAGAGTATTTAAACAAAAAAAAAAATGTTTGCAAAACAAAATTTCAAAACCCATAAAAAAGATTCACTTCGAAAATATATCTTTTTATAGTTTTTATGATGAACTAAAAAGCGTTTTAATAGTTAATTGAATCGAGCGTCATATAGCAGTAATCTGTTATAATTATTTAGGAATAAGAAATTAACCCAACATTTTTCCATTGTTGATAGGGGATACAGGAAAGGTAGTAGTTATTAAGTGGTACGGTTATACTGCTAAAGTACGTATCCAAATTGTGTGATCTGTTTAGGGATGGGATCTTTCAAAATACCATTTTTAGTCATTAATCGAGGTTTTCGCCTATAATCGAGCTAAATTTTTTCAAGCTATTTTTTAACTTTCTGTTTACAAAAAAAGTATTTAAAAACTAAGGAAAACCTAAAGACCATCTTGACGTATATTACGGACGATCACAGACGGGAGAGGGGAGTGATAAAAAAAAATAGAAAATACAAATGGGTCACGTAATATAGGTATGATGCTCCCTAACAAGTTTCTGTATGTAACCATAAATGTACCGGCTGTTCCCGGGTAAAGTACTACACTCGCAGAAAGGTGATGTCTGAGCAGTTTGCTAATGCGTTTCGTTTTTTTTTTAAACCATTTGTTTAATTTTACGAAAACGAGTGTAATCATTGACCGGTAGATGGCATACGCAATAAAGCAAAATAATATAAGACACAAATTGTAATACGACAGCTCATACTTGTCTAAATGATGGGACGATTGGAACGCATTTCCAATAGCTGTAAATTCGTATACAATATTTTTTTGTTCATAAACATTTTTTTATAAGTAACCTAGTATATTAAATGTCCATAATAATACTTGTATTTTTAACCTGGAATTTTCCAAAAATTGGCAAACACGTTTAGTTGACATGACAATATACGATTGGAAAAAAAAAAGATTGATATATTATACAATATTCCGCTTAGTTTTACTACAGTTTTTTATTATTTTAATAACAAAAGACCGCCTAAGTTTTGTATTCATAGCATTGCTTATGCCGTACCGTAGGAATACCGTTTTAGATTTATTTTAGCATTATTTTTTGCTTTTTAGTATATTTTTAAATTAAATGTTTTTTTAAATTTTAATTGATGGACGATGAATAGTCCAACTGAATGGTAAGTGGTAACTGTCGTTCGTGAATCTCTGCACTACCAGCTGCGCAATCAGGTCGCTGCCTATGGGGTTTGAGTTTCGGCTTTCTAGCTCGTAGTAAAGAATTGCAGTATTAATTTACTTAGAGGTTGATTTTCTGCGAGAGTGTAGAATTATCGTTGATGAACCGGCACAAAATTCAACAGCGTGTTTCCACCATATAAAGATATTAAAGTAACTTAGCCCCAAAAATAAAACCAAGAAAGCTAATTTTAAGTTCATTATTAGATTTTTTTTTAATAATGTTTTTTCTTGATTATATTACTAACTTAATACAGTGCCCGCCAATAAATATCGCACATCGACCCTTCGAAAGAGACAATCGACTAATTTCGGCTTCATAGAACGTTGTCCCTGTCGCACACAACTTGTGGTCGTAGTACCTTTTTTTTTTTTTTTTTTTTTTTTTTGCGGTGGGCCATGGACGTCGCACCCCGCCAAGTCGGTCCGGGGTAACGGAAGAGGCGGCGCGCAACCCCATTGACCCACCCTCCAAGCACCTCTTCTTCGCCGTGCGAGCGGGCCACCGGTACCCGATTTTTGTCTTCGGTGGCCCGCTCGGCGGTATGCCCTCTCGGGCTCCTCTCCTGTCGACCTGTCCCCGATAGCTTTCGCCGTCGAGGCGTCGTCCTCACGCGGTGGCCTCACGTCGGGTGACCGGACAATTCCCCGGTCCGATCACCCGAAGCCTCGGTTAGGGCGGCATCAGGCGCAGGTATTCGCGCCTGCGCCGCCCCGGCCGCTGACGGCGGCCCGGGTCACGGGAATCCTCCCGGACTCGTTCCGCCGTCTCCTTCTGCGAGATGACAGCCTCGCAGAAGGCGGCGACCGCGTCCCAGTTCCTGACGCTGTCGACCATCGCCCTCGCGACAGCCGGCAGCGTCAGGTCGGCACCGATAACAGCGACGAGGTCACGGCGCTGCCCGTCCCAACTCGGACACACCTCCAGCGTGTGTTGCGCCGTGTCCTCGTCACTGCTGCAATGGTGGCAGGTCGGAGTCCACTCCCTATACGCGACCGTGTGCAGGTACAAACCGAAACACCCGTGCCCCGATAATACCTGCACCAGCCGAAAGGAGAGGACTCCGTGCCGCCGCTCCATCCATTCCATCAGTACGGGCCGGAGGGACTCGACGGTAACGACACCGTGTCTTGGCCTCTCCAGTGGTGGTCGTAGTACCTACGAAGCACTAACAGTTTGGACACACTAACAGTTTATTAGGAGCTGTTAAAACAATTGACTTTTTGTTATTAAATACAATACACATACTCTACAAAATTTTCTTTTAAATTGTAGCGGTTTTAAGATCTCTATATACCTAATTATTTTTTGCCTAATCTCGTCTATCTACTATTTGTACATCCACTTTCAATACTCCAAGCGCCGTAGCAAAAAAAGTAGGTTTGTAATGCAACGTACGGGACCTGCTATTTTTTTTTGGGAATATGTTCAAGGTCGTCCCCTGAATGTAAATCCAAGTTGGCGCGGCGGGGGAGGGTTCACTTCAGCCGCCATCTTGGAAAACACGTTTTATTGAATATCTCGCGAACTGCGCATCGTACGACAAAAATTGCAGAGACCATTATTGTAGATAATAATATTTGCCATCTTTTTTATTTGAAACTTTTTTTGTATAACACATAGGTTTTTAATTATAGCGAATCAAACTTTTTACAATATGGTTTTTACTAAATATTTATTTAATGGTCAATGATAAATTAAAAATAATGGTAACTAATTCAGTTAGTAGAACATGAAATTACCTATAAATTCTATAAGAAACTTTTTCTCGTAGCATTTATAGTTTAAGAGCTATAACGCTGTAAATGAGATTATAATGCTGTATATTCAATTATGTCCCTATAAGTTGTAGTATATATTTCGGGTCGTTTGGAATTTCTCCCTCTTAACATTCCAACAGTATTCAGGTATAAATCCCAACCGTTTTACAAAATCGGAAGTCTCTATTAACTCGCTTCGCTACAAATGCTTCGGGAAATTGGCGAGTAAGACAAGGTTGAATTTATCACTTCTATCTCCAACACAAGATACGGCACGCTACCATTCTTTCAGAGTGTACCACCAGGTTCAAACTTGGCTTGGATTTTATCACGACGCTGAAAAATGGGGTTGGAAGCGAACTGCACAAGGGCTTGAACCAATTCGAACTGCTATGGCTCCTGCACCGTCGAGTTTGTTGCAAATAATATCGTGCAAATGCACCAAAAATTGCGGAGCTGCCTGCGGATGCCGAAAAGCTGTTCTCAAATGTTCGATTATTTGCTCCAATTGCAGCGGCCAAACATGCGACAACGTGCCAGACATATTAGATGCCATCCCAACCGAAGACCTAACCTTTGATTCGTCTCCTTCAGATATGGCGGAGGCAGAAGAGATAGATCCACAAGACGATGAGTGTCTTCCCTCGACATCGAAAAAAATAAGACTCGCACCGTAAAATAATGCGCCACTTTTTGTTTGTGTAAACAAATGTTTTTTCCGTTTTTTTGAAGTAACATTCGTAAAATTCTTTTCATTTTTGTGATTTCGATAACAATTGGAGATACATAATAATAAAAATAATAACTATTACAATTCTTACGATGTAGCGGGATGTACTATTGTTTTTTGCTACATAGACAATCTTTTATGATGATACCGTTTTAAGTAACAATAAAGATCGACAAATTATTAGTTGTTCTCCACATTATTTATAATTTTAATTGATTTGCTGCACAGCTGTATTGACATTTTTTTTAACACTTTATGCCATTTTATGCGTTATGAAATGGTTTTCGTATACAGCGAGCAATATTGCCACTGATAATGTACGAGGTGCAAGTTTTACTAAGCTGCAGCTCTTAGACTATAAATGCTACGAGAAAAAGTTTCTTATAAAATTTATAGGTAATTTCATGCTCTACAATTCAGTCACCATTATTTTTAATTTATCATTGACCATTAAATAAATATTTAGTAAAAACCATATTGTAAAAAGTTTTATTCGCTATAATTAAAAACCTATGCGTTATACAAAAAAAGTTTCAAATAAAAAAGATGGCAAATGTTATTATCTACAATAATGATCTCTGCAATTTTTGTCGTACGATGCGCAGTTCGCGAGATATTCAATAAAACGTGTTTTCCAAGATGGCGGCTGAAGTGAACCCTCCCCCGCCGCGCCAACTTGGATTTACATTCAGGGGACGACCTTGAACATATTCCCAAAAAAAATTACCAGGTCCCGTACGTTGCAAAAAAAAAAAGACCCGGCGCTTGGCCTACAAATGTCACACTGGTAATGTGTGAAAGAAATAATGCTCTACGTAGCCGAAGTTTACCGAATGGCTTTTCCCAAGGATCGACGTGCAATATATCGCTGCTTTTAAACGAAAGGGCCACAAATCAAAATTATTCGGTCACTTTTTAATAAAAATATGGCCGAACTCATAAGCCCTTTTGGTTTTTTAACGTATTGATGGCTAACTTCAGATCTAAATGGCCTTATTTTTAGTTGCAAGCTGATCGCGAAAAGTTACCTGTCTTGTGAATGAACTTTAACGGTAATAGGGCCATATTTCGGGATGAGTCCGTTTCGCTTACAAAAAGTAAGTAATTCCACAATTATTTTTAAGACAGATGTGTCAAGTTTTGGCAAGTGAACACTTTTGTGAAAAATATTAGACATTTTATATTGCTAAACGAACATTTAGCAATATTAAATGTCTAATATTTTTTATTATTGTTATAAGCTTAAGAGTTGTTGCGTCCCAAAAATAACATTGAAAATGGTCGAAAAGAGTAGCTCAGGTTCTGATAATGACTCTATCTCAAGTTCTGATTGTGATTCCAGTACCTCTACGAGCTCAGATAGTATAGAAGATCCTCCTCAGCTGCAGGCTAAATTGGTGATTTGGATCTTTTAAGCTATATTTTGATGAAAAAGGAAGTATAAGCGAAGGGACAAATAAAAAGTGCCATATTATTATTTAACATGATATAATAATAAAATTAATTGTCCTACTTTACCTGGTATTTTCAGCTATTTACAAGCCATAAAATGAAAAGAAAAAGCTGAACTTCAAATAATAATGAAAATAGTTCTTTAGTGGCGTTTAATTCCACACCGTTACAAAACTCGTTCACTTAAATTGTAAAAGTAACAGAAATTTGCGCTTATTTGTAGTTATTAAAAAAATATATAGGAAAATATAATTAAAACATGGAGCAATGCATTTCTTTACTAAACAGAAATATTGAATTGTATGAATGCCGTTTGTCTTAAAAGCAAAGATTGCAAGCACAAAAATGTTTGAGAAAAGACCATGATGCACTGAAACAACTCTTAAGCTTATAACAATAATAAAAAATATTTGACATTTTATATTGCTAAACGAACACTTTCCAAAACTTAACGCATCTGTCTTAAAAATAATTGTGTAATTACTTACTTTTTGTAAGCGAAACGGACTCATCCCGAAATATGGCCCTATTACCGTTAAAGTTCATTCACAAGACAGGTAACTTTTCGCGATCAGCTTGCAACTAAAAATAAGGCCATTTAGATCTGAAGTTAGCCATCAATACGTTAAAAAACCAAAAGGGCTTATGAGTTCGGCCATATTTTTATTAAAAAGTGACTTTGAATAATTTTGATTTGTGGCCCTTTCGTTTAAAAGCAGCGATATATTGTCGGTACTAAAAAAATCTGGGATTCATTATTTGCCGGGTACTGTACCTATAATAAATTAAAGCAGCGATATATTGTCGGTACTAAAAAAATGTGGGATTCATTATTTGCCGGGTACTGTACCTACAATAAATTAAAGCAGCGATATATTGTCCGTACTAAACATTCTGGGATTCGTTATTTGCCGAGTACTGTACCTACAATAAATTAAAGCAGCGATATATTGTCGGTACTAAAAAATTCTGGGATTCATTATTTGCCGGGTACTGTACCTACAATAAATTAAAGCAGCGATATATTGTCCGTACTAAAAAATTCTGGGATTCATTATTTGCCGGGTACTGTACCTACAATAAATTAAAGCAGCGATATATTGTCGGTACTAAAAAAATCTGGGATTCATTATTTGCCGGGTACTGTACCTACAATAAATTAAAGCAGCGATATATTGTCGGTACTAAAAAATTCTGGATTTCATTATTTGCCGGGTACTGTACCTACAATAAATTCTAGGACTCATTATTTTTATTTTACCACCTTTGTAGACAGACTAATGTAATATTAACAAATACGAAAAAAAAAAATAATTGTGTTTTACAAATATTTGCGCGAAGTATGGGTGTGTTTTTTGTCCTAATGTTTGTGAAAACCCTTTTGAATAGGGTTCCACTGTCGGAAAGTTGTATAAAACAAAACAATTTAATTTATTATTTATAATAAAATGACGTTTATTGTAAAATAAAATTATTTTTATGGATTTTATAGCATTTTATTTTTTTTAATGCCCTCCTGATGTTCTTATTTAGGGAATGAACCCATACCATGAAATTAGTTCAGAGTTCAAAAATATCTAAAATCAAGATTGGGTCTTGACCCTGTAATACAGGTCAGGTCACCGATGGGGTTGAAAATTACAAAAAAAATCACCATTTGTATGGGTGTATGTATGTTCTTAAAGTATCCAAGGTCACGGGAGGGCTAAGGCCCGCCATTTGACCCACATTTTTCTTACAGAGGTTTATCTAACCAAATACAGGCTTGGGTAATAATATATTTTTAAATTCTTTTTACATTTTAAATTATTAAACTTATATTCACCTGTAACGTAAGAAATAAATATGATATACTGATATTGTAACATGAAAAGATTTTATTTCACTTCAATTGTATTTATGGCCTGAAATTTTGCGATTATAATTTCATTCACTCTCACTGTCGTTAGCGGGCTGAAAATTGGTACTCACGTTTGGTTTAAGTAAACCACCAAGTCAAGTGACAATTAGGGGTGTCCACTTTGAAAAAACATCGATGTTTTTTTCGATTCGATAAATCGAAACTGTACATCGATGTCTTTCGATGTATCGGATGAAAACATCGATGTTTTTAAACATCGAGTACTATTTCTAAAGTCATATCAAAAGTGTTACTTCTAAAAAAAAAAAGGTCTTTTTTGTGGCATTTATACCTATTCCAATCCCTTATAAAACTTACTTCTAAAAAAAAAGGTCCTTGTGGCATTTATACCTATTCCACAGTCCCTTATAAAACAGATTTCTAAAAAAAAAAGGTCTTTTTGAGGCATTTACTGGTTATCATCGTTTCGATGTTTTATGAAAAAACATCGATACATCGAGTATTTCGATAGCTCTTCAAAACATCGGATCGATTCGATGTATCGCATTGTAAACATCGATGTTTTCGATGCATCGATATATATCGAATATCCCTAGTGACAATGCACAATTATTAAAATTCTGCAATGTTTGATCCAATATTGATGTCACAAAATTTCGATTTACATTTTTTTTAGTAACCTCTTCTTTTTTTGCTGCGGGCTAAGGTTCGGTCATACCCCGCTAAATACGTGCAGTCGGGGCGACAGATGAAGCGGCGCGCGACCCCATAGCCCGGTCCACAATGTTCATCCTCTCCACAATTTATAGTATATTATCTATGCTCTCCACGCCGTGCGAGTGCCCAGCGGAACACGCTCTTTGTGGTCGGTGCCAATCCCTACAAGATAGTTATCAAATGAAAGGGCTTAATGTGAAACATGAAGTAAGATAACTCCATTCTAAATGAATATGGCGATGCAAAATAAAGTGAATAAGAATAAAATGATGAATGGAAATGAAAAAGTATGGGACACTGTTTAATAAACTACTTACTTTTTGAGTAGTGACAATGTGCTGCTGTGCTTCATTCGGTGAGCGAGAGAGCCGGAAGCCCAACTCCTGGGTGGGTTTGGGATTTTAATTGGTACGTAGCGGCCTAGCTGTGCCCCTGGTAATACAAGGGTCCATGGGCGGCGGTACTACTTAGCATCAGGTGTGCTGTTTGCCACCAAGAGCAATAAAAAATACCTGATTTATTAATGCAGTTTCTAATAAATAATAAGTTATGTGAAGTGAAACAAAACGAACATTTTAATTGATGATTGTAGATATTTGGCGTGCCTCACGATTTTATTTTAGTCTAATCAGTGCATATGTTTAAAATCTGTATATTTAAAAAAAACATCTTTTGACATACCTACCTACTTACATTAATCTATAATACAGTGCATTTTTAGGAATTTATGTAAACATTGTTATTTCCACAAATTGAGTAAGTTATGAGTTACTTTATTTCAAAAATGTAACAATGTATACATATTGGTACCCATGACTGTAACTATTTAATTATTTTTTAGCTTTTATTACATTTATCTGCAAAGTTACCATGACAGTTTACAATAAAAGCGTTTAACTTATTTTTTTTTTAAACTTTTTTATATCTCAAAATACTCTTCAATACCTAAGTGCGCCCATTTTTAAGCAAATAAAAAAAAATATTTGTAATATTTCTACAGCTTTATGACGGCAATTAAATTGTTAGCAAAGTAGTAGTTGGGTAAATAACGTGATGTGGAAGGGTTTTAAAATAAATAAAACAACAAATATACAATATGAACATACTTGATCCTTTATTTACACACATCGGATGACAAATACAATTTTCAGTCTATATCGTCTAAATAGTCACACAAGGAACAATATCAGCTGAGCGTTAACAGATGGCGTTAGTGAAGACAAGCTTAAACTTCTCACCGATAGATGGCACTGTTACTAAATCTAAATGTTTTCTGTAAGTCAGCGCCCAGCTTTAATTGTTAATACTAGAAAATGAGGTAAATAATAATTAATAATGTGTTATTTTATTATTTACTAGTTGTGCCCGCTGCTTCGCTCGTGTTGTTTACTTAGATATAGATTATTTCATATCTCAGATAACACTATAAATATGTTTAAGTTAGCTCTTTAACAATATGTTGCTGAAAACTGTATTTAATTGCACGCATTAGTTTTTGTGTAATGCATGTACAAACATATAGACAGACAAAAATTTTAAAAACAGTTTTGACTTTTGTTTCTCTAATAAAGAGTCCACCGTATTACATTTACTTCAATATCTATAATATACAGACATTGGGCTGTTATAATTTTACTATGTGTATAGAAGTCATGATTCGGCATAATATTTAACTTGCAAATGGTATATACAGTTGATCGACCCATTGCCATTGAAATATAATAGATATAGAACTATTACATTAAAAATTTAATGATTGGACCAATACTGATGAAAATTATTACATGTAATAACGGGTGTTTGGGTAAATATAAGAAAATGCACAGTATGCTTCTGTGTTGCCCGGGCGTTACGACTAGTCTTTCTTAGATCACGTTTAAAGAACAGACATTCATCACGAAATCGTCTTGCAAAGGTCTATGAACGGCAATATCGCTTACCATTAGATGTGCTGTTTACTCGTTTGCTACCATAAGCAATAAAAAAGGAGGCCCTTATGGTTTATAAAATAAAATTTATATAATCGATTTCATATATCTATGGTAGCATTTTGAACTATTTGAATGAATAATTTATTATAGAAACTTAAAAAAAATCCAGTCACAAGTAAACTAGTACTAAATACATAGTTTTTATCCATCGAAATAATCTTTAATAACGACAAAAATAAATATATTTTTTTAAAAAGATACTCGTTAAATTTGAAAAGACAGGAGGAGGAGGATTATAAATCGAACATTGAGTAATGACAACTTTTCCTAGTGCATAGAGGGCGCCACTTGCCAAGTGTCGCCATCTATCGATGTACCCTTTGATTCTCTGCCTTCATTTATTATTATTTACCTCATTTCAAATTATTACAATAGAATTAATATCCTAACTTATTATTATATTTACTTAATAAATTTAAACTAAAATTAAAAACTAAATGATATTGCGTTTTCATTATTAAAATTAATTGGTTACATTCATATTCGCGTGTATTTAAATGTAAAAATACAAATTATTATTTATATATTGAATATCCTCAAAACACCTGTTTCAAATTTTAGAGAATAATATATATTACGCTAATATTATATTATAATTAAATATTTAATCTATATATTAAGATTATAAAGCTTAGGGAACGTACCTACATTACGTGAACCATTTCTTTTTCACAATTTTAACTAAGAGTGACCACACATATACGGTCAAGATCAAATTTTCGTACAGTGGTATTTCTGAAGATACTCTTTTCCCTGAATAGGCGTTATGGATATATATATATATATATATATATATATATATATATATATATATATATATATATATATATATATATATTATATATATATTATATATATATACGTTCCCTTAACGGTTTGTTTGTTTGTTTGAATAATTCATTCCTCAGGAACTACCAGTCAAATTTAATGATAGTAAAAAAAAAAAATTCTCTTAAAATTTTACATGTTATGTGTGAAGTCTCTGATTTCTGTGATAGGTTTAAACCTGTATTACAAAAGTCAGCGCCCTCTTAATTGATGTGGGTACATATATACATCAAAACGGATGGATTACAGTACTAACAGTAAAATTACCACTAGTGAAAAATGTGGATACATTATATTTGATTTGAAAATCATGACAAACATATTTACCACATAATGATAAAAATAGTCGAGATTTATTGCTTATGAAAGATATGATTATTTTCATACACTTAAAATATAAGCAGGTATTTCGAGAAATCCCTTACTAAAATATAGTTATAGCTGCAATTATGATATGTGAAAACAATATAAAAATAGTTTTACGATGAATTAATTTAGCATTTATAATAATTTTAAAGCATTACGAAATATAATTACGTAAAGAATTATCATGTACAATTAAAACGAAGTCTACATGAGGAATGTTGAATACATCGGACGTAGAAAAAAGTTCTTTGTAAGTTTAGTACATCGTGTATAATAACATTTATTTTTACAGATTACATCGTGTTTGTATCTTTATATATGTGTACTTTTCCGTACTGATGGAGACTGAAAAAGGCAATAAAATCTATAAGTAAAAATTTTTTCACATATACAACATTCGTGTAAACATTGGAAATCATTATAAACATAACATAATGTATATAGACAGAGACATACACATACAATTAATGCAATGACCCAAACACAAATCAACCTATACACACAAAAACAACAACCCAAGCGTGCATACACAAACACATACAGAAATACCCACATTCAATGCAATCACACAATGCCAATTAATGTATATATCCAAACAAATATGCACACACATATTCAATGCAATCATACAATCACAATTAAAGTATATACCCAAGCAAATACGCACACACATATTCAATGCAATCACACAATCACAATTAAAGTATATATCCAAACAAATATGCACACACATATTCAATGCAATCACACAATCACAATTAAAGTATATACCCAAGCAAATACGCACACACATTCAATGCAATCACAATTAAAGTATATACCCAAGCAAATACGCACACACATATTCAATGCAATCACACAATCACAATTAACGTTTACACACAAACAAATAAGGTATACATGCAAACAAGCACACACACAAATTTAATCATTTATACTCTTTGTTATCAACTTATCGTCCACTGTTCGACGTAGGCTTCCACCCTAATGGAGGGGAAAAAGCTACAAGCATGGCAGGCAGGTTGGCGATCGTAGTGAGGCGTGAGTGAGGGGCGAGAGTGAGTAGCAGCTCATTCCTGGGAAAGGTTTACTTTCCCAGGAATGAGCTGCTACTCACTTTCTTCGTGAAACATTTAGACAATTTTTACTACGCCTACGAGCCAGTACTATTCTTATCCCGTCGCTGTAAGTAAACAATCTTCCCACAAATACAATTCACCTATACAAACAAACAAATACACGGGCATACATACACTCATACCCACCCATTCAACCACAATCATAACATACACGCAAACAAACAGATTAATGTTTTTTTTTAGTGTTAATATATCAGTTCTATCATTGTGATAAAATGAAATTTTCAGAAAATTAAAAAGCTAAGATATCTTATTGGTATTCTAATTTATTCTCTCGCATGCAAAATTCTTTAAGTGTATATACATATCTATTTAGTGTCGTTTTTTCGTTTCATTCAGTTCCAATGGTATATAAATGCTTGCTTATATAAATGCATACTATAAAACTGACCTTAAGTTTTTTGTTGAATATAATTAATGTTTTAAAACATTCTGTTTCCAATGCTACATCCATGATGAGGATTTTGGGAGATGGTAGGAGTTCTTCTCTTGGGATTATTATGGATATGTAATAGGAAAAGTTTTTTTTTGCAAAGGACCGGTGGTGCTTACCGCCATCTTTTGTGGCAGTCTTATTACCATCTTACAATGCATACTTCATACCATGTGCCTAGAGCTTACTTTAACATCAAATCAAAGAAATTTTGGTAACATGCAAAATTATAGTTATTATTTATACTCAATAAGTAGTATGGAACATTCTATGTTAATTAAAGAATATTTTTTACATGAAACTGCCCAAAGCTGTTTTAATCGTTTTTATAAATTTCTGATAAGGCGACATGGCCTTTTAGGTCGTCTATTTTAACTATGTCTAATTCTTTACGCTATATAATGTATTAAAAGAAATAATTTACAATTATTTGTCCAGTCATCTATTAATTTGCAACAGTCCCCTTGGCTATTATCGTAGTGTTAGTAAAATTCAGTTCGATTAAACAATTTGACTAGTGTTATGGCTTAAAATTTTATTCAGTCGCATATGTCTAGGAATGCATGTAATAAATCAATTAGTTTTTATATAAATTAATGCTAAATTATATTGTAAACTAACCGACCAAAATACTTTGGATTTGCACAAAGAATTTTCTGGGTGCGAATCGAAGCCAAGACAATCGGCATTAGATATCATACTGCCATCTGTGCAAACACTATTTTCTAACTATAGCTTTTCTCGTCGATAATAATAAAGATATCAGACGATACAAAACAGCATTAGTATCAATATACTAAAAGTCCGTACAAATTATTATATAGATGGCGCAGTGATTGATATAACGATTGTGGGCATCATAGCTTCAATTCCCACTTATGACATACGATTTTCTTAAATTTCGTTTTTAGTTTACGAACATTTATTCCTTAGTGCAAATTAAAATTAAAAAAAAGTTTGACATGTATAAATTGTCACTCATTCGCGTCATCTGTCATAATTTTGTTTAGTTGGTAAATAATATACCTGATACACTGGCGACAGTTATTTTTTTAATATTGTCGATTTTATACAATAGCTCAATTAATTTTTAAAATAACTAATTTAATAAATTTAAAAGTACAAACTAGTATTTATATTCAACTTGCGTGGGTATATAAAAACAAAAAATGTCTTTTTTTTAAACGAACTAGGATAAGCAGTCTATGAGAATATCACTTAAATAAAGATATGGCAATACTAATTGTTATTTAAATTGGCAAGGTGATTACAGCAGCTTAGGATTTAGCTTTACGTTTACCATAGAAATTAATAGACAACATAATTATCAACCAATCTTTGATACTCAGAAAGTAGACGCAATACGCTTTCATAGCACACATTTCTTGCATACTTTAGTACGCCTTTCTTGAATATTAAGCACCCTCTTCTTGCATATTGCAGCACGAATTTCTTGCATGCTTTAGCACGCCTTTTTTGCATATTATGCAACCTTTTCTTATATATTGCAGCACGCCTTTCTTGTTTATGGTAACACGCCATTTTTGCATATTTAGCACCCCTTTCTTGCATATTATAGTGACGAAGTACTCGTGCAGTCATTCCTCCTCACACACTCTCATCCACAATCAATCCGTAATCATTTTTTTTAGGCATTGATTAGAACTTTCTCTAAATCCTTTTATTTCATGCTCACCGTGCATTATGAAAACATGCTCCGTTGAATAAACATAAATTGGTAACTGCGTCAGGACAATTATATAAAATATTAATTTCTATCGTAACTTTAGTGCGATATGCATCAAATAATTATCACTAAATAATGAATATTTAAATCACTAAATAATTAATTATTTCCATCACTAAATAATTAATATTTAAATCAGTAAATAATTGATTTTTCAAAAAGATATCGTCACAAAATAAAATAAGGAACTAACGAATAAAACGTAACTACGTTTAGGAAATTGATCCAGTAAACTTATTTACTCACAATAGATCATTTCATAGAAAATTATCTTCGATTTTGGTTGTTTACTCAAAAATAAAACAATTTAATTGGATGCTTGTAAAAAGCAAACTATTACATAAAACTAATGCGTACTATATGTACACTATTCAGAGAATAATTAATACTATTATTGAATAAAAACAATTTAATAATGTTTTATTTGCAATTCATCTTGTATTACTTTCATAAAAAATATATCTCCTATTAATAAGCCTCACAGCAATTTTAGTCAACCAAATAAACACAATAGGTTTTTTATTCAATTCTATTTTTAATACATCATTTAGAAAATTATACTTGAGCAGAGGATTTTATTGCAGAAATAATTTGGATCGAACAATCTAATCTATAGACTGAGAATGTTTTCTTTACACATATACATATATGTATTAACAAAAATAACTTGCCAATTACAAAATTAATGGTTTAAATAAAAATCCATCGAGCCTCTGCTTTGAGTTAATGTATTTTTATTCTGAGAAGCTTTGTCCTCTACTTAAGGGAATATAAAGTCCATGAATTAGAATTTAATAGGAATTCTCTTATAGTAACTTGGAGATTAGATATTAATTTAATTGTCTCTGACTTTAAACGATTTTATTAATTCTGCTTTGGAATTTTATCAAGCCTAAAAATGTTATAAATTTTATTTTTGAGTAAATATCCGCTATGGTTAATAATAATACCGCCCGTTAACTTCATCATCGATATGTTCAGCCTCACTTACGTACACTACATACGCATTTATAATTTAAATACTAATAATTAAAACTACCAATAATTTTACAATGATTAGAAATTATTCTACTATATTAAAGAATATTTTTTATGGCAACATTCATTGTTGACATTTCATTTTGATTTTATTTTTAGCAAGTTTTAAATATATATTTTTTTTTAATTCAGCAGCATTTCGTATTCAGCCGGAATGTAGCCGCCATTAATTATAGCCGTCAGATTTTGCGGACAGGTCTTTATAATGGATACAGCAAAAGTGTAATGATTGACACAATAGCAGCTTGAGTTTCTTTATGCAGGACAAGTAAACAAACATTTCTGGCAATAGATATAATAGTTAACAAATATTTCTGGCATCTATTGCCATGTTGTTAATATCTCTAACAAAACTATACAAAGTACTCCATTAAACTGGTTTAAATTGTTTTATTATTAAATAGGGCATTCTGTATAGTATCTGTTTTTGAAAATTCATCATATTTGATTTTTACAACATCATTTTATCCCAAATAGTATCTAGTTTAAATGTATTGAAATGTATAGTTAAAAAAAACACCTGCAAAATAACGAGACTTTGCTGTGCAAATATAGTTGCCACGCAAAATCTGCAAGTACCTTACAATAAATATTGCAGTTTCTTGGAAAGAAGCATTCGGTTAATTTTGAGAGACAATCGGTTAGACACTAGACTGTCAATGTTTCGTACGACGTTACACAGTTAGTGTGCGACAGGGACAGCGCTCTACGAAGCCAGAAGGTCGACGTGCAATATTTATCAATAGGTACTGTATTTATGGTTCTGTTACAACGTTCACCTTCCGACATTTCTAACGTTATATGTTTGAAATGCATAATAATAAACCTTTTTATAATAACCGGATTTCAGAACAGTGTATAATTATTATTGTACTATATTAACCTGTCTGATCAGTGTTATAATAGGTCAATTTTCCTCCCACCGTGGAGGAAATCTGAACCCAATACTAGAATATATAAGAGCTGAGAGGATGATAGTTATTATGGTAATATTACAAGAAGAGTCACACTTTTATTCACTAGTCATACTTTTCTTTTTAAAAACAAATTTTAATTAATTAATAAAATAGCAATATATTTAATTTAAACTAGAGATGTTATGGAGTGTGTGTGTGTGTGTGTGAATATCCAATGGGGAATAATACTATAATCACAACACTTAATATTTGCCTTTAAAGATTTCCTATAATCCGAAATAATTTCACACACGAAACAGTATTTGAAACCGATATAATTATATTCTAATATCCGTACCCCCAAATCCGAAATTTCATATCCGCAACGTCTCTAATTTAAACTCAAACTAAATTATATAATTTTTTGTCATCAAATTGTTTTTTTTTTTTAACTTATTTGTACATATAAAAATGGAGGCTATTTAAAGTCAATAAAATATTAATCAAATCAATAGAAATTAATACCAATTTCATCACTAGTCCCATATTTGATATATATATATATCTAACGTTGTTTAATTTTATCGATAAATTATCGACTATATCGATATGGCACACACTACGTGTTCTTATTTACATTCAATTTACATGCGAAATTATAGTTAATACTACATATAGGAGCTATTTCGCTCGAATGGAGTGCGTATTATTGCAAAGAAACTAATTATTTTTTCAAGATAAAGAGAAGTCTATCGAAGATATGACACATCACCACGATTGTATTTTATTCATAGCCTTAATAATTTAGAACTCATGTTTATTAATATATCAATATCCCTCAGTTATAGACCCATATGGTCTATAATCTGAATACGATTAAGAACTTATCAATAAAAAAATCGATAATTGTACAAAAATAATGTTGATTCTAATACATTTTCGTACTCGCCTTTTAAGGTCTTTTGACAATCCCAATCGAGGGTCTTCAAAGAATTTTAATAGCCCATACATAGATGTGCATAACATGCATCATCTTAATTTTTTGTTTTTAAGCACTCGCGCTGTCAAGATGAATTTATGACGTATAATTTATCAAAGAGCCAACATACAAACAGATCAAATAATTATCGAGAAGTCCAAAATAGTGTGTTCAGTGTTTTGGTTTTTTTCTCTCGTTAATTGTATAGATATTTAATGGTACCTATTTTACTTGCGGTTTGTCATGGGTTCGATTCTCAATGCATCGCTTCGAGCAATTAACAAATAATTGTTCATATGATGTAATTTTTTTCAAGCCAAAAACCATTGCTACACTTGTAATTTGAACCTACATTTACTGGTAATCCGTTCCAATCTTCTTATCAGACTTATAAGAGCGTGGGCGTTTAGCAATGAAATTATCGCTCGTATTATTGTTTTCTCAGATGACGTTTCAAACATCATCTATTGCAGAACGTTTAAACATTGTATCGATTTCTAAATAATGCATCATGTACGCATAATCTAGCATGTGAAATATCAGTAATTTAGTTCATACAATGTATTTCCATCCGATGTTTACTCATGGGAATCGTAAAACCAGCTGAAGGATAACCAGAAAAATGCTCAGCAGCACTTTCCTAGGTAATATTATTAAATATAATGTATACATTATTTCTCAACTATATTTTTTGCCATTATAAGATATCTCCCATAATATCAATATTTGTTATGCAATTTGACAAATTCTCCATACTAATGACGAGAAATAGCCAAAACATATTGAAGTTACCATTTTCATTGAAATATAATAATAAAAAAAATGTTGATGTTTTTATAATGGACAAAAAGGTATAAAATAATTTCTCTCCATATTAGAAAAGAAAATATGTGACGCATAATTGATATTGTACGCACGGTTCTTCTAGTCATTTATTATTTTGTATTTGACTAAACTTCTAAATGGCTGGACCGATTTTGATGAATTTCTTGTGTGTTCGTTGGATTTAAGAAAAGTTTAGGTCAACAATTACCTAAACTTAGTAGGTGGCGTCGCAATCGATCGATTCCAAATAATTCAATGTATTTTTTGATTTTGATGCAGAATAGATTCTGTTATGTCAGCTAGTAATTACTTATATAATAATATAACTAATATACATATATGGATACATAACTATAGTTATAGACGAATAAAATAACTAAATCGTTCAATTTTGTATATCAACTCGTTCTTCGTCGTATTTTTTTTTTGGTGTTGCCTGTAATAATACAATAAAATAGCATAAAATAAAAAAAATCATTCGAGACAAAAACTGTTGATACAGAATAATTTCATATATCCCGGAGAGTTTTATAAACATATATATATTTACAGTGAACAAAAATTACATCCAGACTCGGAACAATTAATTGTGGATTGTACAAAGAATTGTCTTGCATGATATGGATGTTCAGTCTCGGCCATCAAGTTTATCAATTCATATGGTGACATAGCAGAAATACAATGATGGAGTAAGTATACAATTCACCACTCTCTTTTTTGTTCCTGGGTTTTTAACCATGATGACTAAGTAATATAACATCTATGCAAGGGAAAGTAAACTTGAAAAGAACCCTATACCAACACGTAGCCAGCTCAATTTCTATTGTGGAGGAGACTCGAGACCAGCAGTGGGACGTATATGATCTGAGATGATGATGAAGAGAATACAAATAACATTTTATTTTTTTTAAATATTAATCTAAATAAAATTAAAATTTTATTTAACACCTAAGGCGATATAAATCACCCATTTTTATGGCAAGCTATGCTCTGGACACACGCCTTCCGTTCCGTCTGGGGCGATGTAAGGGCGGCGCGTGGCCCCATAACCCACCGTATTACCCAATTATCGCCATTGGGCCGGCCACTGGTAACACTTCCTTGACAATCGGAGCCAGCCTGGCGGGTTACTCTTTCGGGTATCATCCTCCGTCATCGCCCTCACGCGGTCAGCCTCTGCGTTTGACGGACTATTCCCCGGTCCAGTCACCCGCAGCCTCAGCTAGGGCGGCATCAGGCGTAATATAAATCACTCATAATGACAATATTATGAGTTATTTATATTGCCTTAACTGTGACTTAAACTTTGTCATTGGTGAGAACTTACCTAGCGTATATTGGTAGCAAGCGGGGTTGCTGCCAATGCAAGAACGGCACACAGCAGTGCTGAGACTATGCGTCCACCTTCACCCACACCACGGACTATTGCACCACCCATATATGTCACAGACAGTATCAGACCGTGTGCTGTACACCTGGAAAAATATAATCAATAACTTACATATTTCTTTATGATGGCAAATAAGCAAGCAGTACACCTGATGGTAAGTGTTACTGCCGCTCATGGACCTTTTCAATACCAACGGTATAGCTTAGGCAGCTGACTACCACCCCGAACCCACCCAGAAAATTGGGCTGACAGCTTTCTAGCACGTAGAAAGAAGCACAATAGATTGCCAGATGCCGATTTTCGGCGAGTGTGGTACTACCCCCGGACGGACCGGCTCGCGTCTATCACTACGTATTCCTGCCATTGTGTGGTGTCAGCTATGAATATTATAAATACATTAATCGTGAGTGTCGTATATGTCCACTAAGAGCTTTATATAAGCCAGAGCGAACTTCACCTGATGTCGTTTGGTCAAAAATTATTTACATTCATAATGGCAGGACCACACTGCTGACAGTTTACTGTCTACAGCCGCGGGCCGGTCCGTCCGGGATAGTACCACACATTCTCGCAGTAAATCGACGTCTGTGCAGTGACAATATGCTGTTGCGCTTCATACGGTGAGCGAGAAAGCCGGGAGCCTTACTTTCTGGGTGGGTTTAGGGTTTTCAATGGTTGGCAACGACCTAGTTGTACTAAACATTCTTAAGGATTAACATCAGGAAAGCATTTAAAAATGGAAGAAAGGAAAGAAGACCCATCACTTTTCCACAATTAATCAATATACCGTACACCTCAAAAAAGGAAGGAATACGGGATGGGATCGTTTCCTTATATCCTATTCCACCTTGACCTCATCCCGTATTCCTTCCTTTCTTGGGTTGTACGGTATATTAATTAACCGTGGGAAAGTGGTGGGTCTTTCTTCCTTTCCTCCATTTTAAGAGAACAATGGATTTCCGCCATGTATCGACTACTTCAGTCAATTATATCAGGAAAGCAGCTGGTTATAAATCTATATCTTAGTCAAACTTTTTCAATACGTACGATGGTAAAAAAAAGTACGTTATGTACGTAAGTGTATGACGGTAGAAGAGTAATTATTACGTCGACCATACCCAATTGGAGTAGTAGGAGGACGTTGATGATCAATATAATTGACCGATCATAATGAATTCCTTACGTGATCAACAATATAAATAAGTAATCACGCATCTTAATTAATTTATGGTTTTATGAACAATATAATTATTGCCTTATGCATTGCAATCATTTGTTGTGATTGCCGTTCCTACCTCCAAACCTGCCTGGCCCGTGGGTATCTTAAAAGACCACTAAAGGATATAACAGGCATATAACATCTATGTAAAAGAAGGAAAATTTGAAATAAAACCTTATACAAATAAGTCTGATCAACGTGGGATAGTAGATCAATTTCCCTCCTATAGAGGAAGCTCGAGCCCAGCAGTGGGATATATATGAGCTGAGATGATATAATGGTCTATGTCCAACAGTGGACGTTGATAGATGGAAACTAACCTGAGATTAGCAGGATAAGAGTCCACAACGTTGATAGCGACCGCGTACATGATAAGTGTTATCAGCAGTCTGTATACGGCCTCGACCACGTATAGTGCCGTCTCGCTCTGCGCCACGTACACCAGCGGCGACATTAGGAAACACGCCGCACAGATTGCAACTGTAAAAAAATAGTCTTCATAAGATCTTTACGAATTTTAAATGAGATTATTTTAAAATAAATCACTATCAAACAAAATAATTCAAAATTTTAACGAAAAAAAATAAACCGACTTCAAATCAATGTACTCGAGGTCAACCAAATACGCATTGTTGAGGATAACTCTAAAACTAGTCAGATTTTGATCAAATGTAAATTGGAGCACACGGGGAGCATTTCAAATGAAAGTAATTGTCAAAATCGGTTCACCTATAAAAAATTCTCAGGTAACTCATATAAAAAAATATAAAGACGAATTGAGAATATACTTTTTTTGAAGTCGGTAAAAAAAGGAATTATTCTAATCCTTCTAACTATTATGTGATGGAGTTATTGTCGAACATATATAAAAATCATGACAATCATCATCCTATTATTACTGCAATTAGTTGTGGTCGACGCAATAATGTTTTAATAACCTTTTTCCTGCACAGAGGGCATAGTGGTTAAGATATCGACCTACTGTACTTATCTACAGTGTCAAGGGTTCGATTCCCATGCAGGACATTACTTTGTGTGATCCATAAGTGGTTCTGAATCTGGATGTAATTTACGTCCGTCAAATTATATATTTGTAAAGTCCCTCGCAATACAAAGATTATTTCCTTACTGCAGGGTGTTGATTAAAAAAAAACTGAACAAAGACAATATTATTTTTATATAGAACCATTTCCATTTTGTACTTGCAATGAATTTTATATCAGAAATATGGGTCAATAACAAATAATTTAGCAAATAGATAAAAACCACTGTAATAATGACGACTTGTTGGACGTGAGACACCATAGTTTTCGCGTGACCGTGAAAAGTTGAGAAATTAATAAATTCATTGAAATTGGTAACAATAAGTTTATTTCATTTCAAATATATTATATAACTCACCGGTTGGTCTAACAACACTGGGCAATAATGCAATCACAGCGGCCAATAAGCCAGCATGCGACAGATAACTCTGCTCAGCGACAAGTCCTCCAAGCCGTGATGTTAGATCCGCGTGCCTGGAACACCCTCCACGCATACCACGTATTAGCGTAGTATTAAATACACAGTTCTCATCAAATTCTCGTCCCACTTCCATGTCCGTGTCGATTATTCTGTGGAAAGCAAATAAATAAAAATAATTTCAATAAACACCAGTTCAATAAGCGAAAGTGGAAGGGTGTAGGTACCGGGGGAGACTGAGATTCACCTACCTAGACCAGATTGGTCACGTACTGAAGGAAGGTGGAGTCAAGAGTCTCCGAAACCGGCGAGCGTGTATGAAGAGAATTATGAATGTTGAGGAAGCGAGTGAAGTATGCAAAGGATAGTTCTCTGCCTAACCTGTAGGGGATATGGCGTGATGATATGTATGTATATATGTAATTTCAATAAAACAATAACTGAAGTACAATAACTTTTCCGTGTGGTGACGGAGTAAGAATACAATTCACCACCGCCTCTCTTACCCGTGGGTATCGTAAAAGACGATTAGGGGATACAATATGCATATGGCATCTGTGCAAGAGAAGTAAAACTCAGGAAGGAAACAACCATTAAGGAGGAGGCCCGAGCCCAACAGTGGGACATATGTGGGCTGATATGATGATGATGAATAACTGAAGCCATTGGAATAATTATAATTATTTAATTAAACTTAATCTAACTCAACGGAATAAATTTTTGAAGCCAACGGAATAATTATGGAAACCAATGAAATTATAATTAAACTCATCGCAAGCCACCATTCCACTTATGAGTGGAACCCACCCATTTTGAACCCATCGTTGGAATATATTTACAAGTACGAAGTTTATAAAAATTTTAACTAATTTTGACGTTCAAAAACGTAGCGTTTCTGAACGAGCAAACACAATGTTCTTGAAACTTGTAAAAGAAGTCTTGTTAATCGACAGCGCGGCGTTTCCGAACGAGCAATTTTTGAATTTAATAATAGCATATACTTACGTGCTATTAACAAACAATGTGCTCCTGAAACTTGTGAACGAACTCTTGATGTTTGACAACGCGACGTTTCTGAACGAGCAATTATTGAAAATGACGTGCGACATCAGTATGTTGTTGAACGAACAATTATTGAACGTCACATTATTATATTCTATATTTTCTAGAGTTTTATTGAATATTTTATCTGTGATGATATCATTTGAGGTTGTCTTCTTGGAAGCCTCGAATTGAACAGAATCCATGTGGACCACTGTTGCTGGGATATATGATGACAAGTAAAACTGTGAATATAAAAAATATTTACATCATTGAATGGAAATGATGATAAAAAATCTAGGGAAGGAAAATTTATAATGAAACCCTATACCGACGATAAAAATAATAATAATAAGGTCAATTGCCCGTCTATTATGATAGAGGCTCAAGTCCAGTAATAGGACACATATGAGCTCAGAAGTATGTGTATCCCCATCATCATTATCGTCTCAGCTCATATATGTCCCATTGTTGGGTTTGAGCCTCCTCCTTGGGAGGGAAATTGACCTACTATACCACGCTGGTCAGACGTCTTGGTATAGGGTTTTGTTTCGAGTTTTCCTTTTCTTGCATATATGTTATATGCGTTTTATATCCCTTAGTAGTCTCTTACGATCACTCACAGGTAAGATGGTGTGAAAGGGAGTGATGGATAGTATTCTTACTTCGTCATCACACGTAAAGTATCACCATTATACGGTGACAATTCCCGTATTTGGCATGTGGAACGTTTCTCAAAAAGATAACAACACAAGCACTTTGTTATCATACGTAATTCCTACGCTGGTCTAATTAGTAAGACGGAAAGGATTTCCAGTGGATGTAGGTTCAAATGACGTGTGTGGTAATCTTTTTTTCCTCATAAGACGAATTTTATAAATAAACTACCATGTTAAATGCTAAATCTCAGTCATTTATTATTTAATTTCAATATATATAAAGGCTTCGGCACTATGAAATAAATCTGAATTGACAGAAACAAATTATATCTAGACTCGGAACAATAATTTGTTAGTCCCGCAAGGAAACCATCGAATCTATGACTTTCAGCATGAAAGGTCACATTAAAGATCACGACAACATATCGCTTGTCCGGAAGAATAGTGACATAACTCTAAAAATTACAATTTTCATTATATTTCAATTTTTGGTGGTGAAGGGGTGTTAGTATTATAAGTTCTCTGTATCGACTCTTCTTCTTCATTCTTAAGGAAATAATGCTGACGTTCGTGCATTTAGAATCGCTACTGAACCCAGCTGAAAAAAGAACATACTTATTTAGAGCCTCTTGATAAATTTAGCTTTTTAGAATTATGCCACTATTCTTCCGGACATGTCTTATGTGCAATGAGGAATTATCATGGAGAAGTCTCACGATGAACATTGAGACTTGTGTAGTTTGAAAATAAGATTTGTATTACCTGTATCGCCATCATGAATAGTAAGGTGCCTCCTAGCGATAGTGTTGTCTGTTTGTAAGCGCTCGAGAACAGCTGGAAAAATGACTGCCAGAACTGTGGACAATATTTTTAATATATTAATTATATTATTTATTAGTTGCATCCGTGTGAATGTATAAGAGAAAGTTTTAAAATGATAATTTAAAGAATGAAACTGGCAACAATGGGCTCGTATTAATAGGTGATTGCCATTACAAAAAAAATCGAAGTGTGTGTACATTTGTACAGTTAAGCTGAGCTCAGCGTTACAACACCATGGATACAGAAGAACGTGTGTGCGTAGTGGAGGAGAAACTTACCATCTTGACGCTATGCCGGACGTGGTGTAAAGCAGGTGGACGCCTCTTACCAGGTAGAGCGAGCTCGCCCAATCGGTAATCCGGGTCAGTGTTTGCTGCCCCGACGTGCGATTTGCCACAAATGCGTGCTTGATTACTGCTGTGTATACTCTGAGAGCAAAATATTTATTTTTAATGAAATCGTTGAAAAAAGTAAATAGGGCGCTTGTGACAATTTTATGCAATTATAAATGTATCATTTCTTCTGTGGTAGCACCACTTTTACGCAGAAATACGTCTTTGTAATAGCATTTTGCTAAATCTCGTTCGGTGAGTGAGGTAGCCGGAAGCATAAACTCCTCCCTTATTACCATAGCTGGGCACCGTTAATCAAATAGTTAACTTCGTTAATCGTTAAACCGCTACAAAAAAAGTTAGCTTCGTTAAACGTTAAAGCGTTACATTTCGGCAGGATTAACGCAAGTTAACGTTAATCGTTAATCCGTTAATATGTGTAAAATTGCATCTTTATATCGTTGCGCTAGTGAACTTATAAAACCTGTTGGTTTAGGTTCTGGCAGTTAACAGGCTAGGAACAAAACAAAATACTTGTATAATTCAAATGTGTAATTTAATCATCGGGCATTAAGTGCATATTCCCCTTCATAAACATTAACATTTTGAAGTAAAGAAATGATCCAACGATACAAATCTTTTCACAGTTTTCTTTCTCACTCGCACGCGCCTGCAAAATATATCTAGTTTTGTTTTTGTTTCACTCGCTGCCACGCGCCATCCGGCACTTGTCAGTCCCGTGCGGTAACTATTAGGCATTGGATTAACGATTAACGGACTTCTTCATATTAACGGAAGTTAACGTGTCCGTTAACATTTTTAAAAGTTAACTTAAAAGTTAACCCGTTAATCAAAATGTTAACTTTGTTAATTAACGATTAACGAGTTAATGCCCAGCTATGCTTATTACCAGAACTGCTTGTCTACCATCAAAGACAATAAAAAAACATTGTATTGTATAAAAAAAACACATTATCAACTGTCTCCAAGAATACTAAGCTCAAACGAAATTGGACCTCTTTCTGTACTACGAGTGGTCACGCAGGTGGAGGAGAGAGTACCGGTACATCCAGTAGAAGAACGTTACTACCATAGCTGTCCAACTTTTTAATCAAAAACAAATCGATATGACTTATTGACATTTTTTATCGAGCTGCCATACACGATTCGACTTTAAGCGAGGCATTTTTTCTTTTATTGCTTATGGTGGCAAACGAGCAAGCAGTACACCTGACAGTAAATATTCCTGCCGCCCATGGACCTTCGCAATACCAAGGGTATAGCTAGGCCGCTGCCTATCAATACAAACCCGAAACCCACCCAGTTAGGCTTCCGGCTCTCTCGCTCACCGAACGAAGAACAATAGCACATTGCCATTACTCAGACGTCGATCTTCTGCGAGAGTGTGGTACTACCCCGGACGGACCAGCCCGCGGCTGTAGACAGTGAACTGTCAATAGCGTGGTCCTACCACTTTTAAGAACGTTACAGCTTTAAATATAATATTTTGTATTGAAAATATAATTTACCTGATATATGACCATCGCGTCGACTTCCCGTCCGACATCGAGCAGATAACGCGGCGACTCCTGCGTCCATATCAAGCTGACTAACGATGCGAGGATTGGCAGAGTACATAGCAATAAATACCTGAAATAGAGATGTTTTTTTTGTGTAATGATGGATGGCTCCTCTAGTAGTTAACTCATGATCAGGTACCATTTGTAGGATCTGGTTCAATCATAATCTTTTGTAATATATTTGAGAATTATATCGTAGTCCAAAGTGTATCAATGGAGCTAATAATTATTAAACATATTTTATATACAATTCTTTTGTGTGGTGACGGAATGAGAATACAATTTGTTACCCCCTATCTTCTCCTTGGGTCGTAAGAGACGACTAAGGGATTTAAAACAACATCTATTCAAGAAAAGGAAAGCTCGAAACAAAACCCTATACCAACGTCTGACCAACGCGGTATAGTAGGTCAATTTTGTCCCATTATGGAGGAGACTTAGCTCGACAGTGGGACATATATGAGTCGAGATGATACACAATTTTATATAAAAGGAAATAATAATGAATAAATCCACTAAGTTTCTTGTCTAGATGTCAGCAGCATCATATAAAATCATCCCAGTGATGGCCTCAAGCCTCCTCCACATTAGAAGCGATGTTGACCTGCTGGTCAGAAGCATTGGTGTATGATTTATTTTAGATATTTTCTTCTATTATATAAATGTTATACCCATATTATATGCCTTAGTCGTCTTTTACAACACCCAAAGATAAGAAAAGAAATGAGGCAGTAAAGTTATTCCCTCACCATAAAGTAAATTAGCATTATTCCTCTTTTATAACTACAAAATACAATTAGAATTGCAGTAAATACCTGTGCCAAGCGCTGAAATGCTCATTATTCTCGTAGAGAGTAGTGGCGCCGGTAGGTGGTAGCACCGCAGCGGCTAAAGCTGCAGCGAGGGCGGTGCCAACACCTCCGCCCCCAGCGCACGCAGCAAGCGCCGCCCCCCTACGGCCACGCCTCCAAAATTCTCCTACGTACGTATACGCAGTCGGTGCAATCCCGCCAGAACCAATGGCTGAACAAAACCTGCAATAACCATCCTCCTCTTACTGGACTTCTTACTCTTAATCAGTTCATATACTTCCCAATATTGACTATTAATCTTGTCCAAAGTGGGAGAGAAAATAGCCTAATATACCGTTCTGGTTATATTAACTTAGGGTTTTGTTTCAAAATTTTCTTGCCTTGGACTGTTCCTCTCCTTTCATGTCTATCAATTATATGTTACGTCTTTTGAGACACAATGGTATATTTCCGGGGAGTTAGTTTGACTCTTGAGTCAAACTAACTCCCCGGAAAAAAAACTACGTTCTACATGTATTTTTTTTTGACAAATTTAAGTATTTTTTTTTTTCTAAGGTTTCTTCACTTCGTTAGTCCGTACTTTTCTAGCACCATCCCCAGTGGACGTCGAACAAAATATCGGGGCGTGGCCTGTTCCACCCATATGATGGTTTGCAACGTCTTATCAATCGATCAGCTAATCGTCATTCAATGCAGGATATAGGCCCCTCGACGACTACAGTTGGTATTATGAGTTTCTCAGGAGAGGTCTTATACCCACACTTCTATACTTTGTGCGATCCACTAAGTGTTGCTCCGAGTCTAATATAATTTGTCTGCGTTAATTATATGTTTGTAAATGCCCCCGCAATAGAAAGATTATTTCCTTAGTGCAGGGTGGTGTCTAAAATAAAGCAAAATTAAATAATAAAGTATACCTGGCCATCATAAAAGTCCCATAAGTAGGCATAAAGGCGGCAATCGCTGCGAAGACCGCGTTCACAGCTAAGCAGGAGACCAGGGTACGTCTTCTGCCAAGCCGTTCAGCCAGTACACCCCATCCCACGGAGCCAAGTGAACCACCAACCAGACTGATCATTACTATAAACAAATAATCACCAAATCCTGCCTTTAATCTAAGTTAAGGATTTAGCTTTGCTCTTTTTTCTTCCAAACTACTGAAATTTAGCATTTAACATACTAGGTTATTTATAAAAACTAGTTTACGAGCGAAAAATGAATGTCACACGTGGGACTCGAACTCACACCTATTAGAAATTCGTTCCAATCGTCCTACCACTTAGACAAGTGTGAGCTGTTATATGACATTCAATTTGCTGCTCGTATTATTCGTCGTCTTTATGGAACACATTTTTTTTTTCTTCTCCATCAAATCAAAATAAACATTAATGTTATGTGTTATACAACAAGTAACATTGTTAAATAGCCTTAAGTGTAACTCGAGAAAATTGCCGTGCGTTCAGGCGCTTCTGCCATACCTACTGTTGCAATCAATGTTAAGGCCGTTATCCGTGGTGCTGTACTGCTGCGCTTCACTTATCAGTACATCCTCTTATCTATCGGCCTATTAGCCAACTTTTGCTTCATGTCTCCCACTTTGCATAGGAGGGAAGTGAAATTTTTTCAACTAATCCTGTTTTTCTTTTCTAATTAAATTTGTTACGGGTTCCAAGACAGTTAAAAGCGTTTCCCAGGACTTCCCGAGGGTCAAACCTCGGTGTCTTATATGGAGACCATTGTGGATCCTGGCTTACAGGAGTTACAGTGGTGGGAATGTGTGGTGGGATTGGTCCCAAACAAAAAAAAAAGCCTTAAGTGTCACCTAAAATTTAGGTGATAATGTAAACTGCCATGAAAACTTTAAACCCAAATTTTAGGTAATATTGGAGATTATAGTGTTACCTAATAGTAGGATTTTGTTGGTGGAAACGTTGTCTCTCATACTTACCAAGCCAGTTCTTCTCATGAGGCAGAATACACAGCTCTATTTCAGCAGACGGCAGTATGAAAGGTATGGCCGCCAGTTCCAAGGAGGAACCTGCTGTGGCCAGGACAACCGCCAGCAATATTCTAGCTTGTGATAAACCACATCCAGCCTAATGATAATAACAAAAAATTATAATTGTTTTAATAGCTCCTAGTAATATAATCAGACTGTCAGCACTTTGGGTGACGTCACACACTGTGCGACAGGGACAACGCTTTACGAAGAATTTAGCTGAAATTAGTCGATTGTCTCTATCTCTTCAATCAATATTATTTAAAATATTAACAATAGTTTAATGACCGGTTGCCTCATCGTCATCTCAGCCACCTCCATTATGGGAGGGAAATTGATCTACTATACCACGCTTAATATCCCTGTGGTGACTGAGTAAGAATACAATTCACCACCCCCTGTCTTACCCGTGGGTGATCGTACGAGACGACTAAGGGATATAAAAAGCATATAACATCTATGCAAGAGAAGGAAAACTCGAAACAAAACCCTATACCAACATGTCTGACCAGTGCGGTATAGTAGGTTAATTTCCCTCCCATTACGGAGGAGGCCCGAGCCGAACAGTGGGACATATATGGGCTGTGATGATGATGATACCACACTTGTCAGACATGTTCATATAGAGTTTTGTTTCGATTTTTCTTCTCTTGCGTAGGTGTTTTATGCATTTTATATCCCTTAGTCATCTCTTGCGATCACCCACGGGTAAGATAGGGCATGATAAATTGTATTCTTATTCTGTCACCACACAGAAAAAAGATCGGCCATGACCGGCCGCCTGACTGATGTTAACCCCCTTGGGTTTCAGGTGGAGTTGGCCCAGCTTGATATAAAGCTCTCTTAGTCGTATTTTACGACATCAACGAGCAAAATAAGAGTTGGTAATATTTGTACCACCATACAAAGGGACTTCCCAAGGGTCAATGTGCAATATATCCTCTATTGCACGCCTCATAACTATTGCAACATAAAAATGATTGTAATTTTCTCACATTGCACTTATAGGATAATATTATAATATATATGTCAAGATAAAACATTCGTTTAACCCTTTACCAGGCCTTGGACAAACCATGCAGTACTAGTGATTTTTTTATAGATTTGTATGAGTAATAACGTTTAGTTTAAGATTTTATGAATTATATTTAGAAAATTAGCTAAAAATAAAAAAAAAGCACCGTGGGAATACATAATCCCATTGCCTGTCTATACGGTGCCTCTAATTATCTATATATAAAAATAAATAAAAAAATGATTTTGGGACATAATCTAAAGTTAGATCTTCATGAGCATCATTTTCATCCTCTGATGAAAACATCTCATTAAGTATATCTACTGTCGATCTGATGATCTTGTAATACCTATATAACAAAAATACATATAAGTATGTACATACTGAATGACAAATCAATGACTATAAAAATTTACCACTACCCATAATTTATACTTCGATAGAATAAAGCGTAGGTATTTTTTTCTTTAGTTGTAATATTAAATGCATGCAACCAGCGGCAAGTAACTAGTATAAAATAAAGATTTCAATTCACCGGGCAATGGACATATAGCTCCCACAAACTAAGATCCTCTTCACAGGCTAAGGTCATATGGTTCCCCACATGTTTTATTTTGTTATATCATCGTATTTTTTAAGTATTTACATATAATTTATGCATTTATCACTAGAGAAAGTCAAAATCTACAACATATCGAAAAATTGCACGACTTATCTTTTTCCGATTAAACAATATGAATAAAATATGCTGCACTTTTCATAAAAATAACCGTTGGACCGACGACCATAGAAAAAATGATTGTAAAAGTGACATTGGCGTTCGGTTCCAAGATTTTTTTGAGTGACCACGGGTAATATTTCTATTTTGAAGTGTTTGACAGTTTGTGGGACATTCTTTACCAAAACCTGGTAATAAGCTTCAAAAATCTATGTGGGAAATGCTCAATCCATAGCCTGGTTAAGGGTTAAACATTTGATATTTTTAAAAAGCAATTATTTTGTTTAAAGTCAGAAAATAGTTGATTAGAAAAAATATTCGAAGACGTCGGAGAAAATATTTTGTATCTGGCAGGATCACGACCGTAAAAATGAATGTATCGAAGTTTTTCTTTTATTAAAAGCTGCATAATCGCAACGCGCTGTTTCCTTTCGAAAATGGCTTGGTAATTCATTGTCGTTTAATTGCAATTAATAAAAAACTAAACTGCTTAGTCTTTAGTGTATGTATACCTTATGAAAATTGCGTTCGTTTACATTTTTTTGTTCGTCCATTCGGACAGGCAAGGGTAATAAATTCCATTCAGCCTATACAGCTATGTTTAGCTCTACGTCGAGAATGGCACGAAATTTCAAAAGTATTCCTTTTCTTTCATTAAAAGCTTATATTTAGTTTCACCTGTCCCATTGTCTGTAATCAAATCTTGCAAGTTAAATTTGATCCACTTCCCGGTTTCCGATTGAGCTGAAATTTAGCATGCATATATAAATCGGATGACAATGCAATACTATTGTGACATAGAGCTGATCTGATGATAGACCTGGAAGCGGGCCATAGTTACTCCGTAATTAAACGTCGCAACCCTTTTGAGTTTGGGCTCATTTGATTTGTCTTGATGATTACTTTAATACTATATGGTAACCAGGGTCTGACGATGGACCTGGAAGCTAGCCATAGAAACTCCGTAATTAAACGACGCAACACCATCGAAATTGGGCTTATTTGATTCGTCTTGGCGAGTACTTTGACACTATATGGAAACCAGGGTCTGACCATGGACCTGGAAGCTTAGCCATAGGAACTCCGTAATTAAACGACGCAAACTCATCAAGTTTAGACTCGTTTGATTTGTCTTGTCGAGTACTTTGAGACTATATAGTAACTAGGGTCTGACGATGGACCTAGAAGCTGGCCATAAGAACTCCGTAATTAAACGACGCAACCCCATTGAAATTGGGCTTATTTGATTCGTCTTGGTGAGTACTTTAATACTATATGGTAACCAGGGTCTGATGTTGGACCTGGAAGCTGGCCATAGGAAAAAGAAGGTGCTAAATGTTCTTAATCATACCATCAAAATGTAACACGTTTTTATTTATAAAATTGAGACTGTGATAGAAACGGGAAGATTTAATAATTATGTTGTAAAGTTTTCGTGTTAAAAATATATAATTATGATATGGAATTATTTTGTAGTTGACGAAGAAGCTTAATTATTGTTAAAGGTTACAATGAACTTATAGCGTTATATGTCTTATTAGAGTTAATTTATTTTTAACTTTTTATTTTATTTTATTAGCAAATAATAAAAGCTTGTTTTTAAAAAAGGCTTTTTCTTTAATTTTTTTATTTTTATTTCTGGCATTGTCATTGTCATTTCATAATATAAAAATTATGAGGCGTGCACTTTTGGATTTACCAAATTATTTATTTTTGCTGCAAACTATAATATTTTTGTCTAATTAGAAGAGAGAACGATATCCACCAGGATCGTACGAACTAATTCACTACTCTCTGGGTTCGATTTTCTTTTAATGAGTATTCTGGCTCGGTGTTTGTTAATATAGATACCTGTCTAAGCGCATCCTCATGGAACTGCTCAAGCACGCTAGAGTCATTATAGTCTAGGAGCTCGCCGCTCTCATTGCCGTCAGCAGCGTGGTCGGGCGGGCTTGCCGCCGTGTGGGATGTGTTTGTCGGTTCCCCACCACCAGCGTCTGTACCTAAAAGGAAGACCACAAAACAGTATTAGATACAGCAGAGCAATTTTTTTTTCATAACTTCATAATTTTATACAGGGTGCCGATTTTATTAGTAGTAGTAGTAGTACTTAAACTAGGTGTAGGAATGACGCCATAAAAAACATTAAAGTTAGTTGCAGACTCCTAGCTCTGCCCAATCCCGAGATAAAGTGATTTGTTTCTTATCAAAACAGTAGGTTTGTCACCATACATTGACCTGTAGGTACATTTCGACCCAGCTGTGCGGCGGTGAGCGCAGCGCGAGCGGGTCTATTTGCCTACTAGTTCAGTGTCACACGCATGAGTATATGCCTACATTGAACTTTTTATAGTACAAGTGAATTGACCGCTTATCAGTATGGCAATTTAATCAAAACTTAGGTACTATTTTTCTACTGATTTGGATAGTGTATCATAGTCTGATACACCCCCTTCAAGGATTCTACTAATTAAATCGGCACCCTGTATATCAGTTATTATTAAACATTTAATTTATGATAATTATTATATCGTGGCAATTTACTAGCTTAAAAAAGAAAGAAAAAAAATCTAATAAGCTACAACCGGATCAGAATGCGGCCACTCTGATACTATTTTTTTTAAACTAGTAAATTGCCACAATATAATAATTATCATAAATTAAATGTTTAATAATAATTGATCATAAATAATATAAAATGTATAGGTATATCAATTTACTTAAAAGTTGCATTTGAAAAAAAAAGGTACTTATTTTCAGTTTCCGTTCTCATTATAACAGTTCTGTTGTCTCATTATTCCTAACATAGGCATAAGAAACTCGTATTGGGTAAACCACCTTCAGTTTGTTGCTTACCGCTAAGTCTGTCGTCAGTATATGTCATGGTACACGCGAGAGACCCGAAGCTGCCCAGTTTGCTGGAGCCCTCAGAGTCCGAGCGCGCGCGGACCAGGCACGCATGCTCCTCGGCCATTTCGTGCGCGGAGCACTACACCGTCAGCAAGAACGTGATGCATCTGAAATTATTTGTATGATTCCAGATATGAATTTTTTTATGGGACGACTATCAAATTGCTATCAGCAAAATTTTTGTGTAATGAAAAGTTAGTGAGAAAAAGGGCTTACGCGACGGTTTCCTTTTTTTTTTTATTGCTCATAGTGGGCAACGAGCATGCCCAACCAGAAAGTTGAGTTTCCATCATTCTCGGTTATGGAACGAAGCGCTACAATACATTGGCACTGCTCAGACCCCAAACGGACGGGCCCATGGCTGTAGACAGAAAATTGTCAACAGTGTGGCCCTACTATTAAATAATGCGTACTTACGTACGCACGCGATATAACAGTCGCTTAAGACCTCATTCTGAGTTATATATGCTCTTCTTGCTTTATGAGTTGATGTAAATAAATGAATGAATATTTGGATGACCAAGCTTGGCTCAGTTATTTCTTTTTATATTTCTATGGTAAATATATTTAGATATGAAACAAAAAAGATAAATAAATGAAAAAAAAATATTATAAAAAAGGAAAACCAAAATGGGACCGGAGCTGTATTGCACTGCTTGATTTGCCCAACTAAGCTATGTCTATTCTCAATGACAGCCGCCCAAATTTTTATTGGCTTTCAGTTACTGACAAAACAATATTTTCTATAAATAAAACCTATCTAGATTGATTTATCACATTCGAAATCTCCTCCCGAATAAAAATTTCATGGATATTAACTGGTTTGGTGATATTGCTGACATTAAAAAAATACAGAAAGAATTGTTCATTTAAAGATTAAGAATAAACACAATCTATGTTATTCACAAGTAATTGATGAATATTTAAAATATTTCCCTGTAATACTTTTATGGTGGTATATCTTTATGTCATGGCTTCTTTGATTTTTCTTCTAAAAAGAACTTGTTTTATCATGGCCTATGTCGAGGAGACTTCAACTTAATATACACTACCGTCCAAAAGTTTGGAAGCACACCTGTTTTCAAACAAAACAAATAAATGCCGACTAATAGCGGTAAAAATTAGCAATAATCTTAAGTTTTACAACCTTTTACGACTGTCTACACAAACACAAATGGATTATTATCCTACATTCATCAAGTTTTATGGAATTCCTTAATATTGACGAAACACGTGTTTTATGACTTAATCCGTCGGGTACTTTATCCTATGCAATGGTGTAGTTTTATTGATAATGTTTGCTGGTTTTAACTTTTTTAGACCTTATTCAGTCGCACTTGAGCATTGGCACGTGAAAGTTGTGATATTAACATTGTCTGTATTCGAAAGATATCGGCTACTACTTTGACCGTATTTTTTCTTCTGAAAATGGCAAAACGCAAGCAAATCACGCTTGAACAGCGAAGCGCTATTTGCACTCTACGCGAGGAAGGATACAGTGAACGTCAAATCGCAGAAAGGCTCGGAATTTCTTGTAAAGGTGTCCACTATACCCTTGCTAGAAAACAAGAAACGGGGAAAAATGAAGATAGAAAGAGATCTGGTAGGCCCAAATCCACAACAAATCAAGAGGACAACTTCATTAGAGTTCTTTCTAAACGGAATCGACGCTTAACTGCACCACAGATCACTGCAGCTCTGAATGATACGCGAGAAACACCCATTTCAACAACTACTGTTAAAAGACGCTTACTGTCTGCGGGATTAAGAGGATGTGTTGCTGCTAAAAAACCCAAACTAACAAATCGACATAAGAAAAATAGACTAGAATGGGCAAAAGCGCATAAAAACTGGACTATAGAACAATGGGAAAATGTCCTTTGGAGTGACGAATCAAAATTTCAGATTTTCGGATCCAATAGACGTGTCTTTGTACGCCGGTCAAAAGAAGAGAGGGCTTCAGAGGCATGTACAGTGCCTACCATCAAACATGGTGGTGGTAATGTCATGGTTTGGGGGTGTTTTGGCAACAGTAAACCCGGCAATCTTGTGAGGATAACCGGAAAATTAAACAAGGAAGGCTATTTAAAAATTCTCCAAGATTCTGCCATACCCAGTGGACTAAGTCTCATTGGTTCTGGATTCATTTTTCAACAGGATAATGATCCTAAGCATTCGTCTAAATTGTGCCAGAACTTTTTAAACAAGAAAAAAGCTGAAAACATTTTAAACATCATGCAATGGCCATCTCAATCCCCTGATCTTTCTCCCATTGAACTTGTTTGGGATGAACTTGACAGGAGGGTGAAAAGTCGTTGTCCTACGAGCTCAGAACATTTGTGGCAGCTATTAGAGAACGAATGGAACAAATTAGATAAAGATTATTTTAAAAAATTGATTAATAGAATGCCCAGAATATGTGAGAAGATTATAAAGGAGAAAGGTGGACACTTTGATGAAGCTAAAATTTAATCTAATTTACCATTGTATATTATTTTTTTATTTTGTTTAAGTTAGTTTCTGTTTGTTCTTTATTTTTTTATCAATACATTTAAATTTAAATGACTTAGTTTGGTTTTATTCGATTTTACCTTGCTGCTTCCAAACTTTTGGACGGTAGTGTACATAAGTAGATAGGCAGCTATCATAAAAGTTTTTATTTCAACATTATTCTCTTGCAGTATTTGTTTGAGTTGGAATTAGGTAATGGCACTATCATCATTGTGATTTTAGCAATTTTATTCTTGAGAGATATCTGTACTATGCAAAACAATTTTTGTATTGCGAGGGACTTTATAGACCTACAATTAATGGGCACAAATTACACCCAGGTCTTGAGTCACCATTAAGCACTACACTATCTGTGCTATATATATATGTATGCATCAAGGGTGTCATAAATTATAGTCTTCTACTCGCCGGCCATTGATAAATGCAGCCAGAATACCCACTAAAAACCCACAGCAGTCCATTCCGTGCTTTTATAACAGAGAGATTGTCTATTGTCATTCTATCACTGACATCCCTACATTACTAATTTTTTTTTAAATGACCCCCCCACCCTGCATTAAGGAAATAATCCTTGTATTGCGGGGGACTTTACAAGCATGCAATTAATGCAGACACATTACACCCAGACTCAGAACAACACTTTACGGCTCACACAAAGTATTGTCCCACGTGGGAATTGAACCGCATGAACAGGTATGGAAGGTCGGTATCTAAACCACTACGCCATCTGTGCAGTCCAATCTGAGCTTATAATTTGTATGAAATTCAATACTGGGGACCATAAATATCTATTAATTTGTAGTGAAACAAAACATATTGGATTATTTTAAATAATGCTAAGTCTTATTCTAAAGAAAGATCTATTATTTCAATAGAGGCTGTGCTTCAATCCAGTCAAATATTATTAAGTGGATTTAAAAAAAAAAACAAATATAAACATCATGAGATTTTATCATATGAGGCTCAAATTTTGAGGTGTAAATAAAATCATCATCATCAACCTGCTCTTAACCCAACTACTTATGGTCGACTTAATATGTACTTTTCTTACATCATACATATTGCAAAAGTTTGAGCAATAGCTTTATGATAGCCTGTCTGACATCAACCCTCCTTGGGAATGTAATAATTGGTGACCAGACAGCATCGGATTGAGTTGGACAAAGTCTATTTAAAGATTCACCTTTTACGGCAGTCACAAGCAATGTATGGATTAGTAGTATTCATAGCTGCTGTCACAAAACATTTAGAAACATACATATAATATGTAAAGCTCAGCAAAGTCTGACGAAATTATAAGTAATTAATGGTGAAACTTTGATTATGGCTTAAAAATAATTCTAATAATAGACCTCTGGCTAATGATCGAACAGGGATGATTGAGATGAAGAAATAACATAAATAAAATGGTATAAATAACAATTTACACATGGTTTTCTAGTATTTATATACAGGACACTAATTTTATACTGATATAAATGTAGAAAATAAAAATTTATGATAATACAAAAATAGACTAATACCAATAAGAAAGTTTAATAAATAAAAAAGAAATAAAAACAGGCAATTCTAAATTTAAAGTTTTAAAATTCCGAAGGTGTATCATATTATCTAAGGCGACAACCCGACAGGAGCTGCTTTAAATAAAACATTTACGCTCACACCAATTTACTAAAGGAAGAGCAAATTAATTAATTTACTATGAGACGGCGGTTTGGTACTGTAAGAAAAGTAACTAACCTCTGTCTGACTAAAAGATAAAGTGAATAAAACACGCAAACGCACGTTTTGATTACAAGATGATAACGATCGAAATTTTGATAAACAGCAAATATATACAATAACAACTATAACACAAAAACCACAATAACAATTTTAGAAATAATATCAAAACTTACTGTTTTTATACACTTTAATAATAAATATTCTCTTTAATCATATATGCACAGTTGTTTATAAAGTTTATCATACCAAATAGTAGTTATATTAAAAAATTCAAAACAAAAATTATAAACGAACGAAGAAGAACAATGAAATATAAATATTTGCCGATACCCAAATAAAATAAGTTGTAATTCTTGAAATAAATTTCAGTTTTAAAAACTAGGTAGTTCTATCTTTGTCTAACCTGCAGAAATTATAAAACAACGAATATGACAAAACACAGTGGTTTGCTGGGTAAAGAGCATTTTCATTTAGTAGTATTTTATTTAAATTGAATGAACTAATTTTATTGACTGTTGCTGTTTATATTGACTGAAATAAAAAAAAAAAAAAAGTTTTATGACCAAGACTTTTTAGACAAGTTTTGTATTGCTAATTTATAATTTCTTATTTGGTGTAAATAAAACCGAAACATTAATAGTTTGTGTTTCTAGATCGATTAAGCAAATTTGTATAGCTAAAGCTTCTATTTAGATTTTTGTAACATCTAAAAAAGCCAAATCAATAATTACATTTAGACATATAATTACACATACCATTTAATTAAAATCAATCGACTTTGTCATTTTAAGCATAATTTATACAAAATGTGTAGAAAATAACTGAAGGGTGAAATATCACTCTTCTAGACCACGCCAAAACGATATAACTCATATTTTTTATTGTAGTACATATTTTAGTATAGCCACTTATCAAGAAAGTATAACAAGTTTTACTATTATATCTGCATGTATAAAAAAAAAGCTGATAGAATTTACTGATGTATCTTAGAGCTGTAGTAAACTTAATAATACACTAATATATTTTAACCCTTATAATTTTTTTAGCAATATCCATCATTAATATGCATGCTAAATTTAGAAGCGCATTATTAAATTTTTGTATGTTAAATATGTGAACACTTGACAGCGAAGTATTGCAGATATTATATGCAAAGTAAATAAATGTAAAAGCAAAAGCATCACATACGTGGTATATTATTATTCAGCTTGATAGAAGTCAGTAAATATATACTAATTAGATTTAGTCTGATAGTAATCTGTGTCACAGTTGGATTGAATTGAATAAATATAAATAAACTTTAAGTTATTAGTAGGGAATGAGGTCAATTTACATTATTTTTAAAAAATGCTTAAAGCTATTCATGGCAGTATTGTGTAATTATGATTCAATAATATAAAAATCCATGATATTCTTTATATATTGCGTTCGTTCATTATTAACTGACAGTTAGGATAATGACCGCTTAAGATTTTTAAAGCTGAGCGTTCCTGTGCCTCGAAAGCTACTGACTATTGAGGTCAATTATTAGCTCTTAAGCTGTCAGCGATTTTGGAGTATCATAATTAAAAAAAAAATTGGTTCCTAAATCAACTAATAATTTACCCCAAAATAGTAATTTCTTTGTTATCTAATTATTTTGATGCGAAATGCAAATAATTAAAAACCGCGAATATAACTTACAATTTTGAAGCATTAAGCAAATTTGCGGCCTATTACTTTTCACTGAAAGCGTGCTACACTGCTGTTCCCTAATTATAATAAGTATATTATACAAATTACATTGTGGTTATTTGGCTCGTGTTGTGTGCAAAATTGCAATAAATAATTGAACTATTTAAAACCTGATGCACTGAATGACACTCATTGTTACTAAGTTATTTAATAGAAACACCATAACTACACAGTTTTAAATTTCAGGCTTAAATAAAAATAAAATTTGTTCACTTTGTTAATCATTATCAAAATGGTAAACTTATTGACGTAAAAAATGTTTCGGGTTATATCATTGAATGTAAACTGAGTTCTATTCACTTTTTATCACAAACCCTTTTTACACTGAGAGTTACAACCATTTCAGTAATATGTCTGCAGTAATCACATAAATGGTATCAAAATTACATTTATAGATCAACCTACAAAATGGACACAATGAAATCTGCAGAGTTTAAGGTCAGGAAAAAGACAAAAACCGTATTTTAGGAAACGTTGGAAAGAGAGGTACAGTGAAGATCAAGGTAATATAAATGAGTTACGAATCCTCGAATATTTTCATACAAGCTAAAACATTTTGATTTACTCATAAAAAAATTCTCATTTGAAACATGTTAAAAAAATGTTTCAAATTAAGTAATTAGTGATTTCTTTAAAAAATATGTAAAACCGTATCAGAATACACTTAACTACTTATTATTATGCTTGTTTACAAATTGTTTTTCAGTAATGTAATGTATATGGAATCATGATACTATGTAATAAAAGAAAATAGCGAGGACACAATTATATATTCATAAAAAATATCTTATGATTATATCTTCAGATGTACCTCTCATGTGGATTACTTTTTATTGATTGGTTTGTACCTCTTTTGCGCATCCTGAATTTTACGCATGCGTAATGTGTTCCAAGAATGCAACGACTCTCAGATTACTACTGTACTAAATAAGGTTACAACATGTAAACCAATTCAGCACTATTTTTTTCTGATTGGTTTAAATGTTTTTGATACTATGACATGGTTATAAGCTTCTTCGTAAAACATAGAAATGCAAATAATCATTCTATCTCACTTTTATGGCTTCATTAAATCATTCTTTTTTAATTTAGAGTGTTTTATCTATGCTCATTGAATGTACTATTTCGCATTTGACGGTTTTTGATTTTGACAGTGATGACACTGACGTTGTTTTGGATTCGGCGCGAAATCAGAACATTTATTTATTGTGTTATATTTTTTGTATCTTGGTGTATTTATATAAAATGTGTGGATTACATACCGGGGATTCTTTATCTACGCAAATAAAATTATTGAGAAAATACATAAAGCTGAAAATAATGGCTGATAACGTAACTTTTCGTGGCCACGTTCGGGATAGAAATCATGTTTATGATCTGTTTAAGAGAACAGTTGTTAGTGGTGAATCTCATTCTGCACTCATGATTGGACCCCGAGGAAGCGGCAAAACCACTGTAAGTACCTTGTGTTTTTATCCAACATATATACAATATCATTTAATAAATTAAATATTTTTTATTAATGTCTTTTTCACATCATTCTCCTACTCTTATCCCAATTACTTGGGGTCGATACAATATGTACTCTTCTTTCATAGTACATAATGTAAAAGTTGTTGGCAATAGTTTTATGACCGGCCGTCTGCCAGACGTCAACCCTCCTTGGGAATGTAATTGTTGACCAAACGGCATCAGATGGAGTTGGCCCAGGTCGTTAAAAAGCTCTTAGTCGTCTTTTACGACATCCACGAACAAAGTAAGGGTTGGTAGTAATCGTAGCCGCTACCACACAATGTCTTTTTCACGTAATAATTAAATTAATAAAATAAATTATTTAACTTTATTTGAAAAGTAAAAGATTCTTTAAAGTATGAAGCTTAATGTTATATAAAATATAATGGGTATATAGAAATATTGGTCATTGCAAATATCATCAAATTTGATTAACATTTAACCTTTGGTATGCCGCGACTGGCACAGTGACGCTACCGCTATATGCCGAGAAATATGGAGAAACTGTGCGGCCGCGCAGTATAAAGTTTGATATGAAATATCGCTGACACTAGAAAACATATCTTTTACCTGTTTTTTAATTATAAAAGACAATTAATCCAAGTATTTATAGATGTCTAATTTAGTAGAAGAGCATGAGACTTGTATTTATTATAACTCATTATTCCTTATAAAACGGAATAAAATATAAAACACATAATACAAAACTAGTTATTTTATTTTAACTTTTTCTTGTTTTATTATATTCTCTGATATATTCTGTTTGCAATTACACTACAAAATAATTCACCCTAGTAAAATATTTTAGAAAGAAATACATTTCTTTATTGCAAATTTTTGTAAGTTTTCCATGCGTGGATCTGCGTTCCGGCACAGACAGAATTTCAAACGAAAATCATTTGTTCGGTCGAATTAGAAGATAACTTCACTCAATAGGGACTCATTTCTTTGATTTTCAACCTTATCTGTATGTAAATACTAAAGAAACATGGAAAAAATCATGTGGAGTTGTATGAGTCACAGATCCACGTTTCGGCAGTATAACGAGATTGCGGATATCCACATTCCGGCATACTAAAGGTTAATGTATGAACAATACCGTGAATGCTAAGTCTCATGGGTTCAATTCCTGCATTAATTTTTTATACAATACTTATGTATTATATACTTATGTATCTGTTTATACAGATATTTCTTTTTAAGATAACACCCTGCACTAAGGTAGCAATTCTTTTATTGTGCGTCCACAATAAAGTATACACTTAACGCACATAAATTACAGCCAGATTTGGAACAAAGATTTATGGATCTTGCAAAGTATTGTTCTGTTTAGGCATCTAATCCACAACACTGGTATGGTAAATTGGTGTTTCAATTGCTTCCCCTGTCAGTGCAGTTCATTCTGAGTGCATTAATTGCATCATTGTAAAAATAGATTGTAGGATAAATAATATTTCTCTGATGTGGGTTATGGGATATTGATAATGTTTTTGCATTTTTATTTATTTTCTCAGTAGTTGAATTTTAAAAGTTCAATTTTGATATATTTTCAGCTAATAAATTCTGTTTTACATCAACTCGACAAGGATGTGGACCTGGTGAATGATGCGATTATAGTAAAACTGAATGGTCTGATACATCATGATGACAAAATAGCACTCAAAGCTATTACTGTGCAGGTACAGTATTAGTAATATATAGATACGACAAAATATACTGTCTTGCTGTTTTCCAAGCATTATAACATATACAACACAAAGAAGGACTACTTGTGTAGTATAGTAGATAACTTTTTCTCCCCCGGTGTACTCCTGAACCCAGCAGTGAGAAAATTTTGTACTGCTATTCTCCTCTAGCATGACCCCTCATAGTATAGCAAAAGCTCAAATTTTATTCAAGCAAGTGAAGTATTTTTAATGGCACCCTCCTCTGCCGCCCCATGGCCTCCCTCTTAATAGTACATATAGTATGGGTACATTCTTTTAAAATATTAAAAAAACATACATACACATACATATCATCACGCCATATCCCTTGCAGGGTAGGCAGAGGGAACAGAGTGCCAGAGAACTCTATCTCTGCATACTTCACTCGCTTCCTCAACATTCATAATTCTCTTCATACACGCTCGCCGGTTTCGGAGACTCTTGACTCCACCTTCCTTCAGTACATGACCGATCTGGTCTAGGTAGGTTAGTCTCGGTCTCCCTCGGTACCTACATCCTTCCACTTTCGCATTGTATATCTTCTTAACCAGGCGTTCGTTCGGCATTCTTTCCACATGTCCGAACCATCGGAGCATTCCCTTTCGCATCTTTACACCAATACTCTCTTTCATACCTACTCGCTCTCTTACGGCGTCGTTACGAATGCGGTCGGTCAGCCTAACTCCACAGATTTTCCGTAGAGATCGCATTTCGACCGCATTAATTTTACTATCATACTCTTTTCTGCATACCCAACTCTCGCTTCCATACAGTAATGTTGGGACAAGCACTGCGTTATGTATTGCTACACGTGCCTTCTGGCTGAGGTGGTGGCTGCCGAGAAGTTGCCCCAACGCTCCGTTCACTCTATTGCCCGCATTCACTCTTCGCTCTATATCAGTGGTGTACCTTCCATCTCGGCTAAATCCACATCCAAGATATACAAATTCATCCACTTGCTCTAGTACATCATTACCTATTGTTACTCTTACATCTGTTCTGGTTTTATCTCTTTCAAAGACCATTATTTTGGTTTTGCTCACATTCACACGTAGACCCCTTTTCTTACAATCTTCTGTCATTGTGTCGACTAGGGTCTGCAGGTCAGTCGCTGACTGTGCCAGTAGGACTGCATCATCTGCATAAAGCAGAGCAGTGACCACTGAGTCGCCCATCTGGACTCCCACATTCATATCGTTCAACCTTTGGAGACATTTATCCAGATATATGATAAACAGCCTGGCTGACAGAACGCACCCCTGCTTAACGCCGATATTGACGTCAAACCAAGGCGACATTCCATCATCCAGCCGCACACAGGCTCTACAGCCCATGTAACTGGACTGCACAGCCTGTAGCAGTTTACCGCTAATACCATACTCCGGTAAAATGTCCCAAAGTTCCTTTCGTACAACCGTGTCAAATGCTCTCTCCAGATCCACAAAACTGCAGAAAACCCTCTGACCTAGAGCCAGATGCTTCTCTACAATGTTGCGCAGAGAGAACACTTGATCCATGCATCCCCTTCCACTCCTGAAACCTCCTTGTGTCTCACACAGTAAACCATCGGACACCATCCTCATTCTCCTTTCAATAATTTTACCATACACTTTTGCTGCCAAACTGGTCAAGCTTATGGCTCTGTAATTTGCGCAGTCATAACGTGAACCCTTGTTTTTAAACAAAGGCACGATGACTGCGCTATTCCAGTCCCTGGGAACCATTCCCGAGCTCCAACATAAATTGAGGAGCAACAGGAACGCCTCCCAGACACAAGAGCCACCAAGCTTGATCATCTCGGCAGACACCATATCAATGCCCGCTGCCTTACCATTTTTCAAACTTCTTATCGCCCATTCAACTTCATCCATACTGATGCCATCGGAGGACGCCGTTGTCGAATGTTGATCTACTAAACCACATCCAACACCGGCGCCAACCGTAGCATCCGCATACATATCGCCAAAATATTCACTCCATCGGCTTAACACGTCTTGTGTTTGTGTAAGAATGTCTCCACCTTTAGACCTTATTTTATTCATTCTGAAGGCTGACCAACCACCCCGAGACTTCTTCACCTCCCTCCAAAAGAGTTTGGGTTACCCTCGAAGTTTTTAGTCAGCCTATCTTCTGCACTCATACTTGCTCTATCACATTTCTCTTTCACTAAGGCCTTGGTGTCATTCTTACATTGCCGATATATTTCTTTCTCCTGTTCAGTCATACTGTCATTCAGATTCAAAGAAGAGACATAGTCCAGCCACGCGTTCTTCTTTTGCTCTACAGAAGCTGCCACTTCCGCATCCCACCATGCATCACCATTTGTTTTTCTATGCTTCTTTGAACTTCCACATACTTCTTTCGCTGTATCTACCATACTCTCTTTCAATACTCTCCAGCATTCTTCAATGTCCGATTGCGGCTGGCTTGCCATCGTCAGCCGTTCTCGGACACCCTCTGCATACTTTTCTCTTACACACTCTTCTTGCAACCTTTCAACCTTTATTCTTTCAAGCCCTCCGAAGTGGACACGCTCTCGCCAGTGCCTCCACTTTCTGAACAGACCACTAAATCTCGCAATAACGAGATGAGTGAGTGAGAGTGGTCCGTATCGACTGTGGGGCCCCTGTAGGCTCTTGCGTCCAATATTTTGCTTCGGAGGCGACTGTCTACCAAAATTAAATCTATTATGCTTTTCTGTTCATTCTTTCTCCATGTATACATGTGGATGTCCTTATGTTGGAAAAATGTGTTTGACACAATAAGTTTTCTCTCCATGCATACATCCGCTATGAGCCTACCTGCGTCGTTCACTCTCTTATCACCAAATGGACCAAGCACGTCCTCATAGTCGGGACGCTTGGTCCCCACCCATCCGTTCAAATCTCCGCATACAATCACGCGTTCATTGGTTTCTGCCATATCCAGAACTTCCCTAACATTGTCCCAAAACTTCTCTAGGTCTGATGCCACCGAGGATCCTACGGGAGCATATGCTACAACCATGAATACCTTTTTTTTTTATTTTTTTATTATGAGTATGTTATTCCACAGACTTTTTGTCCGTGCTCTTTTTATATTTAATTTAATTGTTATGGTGGTTTGTTTATAAAATTAATGTTCTTGAAGTGGCTTTATTACAATTGGATAAAGCTTGAAGCCATGTTTACCTACCATGAATACCTTGGTGACACCTAGTTTTATACGGACTCAGAGAAGTCTGGGATCATACATTCCGTAATCCTTCACACCTGAGGCCAAGCGAGAGGACAACAGCACTCCTACCCCCATGCTGGCTCGATCGCTCTGTGGTACACCAGACCACAGAGCCATCCCGCCACCAGGAAGATCGCAGGCGTCGCTGCCCCATCGCTTGGTCTCTGTTACACAGATCACGTTTAGCTGTTTCTCCGCCATGACGGATATCAGCTCGTGCAACTTACCTTCCACACAACCTCTTACATTCCACGTGCCCACCCGGCACTCTGCTCTCCTCGACTCGCCTAACTGGGCAAGGCGTGATGGGTGGCGGCCCCCATCGCCGCAACTGCCGATGTTCGTACCGACGGGGGCGGGTCGGTACGCGTCGCCTCCGGGGGACGCCCTAACCCGCATTGCGGTACGCATATCGAGCCGGATTAGCAGTCTAATTAAACTGGCAGGGGACGCGAACGAGCACGCTCTGGACTATGCCCCCCTAAATTAAAAAAAGATTCCTAATATTAGACTGAGACATAATATTAGACAGATATAACCATAATATAATAGATAATAAGATTGTTTTAGATGCAATTAGAAAATGCAGTTGGCGATCGAGTCTTTGGTACTTTTGCCGAGAACCTGGCATATTTGTTGAGTTGTGTACAAAGTGGTAGTGAGCGTCGGTGCAAGAGTATGCTGTTCATTTTGGAAGAGTTTGACATGTTCTGTCATAGCGGACGTACACAGACATTATTGTACAATCTGTTTGATATTACACATAGTCAACAAGCACCCATGTGTGTGTTAGGTAAGTACCTAATCTCCCATATAAAAAAATTTAATAGACGCACACACGTACACTCGCGCAAGCGCCCTGCGCCGCTTAAACGAAGCAGCAGGAGCAGTCATTACAAATGTCGCCGCGCGATAGAAAGAGAGGGGGATGTTTACGTCTTACGTCCGTCTTACGAGTTTTCGATCAGGTCACGTTTCCTAACGCGAGTTTAAGATTTTTACCCATTCCAAAAAGGTGTACAACGCCGCTAAAGAAGTTTTCATAGACCTTTGCAATACCAAGGGTATCAGTATATCGGTATTGATACCCCTGGTATCAATACTGATACCAGGGGTATCAGTATTGCAAAGGTTGGGCTGCCAGCCCTCTCGCTCACTCAATAGTATACTCGATAGTATTGTTCTTCGTTGGTCTAGGACAGGGGTCGGCAACCTGCGGCTCGCGAGCCACATGCGGCTCTTTGGATGTGAAGTTGAGGCTTTAGTTCTATATGCAAAAAATATTTTATAAAGAAAACCTTTAAAAATTGTTTATTGTTAGGCATTAGACACAAATTATTGTTGCCAAAAAATAAATTGTGGCTCTTTAAAAACTTTAAACTTTTATAAATTCTAATTTTTAGTTAGTGGTTTGGACACTTAGAAAGAATGAGTGAAGACAGGTTGACGAAGAAAATATATAAAGCAAGCGTGAGTGGGACGAATACAAGGGGAAGACCTCGTCATAATTTTCTGGATCAAATTAGCGATGTATTGACGAGAGGTCATATTAAGAGTATGCGTAATCGTAGAGTATGCATGAAGACTGTTATGAGTGTGAATGAAGCGATGGAAGTATGCCAGGATCGTGGTTTGTGGCAATCCGTAGTCTCTGCCTACCCCTCTGGGAAACAGGCGTGAAGCTATGTATGTATGTAATTTTTAGTTCTTCCAACTCCAGAGGTCCACAAGGATTAATATGTTTGATTGCTCAGTCAATAATTGAAACGTATAAATTACTTCGTAATAAATATTGCACGTCGGTCTTTGGAAAGAGGCAATCGCTTAATTACGCTTTTCGTAGCGCGTTGTCTTTGTCGCACACTATCCATAAAATTATATGCTATCTCACATTTTTGTTAATACAATTAATAACTTCTTTGTATTTTCATAACATATTTGTAATATTTCTTTGAGTGTTTTGATGATGAAGTATTTCTCATAACAGGTGTAACAAATCGTATAGATGTTATGGAGTTATTAGAAAAGCGTGTGAAATCGCGTTTCTCTCACCGACATATATTTATATTTCCTAATGAAGATAACCAGAGGGCGCCACATGAATTATACGGGGAGCTGATTTTGCAGTTACTTGGTATACCAGCAAGAAGTGCCCCGAAGAAGAAGAGGAGCAGGAAATCTACCTGTAAGTGTTTTTTGGTCTTAATCATTGAAATTTATCGTGCTAGATTGTTTATAAAAATCATTTTTATAGTCTAAGATCCCGATATATAACGACCTTCACCGAGATGCTTATTTAATGAAACGTATTTTATATATTATTTAATATGCCAATAAATATATTCCATATGGGTTGCCTAACAAATTTCAGTCCAGAGTATTTTTTAATTAATAATTTAAAAAAAAAAAAATTTTAAACATTCCACCCGTGTGATTATTAGATAAATTCGATACCAATCGAAAGAATGAAGCCCATAGAATATGCAAACGTTAGGTTGCCTATTCTTTTCCGGTCACAACTATCGGGTTGCCAGGTGTAAACAGGTAAATCTATACTAGCATTTTGCAACGGTCTGATTATTGAATCAAACTTAAATAAAATGAAAGATTATTTTATTATGAACACGGTGGTATAGGGTTGCCTGCGAAAAATCAGTCCCGAATTACGGTTGTCGAATTTTAAATAATAAAATATCGCTGCAAGTGAATGTGTGCGACTGAGAGGTCCCAAACCAACCATCCCATGCGATAGAAAAGGACACAGCATAGGCAGATACAAGGATTATTTTTCATGCTTCTAAAGCGGAACCAGGCTCAAGAGTTTTAATTAAAGCCTCTGATACTGACGTTTTGATTATTTTGTTAGGAAATATGCACAAACTTATCGGATCAGAATTTTGGCTTGCCAGTTCAACTACAAAAAAGAGTAATAATCAAACTGTTGATTGTATTAATTGCACCGATTTAGCGTTGGAGTTAGGAATTAAATTATGCCAAAGTCTTCCAGCATTCCATGCATTTACAGGTTGCGATTACACGGCAGCATTCTACAACAAAGGGAAAGTAAAACCTTTTCAGCAATTTTCAAAAAATGAAAAATATCAAACAGTTTTTGCATGAAAAAATGAAGACTGTTCAAGAATTTACGTCAAGTATGTATGGTATCAGGAACTGTACCAGTGTGAATGATGCGAGACATCGCATTTTTTTGAAGAATTACTCTGCAAAAGAAGACAGCGCGCACTTTTTAAAAAAATAAAAGGCTTCGACTCCAACTCCATACCACCATGCTGGATATCATTAATTCAGAAAATTTTACGAACTATTTTCTTAAATTCCATGGGGCTTAATGCAACGGATCCAATATGCGTGAAACTTCAGCCTGTGAACTGCGGTTGGTTCTTAGATGAATATTTAAAACCAGTAGGATTCATTGGGGATCATACACCTTTAAAGATAGAAGACATTGTCAAAGAACTGAAACGGAGAGTGATGACGAAGAAGATTTAGAAGTTGGAGATCACAGTTATATGTCCGATGACTCGGAACCTGAATAATTTTAAAAATTTTTGTATTTTTAATTTTTTCAATAAACAGAAGTATTCTTTTAATTGTTGTTTTTTATTTTGGCTCCTAATAATAAAGATAAAATTTGCCAGATTAGTAATATATATGTATTACTATAACCTTCTTTTTTACTAAAGATGTGTATATACTTTAGTGTCACATAAAAAATATACATACATAAATAATTAATTGATTAAAAAATAAAAAAATAAATAACTATTTCTCTATATTAATAATAAACTACTCCAAAATGATGCACAGTATATACGGGTCTGTCGCTATCCTTTTCATTTCCAAGCACAAATAGTATGCGCACTCTCTTTCTTTAAATGGGCGGCCTTTAAACAGCTGCTATGCTGTGTCCTTTTCTATCGCATGGGATGGTTGGTTTGGGACCTCTCAGTCGCACACATTCACTCGCAGCGATATTTTATTATTTAAAATTAGACAACCGTAATTCGGGACTGATTTTTCGCAGGCAACCCTATACCACCGTGTTCATAATAAAATAATCTTTCATTTTATTTAAGTTTGATTCAATAATCAGACCGTTGCAAAATGCTAGTATAGATTTACCTGTTTACACCTGGCAACCCGATAGTTGTGACCGGAAAAGAATAGGCAACCTAACGTTTGCATATTCTATGGGCTTAATACTTTCGATTGGTATCGAATTTATCTAATAATCACACGGGTGGAATGTTTAAAAAAAATTTTTTTTTAATTATTAATTAAAAATACTCTGGACTGAAATTTGTTAGGCAACCCATATGGAATATATTTATTGGCATATTAAATAATATATAAAATACGTTTCATTAAATAAGCATCTCGGTGAAGGTCGTTGTATATCGGGATCCTATACTATTACTAGCGTAAAATGTTTGCTACACGTGGGATTTGCTATTTGGGAAGTCACATCTACAGCAAATCCTATCCCATCTGCCTATCGCTAATTAGACAAGCGTGGGCTTAGGGGACGTCCCTTAATCACGTGATCTTTTTTTTTTAGCATTTTTTTAACGATGTTTTATGAAAAAACATCGATACATCGAGTAAATCGAGAGCTTTTCAAAACATCGGATCGATTCGATGTATCGCATTGTAAACATCGATGTTTTCGATGCATCGATGTATATCGAATATCCTTAACACTACACGCCGCTTTTCTGTTTATAAATGGCAGCGTTTGACGAAAAATAAATACACGTGATATCTTATTACACCCACCCTCCCCCTTGTGATATTTCGTGATGTTTGTCAAACAACTAGCGCTGCACATATAAACTGCCCACTACTTAATTTTAAATGTTAATTTTATAATGCGATTGTTACGTTACACATTTGAAATAAAACTATTTTTACGGATTCTATCGCGTTTGTATTTGATTTTTAATTGCCATTATACTCGTTCCTACCATTTATTTTACTTTTGACACATGCTTTAGGACGTAACTGTTTCATTATACGCAATTATTAACTTTGAAACGAGTGAACAGAGAAATATATAAACTGCCCAATAATATTTATATATCTTAATTATTACCCACTAAATACATTAATATGCCATAAATAGCTCTATTCATAAAATTTAAGTGATAATTCATTTCCGTTATAAAAAAAGTTACGTTCTATCGCATCTAGTGACAGGATCAAAAGTATTCGGTGCAGACTAATGAATCGCAAATAATCGATTACACTTATTTGCAGTTAAGTCACCTGACAACTGAGTTTTGAATTGTTGTAATAGACAACACGTTAAAATTGTATCAGGGAGATATAAAAATCTTCTCATCATACCTATAACATGAAATAAAACAACCAAAATATTTTAATATTTATTATAACGAATCGTCGGATTCTTCATACGAACTCGAATCGTCGCTTGAATCATCTGCAGTGTTTATTATTAACTCTTGTGTAGGTATGTTGTCAAATTCAATTTGTTTCAAATTGTCCCGATCCCAATCAGAGAATATTATATTTTTTGTCTTGTTGACGACACTCGCCCAGTTTTCAGGCGTCACACTAGCACATGCGTTTTTTAAAACTTCAAGCATTTTATTTGCTGTGAAAGGAGGAGTTGTATTGTTTCTTGCGGCGTGTCCTTTGACTTGTGCCCAGATCATTTCAATTGGATTATATTGACAGTGGTACGGAGGAATTCTGATTACAACATGCCCATATTCTGCTGCCATTTCGTCGATGACATATCGTTTTGGCTGCTTTTTACTTTTTAATATTTTAAGTAATTCTACTTTTAGTGGGGATTCGTCCACATCTTCCCCATTATCACGAAGCCAGTTTATAATCTCGTGTTTTTTGTTGGCCTGTGTTGGCATTTTATTAATTTGGCGAGAGTGATAGGGTGCATTATCAATAAATATTGTTGATGGCTCTTCAAGTGATGTAAGCATTTCTCTGAACCACTTTTCATACACGTCCGCATTCATCTCCTCATGATAGTCTCCTGTTTTTTTTTATTTGAACGCTAACAGACCGTCTGGTACAAATCCCTTTGTAGTTCCCGCATGGCAAATGATGAGGTGTTCACCTTTCCCTATTGGCACTGCAGAAGTAGAAGCAGCAGTATCGTCAGTCCAACCTTTTGGTATGGAATGATTGGCATTGAGCCAAGTTTCATCTGTGAAAACGACATTCGACCAGTCTTCTATTTTCTTCGCTTGTCTTAAAAATTCACAGCGAGACAAGGCGTGATATATCACGACGTTCCATTAAAATTTTTCTTTTGTCGGATTTCTTATACAAGAATCCGATTTTGGTGCAGCACCTTTGACAAAGAAGATTTTTGACCACGAAACAAGCCACAATTTCGTAGAGACGCTACTAATTTTTTCAAAGTAGGAATCTCTTTGCTTGTGTAATAATTGTATATATGACGACGAATAGCATCAGTATCAAAACTGTCAATTGCTGTCACTTTACGGGGCTGACGTTTTTTCTTAGGCGTAGATAGCTTGTTCTGTTCAATACCACTACTACCATAGGCTTCTTTAGTGATTTTCGCCACCGTTGGAGCACTAATACCTAATGCTGCTGCAACACGGTCTCTAAATTGGGTTACTGGTATAAGGAAACCGCCATTGCGGCTTTCCTTTTCAAAAAATTCACGAAGCCGCAGCACTAACTCTCTGGATTGTCCTTTAAGCACCATACCTTTCGGCATTTTGCAAGTAAAATCTTACTGGGAGGAACGATACGCTCAACTCAATCAAAGTAAGAACAATGAAATCAATACGGTGGAATATAAATACTCAACACAGCGTATGAAAAATATGAAAGAGCACTCAGCGAACAGAAATGTGACTAGCACGGGAGTCTTGTTGCGAGTGACAGACAACACAACAAAATGGCGTCGCCGGCGCGCCGTTCAGTGTTGCCAATTCGGCTTAAAAAAAAGGGGTAGGCTGGATGAGAAAATTAGTGATTTACTACCGCAGACGATGGCGCCATTGTCTCTAAGTAAAGTTTGGAGCAGCGGACCCCGCTTAATGGAAAAATGCTTCATAAAGTAGTTATTTTTTATTTTGCAAAGTACAAAGTAAAATATTTTGGGAGGACTGAATTAGTGGGTATGCAAAAATTAATGTGCCCAAATAACAAATATATTTACAGAAGTGAAGTTTTTAAATAATATGAAATATGTATTTAAGCAAAAATAAAATATCCGTGTTCAATCGATTAAAAGTTCTTCCTGACTAAAATCGATTATTACAAAACATAGTATCCGTAATACATTGGTACAACACTAATTGATCAGAATTCGACCTGCCAAAAGTAAAATAAATGGTTGGAACGAGTATATGTATTGGATTTTAATTTCAATTAAATATTAATTTCATTATAAATTGTATTAAAAAATGAATCTTATTTTGTTACTGTATTAACACTTTCGTTTCGTATTCCTTTACGATTCAGTTTGCATCTGGTTTTATGTCTATTACCACATGACACTTGCGCTAAAAAAAAAAATACTAATATTAACCCATTCAAACACTGTTCGCTTTTTCGGGTACCTTGATCCCTCGATGCCCCATAATGTCGCATTCACGCGGTCATCCACAGTGCTGTTATTGGACTAATCCCTGGTTCTACTATCCCTAGCCTCGTTTATAATAGTTAAGTGAGCTAAAAGAAGAAAAACAAGAGAATTTCTTTAGGAATGCAGCATATAAATTAATATATCTAAGCCACGATTCGAAACTCACAATTCCGCTTATCACTTCGGAGAGCCTTTTTATTTTTAGATATACTGTACTTTTAAACATTTTATTTAGTTTTATTTTTTAAAATACCACACTAGCAGATAGATCTCTTGTGTTAAGTGGGATTATACAAATTATATCCCAGGTTCACAAAGATATTTGTCGATTGCACAAACTGTTCTAGGTCGGTATCGAACTCACGACACTCGACATGTGAGGTCGGGAATTAAATTATTCCGCCATCTGTACACTCACTAAAAAAAAACAACATTTCAGCGACTCCCATGGAAACTGAGGAGGAATTGAACTCATTACCATCACACTTATGCCGTGGTGTGGATCTACAGGACTTGGAGCCAGGGTTCATTCAAGATTGGAACGCTCACATTCAGTCTTTGACCAAGGATATTAGAGTATTGAATGCTTTAGAAAAATTATGTTATTACACTGTCAATGAGCAAATATTTAGAAATATTTTGGTTCGTATTTATTTATACATATTTTTTTTTATTAAAAATGATGGCGTAAGAATACAATTCATCACCCTATCTGTTGCACGGGAGTGTCTTAATAGATGACTTAGAAATATAAAATACACGTAGCAGAGCAGCGTCTATAAATAGTAGTAAATCGGACGCAATATAACAATGGGCGTTAAGTAGACATGTGTAAGTAATGCGAGTGATGTATCACACGTAATATTACCCGACCGTGTACTGACCCATTACACATTACGCGACTAAACATCACATCACATTAAACATCACACATCACATTAAACATGACGCGAACACCCGTGTACTGTTCTGCATTTCTGCTATGTTCGGTGTCTGGCAATTCAATATTTATTTTGACCTTCATTTTCAGAACGTTGGTTTATATTTCTTTACGCCGCCCGCCGTATATATAGAGCGCTATCGCATTACGCATCACACATGACATGAAATGACATGTGTGATGTTTGAAGTGATGGTAAAATGTAATATTACTCGGCACGAAATGTAATGCCATATCACAACACTTCCCGAAGTACTGTTTCGCGCATGTCTAGCGTTAAGTGTTCTGCGCAGTCGCTGTTGTCATAACAACTGTTGAGATAATGCAAATGGTGTTGGATGTGTTATGGATATTATTAATTTAATATTGATACACATTACAAGGGACTCTGTGGGTTTTCAAATAATATAATATGATAATATTATTCCTTGTGATAATAATACAATTTCTTAACTTTTCCATTTCCTTCTTCATATCCGTCACCTTTATCTTGCTCGTGGGTGTCGTAAAAGACGACTAAGTGATATAATATGCATATAACATTTATCTAAGAGAAGGACTCTAAATAAAATTCTGAGCAGTGTGATAGTTAGGTCGATCTCTCTTCTACTGGGTGGTTTTGAGGTTTTTATTGGTAGGTAACGGCCTGTAACCCCTGGTACTGTAAAGGTCCATGGGCGTTAGAAACACTTACCATCAGGTGTGCTGATTGCTCGCTTGCCAACAAATGCAAAAAAAAACAAATATCGAGGTTCACACTGGAGCTAATTTTTACTAAACATATTGTATTATTTTTATTATAAAAAAAAACAGTAAAATAAAATAATAATAATAGACAAATTCGCTGAGTTTCTTGTCGGATCTTCTCAGGAGCGGTTGCGTTCTGATCCAGTGGTAGTTGATTGGATTAATTCAGAATGTTAAAACTGACAATATGTAAGAGAGAGAGAGAGTTATCATAACAAATGAATTTGAACCCCCAGCCTTTGACTATTCCCACGGAAAGGTAGATTGTGTGGGTCATATATTTTCAAGCCATCCATCTATCACGTAGACGTCCACTGTTGGACATAGGTCTTACCCCGAGACTGTCGAGTATTATGTCATTTAAATACAATGACTCCCTATTATAAAATTATTCTACGGATTTTATCGCATTTTTATTTAATTTCTATTTACTAACCTAACGTTTCGAATATTTTAGCGTTTATGATCATGGTAAGATCTACTATGATCATTTGATAGGAGATCCTCTACTAGGAGTATATTTATACTAATACTAGGGCCGCACCTGCGTGTAGCGTCCCGTAGTAATGTGTGGCGAAGCTTCGTATGTTTTGTACACTAAAATATTATCGCGATAGTACTGTGGTCATATTAGCGACTTCGGTATTTTACACGAAGTATCGTGCAATAATTAAAGATGGCCGAAATCATTTTCATGCGTTTAACTATGGATGACAAGTTCCTTGTAATATTAATTACAGCTATATTATGCTAATAATTACATAATGATTTTTTTTGGATTCCTTCATGGGTTCAGCTTCATAATGGTGTAAAAATTCTAACACCATTTCGTCGCTCCACTCCATATTTATTGATTAACTGGAGATCCTCAAACTCGTCTAAAAACATCGATAATTTCCGCCGAAATGAAAAATGCTAGTCTGACCACAGAGCGCGATATATTGGCGCGCTAAAACCCTTTGGACTTATCGCCACCCAATCGATAACGCACACGAAGCCCGAATGTTCGCGACGATAGCCAATAATGACCGGTCACATCTGCGTATATCGTCTCATTGCACGAAGCTTCGTGACGATACACGCAGGTGCGGCCCTAGCATCAATGAAATCCGTATAAATAATTTAATCTTTCATCATTCTCTTGCTCTTATCCCAATTAATTGTAGGGAACGCAATATGTACTCTAGTTACATCTTAGCAGGGGTTGCCTTAGGATAAAAACACATAGAAGCATAATTCGGTACTAAAAGTGTTTAAAAAAGTGAAGCCAAAAATGCTGTTATTGTGCAAGCGATTACACGAGTATACACGCACACTAATATAAAACGGAACACAATGACCTTGTGCACTATGGAACGGGCCGGCGTAGGGTTACATTTCTGACACCAATTTTGTGGCGTCAAATATTGTGCGTAGAATACCTATCTGTTATTTTTCCAAGGTTTTGGCATTATTTTATGTCCGGCGGTCTGTGTGATGTACTTAAACACTATATTATTATTTGTTTCAGTTTGAATTAGTATCGAAACTATCACCCACCCATCCGTTCATAGACGCGGCTGATCTCGCAGCCATCATAGACAAGACAGTCGCTCCAAACCATAGAGTAAAGCTGATACAATCTTTATCTGTGCTGGAATTGTCTTTACTTATAGCAATGAAACATGGAACTGATATATTCGATGGGCAGCCGATGAATTTTGAAATGATACTGCATAGGTAAGTTTTTCAACGGACAAAGTAAGAATATAATTCAGCAACCCATTTCTGACCCTTTTTTTTTTTTTTTTTTTTCTATTGGTGGGCTATGGGTGCGTCTCGCCCCGCCGAATCGGTCCGGGGTGACGGAATGGCGGCGCGTGACCCCATAGACCCACCGTAAAACCTTCTCTCTTCGCCGTGCGAGCGGACCACCGGTACTCGATTTTAACTTCGGTGGCCACCCTAGGGTGTCGTAAAGGACAACTAAGAGATATGACATTTGTTTGTTTTTTAAAGATAACTCCCTACATTAAGAAATAATTTTACAAACATACAATTCATCATCATCATCACAGCCCATATATGTCCCACTGTTGGGCTCGGGCCTCCTCCGTAACTGGAGGGAAATTAACCTATTATACCGCGCTAGTCAGACGTGTTGGTATAGGGTTTTGTTTCGAGTTTTCCTTCTCTTACATAAATGTTATATGTGTTTTACATCCCTTAGTCGTCTCGTACGATCACCCACGGGTAAGATGTGGGGTGGTGAATTGTATTCTTACTCCATACGTCCGTCACCACACGGGAAAACATACAATTAACTGACACAAATTACACCCAAACTCGGAACAACAGTTTGTAGATCACACAAAATATTGTACTGTGTGGGAATCGAACCCAATTACTGGCACGGTAGGTCGGTTTCTTAACCATTGCGCCGTATATGCAGTTAACATCTATGAAAGGGAAAAGAAATTGAGTTTAAAACCCAATACCAATTCGTTTGACCAGTGTGTGGTATATTAGGGTTATTTTCTTCCTATTGCGGAGACTTTAGGAGAGAGGAGGAGGAGGAGAGTAAATCCAACGTGGATGAAATGATGATGATGGATGATGAATATGAAGTTATCCACTGTCAAGTATCTCTATTTCTTATGCTTCTCCAAGGAGGCTATAGGACAACGAAGTCAAGCAATTTGGACCACATAATGGGCGGTAAAGTAATACAGTAGGCTAAGATGTCGATCTTCAGTCGCCACGAACTTTTTGGGCAGGGTTTGAGAAGATCATAATCTGTCAAAAAAGGATGGGATAATCGCCGCACTTGCTAGTGAGGTCGAATTTCATAGATAAGTAAGATGTGACGACATGTTATATTTTCTCGTCTCATATATGTCCCACTGCTGGGCTCGAGCCTCCTCCATAGTGGGAGGGAAATTGACCTAATATAAGACGCTGGTCAGACGTGTTGGTATAGGGTTTTGTTTCGAGTTTTCCTTCTTTCCTGTTATATTTTGAACCATTCTAATTAATTATATTCTTTGTGAAAGACAGTCCCCTACACTAAGGAATTGTATCAGCTGATATATGTCCCATTGCTGGCTGGCCACCTCCTCCACAATAGGAGAGAGATTGACAGACTATACCACGCTAGTCAGATGGGTGGGTATAGGGTTTTATATCTAGTTTTAATTCTTTTGCACATATGCTATCTGCGTAGTCACCTTATGCGACATATACGGATAAGATAAAGGAAATATTTCTTCTATTTGTTTGTACACATTAAGGAAATAATCTTTATATTGTGGGGAGCTCTACAAACATACAATTAACGGACACAAATTACGCCCAGACCCATAATAACAATTTCTGTTTTGTACAAACTATTGTCCTGTGTGGGAATTGAACCCACGACTATTGGTAAGGTAGGTCGTAGGCATTCCCATCCATTATATGCGTGATGAATTAATTATTTTCATTTTACTTTCAGATATCAGAAATATGCCAATGCAAACTCATCAGCCCAATCTGTACCTCGACCTGTGATATTGAAGGCTTTTGAACATTTACAAGAGTTGGAATTAATAGTGAGTGGTACAAAACACAATTCTGATGATACTTCCAGTGGCATACATAAGGAGTACAAATTGTATAATCTGGCAGTTCCTATCGACGAGATGAATGATGCTGTGAACGGTAACAATTCACTGCCGACTGACCTTACACACTGGTACTCTAACTGCGACGCGTAGTGCGTATAGTTTGCTGCAAACTGTAGCTATAGGCCGCTCAATGTGAGCGACAGCTCACATTGAGCGGCCTATAGCTACAGTTTACAGTTAGCCGTAGGCCTATAGCTACAGTTTACAGTTAGCCGACAGCTAACGATTGTTGTGCACCATGCTTGATAGTTATTGAATTGTGTTCAATTGTATATCTGGACAGTATTTTTCTGAGTTTTTAAGAGTACATATTTTTTAATGGTATTGTAATTGGATACTAATTTGATAATTAACTCGATACTGTGTATGGAGCAGTGCAAAATACAATACTGATGATACTTTTTCCTTTTATTATTTGCTCTAATTAAAGCATAAAAAAGAATTGTACGAAAAGGTGAAGTCAAAAAATCATATAGATGATAACCTAGGTCGCAAAGCACACAGGCATTCTATCAAAAAGCCAAAGAATATCAAGCAAAAATCAATCCTGAGAAAAACCCCAAATTCCTGAGGAATCGGCAGGCCTGAATCGTAAAATGAATTGCGTAAACGGCAGGGAGAAAAAGCTACACATGAAGCTAAAGTAAATGAAAAATACGTCTATAAGTAAGATCATAAGTAAAATAATAATACATTTCAGATAAAAAAATAATAAAACAGTTCAGATAAAAAAAATAATAAAACATTTCAGATTCGGTAAAATAAAAAAATATTGAAACATTTTAGATTTTTATTTCATTTTATATAACTTGCAATGGAGTATCATAAAAAGTACAAATTGTAAAATCTGTCAGATCCTCTAGACGAGATGACCGTCACGCGTAGTGTGTATAGTTAGCTGCAAACTACATCTATACGCTACTCACTGTGAGTTGCTCGATCGCTGACTGTACGGGTAGTGACTAGCAGTTAAAAAATGACTAGTACAAGACACCAGCTAGATGATACTTCCAGAACTACTCTTCACATAGAGAATAAAATAAATGTATAGCTTGCCTGATCCTATCGACGAGTTGAATAGTGCTGTGAACAGCTCGCTGTCAGCTTATCTTAATACTTACTGCATCGTATAATGCATATAGTTTGCTGCAAATGGTAAGTATGCCACATACTGTGCGCAGTCCAGCGTTGTTTGTACTCTAAGTGTATAGATAATGTGTGAATAGATAGAATATGTGAATAGATAATGTGACCTGGCAATCTCTTTCGACGAAATTAACTAGTCTGTTAATGCTGATACTGGTACACTAATAGCGACACTGGGGGAGGTATAGTATACTGCAAAGTGTACTTTATAGCTCAGAGTATTGTGCCACCGATTGTAATAGTTATGCCTGACAGTTATTGAATTATTTAATTATTTTATTCGCAACGACAACGTAAGAGAGCGAGTAGGTATGAAAGAGAGTATTGGTGTGAAGATGCGAAAGGGAATGCTCCGATGGTTCGGACATGTGGAAAGAATGCCGAACGAACGTCTGGTTAAGAAGATATACAATGTGAAAGTGGAAGTATGTAGATACCGGGGGAGACCGAGACTCACCTACCGAGACCAGATTGGTCACGTACTGAAGGAAGGTGGAGTCAAGAGTCTCCGCAACCGGCGAGCGTGTATGAAGAGAATTATGAATGTTGAGGAAGCGAGTGAAGTATGCAAGGATAGAGTTCTCTGGCACTCTGTTCTCTCTTCCTACCCTGCAAGGGATATGGCGTGATGATATGTATGTATGTGTTATTGAATTATAACAGCAATAAGAATCACATTTGCAGCTTACAGAATAGCCTAATCTCTTAACACCATTTTGAATCATACTCTGTTGAGAATTGCATTTGTATGCCGCTAATTGAAGTGAAACTTCTAATGCGACTTCCAACAAGGTTGCGTTAAACGTTTAACGCAATGGCACTCGAACGCATGCGCGTAGTATACTTGTTACAGTCTAGCGCGAGCGTTAGCAACGAGTAGCGTCCAATATTTCAACGCAAGAGGGAGAGAGAAAGAAATATACACAAAGGTAGAAAGTAGGAGAGAGAAAGAGTGAGTCGGTAGATCCCAAGCACATGCGGTATTCTTCCTATGCAGCGAAGTAAACAGTGTGAGCGTCGTGAAATTAGCTGAAATACATACTTGTTCTATTTTAATTTATAATAATTATTTTCATAGGTTTAAGTTTTCGCTTCTGTCGGCAGTCCTCATGACTGCTTTGTGTTTTTTTTTATACGCATTTGATTTGCTTCTTTCGATTCGATTTTTGTTCGTTAAAAAAGTCAGAATACAATTTATCATACTATCCTTTCCATGGGTGTCGACCAAAGAGTAAAGCTATTAAACTGAAAAAGAGTGGCAACTCCATGATAAAATATGCATGTATGGAAGGTGCTGCTACCCAGAGTTTACGCGGTGAACTAAAGTTGAAGTGATATATATATATATACATATCTACATGTGTATGTGTAATTATATAGAATTTTCTTTTACTATGAAAGCTACCCTGAAATATAAAAAAAAACATATCAGCTGATAACGAAGCAATAATAATATCAGCTCAACAATGAAAATTGAGATAATTTTCAGAAAGTACATCAATAACCGTAAATAGATTGATGACAATAAGTACCTACGCTAGGAACAAACAATAATAATTCACAGTTGTCAAACGTTTGACATACAGGACAAAATGGCAGCAGTTAAGTTTGTACAAACAATCTGTAGGCGGCGCGACGGTCAGTAAAAATAAGTAATGTTTTAAGTGTGCCCCCCCAGGTGTCGACTAAGGGATATAATATGCACATAGTACTTGCATATATTGTGAAGAGTGGGTAGTTCAGGCACTGGCGAAGGTTTGTCGTTAGCGAACTTAGTCATTGCATACGTACTGCGAATACATGTCGTTTATTAAAAATTTCTTCTATTGGCAAGTTAATTGGAGACAATTATATTCTTAGCCGGAATTATATTCTGATTAAAGATGTTGCGGATGTGAAGTTTCGGATCTGGATACGGATATTAGAATGACAGTAGGTATATGGCTTTATACGAAATTATTCGAAACTTTTCAGTTTCAGATATATTTTCATTTCAAATATCCGACAATTACGTTTAGCACCATGACATCCCTAATTCTAATACCGTTGCCACACGGTGCCATTAAATAATATAAATAAAATAATAATAACACAATTGAAGGTTAATATATTTTTTTATTAAAACTTATTAAATTACATTTTAAATACGTAGTAGGTAAATAATTAAATTCTTATTATATTTTTTTTTAATTAAATTTTCTTATACGACTAACGAATGTATAACGTAACAAAAACGAAAGATATATATATAATCTTTCTTTTTAACATAATTAGAATGATTTAAAATTTTCATGTGAACAAAAGTTAACGAGGGAAAGAAGTTACGCGACTTCTCTTTCGTGTACTTGAGCGTATTCGTCACACACTTTTAATAAGTTTCAAATATTCGCTAGCCTTCTTAGAGAAGAGTGAGGCTAACGCACTTCTCGCTTTCTTAATAAATATGATCATCATCATTCTCCTACTCTTATCCCAATTACTTGGAGTCGATAAAATATGTACTCTTCTTTCATAGTACCTACATATTGTAAAAGTTATTGGCAATAGTTTTATGACCGGCCGCCTGCCACACGTCAACCCTCCTTGGCAATGTAATTGTTGACTAAACGTCATCAGATGGAATGAGCCCAGGTCGTTATAAGGCTCTTAGTCGTCTTTAACGACATCCACGAGCAAAGTAAGGGTTGGTAGTATTCGTAGCCGCTACCACACAATTGATTGATGTAGGTACATAATTGAAATGTTTACCTATAATACAAAAGTTTCACTTCTATAGTGTGTTTTTCCGACACCTTGGTTAATGTTTTTTATTTCTTTTACTGGAAAATTAACAAGCGGCCCACCTCATGGTAAGTCGCCTTTTACGAACTTCAATAATATTATTAGTAAGTAACTAATGTAAAGGTTTTCCGTGTGGTGACGGAGTAAGAATACAATTCACCACCCTCTATCTTACCCGTGGGTGATCGTACGAGACGATTAAGGGATATAAAATGCATATAACATCTATGCGAGAGAAGAAAAACTCGAAAGAAAACCCTATACCAACACGTCTGACCAGCGTGGTATAGTAGGTCAATTACCCTTCCATTATGGAGGAGGCCTGAGCCCAACAGTGGGACATATATGGGCTGAGATGAATGTAAAGGTGAGGTTTGTACCTCTGTTCGTCTTACTTACGGAACTAGCTACTGCATAGGTCGTGGTTTCTGAATATGCATGGTATTACCACGGCCGAGATCTGCTTGGCTGTGGTAATACTAAATAGACAAAGTCTATAGCTATTTCGGCGGACCATCACTACGGAGTCTTGTCTTCCATATTCCTACTACTATAGTAACATTATTATTATCAAAAACAATGCACTAACTGCTTTGACTGCACAGATGGCGTAATGGTTAAGATACCGACCTTCCGTGCCAGTGCCGGGTTTGATTCCCACGCAGGACAACACTTTGTGCGACCTACAGTGTTGATCTGAGTCTGGGTGTAATTTGACTGCGTTAATTGTAGGTTTGTAAAGTCCCCCATAATACAAGGATTATTTCCTTAGTGCAGGGTGGTGTTTTAAAAATAAAATGAAAATATAAAGAAAAATATTATTAAATAAATAGAGTAAGAATATGTCGTAAAAGACGACTAAGGGATTTTATATGTATATAACATCTATGAAAGAGAAGGTAAACTCGAAACAAAACCTTATACCAACACGTCTGACCAGCGTGGTATAATAGGTCAATTTCGCTCCTATCGTAGAGGAGTCTAGTATGGGACTTATAAGAGCCGAGACGATGGTGAAGCACATATGACGTAGATGTTTTAACTTGTGATATGAGTTCGATTCCCATGCAAGTCAAAATATTAGTGCGATGTTTTAACTGTTTGTTTGGTTCTGTTTTAGAGTCTTACATGCACCTAATGCTTATCAATTGTTTATACCGTTTAGCGCTGCTTAGTGGATTTATTTAATAACTAGCGTCTGCCCGCGGCTTCGCCCGCGTAAAAGGTTACTTTCCTAAAGTTTTCCATCCCCTATTTTTATTTTATTCTTAAGGGTTATTTTTAGGTAACAAAATTTTAATGTCATATTTATTTACATCTAATCCATAGCCTAAAAATAAGTTTAAAGCTTCTGCCTTTAAGAATGACGATACTTCCTTACAACTTTTCATCCCCCTTACAACTCTTTTTTGCATTAAAAACTAGCCTATGTCCTTTATCGGGCTCTAGACTATCTGTGTACCAAATTTCATTTAGATCGGTTCAGTAGTTTTGGCGTGAAAGAGCGACAGACAGACAGAGTTACTTTCGCATTTATAATATTAGTAAGGAAGTAAGAATTACAATGTGAACTCAAATTCGGTACAAATAATATTAATCACTCAAAATGGCTTTTCGTTAATTTTTTCAATCTAGCCATTTGACATTAGCCGTAGCGGCTCTGTCAATGTCAGTTTGATAATCTTCTTCATGAAATCTGTATCTAAATCTATCTTGGGACGCATTAATTATACCTAAATCTTCTATTTCTTTCGCTGTCATATCTTTATATCGTCTACCTTTCAAACCATCAGGGAGAAATTGTATTTGTGTGATATTTTGTTGGTCTTTTTTAAATTTCTCGCCATTCAATTCGTGCACCATAGAGTTTAGTGTTTGGTCTATGCCGCTATGGTCGGTGTTGCTAGGTTTTTTGTTTAAATATCCACCGTTTTTGAACGTGGAACCGGTAGCTTCGTTATCATCGTTCACAAAACCCTTGTTTGAGAACATTTGTAAGACACCTTTCTTCTTTGTCTGTAAAAAAACATGTAATATAATAGTTTTAAAAGTTTTTTTAAATTAGGATAGGTATGTTTTGTAATGTGTGTAGGTACAGTTATTAGGTAAGTTTTGGCGGTAACAATAATATGGCTCTCTTAAATTTTATTTTAAATGACTTCATTATCGTCATCATCCTCATCTCAACTCATATAATATGCTCCACTGATGGGCTAGAGTCTCCTCCATATCATCATTCACCTACTCTTATCCCAATTACTTGAGGTCGATACAATATGTACTCTTGTTTCATAGTACATATTGTAAAAGTTATTGGCAATAGTTTTATGACCGGCCGCTTGCCAGACGTCAACCATCCTTGGGAATGTAATTGTTTGCCAAACGGCATCAGATGGAGTTGGCCCAGGTCATCATAAGGCTCTTAGTCGCCTTTTACGACATCCACGAGCAAAGTAAGGGTTAGTAGTATTCGTAGTCGCCACCACACAGCACCTAGAGCCTCCTCCATAATAGGAGGAAATTTGACTATACTATTTCAAACTGATCCGTTTGGTGTAAGTTTTTGGAGTTTATTCCTTAAGAATCGATTGTCATATAAGGCGCCCGGTATGAGAAAAATTTGAGAAGTAAAATCTAGTGATCGAATGACCTCGTTACGTTTTTGGTGCGCAACCTATTCTGCGCACCTTTCACTTTCTGACGTGAGATAATACTTCACTGAACAGTTTTAATAAATGTAAATAAAAATATATGTATTATTTTTAGTCAAATGAGTTTTTTTTGCGCCTATTTTGATAATCGTACTTAAGGAGTAAACTCCAGTCGTGCGTCGGAGCTGAGACACACACTTTTTTATGTAAAGTTTTTCTTCTCTATAGATGTTGTAAGTATTTTATATCCCTTAGTCGTCTTTTACGACACTCATGGGTAAGTAGGGGATGATGAATTGTATTCTTACAGCGTCATCACACGGATAAATCGTCATCAGCCTGTAATTTTTGGACATAGGTAGATACTTTATCCTACTATGTCTGTCATTTGGTGACTTTATGGTTTAAACTAACCTCGTGTAATTTGTCAACTACCATATTATGTCCGGGGTTGACTCCTATCGTATTGATATCTTCTATACTGTTTGATTTCCGATAGGGACGTAATGCTGAAACAGCTCGCGATACTCCTACCTGGTAAATAATAAAAAAAGGTGATAAGGTCAAATAAGGTCCGACAGTGGTACAATATTCTCAGAAAATCGATGGTGGCAGTAGCAATGTGCTGTTGCGCTTAGTTTGTTGAGCGAGAGTTAGGGAAGCTTAACTTTCTCGGTGGGTTTTAGTTGATAGGCAGCGGCCTAACTGTACACTTGGTATTACAAAGGTCCCTGAGCGGCAGAATACTTACCATCAGGTGTGCTGCTTACTCGTTTTCCACTATAAGTATTTGTTTGCAGTAAAACTCTTTTGACATCATTACAGATGACGATTAAGTTAAATAAAGTCATAATACATACATATCATCACGCCATATCCCTTGCAGGGTAGGCAGAGAGAACAGAGTGCCAGAGAACTCTATCTCTGCATACTTCACTCGCTTCCTCAACATTCATAATTCTCTTCATAGACACACGCCGGTTTCGGAGACTCTTGACTCCACCTTCCTTCAGTACATGACCGTAGGTTAGTCTCGGTCTCCCCCGGTACCTACATCCTTCCACTTTCGCATTGTATATCTTCTTAACCAGACGTTCGTTCGGCATTCTTTCCACATGTCCGAACCATCGGAGCATTCCCTTTCGCATCTTTACACCAATATTCTCTTTCATACCTACTCGCTCTAAAGTCATAATGGTGTTTAAAAAAATATGTATCACAGTCATCTAACCCCTTTATGTCACGGTGTTGGGCTTGAGCTTCCTTCAATACAGATAAAACAAGTTTAGTATATTACCGGTCAGACGAGTTGGTATAGGATGTTTATTTCCAGTTTTCCTTCTTTTGCATAGATGTTATATGCATATTATATCACTTTTACGACGTCCACGGGCAATATAGATGGTGTTGAATCGTATTTTTACTCGTTCATACGCGGCAAGGAGAAAACCAAACTTCCTATTCTGTTTTATTATTGAAATGGCTGTTTTCCACCTTGCTTTTAAGATTTACCCATACACGAATGGTTAGGAAGAGAGTTTTATCTACTTACCTGTCCATGTCTGATCCTATGTTCCGTTATATCAGCTCCAAGTAGTTCCATGTAAGGGTCCATACGTATGGGTAGGATTTTGTCAATGATCCACAGCAATGCCATGGTGACAAGTAGACCCCACACCGCGAGGCAAAGTGCCATTAAGGACTGCACTCCTAAGAGGTACCAGCCACCACCTTGCAAGAAAAAGATTCCACTATTGAGGTATTTCACTGCGCACATGTATGATGGGTTCGATTTCCATTCAGAACAATACTTTGTGCGATTCACAAATAATTGTTTTGCGTGTGGCTGTAATTTGTGTCCGGTAATGATATCGTTGTAAAATCTCCCATAATAGAAGGATTATGATGTTATTAAAAAAATATATATAGGTACCTACCATAGACAAAGTGCATAAGTTTTGATTTATTCAAAAAGGAAAATTATATTAACTGAAAAAGAGTGGCAACTCGATGTTAAAATATGCATGTATGGAAAGTGCTGCTACCTGGAGCTTAGGCGATGAACTAAAGTTGAAGTAATATACCTACATATTAACTATGGAGGGTAAAAACTAAGGAGGACCATCTCAGTGTATTAAGAAGTGTCCAAAGAGTAAAGTTATTAAACTGAAAAAGAGTGGCAACTCCATGATAAAATATGCATGTATGGAAGGTGCTGCTACCCAGAGTTTACGCGGTGAACTAAAGTTGAAGTGATATATATACATATCTACATATGTATGTGTAATTATATAGAATTTTCTTTTACTATGAAAGCTACCCTGAAATATAAAAAAAACATATCAGCTGATAACGAAGCAATAATAATATCAGCTTAACAATGAAAATTGAGATAATTTTCAGAAAGTACATCAATAACCGTAAATAGATTGATGACAATAAGTACCTACGCTAGGAACAAAAAATAATAATTCTCAGTTGTCAAACGTTTGACATACAGGACAGAATGGCAGCCGTTAAGTTTGTACAAACAATCTGTAGGCGGCGCGACGGTCAGTAAAAATAAGTAATGTTTTAAGTGTGCCCCCCCAGGAAGTGTCCAATGAACGGGAGCAAATTAAGGTGGCGCTATAGTAGCAAGTGGAAGCATTTTAAAAAGAGCGCCACAAATTTCATAGGTTCATAGGTTATTATTTATCAAATCACAGTTGACTACGTAACTCAGCACACTTCACTCTGCTTATTACTGCTACATTCATATCATTTCCACTTGCTACACTAGCGCTATTTCGGTGAGTGTTCAAACAATAATTTGCTGTTTACAAGTGGACACTTTTTGGACTAATCCCCCATACAAGATGGTTTTCCTTAGTTTTTACCCTCCATAATATTAACCTACGTATCTACATGTGTATATATAATTATATACGATTTTTTTCACTATGAGAACCCTGAAATATAAAAAAAACCATATCAGCCGTTAACGAAACGGCAATAGTATAAACTTAACAATGAAAATTGAGATAATTTCCAGAAAGAACATCAATAACCGAAAATAGATTATTGACAATAAGTAGGTACATACGCTAAGAACAAAAAATAACAATTCTCAGTTGTCAAACTTTGGACAATCAGGACAAAATGGCAGCTATGTTTGTACATACAACCTGTAGGCGGCGCGACGATCAGTAAAAATAAGTAATGTTTTAACTGTGCCCCCCAGGATTTATTACCACTTCGTATATACCTATATTATTACTGCTTCAGCATACCAATAGGACTAGAGTGGTTTTTTTTCCATATGTCTACAGATTCTCGTGAATTTTGACGGGAATGTGAAAATTTCATGTGGCTCCTAAATTATATTCAAAACTTTAGCGTTTTATAGTGTTATATTAAATAACTAGCAGACCGGGCCACGCGTTGCTGTGGCTTAGGTAGCCTCAGTAACACTTTTTGTTTATTCTAACAAATTTTAGCTTATATGAAGCGTTTGTACATTTAACATAGCGCCATCAATTAAATACTTACTAAATCCAGTCAACAGATTCCGCCATCTTTTAAAATCCTTTGGATATAACATATGATTTTGACTATCAAATATTAGACAAATAATTTGCAATAAAATAAACAAAAACAAAAACAAGTTCTTGTATTCCGGATGTGCGTATATGTATATATATATATTATATACCTTTGAACAATCCAGATCGCCCGTTCGTAGTCTCCATTGGTATCGGGTTGTCAGCAAACAAACCGACAGCTATCACACCTATGGACAATTATAATAATAATGATAAGCACAGATGGCGTAGTGATTAATACCAATCTATCGTGCCTGCGTCACGGATTCAATTCCCATGCAATACATTGTGCGATTCACAAATTGTTCTGGGTTTGGTTGTAATTTGAGTCCGTCAAATTATAGTTTTGTAAAGTCCGCCGCAATATAAGGATTATTATATTTGTACAATAAAGGGTTTTATTATTATTATATTTGTACAGAGTGATGATTAAAAAAAGAAAGTAAACTCGAAATAAAAAGCTTTTTTTTGGAAACAATACAAAACTTGCAAAGGGACATACCGTCTTTTACGATTCACATATGTTTTAAAGAAATAATATTCATATTCCGATACCTCAATGAAAGCAGTTGTTACATACAATAACAAGGGATATTAAACTCACCCCAAATCCCGCATGCACCATGAACAGCTGAAGCTCCAACAGGATCATCGACACCCATTAAGTCGAATAGCGGTGCAGCTCCCGATACTATGGCGCCTCCAATCAACCCTATCACTAAAGATTCCCATGCTCGGTACAAGAAACAGCCAGCTGAAACAATATTAGTTTAAGATTTCTTCCTTACTTTTTTACCATACATTAACTTATCTTTGCTCCTGTGTCTGGGAGGCGTTCCTGTTGCTCCTCAATTTATGTTGGAGCTCGGGAATTATTTGCCAGGGACTGGAATGGCGCAGTCATCGTGCCTTTGTTTAAAAACAAGGGTTCACGTTATGACTGCGCAAATTACTTGAATATATTTATTAAATGACTGAGCCATAAGCTTGACCAGTTTGGCAGCAAAAGTGTATGGTAAAATGATTGAAAGGAAAATGAGGATGGTGTCCGATGGTTTACTGTGTGAGACACATGGAGGTTTCAGGAGTGGAAGGGGATGCATGGATCAAGTGTTCTCTCTGGGCAATTTGGGACAAGGAACTTTGGGACATTTTACCGGAGTATGGTATTAACGGTAAACTGCTGCAGGCTGTGCATTCCAGTTACATGGGCTGTAGAGCCTGTGTGCGGCTGGATGATGGAATGTCGCCTTGGTTTGACGTCAATATCGGCGTTAAGCAGGGGTACGTTCTATCAGCCAGACTGTTTATCATATATCTGGATAAATGTCTCCAAAGGTTGAACGATATGAATGTGGGAGTCCAGATGGGCGACTCAGTGGTCACTGCTCTGCTCTAAGCAGATGATGCGGTCCTGCTGGCACAGTCAGCGACTTACCTGCAGACCCTAGTCGACACAATGACAGAAAATTGTAAGAAAAGGGGTCTACGCGTGAATGTGAACAAAACCAAAATAATGGTCTTTGAAAGAGATGAAGGCAGAACAGATGTAAGAGTAACAATAGGTAATGATGTACTAGAGCAAATGGATGAATTTATATATCTTGGATGTGGATTTAACCGAGATGGAAGGTACACCACTGATATAGAGCGAAGAGTGAATGCGGGAAATAGAGTGAATGAAGCGTTGGGGCAACTTCTCGGTAGCCGCCACCTCAGCCAGAAGGCACGTGTAGAAATACATAACGCAGTGCTTGTCCCAACATTACTGTATGGAAGCGAGGGTTGGATATGCAGAAAAGAGTATGAAAGTAAAATTAATGCGGATAATCTGTGGAGTTAGTCTGATCGATCGCATTCGTAACGACGACGTAAGAGAGCGAGTAGGTATGAAAGAGAGTATCGGTGTAAAGATGCGAAAGGGAATGCTCCGATGGTTCGGACATGTGGAAAGAATGCCGAACGAACGTCTGGTTAAGAAGATATACAATGCGAAAGTGGAAGGAAGAAGGAAGGAAGGAAAGTGGTAGGTACCGGGGGAGACCGAGCCTAACCTACCTAGACCAGATCGGTCATGTACTGAAGGAAGGTGGAGTCAAGAGCCTCCGAAACCGGCGAGCGTGTATGAAGAGAATTATGAATGTTGAGGAAGCGAGTGAAGTATGCAAGGATAGAGTTCTTTGGCACTCTGTTCTCTTTGCCTACGCTGATATGGCGTGATTATATGTATGTATGTAACTTATCGAAGTCTTGTATAATAATATTTCTATCTTAGAAGGTTCACGTAAATAGGGAAGAGGTGATGATATATTGTATACCTAATTCATCATCACGCGGATAATGATGATGATGATGATGAGCATTATAATCGCAATTCAAATACGTCTGACTGTTGAAATCGAGTGTTTTTCACAATAAGGGTGATTAGATAGGTTGAGATAGCGTTTTATTTTTCCTTCTCTTGCATAGATTTTATTTGCGTATTATATCCTTTAGTTGTCTTTTATAACATTCACAGGCAAGATAGGGGGTGGTGAATTATATTCCTTCTCGGTCCCTATAGGATAGTGATAATAATGGTTTAGATGATAGTTTTACGAGGTGACGAAAGTAACGACCCGAGGATACTTTAGATAGTTTTCAAAAAATATTATCCTGAAAGTTCTGGTAAAGATAACGGGACATACATATTAAATAATCATATTGCCATTGGTCCTTGATAAATTTGTAAAAATTTCATATGAATTCGACGTTTTCAAATGCTCAAATGACAAGATTCAGAAGTGATAAAAAATTTGCAATAAAAGCACATATTACCTGTAATTGAGACAAGTGATCCTAGAACGCTGTTGATCAAGTCCATTACATCTGCTTTTCCTTTGTTCTTGATTAGCGTAAACCTGGCAGATGAAGAATAATATTCTTATTTATATTTTTGTTTATTTTTCAGCTTATACATTCGTGCGTCCTACTTATTGGGTATCGATCTCCTCCACGGTAAGAGTAAAATTAATGTACTCATCAAAGCATTTCTCTCTTCTCAAATAGTCCATTGAAATGTTTCATTTTTTTGGCCTAACCTTGCGTTTTTCAAAGTACGCAAGTTTATTATTAAGTTGTGTGGGGCATGCCAGTAAAAGCTTAACCCCAAGTTTGTGGGGTTGCAACCCTTGTCCCGCGGCCGCCATATTGGTAGAAGTGGTGCAAATGCCTTTTTCGCCATATTATTATTTGAAACTATTAATTTGTTAAAAAAATTGTAAAGACACAATTTGTAGCAAATTGCTTTGTCTAAAATTTTTTTTATATAATTTTTTTCAATAAAATTCAAAATAAAAAGTTTTTAACAAAAATATAGGAAATGTTCTCAACAAATTTTCGTTATGGTTACATACATTTTTTTATTTATTATTTTACGACAAAATGACATCAGATCTTATGGAGGGTTTTTTGACAAACATTTTGACCTATATTTTTTACGATTTTGTGTATTTACGCGGGTTTTAGAGCGCTCCAAAGTTCACCGGGCTCCTTCTCCTCGTAAGAATCCAACGACAACGATACGTTAGCTTTATTTTTATATTATTTTTTTACATAGTTTTCTATTTTTGTACTTAGTTATCTATGTTACTACTAAGTTATTATTATTTTTTACAATAATTTTTATTGAGAATGTACATTGACTGCACAGATGGTGTAACGTAATGGTTAAGATACCGACCTTCCGTGCTAGTGCTGTGGGTTCGATTCCCACGCAGGACAATAGATCCGCCAACGATTGTATTAATTGATTGAAAAACGCAAGGTTCAATGTAACTTTTCTATGGACTAATAGACGTTCCTATGCTGCGGTTAGAACCACCTTCACCTTAGGAGGGAAATTGGCCATAGTATACAATGCTGTTATACGATAACGAATCGGAAGATGCAGCGCAAACACAAATTCGTCGTCATGTAGAACTCACATTTATGGGCAAGTGCGCCAAAATATCACTATATACTGTTCGAACCGTCGTTGAACCGGAGGCTCGAACTCTAAGTTTGGGCCGCCGGTTCTCTCGCTGACAGAACAAAGTGATTTAGCAAATTATTATTCAGACATAGATTGCAGACAGAATATTGTCAACATCGTGACCCTATTACTCTCATTATGGGCGCTACGCAGCCATTTGCCTCTGCATATGGTATTTCAGAGGTCCTTGATAGTCCATGAGCGGACGTTACAATTACTATTAGGTCCTTACATATGAAATTGGCTTTTTGTACGGGCGGAATATAAAGACAATTTTTTTTTTGTAAAATATATTAAATTAATCTAAGTATGCACGATTGTTATCTATGTACTTTTGCCTTTACTAAAAAAACCATGGGGCGAGAATCAATAAACTCTTTGAAGGCGGTATGAACTGCCGCATCGGAGTTGAACTTTTTTTCTTGTAAGACACATACATACACATACATATCATCACGCCATATCCCTTGCAGGGTAGGCAGAGAGAACAGAGTGCCAGAGAACTCTATCTCTGCATACTTCACTCGCTTCCTCAACATTCATAATTCTCTTCATACACGCTCGCCGGTTTCGGAGACTCTTGACTCCACCTTCCTTCAGTACATGACCGATCTGGTCTAGGTAGGTTAGTCTCGGTCTCCCTCGGTACCTACATCCTTCCACTTTCGCATTGTGTATCTTCTTAACCAGGCGTTCGTTCGGCATTCTTTCCACATGTCCGAACCATCGGAGCATTCCCTTTCGCATCTTTACACCAATACTCTCTTTCATACCTACTCGCTCTCTTACGTTGTCGTTACGAATGCGGTCGGTCAGCCTAACTCCACAGATTTTCCGCAGAGATCGCATTTCGACCGCATTAATTTTACTATCATACTCTTTTCTGCATACCCAACTCTCGCTTCCATACAGTAATGTTGGGACAAGCACTGCGTTATGTATTGCTACACGTGCTTTCTGGCTCAGGTGGTGGCTGCCGAGAAGTTGCCCCAACGCTCCGTTCACTCTATTTCCCGCATTCACTCTTCGCTCTATATCAGTGGTGTACCTTCCATCTCGGCTAAATCCACATCCAAGATATACAAATTCATCCACTTGCTCTAGTACATCATTACCTATTGTTACTCTTACATCTGTTCTGGTTTTATCTCTTTCAAAGACCATTATTTTGGTTTTGCTCACATTCACGCGTAGACCCCTTTTCTTACAATCTTCTGTCATTGTGTCGACTAGGGTCTGCAGGTCAGTCGCTGACTGTGCCAGCAGGACTGCATCATCTGCATAAAGCAGAGCAGTGACCACTGAGTCGCCCATCTGGACTCCCACATTCATATCGTTCAACCTTTGGAGACATTTATCCAGATATATGATAAACAGCCTGGCTGACAGAACGCACCCCTGATTAACGCCGATATTGACGTCAAACCAAGGCGACATTCCATCATCCAGCCGCACACAGGCTCTACAGCCCATGTAACTGGACTGCACAGCCTGTAGCAGTTTACCGCTAATACCATACTCCGGTAAAATGTCCCAAAGTTCCTTTCGTACAACCGTGTCAAATGCTCTCTCCAGATCCACAAAACTGCAGAAAACCCTCTGACCTAGAGCCAGATGCTTCTCCACAATGTTGTGCAAAGAGAACACTTGATCCATGCATCCCCTTCCACTCCTGATACCTCCTTGTGTCTCACACAGTAAACCATCGGACACCATCCTCATTCTCCTTTCAATAATTTTTCCATACACTTTTGCTGCCAAACTGGTCAAGCTTATGGCTCTATTATATATTCTTGTAAGAAGTTGTCTGAATTCCGGAAAAAATCGTAATCTGTTTGAGCAAGGTCCGGGAGTACGGTGGATGTCGCAGACATTCCAATTGTACCTCATTTAACTTAGTGATTGTTTATTGTTCAGTGAGTGATCTTGCGTTGTCGTGAAACAGCAATGGCCTAGAGCGTTTGACCAATCTCGGTTGTTTAGCAGCTAGTTCTTCCTTCATGGTTTGCAGTTGCTGACAATAGATATCTGCCGTAATCGTTTGGCCAGATTTTAGAAAGCTGTAGTGAACGAGACCAGCGCTAGTCCATCAAATACTCACAAGTAACTTTTTCTGAGTCAATTTTCGTTTAGGGCAGGCTTTGGCTGGGTCTTCAGGGTTCAGCCATTGCGACGAGCGCTTCCAATTATCGTACAGTATCCACTTTTCATCACAAGTAATGATTCGATTTAAAATTCCTTCATTATTGTGTCGTTTGAGCAAAGTAACACAATACTTGATGCGTATTTGCAAGTTCGATTCAATTCATGAGGTACCCATCGTTCAAGTTTTTTTACTTTCCCGATTTGCTTCAAGTGGATTAATACAGTTTTGTCATTTAACCCGAAGCCTGCAGCTACCTCTAAAGTGGTTTGTGATGGATCCGCTTCCAAAATAGCCTTTAATTCTTCATTATCCACTTTGGTCTCCGGCCGTCCACGGGGCTGGTTCTGAAGGTCGAAATATCCAGAACGAAAACGTTGAAATCAAAACCATACCATGCTTTCTTCTGCCACACCAGCTTCGTACACATCATTAATCCTTTGAGCTGTTTCTGCGGCACTGGTGCCACGGTAGAACTCGTACTCGTAAATATTCCGATATTTCATGTTTGTCATTGTGCAGTAATAAGCGACGCCAAAGAAAAAATAATGAGAATAAACAAATGAATGACTGTTTTCAAAACACAAATGTACCAGCTAAATGAATTTATTAATTTAATTTGGCATTCTTAACCAAAGAGAAGATATTTCAGATCAAAGTGGTCAGTACGCTAATTTCATATGTAAGGAATAATATTTATATTTCCGATTGCTCATAATATACCTACCTCTAATTACTTCTTTGGAGAAATAGGCATGAAATTAGAAGAAGTGTTACAAGCTTTTACTCTGGTCTCCACTAATAAGTGGCAACAAAAATAAGCAACGGCTTTTTTAGGATTATATTTCTATATCGATGGTTTACTGTGTGAGACACAAGGAGATTTCAGGAGTGGAAGGGGATGCATGGATCAAGTGTTCTCTCTGCGCAACATTGTGGAGAAGCATCTGGCTCTAGGTCAGAGGGTTTTCTGCAGTTTTGTGGATCTGGAGAGAGCATTTGACACGGTTGTACGAAAGGAACTTTGGGACATTTTACCGGAGTATGGTATTAACGGTAAACTGCTACAGGCTGTGCAGTCCAGTTACATGGGCTGTAGAGCCTGTGTGCGGCTGGATGATGGAATGTCGCCTTGGTTTGACGTCAATATTGGCGTTAAGCAGGGGTGCGTTCTGTCAGCCAGGCTGTTTATCATATATCTGGATAAATGTCTCCAAAGGTTGAACGATATGAATGTGGGAGTCCAGATGGGCGACTCAGTGGTCACTGCTCTGCTCTATGCAGATGATGCAGTCCTGCTGGCATAGTCAGCGACTGACCTGCAGACCCTAGTCGACACAATGACAGAAGATTGTAAGAAAAGGGGTCTACGCGTGAATGTGAGCAAAACCAAAATAATGGTCTTTGAAAGAGATAAAACCAGAACAGATGTAAGAGTAACAATAGGTAAATAATGATGTACTAGAGCAAGTGGATGAATTTGTATATCTTGGATGTGGATTTAGTCGAGATGGAAGGTACACCACTGATATAGAGCGAAGAGTGAATGCGGGAAATAGAGTGAACGGAGCGTTGGGGCAACTTCTCGGCAGCCACCACCTCAGCCAGAAGGCACGTGTAGCAATACATAACGCAGTGCTTGTCCCAACATTACTGTGTGGAAGCGAGAGTTGGGTATGCAGAAAAGAGTATGATAGTAAAATTAATGCGGTCGAAATGCGATATCTGCGGAAAATCTGTGGAGTTAGACTGACCGACCGCATTCGTAACGACGACGTAAGAGAGCGAGTAGGTATGAAAGAGAGTATTGGTGCAAAGATGCGAAAGGGAATGCTCCGATGGTTCGGACATGTGGAAAGAATGCCGAACGAACGTCTGGTTAAGAAGATATACAATGCGAAAGTGGAAGGATGTAGGTACCGAGGGAGACCGAGACTAACCTACCTAGACCAGATCGGTCATGTACTGAAGGAAGGTGGAGTCAAGAGTCTCCGAAACCGGCGAGCGTGTATGAAGAGAATTATGAATGTTGAGGAAGCGAGTGAAGTATGCAGAGATAGAGTTCTCTGGCACTCTGTTCTCTCTGCCTACCCTACAAGGGATATGGCGTGATGATATGTATGTATGTATATTTCTATACAAACTTTGAATTTCTATTACTTCAGAAAATCACTTACAGTAAGCCAAATAAGCCACCACCGAAGGAGCCCATCATAGTCATGACGGCAGCACGTGCCGCGTACTGCCATTTCGCACCGCTTACCTGCAAAGAAAATCAAATAATTCATCCTATGTTTCTTATTAGAATCCTAATCTAGAGGAGCTCTATCAGAAACATGCATAACTAATGTGACGTTCTTTTGTATTCATTGTTTTAGAGTGTTATATCGAATTATATTTGTTGATATTTTATATAATTCAACATGGAGAAAGTGCTAAAGTGTAGGAAACATAAAAGTGATTTATGTATATATCCAAGGTCTATAAAATTTTCTCAGAGCAATCGTAACTTGATTGTCAACGCTTACTTAAAGGTAACGACATGACTTACTGACGAACAGTGATTATGAACAAGTACCTACTACATATGAATAAGGGGACGTCCATTAATCACGTTTTTTAACCCCCGTCCCCCTTGGTGATACGTGGTGAGGTTTAAGACTATGACCCCCCTCCCCCACCAACATCACGTGAATCTTTAGTACCTACATAGAAGTAGCCTACGGCTCATTATATTCTTGGCTTTTTTACACTTCGCAAAAAGGTCTTTATACCGATCACCTACTTTAAACGACTTCGTTCGTTGTCTGGCAACGGCTTTTCAGTTTAGAAATCTCAGCGTTTGACGAAAAAATAAATACACGTAATATCTTACTACACCCCCCACTCCCTTTCGTGATTTTTGTTAAACCCCTCCCCCTTTCAAACCTCACGTGATTAATGGACGGCCCCCTAAGTCAATTGTTTTGCTATAAGTTATGAAGAAAATTCTATAAAACATGGTTATAATATTCAGATTGTTAAATTAACGATCTATTTGTCCGAGAACTTCATTGAATCTAATTGTCAAGTGGCAGTCATTGTCTTATATTTTAAATGAAAACGTGCGTAAAATAAATAAAAAACTGAACTATAATAAGCAATTGTTCAGAAATAACAATAGAATGAAAATTAAAGAAAATATTTCAGCGTGATTTTAAAGACGTTTTTGTTTTCAATTTGGTGAACACGTGTTGTAAATTGTTGTTTTAAATCAGTATATGTCCGTAAAAACTCACGTTTTCTTTTTAATGAAATTACAAAACTAGAATAGCGTAAACGCGGGAATATTTAGATACGGCTAATAAATAATTTATTCTTCTCAGTGCATATAGAACTCACTGCTGAGTTCAGGCCACTTCTATATTGTGAGATATTTCACATAAAACAATACCGATACTTGTGGAGTATCACGCGTTCTGATACCAGTTCTGATATGTTCGCTTGCATTGATTTACCTTGCTTATGTAACATTGCGATGGATAGTCCGGATAATCGCGAATAATCGTATAATTGAGGGCCGGATAATACCTACCGAAGACAAAGATCGGGTACCGGTGCCCCGCTCGCACGGCGAAGAGAGGTGTTTGCAGGGTGGGTCTATGGGGTTGCGCGCCGCCCCGCACCGATTCGGCGGGGCGCGACCATGTCCATAGCCCACCGCAAAAAAAGGCCCGGATAATACACTGTATACTAATAAAACTGACAAATAATACAATGTTATCTAATTTGAGTTTTTGGCGGGAATTAAATGGTAAAATGTTTCTTTATCAATTCTTTTTGGCTATTTCTGTTCAATTTATGCTTAACATGGACAGTAATTGTTGTAAGTTCATCATGGATTTTGACTTTAACATGAGTTTAATAAATGACAATTAAGTTGATATTTTAGTAAAAGTTTCTAGAACATTCTATTGACGGTTTACTTGTGGAGCTAAATGAATAATTGGCTTAAAAATGTTTGCAACCGGGTCTTTGTGATCGTTTAAAATATGAGTAATTGGCTGTGCTTGAGTGGATAGATTATCTATGTAATGTTATTATTTTTTTAATACTCGATCATCCCGTGGCTATAAAAATAATAATATCAACGCTACATAATAAAATCCACAATTAAATTTTACAGCGTTCATGGCCACGAGAGGATTAAGATGTCTCACATCCAACTTGATCCAATAAGTCATCTTTATTACAGAGATTTATATCTACCAGCTACATTATTAGTAATTAAATTTTAATCCAAATTTTTAATACAAATTTATTACCAGTACAAAAAAGAAAATAATCATATTGATCAGATATTTAGGAAATTGAAATGCGACCATTTTGACAAAATATTTTTCAACCAAAAAAGAGTAAGAATTTTTTATATACATATAATGGAAACATAAAAAATAGAAAGAGAGATAGAAAGAAATAAAATGCATTTATCCGGTGGAAGACATGCTAAAGATAGTAGAAAAATTATACTTCATAGAAAAGAAAAAAAATACAATAAGAATTATAAATATGAAGGATCAGTTTGCTGACAGAAAAATAAATAATATAAACAAAAAAATATAACCAAAAAGAATAAGCAATTTCTTCTATAATAGGTAGGTATACTATATAGTATATACTTATGTTCATAAGTATAAAATAATTTGGAAAATCTAAAAGTGCACGCCTCATAATTTTTATATTTTTTATCATTTACGATAGTGACAAATAAGTCAATGCCATAAATGAAAATGGAAGAAAAAAAATACTTTTGAAATTTCGTGCCATTCTCGACGTAGTGCTAAACATGTATATACTGTATGGGATTTGTTTCCTTTGCCTGTCCGAATGGACGAACAAAAAAATGTAAACGAACTCAATTTTCATAAGATATATATACACTAAAGACTAAGCAGTTTAGTTTTTTATTAATTGCAATTAAACGACAAAGAATTACCAAGCCATTTTCGAAAAGAAAAAGCGTTGCGATTATGAAGTTTTTATAAAAGAAAAACTTCGATACATTAATTTTTACGGTCGTGAGAGTGCCAGATCCTTACGGAAACATCCGAACATACTCGAATATTTTTTTAATCAACTTTTTTCTTACTTTAAACAAAATAATTGCTTTTTAAAAATATCAAATGCGAATATGTGTATGATAATATGTGTGATAATATGGTATAAGTGCAGCGTGAGAAAAATACAGCCATTTTTAGTTTTGAAAAGTCTTTGATTTTCATATATCGAGAGTAGAGCATCAACTCAACGTTTCGCTTATTAGGCGTAATATATCAAGAACCGTAATGACAACCACTTCTTTTATTGAAGTCGGTTAAAAAGGCAAACAATTAAAAATCTTCAAAACACAAAGACAATCTATGAATAAAAATAAAATGAAATACACTAGAACTCTACCAGAATAGATAATTAAAGTTAATTCAATCACAAATGACCGCCATTTTCTTTAATTTTACAAAATGCCCGTCATTTACATAGCAATTCGTACTAAATCATTGTGAATTATGGACACGACGGTGAATTATTTAGATAATAGATTCATGAGTTACGCTTAGTAGAATGAAATTGAAACTTTGACTAATTATATGAATGATTTACTATTCAAGTAAACCGAAACGATTGTTTGCGAGAGAGATACCTATACCTATGTGCATAGCATATATATGCTATGCCGGCGGCTTTTCCGTGTGATGACGTAATAATAATACAATTCACCACCCCCTATCTTGCCTGTCTGCCTGTATTCCTAATGTCATTAAAAAAATTAATGATGATTAATGATGATTACTAATTTTGGATATTTATAAAAAAAAAATAAAGAAGATATACAATGCGAAAGTGGAAGGATGTAGGTACCGGGGGAGACCGAGACTAACTTACATAGACCAGATTGGTCACGTACTGAAGGAAGGTGGAGTCAAAAGTCTCCGAAACCGGCGAGCGTGTATGAAGAGAATTATGAATGTTGAGGAAGCGAGTGAAGTATGCAAGGATAGAGTTCTCTGGCACTCTGTTCTCTCTGCATACCCTGCAAGGAATATGGTGTGATGATATGTATGTATGTATGTATTTTTTTTGCAATTATTTCAATATATCTAATAAGAAATTCGCCAATGCGCCGAAGCGCGCTTCAAAATGCAGCCAAAAATTAAAAAAATAATCGACATATAAACACTTTTTGACATTTTTTTCAGATGATCCAGTAACGAGTTTTGTAATTGATCGTACAACTTTTCTTCGAAGCGTCTCGGGAGATTCGCTGTCACGGACTTATTCATTGATATTTTTAATAGAAAATTAAAAAAAATATATACTTCAGATATTGCACTATAATGTGTCATCATCATTCTCCTACTCTTATCCCAATTACTTGGGGTCGATACAATATGTACTTTTCTTACATAGTACATGTTGTAAAAGTTTTACGACCGACCGCCCGCCAGACGTGGTAGGTATAGTAGTGATACGACCACGCTGTTGACAGTTTTCTGACTACAGCCGCGGGCCGGTCCGTCCGGAGTAGCACCACACTCTCGCAGAAGATCGACGTCTGAGCAATGGCAATGTGCTGTTGTGCTTCGTTCGGTGAGCGAGAGAGCCGGAAGCCCAACTGGGTGGGTTTGGGATTTATATTGATAGGCAGCGGCCTAGCCCTTGGTATTGCAAAGGTCCATGGGCGGCAGTGACACTTACCATCAGGTGTGCTGTTTGCTCATTTGCCACCAAGAGCAATAAAAAAAAAGACGTCAACCCTCCTTGGGAATGCAATCGTTGACCAAACGGCATCAGATTGAGTTGGCTCAGGTCGTTATAAGGCTCTTAGTCGTCTTTTACGACATCCACGAGCAAAGTAAGGTTTGGTAGTATTCATAGCCGCTACCACACAGCTGCACTATAACGTGTACCTACATGAAATAAATAAACCAACATTATCCATATCTCCAAAACTTATTTACAGATTTTCGCGCGCTCCGTCTAGATACCGCACTACCTAAAAAGAATAATAATAATGTGTATAAGCTATTTTGCAAGAATTTGCTATTTGCATGAAAATTGTGTTACCAACTGCTTAACTGTACCCTATTTATGTTTTTTTTTTAGGAAAAATGGTATGAGTAGGTATGTGTTCTTCGTTTTTAATAGTTATAAAATATAAAAAAATATTATATATGTATTTCTGAATTATGTATTTATATACATATGTACTGAAATATAAATAACATACTTTCACAAAAATCATTGTCTAATTCATTATGCACATTTAACGCTAAGTTTAAAATTAAAATATTTACAGAAAAATAAAAGAAAATAGGATAAGGAATAAAATAAAAGAAAAATAAAAGGCGCAATCAGGCATCGAAAAATTCATCATATAATAATGTTCATAGACAAGAAGTAACTATTAATATGTTTATATACATGAGTGGTAAAAGATTGTATATATTGAAGGTCATTATAGTTATTGGTCATAGGAAACCATTCAAAATATAATAAAAAGCGATTAGCTACATACTAAACTTCAACAAAATTAGTGTACACTGTCCATTACGTCATCAGACGTCATTAATGATATTAGAACATTTGAATAATATTACAAAGATCACCATTAAATCAAAAATAATTTATATTTTAAAATATAATGTTAGAGAAGGAAAACTCGAAATACAAACCTATACCAATAAATTGAGTGAGATATAATTATGAGCTGAGATGATGATTATAAAATATACCTAATAATAGTAATGTCACATACAATATGCAAGCTTTTTTTTTGGATTCGCGGCAACACTGAATGGCGTCGTTAATATTTTGTTACTTATTTGTGAATCGTGTTATTTTATGTTTAATACAATATTTAATGATTTTTATGCTGTGTGGTAGCGGCTTCGAATACTATCAACCATTACTTTGCTCGTGGATGTCATAAGAGATAACTAAGAGCCTTATAACGACCCAGGCCAACTCCATCTGATAACGTGTTGAGAGCCCTCAGCGCTCACCCACAGTCCGGGTAAAGTTGTCATAGCCATTTGAGGCTAACAACTAAGACACAAAAAAAAATAATCGATCTGATGCCATTTGGTCAACAATTACATTCCCAAGGAGGGTTGACGTCAGGCAGGAGGCCGGTCATAAAACTATTGTCAATAACTTCTACAATATGTACTATGAAAGAAGAGTACATATTGTATCGACCCCAAGTAATAGGGATAAGAGTAGGAGAATGAATGAATACAATACTTAATGATGATATGTGAACCGTCGACTGCCTTTCTTATTCGTGAGCGACGCAAAGGAGTGGTATTGTGTTTAACAGTCTATGTATGTTTGTATGTTCCTTTGAAGCACTATACAAACCAAACGCCTAAGCCGATTTTTATGATTCACAAATCACAAGTCAATCGATTCCTCTTAGTCCGGCGAGTATCACTAAAGATATGACGTTAGTGAAAATTCAATATGGCGACTACTGGACGCCATATTGTGAAAATGAAAAAAATAAAAGTCAACAAACTATATCAAGTGGGGTATCGTTGAATAGGTATTAAATACATAGTTTCATTACGTAAACTGGGTTCGAGGCAAAATGCTAAAGCATTATGATAAAATTTAATATAACATTTAAGACGCCTATCTCATTTGATGCTTATTACAAGTAGAGGTATATTGATCTATGCTTACAAGGAGACTGGTTTGGTATGAGTACACCGATTTCGGAGTAATTTTCATCGTCGCATTTAATAAATACGTCAACGGTATCTTGTTACAGCGCTGGAAGACCTATCAATAATCTGAACTACGAATTAAAAATCCTAAAAAAATTGACTTTTTGTGCTTTTAAAATTTGCCTTTAAAAATATCTAAGATAACACGATATATTATCGTGTCTTTAAATTTACAACCGCATATAATATTAATGAATACAAAGTTTTTAAATGTGTGTGTAAAATTTTATCATTGGAACGTGTCTGTGACTCGTTGACATTGTTGACGAAGGTGAGGTAAAAAAAAAACGCTATTGGCGCGAATACTTTGTTAAATAAATTACATTAGTATTTTTTTTATTGCTGTTGGTGGCAAACGAGCACACCATGCCGTTTCTTAGATTCTGAATAATATACAAAAATTGCTCGATTTATGATATTATTATTTAGCTTTCTTTAAAAAATACACGACCCTGCATTAAGTAAATAATCTTTGTATTGCGAGGGACTTTACAAGCATGCAATTAACGTAGACAAATTACACCATTTTTTTTTGCGGTGGACTATGGATGCGTCTGGCCCCGTCAAATCGGTCCGGGGTGAAGGAAGAGACGGCGCGTGACCCCATAGACCCACCATGCAAACTCCTCTTTTCGCCGTGTGAGCGGGCCACCGGTACCCGATTTTTGTCTTCGGTGGCTAGACAAATTACACCCAGACTCAGAACACTTTGTGGATCGTACAAAGTATTGTCCTGCGTGGGAATCAAACCCATGGAATGGAACTGGCACGGAAGGTCAGTATCTTAACTACTAGACCATCTGTATTGTCTGTAGTCTGTACAGTCAATCTATATCTTTACATAATATAAAACAAAGTCGCCGCCATTGTCTGTACGCTTAGATCATATAAATTACGAAACGGATTTTAATGTAGTTTTCGTCAATAGACAGAGTGATTTAAGACAAATGATTATATGTGTATTATTACTCGTATATACATATTATAGTAGAGAAAATTCTAGGATTTAACAGATTTGTAACGTGATGTTGTAAAAAACATATTTTTATGCGATCACATTGCAAACATTGGCTAAATCTTACCGAATATATTAAAATAATTTATTACCAAATAGAATATCTTTAAGCTGTCAACAAAAAAGTTTGCGATGGTATATATGTTATTTAGTGTATTACCATGTTAGTTATTACTAAAAAAATATTACGTTATTTATGAAGCTATTTTAAACAATACCTACTTATATTATTAATTATAATTAATTACATCAGATACGTGGTGCATTAAATGTAGATCAATATTGGCATTTACATTATATCATTAAAATCTATATTTTAGGAGTTATCAGAGATTTAATAAGCGGGGTCATAGCAAGCGAAACTGATACGAAGTGAGAGCGGCCCGCTAGTTCCTCTTCTTCTTTTTATGTATTGGCAATCAGCTACTTATACGAACCATTGTTGCTAGTATCGAGTTATAATTATCTTCACGTTCTTAGTCTCTTCAGGTCAGTCATTGTCTGTCAGTAAGTCATATCTTCGCCATCAATGGTGCTATGGCCACACTGTTAATGATATCTTGTGGGAATTCTGATGGAAAACGTTGTAAAGCACTTGTATATGATATTAACTACATCCCAGCAGTTCCGTCACATCACATTACATAAAGTGTCATCAAAATTATCTAATATAAAACGTTAAAACACTAAGATATAGAATATAATACAAGAGCACTACATGACGTTTTAAATTCCCGCTAAAAGTCCGGGCCGCTAGTTAAATATTAAAATCATTTGGGCAAAAAAAAACAAAAAAAAAATTCGCTTCGTAATTGGGTTTTATAAATAATTAAGCATATTAAATGCTAAATTTCAGTAATTTAAATAACAAGGTTGTGTCATCGTTTAATACAATTCTAACTGCAAAGTTTGAAGTATTAAGCCTATAACAATGTGTAAACATTGTCGGATAGATGGCATACCGTCACCTTAAAACGTAAATATGATACGAAGCGAAATTTGCATGTCCTACAATAAGTCACGGTGGTGTAGTGGTAGCACGATTGGGCCGGTATCCCAATAGGCGCGGGTTCGAATCCCGCTTGTGACATCATTTTTCGCTTCGTAATCGGGTTTTATAAATAATTAAGCATAATAAATGCTAAATTTCAGTAATTTAAAAAAAATCAATTAAAAAAAAAGACTGGCTCATATAATACAGATTAAATAGCAATTGATTATATATAGGAATGCAATGAATAAACATGGCAATAGATTTACTTTAGACAGACAACTTGGATTTATTTTTGTAACATGTACGGAATGATAATGGATTCGTGTATCGTTTTAGGCGATTTTTATTCTGCAAATTCATCTATTATTTTGTGACAGCTCAATCATCAACGTCAATTTGAATAGTGTGATTAATAATTTGGACATGTCAACTTTAAGTCCTTGTAGATTTTTTGCATTAAGACCAGTATTCTGTCTGAAGGATATAAAGGAAATTGACAATGCAATTTTTTTTAAAATATGTTTTAAGTTAAATTCCACTTGAAAACCGATGCGAATACTTTGAATAATTAGATAGCGGATATATTACGTAAATATATATAACCTAGTAACATTACGTTTTGATAAAAATATGTCCTAAGCAAGAGAATATTTTTTTTTAATTATTTATTTATGTTGGCAAACGAGCAAGCAGAATACCTGATGGTAAATGTTACTTCACTGCTACTCATGGACCTTTGCAATACCAGGGGTATGGCTAGACAGCTGCCTCTCAACCAAAACCCACCCATATATTAGGCTGCCAGATCTCTCGCTCACCGAACGAAACGCAAAAGCACATTACCATTGCTCAGAAGTCGATTTTCAGCGAGAGTATACTACCTACTACCTCTGGCCGGACCGCCCCGTAGTTGTAGACATATAACTGTCAACAGCGTGGTCCTATCCATAGAGTAATATAATACATTGGAAAGTCCTATCACTACTAAAAATTCATTTGATTTTTTTAATAAAAATATTAATATATTGACATTTTTACTTTTCTTCATTCAAATAAATTTACAAAATGGCGTATAGATATAGATAATCATTCGAAATTAAAAATAGGGAAACAGAAAAACAGTATCCGTGGATATTTCAATTTTGCTATTGACAAACCCCAAACTTCTGTTCGTACGTCGCTTGCGGCTAACTACATTATTCCAGTAGTCGAAGATTCCTAGGCCGGGATATCTTCGACAAGCCAGATGAGAAGATCACAACCGCCTAGAACTGCATTACAATGCCTTTTTTTCTCTTGGACTATGGATATGGTCGCGCCCCGACAAGTCGGTCCGGCGACGGAAGAGGCAGCACGCAATCCCATAGACCCACCCTGCAAGCACCTCTCTTCGCCGTGCGAGCGGGCCACTGGTACCCGATCTTTGTCTTCGGTGGCCTGTATTACAAGGCCTTTTTTTTATTTTTTTTTTTATTGGTGGGCTATGGGTGCGTCTCGCCCCGCCAAATTGGTCCGGGGTGACGGAGAAGGCGGCGCGTGACCCCATAGACCCACCGAAAATTCCTCTCTCTTCGCCGTGCGAGCGGACCACCGGTACCCGATCTTTGTCTTCGGTGGTCCGCTCGGCGGTTTACCCTCGCGGGTTCCTCTCGTCGACGCCCCGACGGCGAAATCTGTCGCCCTCGCGCGGTGGCCTCGCGTCGGGTGACCGGACAATTCCCCGGTCCGATCACTCGAGGCTTGGGTTAGGGCGGCATCAGGCGCAGGTATTCGCGCCTGCGCCGCCCCGGCCGCTGGCGGCGGCCCGGGTCGCGGGAGTCCTCCCTGACTCGTTCCGCCGCCTCCTTCCGCGAGATGACAGCCCCGCAGAAGGCGGCGACCGCGTCCCAATTCCTGACGCTGTCGACCATCGCCCTCGCGACAGCCGGCAGCGCCAGGTCGGCACCGATAATAGCGACGAGGTCGCGGCGCTGCCCGTCCCAGCCCGAGCATTCCTCGAGTGTATGTTGCGCTGCGTCCACGTCACTACTGCAATGATGGCAGCCCGGAGTCCACTCCCTGTACACGACCATGTGCAGGTATTTCCCGAAGCACCCGTGCCCCGTCAACACCTGCACCAGTCGGAAGGTGAGGACCCCGTACCGCCGCTCCATCCATTTCATCAATACGGGCCGGAAGGCTTCGACGGTCGCGATACCGTGTCTAGGCCTCTCCAGCCGCGTAACCCAACGGGCGATGACGTCTCGGCGGGCGTCCTCGGCACGCTGCCTCTGTCGACACCGTGCGGTACCCGCGAATGGCTCTGACCGCCATGGCTCTCTGTGGCCTCCACAGAACCGCTGTATTACAAGGCCTGCGACGCGGTAATAAATAAATACCCACAGTTCTGTCTTCGCCGTTAAGATGCTGAACTGTATTACGTAAATAATACATTTAAGTAAACTGGGCATTTCAATATTGATCCATCGTCTGTCTATTGACTGCTAGTCCTTAATCTTTTTAAAAAAAATCTACGTAGTTTGGTCCTATGCCGCCTTTATACAACGATTTCTTACTCATTTTAAACGATAAAAAAAAGCAGGAGGTTCTTTGTATGAATTGTATTTTTTTCTGTATTGCCTTAGAACTTTTTATAGATAAACCGATTTTCATTATTCTTTTTTTTTAAAAATTGCTACTTCTCTTGTGGTCCCATTTCAATTTCATCATGATAACTAGTAATGATTTTCTTTAATATTGCTTTTTTGGTTGACCTCAACTACATTGTTTTGTGGTCGGTTTCTTGTTATTAAAGTTTTGTATTATCTTTTTCAGATGCCGATAATTACTGCAGGTGAAGGAAAAGTCAAAATAAAATTACATGTCAATCTGTCTCACCAAGGTGGAAGACTTCATTTACTTCTTATCGTTGAAAAAGTTATTGTCCTAGAGTAACAGATGTCTTGTAAAAAATAAAAGAATTGTAAAACCACTTACCCCATAAGTGCTTCCAGAATTAAACGCCAACCATCCCCACCATAATACGAAGGTACCCATTACAGCATTAACTGGATTCCCCAACGGTAATGGGGCTATACCATTTGCATATCTGCCTAGTCGTGGACCCAGCATGAGAGCTGATGCGAAGGCTGACGCTCCGCCTAATAGAAAAAAAAAAACAACCAAACTCGTGAGGTTTTGATTTTATCTATCTTTATGACTATTATTCTTTTGTATATGACGGAACTCCACCGAAACGACCGGACAGATTTTTATGACATTGGAGTGTATATTTTGATGGATTTAATGGTTTACCTATATTATCCCCATTCTTGCTTGTGGGTAAAAAACGACTAAATATGCAGATAGCATCTATGCGAGAGAAGGAAAACTCGACATAAAATCTTACGAACGCCATAGTGGGACATATATGGGCAAAAATGATGATGAAATAAAAGAAGATGAAACCCGTGTGGTTACGGGATAAGGATATAGTTGTCTTCAATCCTTAATAACTTCTGGGAGTCGTAAAAATCGGCCAAGGTTCTCAACAAGATGTTTTTAGTGAGACATAGTTGTGAGCTGCACTGTTGGGCTCGAGCCTCCTCCATAATAGGAGGGCAATTGACCTACTATACCACTCAGGTCAGACGTGTTGGTATAGGGTTTTGTTTCAAGATTTCCTTCTCTCGCATAGATGCTATATGCGTTTTATATCCCTTAGTCGTCTCGTACGTTCACCCATGGGTAAGATAGGGGGTGGTGAATTGTATTCTTACTCCATTACCACACGGAGAATGAATGGAATGAATGGATATGGCTCTTTTATGGGAAACGTATTACTGTGATCGCCAAATCGCCAGCTAAGCGTGGCGGTTACGGCAATATCTACCCATTTGTGATTGAGGCCTACATCTGGAAGTGAATGGTATATTTAAAAAAAATATTTATTGTCTACTTACCAACAAGATGGACAGGCCCTGATCCAGCAATATCAACAACACCCAATTTGTTAAGAAATCCATGAGAACCCCACACCCATCCAGCTGGTACGCAGTATACCAAGGTGTTCAGTAAAGAGAACAGACAGTATGCTTTGAACTCGCATCTGGAGATATCAAGACATTATTTGGGTAAAAAATACAAGCTAATTTTCTTAATTATTTTTTTTGCCTGTTGTAGACCAGCAGACAGTTTTCAGCAATACCAAGAGTACATTCAGGTCGCTGTCTTTCGTAAAATAACAATTAAATTTTAAGCAACACCTAAATAAATTTAAACATCAACGTTACACGCTGAATGACACATAAATCGATTATTTATGTCATATACATTGCTTTAAGTCATCATCATCATTATTCTTCTACTCTTATCCGAATTACTTGGGGTCGATACAATATGTACTCTTCTAGACAATATATCTAGACAATAGATTTATGACCGGCCGCCTGCCAGACGTCAACACTGCTTGGGAATGTAATTGTTGACCAAACGGCATCAGATGGAGTTGGCCCAGGTTGTCATAAGGTTCTTAGTCGTCGACTTTTACGACATCCACGAGCAAAGTATGGGTTGGTAGTATTTGAAGCCGCTACCACACAGCATTATATAGATTGGCTTAAGTATGTAATAAAATGTATGTGTCGGTGAAAATCATCATCGACATTACTCGTATTATCTTCATCTCATACTGACAGTCAAGGTTCCTCTGTGTGTAAACTACAAAAATAATTTTAATCGCAGTAAAAAAAATATTGCTTTTGGTGATAGAAGGACAAGCAGTCGACATGGTAAGTAATAACTGGCCATACTACCATAAAGGTGGGATTTGTGCCTTCGTCTCTCTTGTTTGATGAACGAAACACAGTAGAAAGCTAGTCAGATTTTCTACGTGAATGTTATACTGCCGAAGAGTTATCCTTTTAATTTTGGGATAAGCTGTGGCGTTCGTATGTTTTTCAGTGTACAGAAGAAGAATAAAGTTCAAAGATTAGAGTATTTCCGCCCCTTATTTTACCGAAGCAGTCTTTAAATTCCGTTGAGGCTTCACCAAAGCAAATATAAATAAGTTTTCTCCTGGCAAATGTATAACACGACTTGTGTTTGCTAACCTGCTTATCAAGGGATCATAAAATTATTTTCCGTATAGAGGCTATCCAGCAGTGGACTTCTATAGCCATTTTTGGGACTAACTATTGTCCGGTCAAACTGCCTAAGCTAGCGGAAGATACGGGTTGTAAGTCCAGAATCTGTGTTACCATGTGTTTATGTTGCCATTTGATTGGACTAGTAGTAACGAATCTTTGGTTTCGCTGGTAGATTTATATAGAATGATGTAAGAATAGATGGACTCAAAATTTTGGTAAGGATTTTGGATTTTAAAAGGAAGATAACGCTTATATATAAAAGAAGTCGGTTAAAAAAAACTAGACAATTACCTTTCCGCCATGGCGCCACTGACGATCGTGGTAGCTGTTGTAGCAAAAGATAGTTGAAACAGAAACGATGCAAGAACAGGTCCCATAAGAGCATCCCCTACCGGTGGATCTACCATGAAGTTACCCACGCCTATAAAGGGATTAGAATATGTCCCTTCGCCGTATGACATTCCATAGCCGAAGAGCCAATAAGTTAGACCTGGAGGAAAAAACGATTTTATTTATCCAGAACCGAACGAAAGTCTAGTTAAGAAGATATATAATGGGAAAGTGGAAGGATGTAGGTACCGGGGGAGACTGAGACTCACCTACCTAGACCAGATTGGTCACGTACTGAAGGAAGGTGGAGTCAAGAGTCTCCGAAACCGGCGAGCGTGTATGAAGAGAATTATGAATGTTGAAGAAGCGAGCGAAGTATGCAAGAATAGAGTTCTCTGGCACTCTGTTCTCTCTGCCTACCCTGCAAGGGATATGGCGTGATGATATGTATGTATGTAGAACTGTGATGATATATGGGACAATTATGGATAAGGAATAGAATCTACTATACATTTCCTTTCAGCAAAAAAAAAAAAGAAAACGAATTATTCATACATTTAAATAAAATGGAAAGAATTATGTTGGGCATTAGGTTTACTAAGCAATAAGAGAGAATAAGAGATTATCCGTGTGTTGACGGAGAAAGAATACAATTCACCACCCCCTATCTTACCCGTAGATGATCGTAAGAGACGACTAAGGGATATAAAACGCATATAACATCTGTGCATGAGATGGAAAGCTCAAAACAAAACCCTATACCAACATGACTCACCAGCGTGGTATAGTAGGTTAATTTCCCTCCCGTTACGGAGGAAATAGGTCTGAGCCTGCCGAGCTAACAGTGGGACATATATGGGCTGTGATGATGATGATGATAAAGAGAGAATCTTCCGTTTGATGATAAAGTAAGAAAACAATTTGTCACTAACCTTTCTTGCCCTTTTGCTATCCACTGCTAGACGTAGGCCTGCCTCATATTTCACCACAAACTGCGGCCCTGTGCCACCCCCCATTCAACGACTCCCAGCAATTATCACCAAGTTGTCATGGATGTTGTAAAATATAACTAAGGAATGTAATATGCAGATAACATCTATGTAAGAGAAGGAGCATTCGAAATACAACCCCATGACCAGAGTGGTATAGTAAGGTCAATTTCTTTCTTATTGTGAAGGAGGTCCAAGCCCAGCTGTGGGATGTGTGATGAGCTGATGTGATGACGATATTTATCTAAAAATTTACTATCTTATCAAAAGGCGTCCTCTAAGGGCGTCCTCTCCAACCAATATCTCAGCGGGCTTTTTTTCATAACTGTCCATTATTTCGTTAATAAAAAAAAACGTCAAAGGTCGCATCGCCATTACTGCCAACATTACGCATAATGTTGTCGAATTCTCTTAACTTTTTTGTTGATGTGTCAAAAGAAATGTCGTTTATCGAAACACTAATTAACTATTAGAACGAGGCAGTGAAAAAAAAAATTAAAGGAAGTATTAGACACTTACCGCCTAATGAGATATCAGCCATGTTTTTCATCATTATATTGGCCTCGTTCTTTATGGAGACGCATCCAGACTCCAGCATACCAAAACCTATAAAACAAAAATATAATCCATCATATTTTTTTTATAAAAACATCTTTTTATTGTCTGAGATGACTTGTTCGGTGCCATAACTTGCCAGAACAGAACTTGATCTTTGTCATCGGTGGCCCTCTCGGCGGTCTACCCTCGCGGGTATCTTCTCAGGGTTCACATAGGCTGACCTTCAGTACCGATTTTTTTATATGGGTACTCCGCTCAACAAAAAAAAAACTATCTGCGAAATAATATCTGCGAAATAATCCTCGTATTGTGGGGACTTTTAAATTTATAAGACGCTGAGGTTTTATAGACTACAAAAACGTTGAAGAGATAACGAAAATTCTCTCCCAGAACAATAAGATAAGGATCGTGCAAAGACGTAGTCACACTAAAAGTTTTTAGAAATTAAAAAATCGAATGATATAAATACTTCTTCTTCTTCACCGTGTGGTAACGGTGTAAGAATACTATTCACCACCCCATATCTTACCCGTGGGTGATCGTACGAGACGACTAAGGGATATAAAATGCATATAACATCTATGCAAGAAAAGGAAAACTCGAAACAAAACCTAATACCAACACGTCCGACCAGCGCGGTATAGTAGATTAATTTCCCTCCACTATGGAGGAGGCCCGAGCCCAACATTGGGATATTTATGGGCTGTGATGATGATGATGATGATGATGAAATACTTCTTAACATGTTTATTACTTTTTGCTGTGTGGTAGCAGTTACGAAAATTACCAACTGCTACTTTGCTCGCGAATGTCGTAAAAGACGATTAAGAGCTTTATATCGACATAAGCCAACCTGATACCGTTTGGTCATACATTATTTTACCAAGGAGGCAAGGTGGCAGGCGGGCAGGGGAGGTTGGTTCTCCTGCTAAAGCCGGGACGGCCCCCGGATTCGCCGTCGGCCTACAGGCCCATCGTGCTCCTCGACGATGTGGGTAAGCTGCTGGAGCGCATCCTCGCTGCCCGCATCGTCCAGCACCTGGAGGAGGTGGGGCCCGATCTGTCGGACGCTCAATTCGGTTTTAGAAGGGGGCGTTCGACCATCGGGGCCCTGCTACGACTGAGGCAGACGGCCGCGGAGGCTGTCACCGGCGGGGGAGTGCTGTTGGCGGTGTCGCTGGACATCGCCAACGCATTCAATAGTCTGCCATTCAGCTGCATCAGGGAGGCGCTCCGATTTCATGGGGTGCCCTTGTACCTGAGGCGGCTGGTGGCGGACTATTTGGAGGGGCGCAGTGTCCTCTGCGCGAGTCCCGCAGGGGACATTGTGCGGACGTCCATGTCGTGCGGCGTTCCACAGGGGTCGGTTCTGGGGCCGACTCTGTGGGACATCGGGTACGACTAGGCGTTGAGAGGGAGTCTCCCCCCCGGGCTGAGCGTGATATGCTACGCTGACGATACGCTCGTCACAGCCCGGGGCAGGACACTCGAAGAGGCGGCGAGCCTGGCCACTCTCGGCACCGAGGAGATGGTCGGGCGAATCGAGGCGGTGGGGCTCAGGGTGGCCCTAAATAAGACGGAGGCCCTATTGTTCCATGGGCCACGCGTAAGGCCGCCAATCGGCGTCTCGCTAGTCGTCAACTCCGTCCACATCAGCATCCAGGCCCATATGAAGTACTTGGGTCTTTTTTTTTTTTTTTTTTTTTTTTTTTTTTTTTTTTTTGTTTACGCTGTGGAAATGCTTTTGCGCACATCCCCCGCCAGTGACAGACGGGGGGGTGTGTGGGACTCGCCGGCCATGAGATTGACGGCCGGAATACCCACTAAAACCTAACAGCGGTCCCTTCCGCGCTTTTACGGGATGCCGGAGAGATCGTCTATTGACATTCTATCCCCGACACCCCTACGCTTAGCCATCTGGCCACGACCAGTCAGCCGTCAAGGCGGTGGGAGGAGGTGCGCGTAGCGGCGCCTCCTTCTCCCTGGTCGCCGCCGGCGGAGCGAGTTCGCAGACGCGAGTGCTTCGCGTTCTCGCTCCGCGGCCTCCTTTGCAGAGATGACTTCCTCGCAAAAGGAGGCCATCGACGTCCAGTGCCTGTCGCTGTCAAGCATCTTGTTGATGACGGTTGACAACGACAGGTCTGCTCCAATGACCGCCGACAGGTCGCGGCGCTGAGGCCCCCAGGCGGGACATACCTCCAGGGTGTGACGCGCGTCATCGATTTGCGCGCCACACTCATGGCATCCAGGGGCCTCTTCACGTCCAATTCGGTGCAGGTACTTACCGAAGACCCCGTGTCCGGTAAGTACCTGCGTCAGCCTGAAGGACAGGTTGCCGTGCCTCCGTGTCGTCCAGCGGTGAAGGTGGGGCGCTACCGCCTCAACGGTCCCCCGTCCTGCTACGGGGAACTCTAGTTCCTCCCTCCACCGCTGGACTAGTGCCCTTTGAGCCGCTTCTTTCGCCCTGCTCAGTCCCCTCGTGGTGATGCGTTCACCATTTGCCCGCGCCGCAGCGCAGAACTGGTAGGCTTCCGCCTGAGCCCTAGCCTGAAGTGACCAGGGCGGATCGCCCGCCAACAATGTAGCTGCAGTCCAGGACACCGTACGGTACCCCCGTATTGTCCTCACCGCCATGGCCCTCTGCGCCTTGCGTAGTAAGGCTTTATTGGAGGCGGTGAGTGACTGCGACCAGATCGGGGCACCATACAGCGCCATAGACCGCAAGATACCGGCATAAAGCCGCCGGCAGGACGATCCGGGACCTCCAGTATTGGGCAGAAGCCTACCCAGCGCCGCGGCCGACTTTGAAAGCCTAGGGACGAGCTGGGCAAAATGCGGCCCAAAATTCCACTTACTGTCTAGGTGCAGACCCAGGTACTTCATCCGGGTCTGCACCGGCACGGCAACCCCAGACACACTGAGTTGTGCCCCTCGGGGGAGACCTTGGCTGGGACCATAAAATAGGAGGGCCTCTGTCTTCTCCAATGAGACCCTCAGGCCCAACTTGCCAATCCGGTCAACAACGAGCGCTACTCCGACTCTTGCCAGTCGGGCGGCGCTGCGGAAGTCAGCCCCTCTCACCGTGATGAGGGTGTCATCTGCGTAACAAATAATACCCATCCCGGGGAGAAGCTGGCCCCGCAACATCCAATCAAATCCGACGTTCCACAAAGTCGGACCAAGGACCGAACCCTGTGGAACGCCGCATTCTACCCTATGGCGATGCATGCGCCCGTTGTCCCCCTCCCAGAGCACGTGCCTTCCCTCGAGGTACGCCTCCAACAGCCTCCGGAGATACAGAGGCACCCCATGATATCGGAGCGCCTCCTTTAAAGTCTCGTGTGGGAGACTATTGAAGGCGTTTTTAATATCGAGCGAGACTGCCAGGACCACATCCTTTTTTGCCACCGCTTCGGTGGCCAGGGTCTTCAGGGCGGCCAAAGCGTCGATCGTTGACCGGCCGCACCTGAACCCGAACTGATTTGCCGACAGTCCCGGCCCGATAGCCTCGAGGTGCCGGACAAGACGGTCCGCAAGCACCTTTTCGAATAATTTTGCCGTCTCGTCCAGCAGCACCAGTGGTCTGTATGCAGAAGAAGAGTCGATTGGGCGACCCTCCTTCCGCAGCAAACAAAGCCTTCCGCTCTTCCATTGTTCCGGGAACTGCCCGGACCTCAAACATTCATTGAGCAGTTCCCGGAGTACATCCATGCAGTATTCTGCGACGACGCCGAGTACGAGTCCCGGGACACCGTCCGGGCCAGGCGCTTTCCTTTTCCCTTTAAGTCGGGAGAGGGCCACTTCCAATTCATCGTCGGTGATGGGGGGAATAGGTGTTTCCTCTTCCACCACCGACCGAGGAGCCATCCTGGGGGGAACATGTCCCGTGGAGTGTGGGAATAGTTCCCCAATTAGCCCCGATAGGAAAGCCGCGTCCAGTGTTTCAATTATGGGGGCGCCGCAGCCACGGAGCTTGTTCCGTGCCCTCTGGTATGGGCGCCCCCAGGGATCCCTATCGAGACCCGCAAGAAGCTCCTCGCGGGCCCTCTCTTTCGCCTGGCTGATGGCCAGCTGCAGAGTCTTCTTCCTCGTTTTGTATTCCATCCGCAGCTGGTCCTCAAGGACGTCGTCCCGGTCTCTTCGCTGTCTGCAACGGGCGTAGGCACGCCGCGATCGGTTGGAGGCCACCCGAAGATCGGAAATTTCGGGCGACCACCAGTAAACCTGTCGCCGCGGCGGCCCTCGCCGTGCCCTCGGCATCGCCGCATCACACACCGTCTGCAGAAAACTCCTCAAATGGCCTGCGAGCCTATCCACTCCCGTGATGTGCTGTCCCATGGAACCCCAGCGCTGTATAATGGCGGCCTCCCGGGCCATCTCTGGGTTAAATTGCCCAATGGCCCATTTGGGAAGACCACTTCTCCTTCCACGCCGGGGCCCTAGTGATCCCGGAGGGGGGGAGACCTCAAACCGTATATACCGGTGATCTGAGAGGGTCTCCACCCCTTCTTCGACTCTCCAATCATTTACCTCGCGAGCGACACCAGGAGTGGCGAAAGAAAGATCCACCACGGACCCTCCGTGATATCGCACGCAAGTGTGAACTGTCCCTCTATTGAGGAGGGACAGGTTGGAGAGAATGGACCACTCTTCAACGGCCCTTCCCTTCGCGTTTGTGGCGGGGTTCCCCCATTCACGAGACTTCGCATTGAAGTCGCCGAGAACTACAATTCTCCTCGGCGACTGGCGACGGACCGCAGCACTGACGGAGTCTAAGAAAAGCTCAAACTCCGCCAGGCTGCGGTTGGGAGAAAAATAGAGGCCAATTATGACGAAGTCTCGCCACCCCGCCACAATGAAGCCATTGCACCTCTCCAGAATAGAGAGGGGAGGACCGGCACTCCCTCTTGTCAGGACAGCCACATCCCCATTCAGGTCCCCCACCCAATTAGGTGAGGCAGGAATGAAATACGGCTCGCAGGCCACCGCCAGGTCTGTACCCCACTCCGCCATGGACTGCAGTAGCAGGTCCTGAGCCCCGGCGCAGTGGTTCAGATTCGCCTGGAGGAAGCGGATTTTGTCTCCCATTAAGGGGACATTTCAACCTCCTCCTGGGCCTGGCGGCTCGTACTAGGCACAGCGGCCCGAGGTCCTAGGGCCACCTTACCTCTTGATTTCGGGGCTTTGCACAGTCTCCCTCCCATCTTATGTTCTGCTGGGCGACCCGCATCTGAACATACCGCACAGCGATGTTGTGCCATACAAGCGGCCGCCATGTGCCCGATACCGCCACACCAAGTACTTGGGTCTAGTGCTCGACGGGCGATGGTGGTTCCGGGAGCATTTTCGCCGAATTGCTCCCCGGCTGGTCGGCACGGCGTCCGCCCTTTCGCGGCTCATGCCGAACGTGGGCGGACCCAGCTTCGAGGGCCGACGGCTGTATGCGGGGGTGATCCGTTCTATGGCCATGTACGGCGCACCCGTGTGGGCGACGGCTCTAAACGCCCAGCTCAGGGCTGTTCTGTGGAGACCCCAGAGAGTCATGGCGGTCAGAGCCATTCGCGGGTACCGTACGGTATTGACCGAGGCGGCATGCCTACTGGCCGGGACACCCCCGTGGGACCTAGAGGCGGAGATGCTCTCCGACCTCTACCGGCGGGTGACCTCACTGCGCGACGAAGGTGGCTCCCCATCGCTGAGCGAGATAGCCACCTGGCGCGAGGACGCCCGCCGAGACGTCATCGCCCGTTGGGCTACGCGGCTGGAGAGGCCTAGACACGGTGTCGTCCCCGTCGAGGCTCTCCGGCCCGTACTGATGGAGTGGATGGAGCGGCGGCACGGAGTCCTCTCCTTTCGACTGGTGCAGGTGTTGTCGGAGCACGGATGCTTCGGCTTTTACCTGCACACGGTCGCGTATAGGGAGTGGACTTCGTTCTGCCACCATTGCAGCAGTGACGAGGACACGGCGCAACACACGCTGGAGGCGTGTCCGGGCTTTGACCGGCAGCGCCGTGACCTCGTCGCTGTTATCGGTGCCGACCTGACGCTGCCGGCTGTCGCGAGAGCGATGGTCGACAGCGTCAGGAACTGGGACGCGGTCGCCGCCTTCTGCGAGGCTGTCATCTCGCAGAAGGAGGCGGCGGAACGAGTCCGGGAGGAATCCCGCGACCCGGGCCGCCGTCAGCGGCCGGGGCGGCGCAGGCGCGAATACCTGCGCCTGATGCCGCCCTAACCGAGGCCTCGGGTGATCGGACCGAGGAATTGTCCGGTCACCCGACGTGAGGCCACCGCGTGAGGGCGACGCCCCGACGGCGAAATCTGTCGGGGCGTCGACGAGAGGAACCCGCGAGGGTAAACCGCCGGGCGGGCCACCGAAGTTAAAATCATCGAGTACCGGTGGTCCGCTCGCACGGCGAAGAGAGAAGGTTTTACGGTGGGTCTATGGGGTCACGCGCCGCCTTTCCGTCACCCCGGACCGATTCAGCGGGGCGAGACGCACCCATAGCCCACCAATAAAAAAAAAAATAAAAAAAAAAAATAAAAAAAAAAATAAAAAAAAAAGGTGGCAGGCGGGCAGCCGATCATAAAACTACTATTTTTGCAATATGTATAAAGACGAGTACAACGAGTGCGATGACTCCAAGAAATTGGGATAAGGGCAGAAGAGCGCTGATTGATTTTCAAAGTAATCTTTATTTCTTGTTAAGCACAAATACTTGAGGTGTAACCATTGACTGAAACAGTGGGTCTATTTTTCTTTAAGGATTTCTTCCACCCCTTTTCCCGATACAGCCATAGCGTCATTTAGGTCTTATAAAACGAAATCCTTATTTTTATCTTTTATTATTGATTAAAAATAAAAAAGAAAGTGTCAAAATTGAAATTGCATGTTAGTAAAGTGCCCGACATCGCGTAGATTTATTCCCTATTGTAGTTTTAATTTTTTTTAAGCTGTGTGGTAGCGGCTACGAATACTACCAATCCTCAATATGCTCGTGGATGTCGTAAAATATGACTAAGAGCTTTAGAGCGACCTGGGCCAACACCATCTGCTGCCGTTTAGTCAACAATTACATTCCCAAGGAGGCTTGACGTCTGGTAGGCGGCCGGTCATAAAAGTGTTGCTAATAACTTTTACAATATGTACTATGAAAAAAGAGTACATATTGTATCGACCTCAAGTAATTTGGATAAGAGTAGGAGAATGATGATGATAATGATGAGGTTTAATTTTTTTTAAGTCTAAAATATCCTAGAATAATATATATCTTGAACCTCTCAATTGACAAGTAAAGTCAGTCTAGTTTACGACTTTGATTGAAAAAAAATAATGAAACACCTTCTGAGCGACTTTATATTTTCTTATCATAATTGTACTCTTATCGCAATTACTTGTGGTGGATGCAATATTTTCATGACCCAGCAGCTGGCGTAAGATCAACACTGCTTGGGAATATAATTGTATGACTAGACGGCATTATATTGAGTTAAAATGTAAAGCTTGTACTATTCAACTACCCTCACGAGCAATGTAAGGGTTGGTAGTATTCGTAGCCTCCATCACACAGCAACTTCCAAATCTGTTTAATAACGTAATTCAGCTTGAACTATAAAATTCTAGGTCGAGGGCAGCAAGTCCAACTGCTAAAATAAAATATATTTAATTCAGACATTTCCTTGTATATAAACAATCAGGACTTTGATGGTGAGCATTAAAATTTTGATGATATTGTATTTTTTTTTAAATATGGTCAAGACTGAGAGCTCAATGTCGCTAGCCATTTATAAAATGTTAAGGTAAAAAGGAAGTATATCCAAATTTTTAAGTCATCATCGGTAAGTCTTATCATTTGTGGTAGTAACACACTGTTGACAGTTCTCTGTCTACAGTCGCGAGCCGATCCGTCCGGGGACTACCCCGGACGGACCGTCACTCGCAATCTGCGAGAGTGTGGTACTAACCACACTCTCGCAGATGATGGACGTCTGAGTAATGGTAATGTGCTATTGCGCTTCGTTCGGTGAGCAAGAGATCCGGAAGCCCAACTGGGTGGGTTTGGGGATTGTAATGGTAGGCAGCGGTCTAGCTATCCCCTGGGTATAGCAAAGGTCTATGGACAGCAGTGACACTTACCATCAAGTGTGCTGCTTGCTCGTTTGCCACCATAAGCAATAAAAAAAAACTGTGTGTGACGGCTGCTCTATTAGTTAACTCGTGATAGGGTTTTCGCTAGTAGGATCTGGTCTAGCTATAATATTTTGTATATTTGTATTTTATATTATGTTGTGGTTCGAGCGGCAATCACAGTGGAGTTTTAAAAAATTTCACTAAACATGTTGTACCCCTACTAATCCTTACTTCCTTACTAATATTATAAATGCGAAAGTATCTCTGTCTGTTTGTCGCTCTTTCACGCCAAAACTATTGAACCGATCTAAATGAAATTTGGTACACAGATAGTCTAGGGCCTGATAAAGGACATAGGCTCCTTTTTAATGCAAACAAACTATTGTAAAGGGGAATGAAAGGATGTAATGAAGTATCGTCATTTTTAAAGCCAGAAGCTTGAAACTTATTTTTAGGCTATTGATTAGATGTAAATAAATATGATATTAAAATTTTGGAAAAAAAAATACTCTTAAGGGGTAAAATAAAAATAGGGGATGAAAAACTTCTGAAAAGAAACCTTTTATGCGGGCGAAGCCGCGGGCAGAAGCTAGTATTATATATATCATAGTTTGTGAAGGTGTTTGGATGTTTACATTTCTAGATGTTTGTTACTCAATCACGCGTAAACTGTTGAACAGATTTGGATGAAAATTGACACACAGATAGACTATTTTCTAGATTAACACATAGTTTTTATCTTAGTAGTGTATTGCCTTGGGATAATAGGTTAACTTAAAGATAGTTTTTAAGCGATGAAGGCGCGGGTTTTATATAAAAAGTCAGTAAAAAGTAATAATAATAGACAAATCCGCTAAGTTTCTTGCCGGATCTTCTCAGTAGCAGCTCACATTTCGATCCGGTGGTAGTTTATTCGTATAATTTAAAATGTAAAATTGATAATATAAGGCACTTAAGCCTTCGCTGGGTTTATATGTAATAAATGAATTTAATTTTGAATTGACTGCTGTACGCCAGTAGACCTGCTGCTTCCCCATAGAGGGCGATGTGTGATGATGTAGGGCGGTTATTCCTTAGGTGGAGTTATAGAGAGTTTATTAATTTATAAAATATAGTTAACACAATACTAAAAGTATTTTTTTTTACAACTGCCGAATTGCGAGACCTTCACCTTGAGAGACTCCAAAAACCTGACAAGCGACATATGTCATTATGTTTATCTTTTTGTTTATTTTTTCTTATATTAGTGTTACCAATTGATTAATTTAAAATGTATGCAATTAGTTACGAAGTTTTTGTTGAAAACGTGAATTCGTTCATTTATTTTAACTTTAAATTGTATAAAACTGTACGCCTTGGAATTTGTTTCATATAATTTATTCATGGCGGAAAAGAATACCGTTGTCGATCACCCTTTTTTTAAAACCAATACCAAACCCTAAAGAAATAATAGTCCTTTTGTTGCGGGCCACTTTATAAACAAATTATTTTACGGATGCAAATTATACCCAAACTCAGAACAAGAATTTGTGGTTCGGACAAAGTGTTAACCTGCATGGGAATCGATTCCATTACACTATAATCATCATCATCATCATCATCACAGCTCATATACGTCCCTCTGTTAGGCTCAAGCCTCCTCTACAATGGGAGGGAAATTAACCTACTATACCACGCTGGTCAGACGTGTTGGTATAGGGTTTTGTTTCGAGTTTTCCTTCTCTTGCATAGATGTATGTATGCATCTTATATCCCTTAGCCGTCTCTTACGATCACCCACGGGTAAGATAGGGGGTGGTGAACTGTATTTTTACTTCGTCATCACACGAAGGATACTATAATAGTTGTCATAAAAGTCGGCTAAGTGTTTACTAGAAAAAGGTTGGCAAATCTCTTCTGGGCAACCGTATAACACCTCAAATCAATCACCAATTTGGATATCTTCCCCATGGTGATAATATTGTAATTGTCATGTCCGCTAGGCGGGTAGGTTAACAGATTTTTACGAACTATTGGTACTACTTTTCTATTAGATTTACAGAATGGTAACACCATCTTTATCAAAAAATATTCCAAAATATTCAAACGTGCCTGTTCCTCTGCTAAAGCAATTTATCTGAAAAATAAAATTAAACAATCTAGTGACGTAATTAAAATGACTTGGAATGTGATAAACAGTGAAACTGGTAGGAATGCTGTACGGAAGAAGGACTTCAATTTAATAATAGGTGATAAAAATATATGTGGAAACAGTGAAGTAGCAAGCGAATTTGAAAATTATTTCACTAATATACCTTTATTAACAACTAAATCGTTGATGTCGTCTCCTATTCTAGCTGAATCACTCCTGAAACAGTGTATTTTAAAATGCGACACATCCTTTAAATTTTCAGATGTCAGTAAGAATGATATCACAAACTCTTTTAAAAATCTTAATGTTAAGAAGACGGCAGATCTGTGGGGCTTATCTGTAAAGACAGTTCTATAATTGATATTATTGCTACCCATCTGGCATCTGTATTTAATGCTTGTGTTGCTCGGGGCGTATTTCCTGATCTCATCAAAATTAGTAGAGTGATTCCTTTGTTCAAAGCGGGTAGTATGTCAGATCTCAATAATTATCGACTGATTGCCATACTGCCTACACTTAGTAAAGTTTTTGAAAAACTGATGCTTAGTCAAATGTTAAATCATTTTAAGAGACATAATATCTTTCACAAAAATCAATTTGGCTTCACTAAGAATTGCTCTACTAATGATGCGGGTGTGGAATTATTAAAAAATATCTTTGGAGCTTGGGAGGAATCGCATGATGCTTTGGGTATATTTTGCGATTTATCCAAGGCGTTTGATTGCGTACACCACGAAACTCTCATCAAGAAATTATACCATTATGGGATCAGAAATAAGGCTCTCGAACTTTTAATATCATATTTAGGCAACAGAATTCAGAGGGTCGATGTTAATGGAATAGAATGGATCTATTTTGGGGCCATTTCTGTTCCTTGTATATATTAATGACTTACCTTATTAGGGGATAGGGGACAACCAAAACATAGTGTTGTTCGCAGATGATATGATCTTTATTGTTCAAAATTAAAAGTCAAATGCTTAATTATGACGATGTGAACAATGCTCTGTCAAATGTTGTTCATTGGTTCAGTACAAATAACTTGGTTCTTAATGAAAAGAAAACCAAATGTATTAAATTTACCACACCTAATGTGAGACTAGTGGAAACCAAAGTTCAAATGAATGGTGTGGCCCTAGAAATTGTGGAGTCCACTATATTCTTAGGTATTACTATTGATGCTAAACTCCATTGGGGCCCTCATATTGAGAAATTATCAAATAGGCTAAGCTCAGCGGCTTATGCGGTAAAAAAAATTCGAATGTTAACCGATATTGAAACGGCTAGAATTGTTTATTTCGCTTACTTCCACAGTCTTATGTCTTATGGCATACTACTTTGGGGATGCTCTGCAGATTTGAATAATGTCTTTGTTCTCCAAAAACGGGCTGTCCGCGCGATTTATACTTTAAGCCCAAGAGCATCACTGGGCGAAAAATTTAGGGAAATAAACATTCTAACTGTTGTATCACAATTTATATTCAAAAACATATTATATGTAAAAAAAATATTGATAAATTTGATAAGTATAGTGACATTCGTCACGTGAATACTAGGAATAAGGATAATTTAGTTATACATCATACTCGCCTACAAAAAATTAGTAGGTCTTTCATGGGGCAATGTATACGCTTTTACAATAAACTACCTAAAGATATCCGAGATATGCCCATAAATAAGTTTAAAAAGGCTATCAAAAATAGACTTTGCAAAAAAGGATATTACAACATTTCGGATTATCTAAATGATAATACGGAATGGTTATGAGTTGCTCCTCTCTCAGCATTTACTTTATATAATTTTAACTTTTACATAGTTTTAGTGCTGACCCTCACTGTCGTCTGAACTCTGTATACTTATCATTGTCACAAATTGTACAGTGTAGCGTGTTTTGCCTAACGAGTTATTTATTTATTGATTTGATTGAGCTATCTGATTGTAATTTATAGATCTTGGTGTGGTCATGCTCACTAAAAAGGTCTCTGCCTGCGGTAGCTACGTGGAGCGGGTCTCTCCCTTCCCTCGAATGTGGTTGAGGGGCGTGATGGCTGCTTTAGTAGTTAACTCGTGATCGAGTGCCGCTTATGGAATCTGGTCCAACCATTTCTGTTCTTTTTTGTTTTGTTCTTTTTTGTTAATGTTGTATTTAACTTTTAAAAAATAAATCTTTACTCGAAGGGCATCGCACTGGAGCTTAAATGGTCTAAACATGTATCCAATAATATTAAGAAAACATGTAATTTAAAAAAAAAATTACGAGCCCGCTGAGTTTCTTGCCGGATCTTCTCAGTTTGTGGCGGCTTTCCGATCCGGTGGTAGATTAATTTAAAAAATATGTAATATTGACAATATGTAAGTGCCCTTTTAGGGCTTATGCATAATAAATGATTTGATTTGATTTGATCATTCAACCTTTCGTCATCTACATGTGGACACATGCCTACCCTATAAAATACTACATATAGCAGTCATTCTTTCGTAGGGATTTTACCATATATTTTTAACTAGTTTCTGCCCGCGGCTTCACCCGCGTAAAACGTTACTTTCCTAAAGTTTATGATCCTCTATTTTTATTTCTTAAGTTTAAATTTTTTACGAAATTTGAATGTCATATTTATTTATAATTAATCAATAGCCTAAAAATAAGTTTCAAGCTTCTCGTTTTGAAAATGACGATACTTCCTTGCAACTTTTCATCCCCCTTTACAGCCCTTTTTTGCATTAAAAAGTAGCCTATGTCCTTTATCAGGCTCTAGACTATCTGTGTACCAAATTTCATTTAGATCGGTTCAGTAGTTTTGGCGTGAAAGAGCGACAGACAGACAGACAGAGTTACTTTTGCATTTATAATATTAGTAAGGATAATTGCCAGTACGAATGATGAAGTGATCAAGGCCACGACCTCTAGTGTCTAGTAGCAGTAGACAATAATAAAGTAGTAGGTAAAAGGTAATTACTATATACAGCTTTCCATTTAGATTTTCTATTTAGTTCGCGTGTTTATTTTCAATATTCTGTGGTATTAAACGTTAGTGTTCTCCATTGGGCGGGTAGCTGAATGTGTCATCATCATCTCTGCTCATATATATACCACTGTTGGGCTCGAACCTCCTCCATAATGGGAGGGAAATTGACCTGCTACGCCACGCTGGTCAGACGTGTTAGTATAGTGTTTTGTTTCGAGTTTTTCTTCTCTCGCATAAATGTTATATGCATTATATATCCCTTAGCCGTCTCGTACGATCACCCACGGGTAAGATAGGGGTGGTGAATTGTATTCTTACTCCGTCACCACACGGAAAGAATGTGTCATATGGCGCAATATTTTTTCGTTATCATCATCTCAGTTTATATATACCCCACTGCTGCGCTTAAGCCTCCTCCAAAATATGTGGCAAATTGACATTCTGTTCCGTGCTAGTCAGACGAGTTGCTATAGGGTTTTATTCTGAGCTTTTCTTCTATTGGTGGGCAAGATAGAGCGTGGTGAATTGTATTCTTATTCTATCATTACATAGAAGATGTGGTTTACCTATATTATATTCAATATTTTCATATTTTAACAAGTTTAAATAATTCAACGGTATTTTGTATCATAGTGATTTCTTTTTTATGTAATGTAATGCAGAGTCTGCTAAAATTAATTTAATTATGTTATGACAGTGCTTAAGAGTTAATTTTACACCAAATTAATTAAAAAATAGTATCAACAATTGCATGGCACTGTGTATTTTAACAATTTGACTTACTGACTGCAAATTATATTATTATATGAATTAAGTGCTAATTTGATAAATAAAAACTTGGCACAAAAGTTTATGTAACCATGACATAAAAATAAAATTAAAAAAAAGAATCTCTGCCAAATGGATCGCCAGCTAGTAAGTTAAGTAGCCAGCTAGTAAGAATACCTATCGCATAATTATTTCTTCACCTGGCAACTGGCTACTAGAGCTCAATTGTGCCGTTTAAGGGTGTAGATTGTTGGCCTGAGATCTCGATTTCGAGCGACCGCAGCGCCAAAGTTTAATGTAACATCCGACGGGGCGGATGAATGACCTAGAGAGCGTGATTTTCAAAATGTTTTGCAACAAACGTTCCACGTTGAGAAATTGTTATTGAACTTGAATATTTACAGCATAACAATAACGTTGAATTTTTGGAAACTAGCTGTTGATTCTTTTTAATAGATTAATAAGAGTAGTTGAGACACAATTTTTATGTTTTTCTATCATTACATTACATAGTATAAAACAAAGTCGCTATCCGCCGTCTGTCTGTCCCTATGTATGCTTAGTCTTTAAAACTACGCAACGGATTTTGATGCAGTTTTTTTTAATAAATAGAATGATTCTTAAGGAAGGTTTATACGTATAATACATGCATAATATAGTAGAGAAACGCTGATTAATTTAGAGGTTTCTAATGTGATGTCGTAAATAAGCACGTTTTTTTGCGCTTATATTGCAAACGTTGGCTGAACCCTACGAGATAGACCAAAATAATGTACTACAGTATTATCCATCTTAAAAAGTTCAACAAAAAAGTCCACGATGGCATATGTCTATCTCTTAGGGATAACCCACCATAACCATTTTTTATCCTCTACTAAAAAATGATTATTTACTAAGTGATTTTATACAATACAGCATTAATCCTTATCCAATTAAGTACCTTAAATAAATTGTGCATTTATTATAGATCAATATGCTTTTTATAGTATGTAATTTAAGTGAATATTGCCGAAGATAGCGAAGATAGCGAGGGCGGGTTACTAGTTTATAATATAATATACAATCAAGAGCAGGTCCGGACTGACATTTTTGTATTCTACTTACCTAAAATTCCAACTATGTATTTATTTGTAATTTCTCTACCAAAATTTATTCTAATTCGTAAAATATTCATTCAATAAAATAATTGCAAATTCAGTAGGAAGTGTGTTTATCTCTACGCAAGGAAATGTGCCTATTGCGTAAACTCAAATACTTACTTTTTGTTTACGATCACCTCGTCGATATCTAAAAAAAATCCTAGGGTTTTAAAAAAAATGTCAATAAATGAAACACAAATGATTTATTTACTACACAATAACAAATATGAGTCGCCATTACTCGCTATCTCAAAAGCGTGCTAGGGTTGTACAAAAATTAGTAAATAATTCATTTATTTACTAATTTTAACAGAAGTTTGTAAATTATTAATATACTAATTAAAAGTATGTAATTAAACAATAACGAAATATGAGTTCAAAATTCTAATGTTTTTTCATTCGATTACGGATCAAGTTCTGATTTCTGCTAATTTGATGATAAAATCAATGGCTATCACAAAACCTATCAGAATGAAAACGTTACCAGCTGCCCGATTCACGTAAGTAATAAAAACCGTAGCGCAGTGACGTCACTTCGTTTTTTGCAAATTTAGCCCTTTTAACCGACTTAAAAAAAAGGAGAATTCTCAATTCGCTGTATTTTTGAACCAATTTTTATGATTCTTTACACCAGGTAACTCAGAAATTGTATAGTAATTGAGCTATTGGAAGATTTATGACAATCCAAGACTAGATAAGTAAGTGCGTTTAAAACAGAAAACCAAAAGGCGATTTCTAAGTTCCTAAGTTAAAACGACTTTTGGACTGGCGTGTTTACGTGAATCGACTGGCTGGGTAGTTAAGTTACCTGTATCTTTCAAAATCATTAGGCGTTCTTCTCTTTCAAAACACGTAAAGCTCTTTCTTTCCTCTCTTTCATAGCCTCTATGATACTGGGCGCGTCACGAATGGGCATGCTTCGTGACTGCCGAGGATCAACTAATTCTGGAAGTAGGCAATCGTAATAAAACCTAACTAATTTCATTTCCATTTTCTCCTCCCAAAATTTGTCGTCCTTTTCTATAATATAAACTTTCATAGGTACAGTAGCACCAAACCAGATGCCAAGCATGCAAACGTTTCTTTTAGTAATATGTACCTGTCCCTGAATTTGGAAATACCAGTTATGATTTTTATTTATGACATAACCCTTGGAAGCCTTGTCCTTAACCCAAAAGGTATGTTTGGCCATTGCTTCATCAAGAGTCATGCCAGCTAAAGAATGTGGGCACTTAATTTCAATTATACCGTTTGCATAAATGCCATCTGGTGTAGTACCAAGAAATTCATATTGATCGTCGACGAACAAACCGCAACCTTGTATACTAATATTCTCTTGAATTTCTAACTGTTTAATTGCGGTTTCTTCGTTTTCGATACCGTACCGTACAGCAGGCAAACTGGAGATATTACTACCATAAACGATTTTACGAACAAGAACAGCACAACTAGTGCTCTCTCGTTTTTTACAAACTTCCCCGAACGATGATGAGGTTAGTAATTTTCTCCTTGTACTCATCCACTCAGAACTACTTCTTTGCAAATGGGTCGACCTTTCAAGCTCCTCTCTTTCAGCACAAGACAACTTTAAATCGGCTAAAAAAGATGACTTGGCTTTCTCATATAATTCTGGACTCAGATCAGGTTTTTCGCAGTTTGGTCCATAGTGAGCATCTTTCGATACAGCGCTGTGGCTCTTTTTCAATCTTAATTTAGGTTTAGCAATTAAACGGATTCTACGATTACAATTTTCCACTTTCGCGATCAAAGGATTAAGACGATTTAAATATTACTTCATGAGTTTTACTATGAATCGATCCTGTATTAAAAGACACAACAGCTGCGCATCGGCCCGCATAAGAACCACGGGAAGAATAATTTACACGCTTACCCCCTACTAATTTGGCAATCACTGCGTTAAAACTTTCAACTATATTACTTGTACAATTATGAATTAAACTTCTAGAATGATATGACAGTCTTTTACTTAAAATGTGTACCGCGTCCATTAATCCGCATCCAACAATTGCTGGAAGCAACCCAACAGGTTCTATTCGACGAGTATCAGGTCTACAGAAATACTCCTTGCAATATTGGTGATTACCAAATACGTGTTGTGGACCATTTAGGATATCTTCACTAAGATTTTTTATTTTTTCTTCGAGTGACTGGTTTTGATCGCCCCAATATTTAATAGCTCATTTTACACCCGTTCTTAAACGCAAATACCTTTCTTTTAGGAATTTCCGCAATTCGCAAGGATACTTAGTGTCTTTCGACAGTTTCTCCAAGCTATTGCAGTAGTTTCGTAAAAGATGATTTTTGCATTCAATTTTCTCTACTGTTAAATTACCATACGGTCGCGAATCTAATATTTTTTTATAAGTACTGGAATCGCCGTCTGCTACAAATTTATTATAAATTACACCGTGATCAACAATGGAACGTTTAAACCCCTCAACTATTATGGTCGATTCCATACCGGTAGATGATCCCGAATAATTCTTGAAACAACGGTGTTCCGAGGGCTGACTGTCGTTCTTTGCGGCTCGTGCACAAACTACGCAGTATTTATTTTTAACTCCAAAAAACAATACTTTATTAGTTTTAATGCCAATTATCGCAGCTGCGCCGGACAAGGCGGAAAAATTCTTACCATAAGATCTCTTGCTCCAACAACCGTCAACAGCAACAGATATTAATGGTGTACCATTTTTATCAACACTACCTATAGACACTGCGTACTCCGCTTCTTCCTTGACAGCTTCTGCCATGGAATGTGCTGCTGTCTTTTCCCACCAATCGCAAACCGTATTATTAATTTCATTGTATAATGAAGGTGACATGATTGGTAGGGCTACTGCGGCAGTTAATGTTTTTAACTGATAGTAGCTCCCACCAGATGATATGATACCAGATACAATTTGATGATTCACTTCCATTCTATCTTCTTTCTTTTCAATCAAACACACAGTAAATTTCATACTACATTTCATGATGAGTTTTGAGTCCAGACCAACTTTTACTTCACCTATTATACTGAGGTAACTTAACTTACAATCCATTGGACCGTGGTCCCCTATGGCCTGAAGAGCTTTAAAAAAAAAGAAACGTCTACAACTCTACGCCCAACTTCCATTTCATCCACCTTTCCTTCTTGGTCGTTTTCAATAACTAGTTCCTGTAAAGAAAGATAATGGCTTGATTTTTTTTATAAAAAATAATTAAAAATTTAAAAAAATGCAAAAGAATTAATACAATATTAGGTTCCTGATGAATAGAAATTATAATTTCTTTACGCATTAGGTATTGTTTTTTTATGACGTCACCTATTTGAAAATAAATTTTCTTTTGAGAAAGTAATTGAGAAGTATTTCGGTACTAAGGTGTTTGTCTCTCGATGAAAATAATAAATATTGCAAGAAAAATCTGTAGGTAGGTATTGAGATTTTGTCTTCGCCCATCACTAACTAAGTAGTTTGTTTATTTATGTAACAAGTCTACAAGAATTACATATAACAACTTACCTCTATACAGCGCGTAGCATTGTTGCTCAGAGTCTCGGCCCCAAGGTTTTCTTTATTTTCAATACTGGAAATATTATTCATCAATATTATCCACTTTTTATTTATTTTGTACAACCCTAAGCCAGGACGCTAGGCGCCTCGCGTCTGTTTGGCGGTATAGGTATGTCGACAAAGTTGCACTGTCGCCTACCTACTTCCACAATTTGATATTTAGACAATACTAGCCGACCCGGCGAACTCCGTATCGCCTTTTTTTTTAAAAAAAATCCTATTATTTTGATATTACATACAGATACTTCAATTTTATTTATCAGTATAGATATAGATAATACAAACCAATATTTACATGTTATTGTAGGTATATGTCTGAATCGGGCGATCTAAATCATATGACATATTGTATTAGCTTTGTAATGTACCCTGTTCAAATGCGATAATAAATAAGTAGGGAGGAACTTACATTTTATTCCGAGATCTTTTGGCTTTCATATTTTTATAATGCGTACAAAACTTTCTTTTCCCTGGCATGACACTCAAATTCAATCAGTCCTGCGAAAAAAATAGCCTATGTTACTCAGTGATAATGTAGCTTTCGAATGATAAAAGAATTATCGGTCCAGTACTTTTTGAGTTTATTCGTTTCATACAAAAATCCAAATCTTTCCTCTTTATAGGGGAAAGGAGGGCAAGATGGAAGGTTTAACTTTATGATTTAAAAACAAGTTAAACAACGTAATATAAAGCTTTTCTTTTAATCAGTCTTGAAATAGATCTTCTGAAGTTATAAAAATTAGTAATTAAAAAATAAAAAATAATAAGTAAATATATTTTATAAGTAATTCAAAAATAACGTCAAAAATTCCATCTTGCCCTTACCCTGAGGGCAAAATGGAAAGCTTGTTCGGGCAAGATGGAATGTATTGGAAATCATTACATTTTACAGTTTACACATATAAAACTACCCTCTTCAGTATCGGTACACAATTCATATGCCCAACCATTACATATTGGACATTGTACCCAGTCCTCAGTTGGCCGTTCCACATAAGGTTCTCCACATAATACACAGTAGACATTGTTCTCTGAAGAATCTTCTAAATTTTGTACAATATTTATTCCTTTTTCTTTTCCTTTACCCTTTTCTTTTATTCTTAATGGTTCCTATTTGCATGCTTTTATTTTCCTTGCCTTTGATGGTCCGATTACATACTAGCTTTGGTTTTGTTTTTATCTCATTTTTCATATCAATGGTGTTTTTAAAAAGAGAAATGGTTAAAACTTCAGATTTTTGACATTACTTTCCGTTTCTTTATGGTAGGTGTAACTTTTGGTGATGGAAGAATTTAATTGGAGAAATGTAGTGCGAGGTAGTTATCCCAGATAATTGATGCCAGCTCTTCTACAATACTGAAACGAGATTCACGCATACTATCTTCTGCTATTTCATTCTATGTTTTAGTAGATTTTTGGACGAATCCCCTTTTTTGATATGACGATGTAATTTTCCGATTGGAATTCCATATTTTTTTTGATGCGATGCTTATTGATGTGTTGTTTTAGCTCCATACATTGCCATCAGCATCATTCCTTCAGTCCAAGAACGTCTATTGCTTTTCCTTATATCCTTGTTAACCATCTAAAAACAATAAAAAACAATAATTTTTGTTACGGAATTTAAAAACAATGAATAAAATAAGTGCGCGGGTATGATGGAAACACTTCCATCTTGCCCTAAAGTCTAATTTTCCATCTTGCCCATAACCCCCTTTTTAATAAAAATGTTAATACTTAAAGAAAGCTTTATTAATTCTCTCATTTAAATATCAATTAACACAATCTATCCCTAATATAATATTTATATAAATTCATAATAGTAATATTACTTACCTTGTTTAAATAATCTTTTTACAAAAATCATATAATTGCGTAATATTTTTCCGTGAAAACAAAAAGCATGCATACACGTCGACAGGTGGTGCGAGCCGGACTGAGCGGTCGTTCATAAATGCTGCTTGGGCACCTGACTCTGTTTACGTGAAGACTCGGGCGCTTCGTCACTCGGATCGTAATTGATAGATAGTTTCCATCTTGCCAACTCCTTCCATCTTGCCCTCCCTTCCCCTAATACCTATTAGTGTAGATATTGTATTTTTTACGATTTATATCTAGTTCCATCATGGTTTTCTTTCAGACATTCATTATATCGATACTTTCTACTAACTGAAAATAAATTAATTATAAAAATGTTATACTTACAGTTTTTTACAAAAAACACAAATTCACAATACGTAATTCTGCTGTCTGCAGCCGACAAGCGTGGTGTCGCGTTCACTTACAGAAAGGAACTGCCGTTAGTGACCACCGAGATTGCACGAATGAAACGAACGCTTTATCCCATACATTTGTGTATGAAAAATTTACCTTAAAATATATCTAGATTTTAGGGCTTTAAAAGAGGAAGTCTTTGTTTGTAAAGGTATAAAAAGAAGTATACAGCTATACTTATTGGTTTCTTCAGTGTTCAAAAAGTGTTTCTTTTTATCAATTTGTGTTGATTTATGGGCTTAAATCTTTAAAATACGAAGTCATGTTTTTGCATTTTTACTCAATTTTGTGCGTTTGTTGACGTTTATTATATAACCACCATTAGGTTTAAGAGTTTAATATAAGCATGAACATACTTATTGGTCTTTGATTGTAATATATACAAATTATCATTGATATCAATCATATGTAAATAGGTTAAATATGAAAAATCGTAACACTCTTTTCGGTGATTTTCACGATCTACACCCTTAATAAGATTTATTGTAATCCATCTTGAATTCTAATAGCTTAATTATGTCCAACTGTATATATGGCGTAGTGGACTAAGTACTGACTTATCGGGCGGAGTATTGTTGTTCCGAATCTGATTCAAGAATTCTTTATTTCTTATAAAAGAAAGAGATGAAAAGCTGTTCTACAATTAGATACAGTACCAGGCAAAAATTTTGCACATAAGCAATTCATTAATTACGTGATGTCGTATGAATTAATAATAGTCTTGTATAATTATATTAGGAGCTGTTAAGACAATTATCTCTTTTACTTATTAAATATAATACACATATAGGCCCCGTTAAAATCCCACATATTCGCGGTGCCGTACTGCTGCGCTAATCGTAGCTGTACACTCCCTTGCAGATTAGCTGCCTAGTGAATTTTGCTTCTTGTCTTACACGTTGACTAGAAGGGAAGTAAAATCATTATCTCCAACTCCTCTTTAACCTTATTCTAATTAAATTTATTGCGGGTCTCAAGAAAATTAAAAGCGGTCTAATTTATGGACACCATTGTGGAACCTGACTTACAGGAGTAACAATGGTGGGAATAGATAGTGGGATAGTCCCATTGAAAAAAAAACAAATATAATTTTTGACTAGATGCAACTAACTACACCACTAACTAAATGTCGGAGACAATGCTCTATAAAGCCGAAATTGAGAGTGCATTGCCAAAGATCGATTTTCAATATTTTTTTGCCGGGTAATTTACAAAATTTAGCAATTTGTAGGTATAAAAAAAGTTTAAACGTAACGAAATAAACAGCTAAATATTAATGAGAAACAAAAAGCTATTTGTCTCCGTTTGACGATTTATCTTTAAATAAATTAATTAAATTGGTGTATATTTAGACACTGAGAATTACTAAGTATTGAATATTTAAAATTTTATTTCTTAGACAACTTGAATAATTAAAATTTTAAATTTCCAATATTGCCTCAGTACGCCGAATAAGAAATGCATTCGTTTAGGACTCAACAATATTAAGTTTTTTTTTGTTTAGACATAGGGCAGGGAATGGAATTTATCACTTTATTTTTTTGCTAGCGGACGTAGTAAAAGACCATTAAATCGACCTAAGCTATCTATATCTGATGACATTAATCAACAATTACATTGCTAAGGAGTGTTAATATTAAGTATGCGGCCGATTATAAAACTATTATCAAAACTTTAGCCATATGTACTTTAAGTACCTAATAGGGATAAGACCTAAACAATTATGTAAGGAAAACGACAGATGACATAAAAATCGGGGAAGAAGTATCCACAGATATAATATGTTGATAACAAATTACTGAATTTTTTAGCATTTAATATGCTTAATTATTTATAAATACCCGATTACGAAACGAAATCGGGTATTTATAAATGTTGATAACATTTAACTCGAAAGAAAACCGTATACCAACTCATTTGACCAGCATGTTATGGTTAGAGGATTCAATCCCGGTCATTTTTTCTAATCCCGGGATTCCGGGATTATCTACAGTTGATCCCGGGATCCCGGAATAGTCTCGGGATTCTATTAGTAATGGAAAATGGTAACAAAAAGACAGTAAACATATCAAAATCAATTTTTGAGGACATAGAATAGTTAAGTTTTAAATCTCTAAAAAGGCAGTTAAACAAAATTATCCTTTTTTTATAAACTTTCTTCTTATAAAATAAACAAACTAGGCACTTCTGTAAATAATTTATGAAACCAACAATAAACTTCAAAAATCAACTTCTTTCTAGTTACTTATGTTTATGGGTATATTTTAAATTAAATTGACCAGAAACTTTATAAATTACTTACTTAAACCATGAAAATAAAATCATTAATGCATTTTAATAATTTGATTATCACCAATTATAGAGGTAGGATCACGCTCTTGACAGTTCTGTCTACAGCCGCGGGCCGGTCCGTCCGGGGTAGTACCACAATCTCGCAGAAGATCGACATCTGAGTAATGGCAATGTGCTATATTATTGCGCTTCGTTCGATGAGCGAGAGAGCCGGAAGCCCAACGACGAAGGCAGCGGCCTAGCTATAGCTTTGGTTATAGCAAAAGTCTATGGGCGGCAGTGACACTTACCATCAGGTGTGCTACTAGCTAGTTTGCCACCATAAGCAATAAAAAAAAAAATCATAAATACTTACACGACGTGAAGCAGAAATTTTTACACACCTTTACGCATAATCCAGTCTTTGCCAAAAACAAATGAAATCACTTAATATGAATCAATTAATAATATGTGTATTCTAAGTGAAATTTGCCGTGTAAACAAGGTGGCTGTTAAAACGTCAAATCAAGTCTCACGCACATTTATTATTATTGACTAATTTAAAAAAATGTATCAATCCCGAAAATCCCGGGATTCATTAAATTTGATCCCGAAAATTTCGGGACTAAAATACGACCGGGATCCCGGGATCCCGAGATCCAGGATCCCGGGATCGCTAGTTATGGTGAGTCAATTTCTCTTCTCTCTGCGTCACTGAAGCCTAGTATTGATACTTATATAGTGTTGAAATTAAGTTTTTGATTTCAGAATTAATATATAATAAATAATATTTTTAATAATCTATATAAATAATTAAACAAACCTTATTCTTATATTAATTAATTCTAATTTATTGAAGGTCGTTTCTATGTTTCATTGACTTTCAAATAAATTGTAGTTTTTTTTTAAATGATAAACAATAAAGGTTGTCATTTATAAGGAAATTGTTTCTAAAATAAAATTCTAAATAAAATTACAATTTTACCATGACAAAGGCTAAACCACACAGGAAGTGTGGTTTAGCCTTTGTCATGGTAAAATTGTAATTTTATTTTAACATTGTAGGTAATGGAAGAGAGAAAATAAATTTTAAATAAACGTGTGTTGACAGAGTATGAATAAATTCACCAATTTTTATCTTGGCCGTGGATGTGGTAAAAGACGATTAAAGGATTATATCCCTAGATGTTCATAAATCTATATTGTAATATGTATATAACGTCTATGAAATAGAAGGAAAACTCGAAATTAAACACTATATCAACCCGTCTGAATAGTGTGGTTTGTAAATTTATTTACCTCCTATTATGAAGAAGGTCCAAGACCAGTAGTGAGACATATATGAGCTGAAATGAAGTCATGTTAATCCTATCATCATGGAGTATCAATAATAGTGACCTTCATTCATTTTATTGGATGAAAATAATATTTTATCCTACTAATATTATAAATGTGAAAGTTTGTGAAGATGTTTGTTACTCTTTTACACGTAAACCGTTGAACAGATTTGGATGCAAATTAGCATATAGATAGAACATTTCCTGGATTAATACCTAAGATACTTTTTACCCCAGTAATGTTTTGCTTTGGGATAATAATTCAACTTTAGTAAACTTACTTTTCACGCAGACGAAACCGCGAAACCGAAGCGCAATATGTTTTTAAATACAACGTTTGATCTATAATGGCCGCTAGGAATTCCAATTCTAGGAATTTCCAATATTGGTCATGTAATAAAAGATGATTAAGACCTATTTAACGATCTGGGTCCACTACATCTGATGCTCAATAGAAGATAAATTGATATAGGTATTATACCACGCTGACAAGACGGTTTTATGTCTACCCATTACTTATTTCTATACCACGCTGGTTAGATAGCGTTTTATTTCGAGTTTTCTATCTCTTTCATAGGGTTAGATAGCGTTTTATTTCGAGTTTTCTATCTCTTTCATAGGGTTAGATAGCGTTTTATTTCGAGTTTTCTATCTCTTTCATAGGGTTAGATAGCGTTTTATTTCGAGTTTTCTATCTCTTTCATAGGGTTAGATAGCGTTTTATTTCGAGTTTTATATCTCATCATTTATACATAATATATATATATATCTCTTAGTCGTCTTTTGCGACTTTTTGATAGTGGTAGGACAACGCTGTTGACAGTTCTCGGACTACAGCTGCGGGCCGCTGGTCGGCCCGTAGTAGTATGTACTACACTCTCGCAGAAGATTGACGTCTGAGTAATGGCAATGTGCTATTGCGCTTCGTTCGGTGAGCGAGAGAGCCGGCAGCCCAACTGGGTGGGTTTGGGGATTGTAATTGTAGGCAGCGGCCTAGCTGTAACCTTGGTATAGCAAAGGTCCATGGGTAGCAGTGACACTTACTATCAGGTGTGCTGCTTGATCGTTTGCCACCAAAATCAATAAAAAAGAAACATCCCTACTAATATATAAATGTGAATGTAAGTTTGTTTGTTACGCTTTCACGCTAAAACTACTCAACCGATCATCATGAAACATTGTACACATAGGATACTTAAAAATAACATAGGATACTTTTTATTAAAAAAATCAAAAGTTTTATATGAAAAATAAAAAAATTGTTTGTCAAAAAATCTCAAAATCGAGCTTCTTCAACGCCATCTAGTAGTCCAGTAATGAAGTACCAACCCTGAGTATTGTAATACCGTTGCACTGTATTACCGACGGTCAAAAATAAAAATAGGGGATCAAACTTTAGGAAAGTAACCATTTACGCGGGCGAAGCCGCGGGCAGAAGCTAGTATTCTATATTTTAAGACATATTTTTTATTTATTTACGGACAAGAAAAGGAAATGTGAATTGTATTTTCACTCCGTCACCACAAGGAATATTTTACAAGGTAAGTAGATAAATATACTATAATACAATTCTATTTGATATTATCCTGTATATTTCGTAAGCGGAACAATTAAGATAATAATATTGTAAAGAGGAAAATATGACGATCTTTTGTAACGATTTAAAAACAACCTAATCTATATGCAATTAATAAGACGTCAATTATAATAAAAAATAACTTAAACTGTGATTATATTAATTAATTGTTAACACTAGATTAAAGTTAGAGGGAAAAACACATTTTTAATACGATAATATGTTTTAGGAATTTACTTTTTTGAAATCGTTATGTGGTAACGTTTTTTTTTCTTATTGCTTATGGTGGCAAACTAGCAAACAGCACACCCGGTTGGTAAGTGTTACTACCGTTCCTGGACCTTTGCAATACCAAGAGTATAGCTAAGCCGCTGCCTACCAATACAAATCCCAAACCCATCCAGTTAGCCTTCCGGCTCTCCCGCTCACTGAACAAAACGCAATAGTACATTGCAATTACTCAGGCGTCGATCTTCTGCGAGAGTGTGGTACTACCTCGGGGGGATCGACCCACGGCTTGAGACAGAAAATTGTCAATAGCGTGGTCTAACCACTTGGTGTATGATACACTGTCCGAGATTAGTTAATTGCGATCTGTGGACCTATAAAATTCCATATTTCCCATCTCCATCTATTTAACGAGCCAACGGAACCATATCCTTTACTTCGTGATATGTCTCAAATGCGCAGGTTCGAGACTTGACAGAAATTGACGTGTCACATTCGTAAGACCGTTTTCTGCACGGAGCAATTATGCTCGTGTTTTCTGTGTAGTGACGGAGTAAGAATACAATTCACCGCCCACTAACCTACTCGTGGCTGATCGTAAAAAACGACTAAAAGATAAAATATACATATAATATTTATCCTAGAGAAGGAAATCTCGAAATAAAATCCTATACCAACACGTCTGACCAGCGTGGTGTAGTAGGTCAATTTTCCTCCTATTGTGGTCCTCCACTTGAGCCCAGCAGTGGGACATATATGAGCTGAGTTAATGATGAAGATGATTTTCGTAAGACAGATTGATATAAGGTTATATTTAGGTTTTTCCTTCTATTGTTGAGATGGTATATGCACATTATATTTCTTAATAGCCTTTAATGACACGTACGTGAAAGATGAAAGTGGTAAATTGAAAAAAAAAAAATAACAAGGTGGTAAATTGTATTCTTAGTCCATAATCACCATCGACTTGAGAGGATACCCGTGAGGGTAAACCACCGGGTGTGCCACCGAAGACAAAAACCGGGTTTCGTTGGTCGAGTTACACGCTGAAAGAGAACTACCTACATGTAGGACGAGTCTTTGGGGCAGCCGTTCTTTCTGTCGTCTAGGACATAATTAACGGGGTGTGGCCACACAAGCCGCCGTAAAACTCCACCACCAAACGAAAAACTTTGGTATGGAACTTTAAAAGTAATACCAATCTTTATTAAGAACTACAATGATTTATTAATACCTTATTTAATTGTTTTTAAATTATAACAATGTCACCTTTTAATTAAAGACAACATTTTGTTCTGTCAATGTTGTCTGTATGCCGAATTAAAATTAAAATTATGTACTCATTTGTTATGTAAGAACCTTACGTTAATATTATATCATCTCAGCTTATATATATGTCCCACTTTTGGGCTCGAGCCTCATCTATAATGGGAGGGAAATTGACCTACTATGCCACGCTAGTCAGACATGTTGGTATAGAGTTTTGTTTCAAGTTTTTCCTTCTATTGCATAGATGTTATATTTTCTTTATATCACTTAGTCGTCTTTTACGATCACCCACGGGTAAGATAGGTAGAGGAATTGTATTCTTACACCGTCACCACACGGAAAATACTTACATATTGTCAATTTAATATTTTGTTCAAAATTAAACTGATAATTTACCATATGATCGGTCGCGATTAAGAAAATCCGTCAAATAATTAAACATACTCGTTTTACTTTTTAAATTACTTTTTTTTTATACATAACTGTATACAAGTATTAGCTCCAGTATAATGCACTACTTTTCCGTGTGGTGACGGAGTAAGAATACTATTCACCACCCCATATCTTACCCGTGGGTGATCGTACGAGACGACTAAGGGATATAAAACGCGTATAAAATTTATGCAAGAAAAGGAAAACTCGAAACAAAACCCTATACCAACACGTCTGACCAGCGCGGTATAGTAGGTTAATTTACCTCCCATTACGGAGGAGGCCTGAGCCCAACAGTGGGACATTTATGGGCTGTGATGATGATAATGCACTTTGATAATATTTCTTTTTTGAATATATAATGCAAAATATGATTAGAATATAAGGAAGAGAATAAAAATACAAAGCCGATCAATCAAGAGGGATCCTCTTGGTTAGTACCATAAAAATTAACTAAAGGAGCAGTCCGAAAATATCTCATCAGAAGAAAAACTTGACCCAAAATCTCATCCCAACACATCTTATCAACGCTGTGTATTAGGCTTAGTTTCTTCATCTAAAGGAAGTCCATATCTCAAGAACTCATGCTCTATATGTTATATAAATCTCACCTGTTTGCATTGTGAAAATGATGAATGAAGATGTCAGGATCCAATTGGTGTCTTCCAAATCTATCTCGAAGTTTTGCTGAAGGTTCACCGTAGTGTTTGTTAGATTTGGGGATCTTAATCCAACGTGGGGATACATAGTCCAATTGGCATCCATTGTGAATACCTTTGCTTCGAAGAATTAAATATAAACTTGATTTTTTTGCTGTCAACTTATTTTTTGGCGGGTTTTCAATTTAATTGGGCTTTATTTATTTTGTAAATATTTAATTTATTATTGAAAATCGTGTATGAATATTGAAAAGTTTGTATTAAACATATTTTTAAAACTGTAAATATAAATTATAAGTTAATTTAGCACTTTATTTAAAACTCATCATAGAATATTAAAAAAAAATGGTCTATTTAGATTTTCCATCCCATTCAAATTTAGGATCGTATTTTAATTTTTCCCTTCTTTACATTTTAGTTTCTTCGTTTAAACATTTTTATAATAAAAAAATATTCTTATTATTTTTCAACGTTACTTTTAAATTATGTTTTCAGAAACGCACTAACTGGACGCTCGGCGCAGACTGTAATTCACAATGAAGCGTATTTTTCGTCGCGCTCTCTTTTAAAAGGCTGTTGTTCGCGTGTTCATTACATGTAAACAAATAAAGAATGGATGCGGTTGTATTTAACTTTAAAGACCGCCATTATGGCCTTATTATTGTTTTTAGAATTGTCTTACATATACTGAGGCATCGTTTATGAACTCTATTGCACGCATCTGGTGATGATGATGATATCACGCCTCGAGGTGATGCTCTATTCCCGATATATGAAAATAAAACTTTTCAAAACTAAAAATATCTGTATTTTTTCTCACTGCACTTATAGGATAATATTATTATACATATGTCAAGAATAAACATTTGTTTAAACCTATTTTATATTTAAAAAAGCAATTATTTTGTTTAAAGTAAGAAAGGAGTTGATTAAAAAAGTATTCGAGGACGTCCAGATGTCTGCCGTATGGACCTGGCACTCTCACTACCGAAAAAATTAATGTATCGAAGTAATTTTTTTAAAAACTTCATAATCGCAACGCACTGTTTCCTTTCAAAAACGACTTGGTAATTCTTTATAGTTTAATTGCCATTAATAAAAACCTAAACTGCTTAGTTTTTAGTGTATATAGTGTATATACACCTTATGAAAATTGGGTTCATTTACAATGCTTGCAAGCTATGTTGCGCTACGTCGAGAATGGCGCGAAATCTCAAAAGTTTTTTTTTCATTCTTAGCATTGGTTAAAAAAAAATAAACAAATTTTATTGTAAAAAAATGAGATTTTGAGGTGTGTACTTTTGGATTTGCCAAACTTTTGTATTCTTCTCAGTCTTATTGGTATATCCATGGCCAGTGTCGAGCGAGTTACAATTTTCTTCATATTAGTCTCTTCATGTTAGTCATGGTCCGTCAATAAGTCAAATCGTCACCATCAACAGTGCTATGGGCACATTGTTAATGTTAGCGCTAGAAATTTTATGGAAAATGAATACATACTGTACTATGTATTAAAGAATTACTTATAAAAGTGTACTTTTATACCATATTCACTACATCTCAGCACACCCTCCGCATCTCATTACATAAAATGCCATCAAAATTATTTAATACTAGCTGACCCGGCACACTTCGTTCCGCCTAACAGTTAATGAATGAGCAGATTTTGATTAATTCAAAATTATTAAATTATTTTTTTTATTATGATAATAAATATGAATAATATATAAATTTAAAAAATTAAGTATTTTAATAATGTGCCAGTAAGACGAAGAAGCGACATTTTTCTTCATGCACGTTGAAAATTATCTAATTATCGAAATTTGAGATTTGCTCGACGATTTCGCATTGTCAACCGAGCCGTTTCACAGGCCTCGCTTTGCTCTTGTGATTGAGAAGCACGAAGCCATATTAACGCGGTGGTCTACCCGTGCAATATCTTGTTCTTCTGCCGTGGTTACATTAGTAATGTTTCGAATTCTAATTGCGCTACGGCTTTGTCGGGAAAGATTTGATCTTACTGGTCGCGCCATTGTTGATGACAATATAGATACAATATGATTTATTACGAGTATAACAATATTCGTAAAAATTCGTAACACTCGCACAAAATGAACACTGGTCGGTCTAAATATAATAAAATTTCAACTTTTCGCGGTATTTTCCAAACAGACCATTACGTGAGGGAGTTTTGGCGCGAATATAGAAACATCATGTCACGCTCTTGTATTATATTCATTTCTTTAGTGTTTTGTAGTGTTATATTGAATAATTTTGCTGGTATTTTATAGAATATGATACAGTTAAAGTGCTGAAGTGTAGTGAATATGGTATAAGAGTAGTTTAGGGATGTCCATTAATCACGTGATCTTTTTTTTAGCATTTTTTAACGCCCCTCCCCCTTGGTGACACGTGGTGATGTTTAAGACTATGACCCCCCTCCCCCACCAACATCACGTGAATTTTTTGTACCTATAAAGAAGTAGCCCACAGTTCATTATATTCTAGGTTTTTTGCTTTTTTATACTTCGCAAAAAGGTGTAACATCGTTCATTGCCTGGCAACGGCAAGTCGAAAGTCACACTACATGCTGCTTTTCAGTTTCGAAAACGCAGCGTTTGACGAAAAAATAAATACACGTGATATCTTACTACACCTATTCTTTGTGATATTTTGTGATTTGTTTTGCTCGTGTTTTTTTTGCTTTGCTCGTTCGTGTTTTTTTTTTGTTTTATTCGTCCGTTCGGACAGGCAAAGGGATCAAAGTCCATAGGTACAGCCAAGTCTTATTTAATATTTTTTCATATATTATTTAATACTTCTTCATATTGTGTAGTACTAATAGTCATCGCCCGTCACTAAGTCAAGTCGTTACCATTAATCGGGCACTGATAACCAAATTAATGTTTTTTTTAGGAATTTTGGCAAAATATGAAAATATACGTAAACCAGTATTATACCATATTCACTACACTTCAGCATTTTCATTGTATCATATTACATAAAATACCAGCAAAATTATTCAATATAACACTACAAAACACTAAAGAAATGAATATAATACAAGAGCGTGACAAGACATTTCCATATTCGCGCCAACTCTCTTATAATTTCAACATTTTGCGAGATTTCAAACCACAGACAACATTTCGTGAGCTGTCAGTTGCGTTTTGTTACACCATCAACAAATGAACGTTTAGAACTGATGTATTTTTAACGAATTTTTGCTTTTTATTTTATCTATATATTTATTAATATCATATTTTAATATCCTATTATCGACGACAACAAACTCATAAACATAAAAATTTATCCAGCCGTTCTCGAGTTATAAGTTTTGTAACTAACACAACTTTCTTTTATATATATATATATATATATATATATATATATATAAACTCATTTGCAAAAAAAACGGGCGGTTTTGATTTTCATTCATATTTAAAAAGATACAATACCAAAAAGGTTTCAATCGTTTGTACACGTTACTGGCCGGTTTTAAAAATGCTGTGGTATTTAAAAAAGTACGTTCTAAATTCAATTTTTCATTTGATGTTCATTTTTACAGAAAACCCCTTTTTATCCTACATTTTTGGCGCGAAGTTCCAGAAGTTAACATCGACTTTCATAACTTTTATTCAATTTTTATCGATTAATTTCATATCCTTGACTGTCAAAGCTTTATTTAATGCTGTTTGGCTGTATCAAAAATGGTAGATAAAGTGGTAAAAGCTACCAAAATTATCGCGCTGCTTGAAGAGGGTTGCAGCCAATGTTTCGTGGCTAGGAGGCTAAATGTTAGTCGCTCGACAGTCCAAAGGACCTGGCAGCGATATCAGGAGACTGGTTCCGTCGAGAGAAGGCCTGGTTCTGGAAGAAAACCATGTACCCAACCACGGGATGATCGTTTTCTTGTGAGTCGCGCATTGAGAAATCGCAAATCTTCGTATGTGGATCTTAAGAACAACCTCCAAGAAGTAAGAAATGTGCATATTAGTCTATGGACGGTCAGGAGGAGGCTTCTCGCTGCCAATATACGCAGTCATCGCCCGGCCCGCGGCCCCAAATTACTCCGTGAGCACAGAGTTCACAGGCTTAGGTTCGCTAGAAATTGTGAATCATGGACTCAAGACGATTGGAATAGGGTTTTGTTCTCTGATGAAGCCAGGATATCTCTGTTCGGTGAAGATCGACGTCGGCGAGTGCTAAGAAGACAAGGAGAACGCTTTGCAGAGGCATGTTTCGAAGAAATCACACCTTATGGTGGGGGCTCTGTTATGTTTTGGGCAGGAACAAATTCAATGGATCGTACAGAGTTAGTCTTCATTGAAAACGGCTCACTGACTGGGCATCGATACATAACGGAAGTTCTAATTTCTCATGCACAACCCGCATTGGCCGCTCTAGGTGAAGACTCGATTTTTATGGACGACAATGCTCGCGCCCACCGATCCCGCGATGTTAATGCGTATGTGCAAGAGGTCGGCATTCGTCGTTTGGATTGGCCAGCTCGAAGTCCCGACCTCAATCCCATAGAGCATGTCTGGGACGTTCTGAAACGGCGTGTGAGATCAGTACACCCGGCTCCGCAGACCATCAGAGAGCTGAACAATGTGATTACTGCGGAGTGGGAACGTATTCCGCAAGCAAGTATCCGGGATATACACGCTAGCATGCCCAGACGAATTCAAGCTGTGATTTTAGCTAGAGGGGGTCACACTCGATACTAAACATTTATCTGCTTTTACTTTATTAAAGAAAAACAAACAAAAAAACTTTTTTATTTTTACTTCATGAGCATATGCACTACTAGCGAATATACACTACTAGCGAGGTTTAGCATTATTTCCCATAAATTGTATCTAAATTTTATGAAATACTGATGAAAACGATTATTTTCTTATTAATTTACCAAATTGTGTGGATAAAACTACCTATAATTATCAAACAAAGAAATATTAACATTTGAAATGGTTCATTGCTTAGGTGCCCGTTTTTTTTGCAAATGAGTGTATATATATATATATATATATATATATATATATACATATATATATATATATATATATATATATATATATATATATATATATATATATATAGATATATATATATATATATATATATATATATATATATATATATATAGATATATATATATATATATATATATATATATATAAAAGAAAGTTGTGTTAGTTACAAAACTTATAACTCGAGAACGGCTGGATAAATTTTTATGTTTATGAGTTTGTTGTCGTCGATAATAGGATATGAAAATATGATATTAATAAATATATAGATAAAATAAAAAGCAAAAATTCGTTAAAAATACATCAGTTCTAAACGTTCATTTGTTGATGGTGTAACAAAACGCAACTGACAGCTCACGAAATGTTGTCTGTGGTTTGAAATCTCGCAGTTTGAAATCTTCCAGCGACAGCAACTCTGAATATTTTCAAAAAGATTTTTCAATAGATTTAGTTTGTATAAATTGCCTTATAACGACCAGGGCCAACTCCATCTGATGCCGTTTGGTCAACAATTACATTCCCAAGGAGGGTTGACGTTAGGCAGGCGGCCGGTCATAAAACTATTACCAATAACTTTTACAATATGTACTATGAAAGAAGAGTACATATAGTATCAACCCCAAGTAATTGGGTTAAGAGTAGGAGAATGATGATTCGTAATTAGTTATCTAACAATAAAAAAAAACAAAGAAAAGATAGGTACTGTTATAAGAGAGAGCCATGGTGTGAATGAAGAAATAGTGACAAAGATAAAAAAGTTTATGTTGAAGTTGTTTGGATATGTTGAAAGAATGAGTGAAAAGTGGTTGACGAAGCAAATATATAAAATAAACGTGAATGGGACGAGTACAAGAGGAAGACCAAATTGGAAATGTGTTGATGAGAGGACATCTAGGAGTATGCGTAATCGTAGAGAATGCATGAATACTGTTGAATGTGAATGATAGAGGTATGCTAGGTTCGTGGATTCTGGCAATCCCTAGTCTTTGCTTTACTCAGTGAAAAACTGGCGTAAGGCCATATATGTATGTATATGAGCCCATTGTTGCCAGTATCGAGTTAAAATTTTTTTTATATTCTCCATACATATATATTCTCCATACATATATGAAGAAACTGATTTATTCACATCTTTAGTTTCTTCATATAAGTAATTATCCGTCATTAAATAAAATCGTCGCCTTCAACAGTGCTATGGTCAAACTTTTAATTGTATCTTCTGAGAATTTTGATAGAAAATAATTGTAAATCACATTTATATTACATTCATTACACACTAGCAATTCCTCCGCATCATATTAGGTACGTAAAATTCCATCAAAATTATTTAATATACCTAATACGTTAAACCACTAAGATATTGAATATGACAGTCTGCGGCTAACAGCTAAAAGACAGACACAAAAAAAAAAAAGCGTAGACGGGATTCTTTTGTTGATATCTAATCTATGGTAGAAAGTCTGTTAATAAGTTATATCTATACTAATATTATAAAGAAGTAAAGTTTGTGTGTTTGTATATTTGTTAAATTGTAAGGGGTAATCTCGGGATCTACTGAACCGATTTTAAAAATTCTTTCACCAATAGAAAGCCACATTATTGTTGAGTGTCATAGGTTATATAAAAAACCGAAAAATAAAAAGGCTTTTACGTGGTAGTCCGTTTTGCAAAGTGAATCGGAGAAAAAACGGTCGAATGAAAGCGTTTCTTACGAACGCTGCCTTAACTATGAAAGATATATTTTTGAGTTCTAGCGAAAAGATGTGGAGCTTAAGAATGCCTACAAAAAAGTCAACGACAGCATATGTCTAACTTTTATATTTAAGTTACAAAAAGTAGTTTTTTTTAATATTAGTATAGATAATTTAATTTTTAATATTAATAAAATAATTTAAATCGTTAGGTCATATTTATTAGTCATATTATCAAAAATTATGAATCTTTATGAAAATAAGTAAACTCGGTCATCCTGGAATAAAAAAAGATCCTGCTTTGGGAAGAGTATATAGTGTGCACCCTTCTCAATCGGAGTGTTTCTTTCTTCGAGTTTTGCTTAACCACGTACGTGGCCCCACCTCATTTCAGGACTTAAGAACTGTGAAAGGAGTTGTCAAAGAAACATACCAAGCTGCTTGCCGTGAGAGAGGTTTGTTAGAAGACGATAACCAGTGGGAAAACACTCTACGAGAAGCCTCAATTTCTCAATGTCCCTTGAAGTTGAGGGAGTTGTTTGTGGTGATATTGTTATTTTGTTACCCATCTGAACCACTCAGTTTGTGGGAAAACTTCAAAGACGATTTATGTGACGACATAAGACATAAAATACGACAGAATCAGAATTTCACTTTACCCTATAATGATGACATGTACAATGAAGGTCTATTACAAATAGAAAATAGACTTTTAGAACTAAATGAGAAAACCTTAAATGGTTTTGGTTTACCTTCTCCAATTCGGCCACATAACAATGCATCGGACATAATACTGATACGTTCGTACGATAGCAATGAGTTGTCAGTTTTTATTAATGAAAATATACCGAAATTAGTCACAGACCAGAGGCAAGCTTTTGATGCAATAATTGACAGTGTGCTAAATAACAGAGGTTTAATTTTTTTTCTTGACGCCCCGGGAGGCACTGGCAAAATGTTTCTTGCAAATTTGGTATTGGCAAAAGTAAGACAATCCGGGAGAAATGGACTAGCCGTTGCCTCTTCGGGGATTGCCGCTACTCTGTTAAATGATGGGAAAACAGCACACTCCACTTTTAAGCTACCTCTGACAGTCTCACTAGAACAACAGTCAGTTTGTTCCATACGTAAAAATGGGCCACTCGGGAAACTTTTACAAGAAACATCTTTAATTATATGGGACGAATGTACCATGAGTCATAGAGCTCATGTTGAAGCAGTAAACCGAACGCTCAAAGACCTCAGAAACTCTGATGCTGTAATAGGTGGCGTAACTTTTGTTTTCGCGGGCGATTTTCGGCAAACACTGCCTGTAGTAACAAAAGAAACACGCGCCGATGTCATCAGAGCATGCTTAAAATCATCTCACTTATGGAGTTCGGTTGCATCTCTCAATTTACGAACAAACATGAGAGCCCATTTGAGCGACAACGACGATGACGACTTTCCGCGTCAACGCGTAATCTTGGCGAAGGAAAAATTGTCTCTCCTAACACCAACAGCAATGACATTAAACTTGACGAGACATTAGGACACATATTGCACAGGTTGGAACATCTTATTGACGCAATATATCCCGGTCTTGAAAATTTATTGGAGAGAGATTATCATTGGCTTTGTTCTAGGGCAATAGTGTCACCCAGAAACGATACAGTGAATGAAATAAATAAACTCATTTTAGAGAAAATTCCTGGTCAGGTCAAACACTATAAGTCTATTGATACGGTGTGTAATATTGAGGATACAGTGCACTATTCCCAAGAATTTTTAAATTCTTTGAACCCTTCTGGCTTACCTCCTCACGACCTTGTGTTAAAAGTTGGCATTCCTATCATGCTATTAAGAAACTTGAGCCCCCCCAACATGTGTAATGGGACAAGGCTGCTTACAAAAGAGTTACGGGACAATATAATCATGGCGACCATTCTCACAGGGCCAGCAGTGGGACAACTGGCTTATATTCCGCGGATACCCATGATTCCCACTGATTTACCCATGATGCCCACTGATTTACCCATACCGTTTAAAAGGCTACAGTTTCCAGTGAAGATCTCTTTTGCCCTAACTATTAACAAGTCCCAAGGTCAAACATTCTCTCTGGTGGGCATTGATTGACCTGAGAAAGCCGTGTTTTTCCCATGGGCAGTTATATGTTGGCTTATCTCGGGTTGGAACTCCTGATAGACAATATATTTTGCTACCAAATGATAACATTACATCCAATATAGTTTACAGAGAAGTTTTTAACAATTAAAATTACCATAACCAAACTAACTTTTCCCGCGACTTGATCCTCATGGAATTCGTTTATCGCAAATCCCGCAAAAAATGTTTTTTCTTTCGGACAGAGTTACTTTCGAATTTTGTATTAGCATGCAAATACATACTTCTACGTATAACCCTCCTTTTGGCAGTTAGAAATTAAAACAACACTCTGTACTAAAAAAGGATTATTAACATTATGCCCAACGAAGTGGGCACGGGTCAGCTAGTGTAGTTATAAATGTTTAAGTGTATATCTATCACTCTGTTCTCTCTGCCTACCCTGCAAGGGATATGGCGTGATGATATGTATGTATGTAAGTGTATATCTATGTTGTTTGTTTGTTGTATTCTTATATCAGAAGTGCTCTTTGTTTCACTGCCCACACAAAACCCACCGTGCTCCATTCTGCAAGGATACATGTATGCGGGTAACGTACAAAAATATTTGCTAAATAAGTATTGTAAAGTGATTTTGGATGTCCCGGTATTTATTCACTGTATGTATCTATAAAATACGCAAAGGTGATGATTGTATTGTAAAGTATGTAAGTGTGGTGATTGTATTCTAAAATACAGGATTTATTTTGGAATGGTAATTTGTATATCTTGGATGTGGATTTAGCCGAGATGGAAGGTACACCACTGATATAGCGCGAAGAGTGAATGTGGGAAATAGAGTGAATGGAGCGTTGGGGCAACTTATCGATAGCCACAACCTCAGCCAGACGGCACGTGTAGCAATACATAACGCAGTGCTTGTCCCAACATTATTGTATGGAAGCGAGAGTTGGGTATGCAGAAAAGAGTATGAAAGTAAAATTAATGCGGTCGAAATGCGATCTCTACGGAAAATCTGTGGAGTTAGGCTGACCGACCGCATTCGTAACGACGACGTAAGAGAGCGAGTAAGTATGAAAGAGAGTATCGGTGTAAAGATGCGAAAGGGAATGCGCCGATGGTTCGGACATGTGGAAAGAATGCCGCACGAACGTCTGGTTAAGAAGATATACAATGCGAAAGTGGAAGGATGTAGGTACCGAGGGAGATCGAGACTAACCTTCCTAGACCAGATCGGTCATGTACTGAAGGAAGGTGGAGTCAAGAGTCTCCGAAACCGGCGAGCGCGTATGAAGAGAATTATGAATGTTGAGGAAGCGAGTGAAGTATGCAAGGATAGAGTTCTCTGGCACTCTGCTCTCTCTGCCTACCCTGCAAGGGATATGGCATGATGATATGTATGTATGTATGTATTTTGGAATGGTGCATTTAAAGGGATAATCTGAAGCCGTAGGTAGCGCGTACCACTAACAATTGTAATCGTGAGCAGGTTATATTGTAAAATAAGCGATGGATTGTAACGTTTAGTGAAGACATGTACCGTATGTTCCTTTGTATATAAAAATGACACGAGTTTTGTTGGGTATCATAACTAGGAAATGATAATGAATGCACATATTAAATAACTGTTCTGCGATTTAGGAATTCTTATGCTACCCTCGCATGTAAATAAAGTTAGAAGCGTGTGTTTTCTCACGGTATACATACCTATATACTTAGATAATGACACCGCATTGAATATAGCTCATCTAAATGTGATACAAATCTTTTAGCGAAAGGTAAAATAATAATATATAATATAATATATAATATATATTATATTATATATTATTATTTTACCTTTCGCTATATATATATAATATATAATATAATAATATATAATAGTGTATTAACCAAATCGAATAAGTTTCAGTACGTCGAAAGTGCAGTCGGATGAACAAGGTATCGGCGTACGATACCGCTGTGGCTGCAGGTTACTGTGACACAAAGTTGATCGATCTGAAGTGGATAGGTGCGACCGTCCAACACTGTGGTGAGATCTATCCATTGTACAATTATGGTAAAAGTGCTGAGATTAATTTATGGACAAAGTGTATATGTCGGTAAAGGCACGATGCAAAAGTGGTACTGCATAAATGCCTTAAAAATGCTGAGATTAATTAATGGACAAAGTGTATATGTCAGTAAAGGCACGGTGCAAAAGAGGTACTGCATAAATGCCTAAGTTAAGCATATGCACTGCGTCTTACTATTTTGTATAAAATCGTAAAATTGACTACTGTATGAACATAGTAGTAACATGAGTGATTATTGTGATTAAACATTATGGGTATTCATATGCTGTAAAATAGCTCAACTAGCCCAACATGTTAACGGGTAGATTGCTTGGTATCTACTTGAAACAATAATTGGCAAGTGTTATGAAAACTATTGTAGTGGTAATACAAAACTATTCATCTAATGAACATCATTCAGTTCAAGCAAACTGTTTATGTAGGTAAATATGCACAGTCTGTTTAGTAAGCATTGCAATAGGGATACCAAAAATTGGAAGTTATACTATGACAATAGTCTGTTGATCTATTGAAACATTGTTAGTGATAAGTATGTTGACCGATAATAGGATGACACTGTATTTTTGGGTTATTTACTGTTAATTGTATATGTAAAATGGCCATGTATTCCCAGTGATAAAAAAGTTCTTCAAACCCATGACATAAAACAGGCATTATGTATCAGCCCTGGAACTTCTAATGTTATCGAAGTAATCGTCGAGATGAATATCTGACGACCATGGTTCATAAGTAATTTATTATTGATGATATCGTGTTAGTCACTAAAGTCAGGTGTGGCCGAGCTAAAAGTGTTATAGGTTATGACACTGATGATGGACTAAAATTTGTATCGGTATATATAATCTCAGGATTCGTCTAATGGTCTTGCTTCGGATAAGTGAACTGTGAGTGGTTATATTAAAGAGAATTGTCTTAATGTTGTCAGTTTGTGTTGAAAGGTAACTAGGGTTGGCCAAAGGCATCGCTTAGGGAAAATACAAACTGTGATCACATTGATGAGTGGCTATCTTGCTTGTTCATTTTCCGATTGCTTTTTTTGTATACATTATTGAAGGTAACCGATTTATTATGTTTTCTTTAATTCACGGACTGTGGGTAGTTGCCTCGTCAGACAATGTATCGAAGGAATAATTGTCTTAATGTTGTCAGTTATGCTAAGATGCAACTAGGGTTGGCCAAAGGCATCGCCTAGAGGAAAATGCAAACTGTGATCACATTGATGAGAGTAATACTTGTTCAATTGCCGAATGTTTTGCTTGTAATCCAATAATGTATACAAATAGTCGAATAAAGTTGGCAGATTAGGTCTTGAGCTGGCCGCCGATGGAATAGCTCAAGAGGCTGTTTGCATCTTTGGTCCCATGATATACACGAATAGTTTGGCAAGATTTGGTAGATAATGGCCTTGGATAAGGCGTGTCTTTAACGCTTGTCACAATGTATCCACGAGTTGCAGAATACTGACATAATTTTATGTACGTTGTTTGTCCTCAACAACCACATCAGACTATCATGGCATCCAGGACGAATGTCATCACAGGACGGCCGGATGTTGTCGCCTCTCGAAAGGTGGCGATTACGAGAGTTAGCAAGATTGAACGATAAAGCATTGTTAACGATGGTTTACGATTTTGTATTATTTGTATATTATGATGGTTTACGAATGCTATGTGGTAGTAGTTACGAATACTATCAGCCTTCGCTTTGCCCATGGAAAATGTTGACTTGGGCCACCACACGTGATGTCGTTTGGTCAATAATTACTCCCTTACACCCAGAGAGGGTTGACGTCAGGCAGGTGGCCGATCGTAAAACTACTACCAATAACTTTTGCAATATGTACGATGGTGGAGGAGTGCATATTGCTTTGACCCCAAGTAATTTGGATAAGCGCGGAGAATGATGATGGTTTATAATTTTGTTTACAGCAAGCGCGGTGAACTACCACGGCATCCAGGGACGAATGCAGCCACAGGACGGATGCAGCCACAGGACGGCCGGATGTTATCGCCCATCGAAAGGAAGAGTGTGCTCTGGCAACATTAGCGTTACGGTTGAGTGGTTTCGTGGCAAAAACGGGTATAAATAGCAGATACAGACACGTAGACGGGATTCTGTTGTGATATCTAATCTATGGTAGAAAGTCTGTTAACAAGTTATATGTAGTTATAAATGTTTAAGTGTATATCTATGTTTGTTTGTTGTATTCTTATAAACTATTGGATTATTCGTCAATCACTTTTGTATAGGATATATTGTATTTATCATTTAATATCAAAGAAAGATTACGGATCGGATTATGTCTAAACCCTTCCATAAGAAGTATGGGAATGCCCCAAAGACCTGTTGAATACAATGTAAGCTTAACCTCATCATCATTCGCCTGGTCTTATCCCAATTGCTTGGGGTTGACGCAATATGTATTTGAACCTATTCCTCTTCCCACATATCGCAAAAGTTAAAGACAATAATCAACCCCCATTGGGAACATAATTGTTGACCAAACTGCATCAGGTGGTTTTGACCCAGGTCGATATAAAGCTCTTAGTCGTCTTTTACGACATCCACGAGCAAAGTAAGGATTAGTAGTATTCGTAGCCGCTACCACACAGCGAGCAATGTAAGCTTAATAATCTGAATATGTATTTAAACAAGTAGGTATTGTACATATCTCTTAGTCAAGTCGTTGCCATTAACTGAGATTGAATTTTGATAGGATATGGAGATAGACGTAAACCATTATTATAACATATTCACAACACTTTAGCACTTTCTTTGCATTACATTATAAGTATAAAACACCAGCAAAATTATACTCTATAACACTATAAGTATTAAATGTAATTTAAGAGCGCCACATAATATTTTGATGGCCCCCGCCAAAACTTTGCTGCTGCCAATTCAAATTAAGTAATTTTTCTTTTAAATTTATACAAACTAAATCTATTGAAAAATCTTTTTGAAAATATTCAAGAGTTGCTGTCGCTGGAATATTTGTGCATGGCAATCGCTTCAAGGGATTCAATCGGTATAAGCCAATCGATTCATCTCATCCGTAGATTGTTATACTATTGACATAACCTTGGGACTTTTGGCGGGTATATGGAGGTATCATGTGGTGGTCTTGTTCGTTCATTGATTCAATATCTTAGTATTTTAACGAGTTATCTATCTATATTTATAAAACATATATACGTGAATGTGAGCAAAACCAAAATAATGGTCTTTGAAAGAGATAAAACCAGAACAGATGTAAGAGTAACAATAGGTAATGATGTACTAGAGCAAGTGGATGAATTTGTATATCTTGGATGTGGATTTAGCCGAGATGGAAGGTACACCACTGATATAGAGCGAAGAGTGAATGCGGGAAATAGAGTGAACGGAGCGTTGGGGCAACTTCTCGGCAGCCACCACCTCAGCCAGAAGGCACGTGTAGCAATACATAACGCAGTGCTTGTCCCAACATTACTGTATGGAAGCGAGAGTTGGGTATGCAGAAAAGAGTATGATAGTAAAATTAATGCGGTCGAAATGCGATCTCTGCGGAAAATCTGTGGAGTTAGGCTGACCGACCGCATTCGTAACGACGACGTAAGAGAGCGAGTAGGTATGAAAGAGAGTATTGGTGTAAAGATGCGAAAGGGAATGCTCCGATGGTTCGGACATGTGGAAAGAATGCCGAACGAACGCCTGGTTAAGAAGATATACAATGCGAAAGTGGAAGGATGTAGGTACCGAGGGAGACCGAGACTAACCTACCTAGACCAGATCGGTCATGTACTGAAGGAAGGTGGAGTCAAGAGTCTCCGAAACCGGCGAGCGTGTATGAAGAGAATTATGAATGTTGAGGAAGCGAGTGAAGTATGCAGAGATAGAGTTCTCTGGCACTCTGTTCTCTCTGCCTACCCTGCAAGGGATATGGCGTGATGATATGTATGTATGTATGTATTTATAAAACAAAGTTGTGTTAGTTACAAAACTTATAACTCGAGAACGGCTGGATAATTTTTTATGATATTTATGTTTATGAGTTTGTTGTCGTCGGGAATAGGATATTAAAATATGATATTAATCAACAAAAATTCGTTAAAAATACATCAGTTCTAAACGTTCATTTGTAGGTGTAACAAAACGCAACTGACAGCTCACGAAATGTTGTCTGTGGTTTGAAAATCTCGCAAAATGTTGAAATTAAAAGAGAGTTATGGTGCGAATATGTAAATGCCATGTCACGCTCTTGTATTATATTCATTTCTTTAGTGTTTTGTAGTGTTATATTGAATAATTTTGCTGGTATTTTATGTAATATGATACAATGAAAATGCTGAAGTGTAGTGAATATGGAATAATACTGGTTTACGTGTATTTTCATATTTTGCCAAAATTTCTAAAAAAAACACAATTTGGTTATCAGTGCCCGATTAATGGTAACGACTTGACTTAGTGACGGACGATGACTATTAGTACTACACAATATGAAGAAGTATTAAGTAATATATGAAAAAATATTAAATAAGACTTGGCTGTACCTATGGGCTTTGATCCCTTTGCCTGTCCGAACGGACGACTAAAACAAAAAAAAACACTAACGAGCAAAGCAAAAAAAACACGAGCAAAACAAATCACGAAATATCACATGAAAACGTACAGTAGACGACCGTATCGTTTCCAGGTGAAATGGATGAACCCTGCTGCGGTGTCGAGTGGTACGGTGATAAAATGGTGACGGTGGTACCAAGTCAAATAGTTCCTCAGAGCACTCCCCGTGAAAGAGCCTGTAGAGTACACAGAGAGACCCAAAGTCTCTCCGGCTCCCCAATGACTCCAGTCTTTCCGTGAGATTGGGATCACCGACGATTCGAACACCACGTTTTTGCAGGGAGTCAAGTGGGTCTAGCTCATATTTGGGCGCGCCTGCCCAGAGATGTGAGCAGTACTCCACATGAGGGCGGACTTGTGCTTTATATAGCACAAGACGTTGTCTCGGTGTGAAGTACCGCCTGGCTCTGTTCAGGACGCCCAGCTTTCTACTTGCCGATTTGGCGTTGTCCTCCAAATGACTCCCAAACTGGACTTTGCTTGATAGTTCGACGCCGAGGATCTCGCCGAGGATTAGTGGGATTGAACTGGAATAAGATCCGTTCACCCCATTTCGAGGCTCGCCCCAGAGAGCGCTTGACTTCAGACACAAGTTGAGTCCTTCTTTCCTGTAATATACTCCGAGGGATATTCTGATGCTCGGTATACCGCTCGTCACCCGTGCTGTTATCCGCATAGCAATGCATATTCTCTATATATACTATACTTATAGCCTTTCTCCATAAATGATCTATCCAATAATAAAATAAATTTTCAATTCGAACCATTAGTTCTTGATATTAGCGCGTACAACCAAACAAACTCTACAACTTTATAATATTAATTTAGATTAGGGGTATCTATCAATTGCGTGAGTCATTTTTGAGGATATTTTGACCCCCTACCCCTTGGTAAAAATTTTTTCGATCCCCTCCCCCTTCCCCAATCTCACGGGAGATTTTTCAAAACTTGTACTTGGGTATAAAAGATTTTTACTTTCTTTCACGCAGCGAACTTAACTTTCACGCAGTTTTACACCATTTTATGCTAAAAAAAAATTACGTGATATTTACCAAGACCCACCTCACCCCCAAGTGAGATTTAGTAAGATTCGGCTCGAAATATACCTCACGTAATTAATGGACGCGCCTACATTACGTATTATTCTAATCTTGACTGACTGTATAGATGGTGTAGTGGTTAAGATACGTATATATTAAGATACGATCTACGTACCAGTGTAATGAATTTAACCCCCATGCAGAACAATATTTTGTGCGATTCCCAAACTGTTGTTCTGAGTTTGTATCTAATTTGTCTGTGTTAATTGTATATTTACAAAGTCCCCCGCAATACAAGGATTATTTCTTTTTTAAAATAAATAAATAGAAATAAAAAAAAATAACTAGTTTAAACAATTCGTTATAATTGTATAAAGTTTGCCTCACCAACCAAACGCGCGTCTTATAGTCATTAAAATTAGAAACATTGTATCACAGCTTTATTATATATGGCCGGTCCCATGACCCGAGTTGGAGGACTTATTTAGCGTTCGTTTTATAACAATTATTATTATTAAAAATAAGTATATATTGACAACATATATATTTGCAAATATTTTTTTTAACAACGACATGTCGAATTTTCTTTATCTAGGTCAATGTTACAAGAACGTACTGAAATTGCGATAATAACTAATAAACACGTTGTTAATTCTTTTTTTTTTCATCTATTTTATTTATTTACTTTTATTATACTTGGTGTGTTTTTTTTTACACTAAATATTTAAAAGGTCATTTGATTTGATGAATCATCATCGCTATCATTATTTCGTTTTGTTATTTATACAGGGTGCCGATTTTATTACTAGAATATGTAACTTAAACTAGGTGTAGGAATAACGTCATAAAAAACATTAAAGTTGTTGCAGACTCCTAGCTCTGACCAATCCCGAGATAAAGTGATTTGTTTTTTATCCTAACAGTAGGTTTGCCAGCCTGCATTGACCTGTAGGTACATTTCGACCCAGCTGTGCGGCGGTGAGCGCATCGAGAGTGGGACTATTTGCCTACTAGTTCAATGTCACACGCATGAGTATATGCCTACATCGAACTTTTATAGTACAAGTGTATTGACCGTTTATCAGTAGGGCAATTTAATCAAAAGTTAGGTACTATTTTTTTACGGATTGAGTTCTAAAGTCTTATATAAAGGTGGTCTTATTGCATGTTAATTAATTTTTCTTTTCTTTAAAAAAAAACAATACTCTACAGTAAGGAAATAATTCTTGTATTGAGTGAGGGTGACTTTACAAACATATAATTAACGAACACAAATTACATCCAGACTCAGAATAACAATTTGTACATCGCACATAGTTTTGAAATCGCCCTGAGTGTGAATCGAAACTGCTACAACTTGCCACTGTAGATCGGTGTCTTTATCGCTACGCCATCTGTGCACTAATTTATGTAAGATTTAAGATGTTATTAAGATCATATCAAGGTCATCTTGAAATTCTCAAATTTTATTTTCTAATATTTTATAGTAGGTATATACGGCTGGATGATAGAGATGCTTTTTTTGCGTGGGAAAATGCCTTTACGCATGCCCAGCTCTCAGGAGAGAGATGAGGTATGCCGGGCTCGGCACTAACTAGGTGTTAACGCGACTACCTGTTAAAAACCACACGCTATTCCTTCCTTACGGTTATGGCGAAGTCATGGCACCGTTTTCACATGCACCGCAACTTTGTCGCCCCAACAGCATTACCTAACCTAACCTAACAGCATTATTGCTATAGTTGAGCGGACCGAACTCGAGATCAAAACAGGAATACAGGTCAAAATAATGGAACTACAAAACATGATGGAGAACAAGGAAATAAAACCAATTTTCTTTAAATACATAGAGAAAATCGTACGGAGAGCTACTCTGAGGAACAGCACGCTCGACCAACATCAAACATCCATTTTTAATACAATAACCCAACATATCGTACAACCCGATGTAAGAACAACAATCGCCCATAGACAAACCAATGAATTAACTATGCCACAGTTGCTAGTAAACGGGGAAAATGGAGCACCAGGGCTAAGAACACGCCCGGTAGCTCTCTTCATGTCCACAAACTCCGAAAGGCTAGGCATAACATTTTGCTACGTGGACGCGAAAAATAGGGTGTCCATATCACCGGGACTTACTGTTCTACTAAAAGGAAGCACTAGCAAAACAACTATGAAATATTCAAAATACAACACCTACAGCGCAATACAAATTAGAAACACAGAATATCGGCTTATACGAATCCACAACAAAACCCTATTCGTATTTGACAGACAAGCCGACATAACTCAGTTTGCGCAAGCTAGTGCACTCCTCCAAAAGATAGCGAAGAACAGCGAAGAAAACACCAACACCATCCCCAAAATCATCAGCGTGGATGCAATGGCAGTGGGCTTCGATAAAGGAGAAGTCGCGGACTATATGGGATGCGTCATGGCCTCAAACAATCATGAGATTATAACTTATGAAAATAGAGGCCAAGATCTGAGCTTTCTATCTGCTCCCCCATCAATAAATATAATACAATTTACGACCAACGTCCAAAACGGAGCCCCCACCACAAGCCAAGCAAACCCTATTCAGCCGGAACTAGCCACGCCGCAGCGCAATTACGAGCAGGAAGACAATGCGGAGAACACAAACAAAACAACTAAACTCAGTACAGTAAAAGCACTCTTAAATCCACTCCTCGCCGCCATCAGTAGCAAGAGCGGCCAAGATAAATGTACCATGAAATTAGAATCAGCTCTAGAGGCTTTTACTAGAGAGAAACATCAAGTCACAAAACCTGAAACAACACAAACCAGTTCCAACGCCGACAAAGGAATTGTGAAACCACCCAATTACCAGCCGGTGAACACAACGATGGATCTCTACATTAACGCCTTTCTCGAACACAAGGCCATGGCACAATAACCATCAAAGCCCTGACAGCCAGCAAGATACTCGAAGCTTACCATCATCAAAGCGAAGGATTGCTGAAAGTCAGACTCGAGGAAGAAGAGGCCACCGTATACAACAACCAGACAGGCGACGTCATGGCAGGTAAACCCATCTCTACCACATGGCAGCGTTCAGTGCCACTGGAGGTTTCGGTGACCTTGACGAAGAAACCACAGAAGAGACCGTTAAAATCACATTCCACATCCCGGGAAAATGACCCTATTGTAGTCACCGCAAAATTTACCGAGATATGGCTCACGGAAAAAAATTAGAGCGAGCCAAAACCCTAGAGATGAGTGACACATGGGACATGCCAGACAAAATCACCCTGGTCAATGGCGTCCCGGGATGCGGCAAATCAACTTGGATAGTTAATAACTTTAATCCCGCAAGAGACGTCGTGTTAACATCACTGCTCAAAGCCAAAGATGATCTTAAAACCAGAATCAGCCAACGAATGGGGAAAAAAACGGCGAAAAATGTCTACACAGTCGCATCGGCCTTAACAAACGGAGTCAGAATGAGTAAAAATCAAGCGCTCCTCAGACTCATAATAGATGAAGCGCTCATTAACCACTTCGTCTCAGTAGTCCAATTAATGCGCACTGTGAAAGCCAAAGAACTCCTCCTAATTGGCGATACAAACCAGATACATTACATAGATCGGGACAATTTATTTGTATTAAAGCACGACTAACCCTTAACAACACCATCGGCAACACAGGAACTGTTGTGTACGCATCGGTGCCCCATGGACGTAGCATATGCCCTTCAAAATAACTATAATGGCATATATTCGTCAAATAAAATCATTAAATCCCTGAACATATACAAATACACCGACGCCGTCATACCACCATACCTTCCAGAGACGCTATACCTGTCGCACACCCAGGCAGAGAAAGAAAGCCTCAAAGAAAAGGTATACGGCACCGGTGAGGGCTCCGAATAGCGAACCATCCACGAGGCACAAGGACTCGGCGCACCAAATGTCATTATCATCCAGACAAGAGACACAGTGCAAAAACTTCACAACAGCGTCCAACACGCCGTAGTTGCCATCTCCAGACATACTAGATCCTGTACTTACTACACAGACACCCGTGAAGACGCCATTTGGAAACTCATGAGGCAGTTCATAGATCAGGATTCTAGTACCATACTGGAATACATCAAAAAGATGGCAATAAAGCAAAGAGATCACAGAGTAATGAAAGCCACGCCAAAACTACTGAACCGATCTAAATGAAATTTGGTACACAGATAGTCTAGAGCCTGATAAAGGACATAGGCTACTTTCTATTGCAAAAAAAGGGTTGTAAAGGGGGATGAAAAATTGTAAGGAAGTATCATCATTTTTAAAGCCAGAAGGTTGAAACTTATTATTGGGCTATTAATTAGTTACAAACAAATATGACATTTATAAAATTTTGTAAAAAATGTAACCTTAAGGGATAAAATAAAAATAGGGGATGAAAAACGGAAAGGAACCTTTTACGCGGGCGAAGCCGCGGGCAGAAGCTAGTTACATATAAAAATTAGCAAATTAGAATATAAGATTTAGCGGTCGATTGTCAATTTTGATGGTAAATTTCAATGACATGTATTTAGTTAAATGAGATTAACTACTTATGTGAACAAATGTCTATGTCAAGGTAGTGGGGTTATTTATAGTATTTGTTATTGCTTATGGTGGCAAACGGGCAAGCAGCACACCTGATGGTAAATGTTACTGCCGCTCATGGACTTTTACAATACCAGTGGTAGGTGCAACTAGACCGCTGCTTACCAATGAAAATCCCAAACCAATCAACCCAAACAAGTGACAATTATTGGATTTTTCATCGCGTCATGGCGTGTGATGATGGAATAAGAATAGTATTCATCGCCTCTATCTTACCCGTGGGGGACCGCAAGAGACGACTAAGGGATATAAAACGCATATAGCATCTATGTAAGAGAAGGAAACTCGAAACAAAACCCTGTACCAACACGTCTGACCAGCGTAATATAACAGGTCAATTTTTCTTCTATTACGGAGGAGATTCGAGTCCAGCAGTGAGATAATGAGATGATCATAGTTATCATCACCTTAGGTGATTAGTAATCTCACTCCTGCACTCGAGCCTCCCCGACAATAGGAGAGATATTGTTCTACTATACCACGCTGGTCAGACGTGTTGGTATAGGGCAGGGGGTCGGCCACCCTTTGAGTCGGAAGAGCCAGAAGAAGAATTAGAATTTATGAAGGTTTAAAGTTTTTAAAGAGCCACAATTTTTTTTTTTTGCGGACAATAATTTGTGCCTAATGCTCGTTAATCAATTCAGAACCATTTTTAAATGTTTTCTTTATAAAATATTTTTTTTGCGTATAGAACTAAAGAACTGCAACTTCACATCCAAAAAGCCGCATGTGGCTCGCGAGCCGCAGGTTTCCAGCCTGTGGTATAGGGTATTATATCGAGGATTCTATATCTTGCATAGATTATATACATATTATATCCCTTAGTAGTCTTTTCAATCAACGATCAACATAGAGGCGCGTATTATTTCCCTTTAAGGGGCCTACAATTCGACTGATTGAAGGAAAATAGGTACCTGTGCTAACGCGTCTCTAATCGAAACTACTACATCGATATCGGATATAGTTTTATTTCGGATATCCGACAATTTCGTTTATAATTATAGACTTCCATAACATCACTAGTCATCATTCATTCATTTGTCGACCTATTAAAGGCACCTGTTGGATATAGACTTTACCAAAGCGTGATTGATACCTTAATCATCAGTTGGATTAAACGGATAAGTGATCCCACTTGGTTTTCGATTGAAATAGTTGCTTAAAGTATGATATTGTATCATAGTACTAAAGAAAGACTAAGATGGCGCAATGGCTTTTGAGCTGTCAGTCTTTGTACGATCTAAAATTTTTAGTAGGGTTTCACGATCTACCTTATTAGTTTACATTTACCTTAATAGTGTGAGTTTGGTATTTGTCATCACTATTTCGATGTAAATTTTATGTAAACTGTTATGTAAATAGCATTTTAAATTTGTTTGTTGTAGTAATTCTGTAACGAGGTTAGTATTATGATTCATGGACCTTCTAAATAAATTGTGTTTGATGACATCTATTAGTAAAATATTTAAATTATTACAAAACTTTCAATTCTAAGCTGCATATTGTTATTATTACTTGACACCAGATGGCGCAAAATTTAAAATAGTGATAACTATTTACTAATAGATGTCGCTGTTAGATTTATGTAATATTTTTTGATTGTATAATGTTAGGCTTATTTATTAATCTGTGGTTAGGCTATGAATATTACTTAAATAAAGTATTAAAAACAATTTAAAAATCAATTATGTGTAATGAAATGTAAATACTACGCATATATATTTACTGTAAAAGTTTAAGGTTTAATGAATTTTATTGAGGTTTAATTATAATACATACCTACCTATGTAAAACCATTATAGGAAATTAGCTATCTGTTTTAAATTAGCAAAACCATAATAATTAACATCTTAGTCTTTATTATTCTTAATTATATTTGCATTCTATTTATTCAGGCATTGATATGGGTCTGCCGAGATGATCAAGCTTGGTGGCTCCTGTGTCTGGGAGGCGTTCCTGTTGCTCCTCAATTTATGTTGGAGCTCGGGAATGGTTCCCGGGGACTGGAATAGCGCAGTCATCGTGCCTTTGTTTAAAAACAAGGGTTCACGTTATGACTGCGCAAATTACAGAGCCATAAAGCTTGACCAGTTTGGCAGCAAAAGTGTATGTTAAAATTATTGAAAGGAGAATGAGGATGGTGTCCGATGGTTTACTGTGTGAGACACAAGGAGGTTTCAGGAGTGGAAGGGGATGTATGGATCAAGTGTTCTCTCTGCGCAACATTGTGGAGAAGCATCTGGCTCTAGGTCAGAGGGTTTTCTACAGTTTTGTGGATCTGGAGAGAGCATTTGACACGGTTGTACGAAAGGAACTTTGGGACATTTTACCGGAGTATGGTATTAACGGTAAACTACTACAGGCTGTGCAGTCCAGTTACATGGCCTGTAGAGCCTGTGTGCAGCTGGATGATGGAATGTCGCCTTGGTTTGACGTCAATATCGGCGTTAAGCAGGGGTGCGTTCTGTCAGCCAGGCTGTTTATCATATATCTGGATAAATGTCTCCAAAGGTTGAACGATATGAATGTGGGAGTCCAGATGGGCGACTCAGTGGTCACTGCTCTGCTTTATGCAGATGATGCAGTCCTGCTGGCACAGTCAGCGAGTGACCTGCAGACCCTAGTCGACACAATGACAGAAGATTGTAAGAAAAGGGGTCTACGCGTGAATGTGAGCAAAACCAAAATAATGGTCTTTGAAAGAGATGAAGCCAGAACAGATGTAAGAGTAACAATAGGTAATGACGTACTAGAGCAAGTGGATGAATTTGTATATCTTGGATGTGGATTTAGCCGAGATGGAAGGTACACCACTGATATAGAGCGAAGAGTGAATGCGGGCAATAGAGTGAACGGAGCGTTGGGGCAACTTCTCGGCAGCCACCACCTTAGCCAAAAGGCACGTATACATAACGCAGTGCTTGTCCCAACATTACTGTATGGAAGCGAGAGTTGGGTATGCAGAAAAGAGTATGAAAGTAAAATTAATGCGGTCGAAATGCGATCTCTGCGGCAAATCTGTGGAGTTAGGCTGACCGACCGCATTCGTAACGACGACCTAAGAGAGCGAGTAGGTATGAAAGAGAGTATTGGTGTAAAGATGCGAAAGGGAATGCTCCGATGGTTCGGACATGTGGAAAGAATGCCGAACGAACATCTGGTTAAGAAGATATACAATGCGAAAGTGGAAGGATGTAGGTACTGGGGGAGACCGAGACTAACCTACCTAGACCAGATCGGTCATGTACTGAAGGAAGGTGGAGTCAAGAGTCTCCGAAACCGGCGAGCGTGTATGAAGAGAATTATGAATGTTAACGAAGCGAGTGAAGTATGCAAAGATAGAGTTCTCTGGCACTCTGTTCTCTCTGCCTACCCTGCAAGGGATATGGCGTGTATATGTATGTATGTGTATGTTTATTTATTCTTAAGGTGATAGAGTAAGAATGCAACGTTTACCACTCTTTCTTATCTAAATGTCCCACTACTGGGCACGATCCTGCTCCACAAGAGGGATATCGACCTAGTATACCGCGCTGGTCAGACGGTTGGTATAGGGTTTTATTTTACTTCTCTTATCGCCTTATATTATATGCATATTAGGTATATCACCTAGTCGCTCTTACGATTAATTCATCTTCAATCTTCAAATTACTGAAATTTAGCGTTTAATATGCTTGACATACATACATATCATCACGCCATATCTCTTGCAGGGTAGGCAGAGAGAACAGAGTGCCAGAGAACTCTATCCTTGCATACTTCACTCGCTTCCTCAACATTCGTAATTGTCTTCATACACGCTCGCCGGTTTCGGAGACTCTTGACTCCACCTTCTTTCAGTAAATGACCGATCTGGTCTAGGTAGGTGAGTCTCGGTCTACCCCGGTATCTACCATACATCCTTGCACTTTCGCATTGTATATCTTCTTAACCAGACGTTCGTTTGGCATTCTTTCTACATGTCCGAACCATCGGAGCATTCCCTTTCGCATCTTTACATCAATACTCTCTTTCATACCTACTCGCTCTCTTACGTCATCGTTACGAATGCGGTCGGTCAGCCTAACTCCACAGATTTTCCGTAGAGATCGCATTTCGACCGCATTAATTTTACTTTCACACTCTTTTCTGTATACCCAACTTTCGCTTCCATACAGTAATGGTGGGACAAGCACTGCGTTATGTATTGCATTACCTACGTGCCTTCTGGCTGAGGTGGTGGCTACCGAGAAGTTGTCCCAACGCTCCGTTCACTCTATTTCCCGCATTCACTCTTCGCTCTATATCAGTGGTGTACCTTCCATCTCGGCTAAATCCACATCCAAGATATACAAATTCATCCACGCTTGATATTTATAAAAACCCGATTACGAGCGAAAAATGATGTCACAAGTGCAAATGATGCCCACTTGTGACATCATTTTTCGCTCTTAATTGGGTTTTTATAAATATTATCAATCTTGCCCGTGGGTATCGCAAAAGAAGGGAAACTCAAAATATCTTATACTAAGACAAGAATATTTCGATCACTAATACTGCTAATACCTAACACAGAATTATTTTTTCCACTGGCCATACTCTTTTATTATAAAGAGTATGGCCATCCATATTCATCTAGGTAGGTATAGATTATTTGCTGTAACCCCACGTGTCAAGGGGATAAGAAAACACTTGCCGTCACCCCTTACTTGAACGGAGAAGTGACGAAAATCGACTGCCGGTCACCAGGAGAATGTTTAGCAGCGCTCTTCTCGGAAAGATAGAAGACCTTACTATACCGGTTCAACAGAGTGGCAATTATGGTGATAAACCCTCAAATGAATGACAACTACATGTGGTATTCTTTGAGAAAGGCTTTAGTCCAACAGTGGATGGCGGAATATTGAATGATTATGATAGTTGTTTGCACATATGGTATAGTGGTTAAGATAGCGACTTACCGTGCCAGTAGCGAGGTTCGATCCCCATACAGGACAGATTTTCTTAGTACCGGATGTTGTCTTTTTAAAAAGAAAGCCAGAAGAAGAAAATATAGGCAGTAGATTGCCTTATAGGTGTTATCTAAATATCCCAGCAAATTTTTCGTGTGGTGACGGAGTAAGAATACAATTCACCACCCTTTATCTTGCTCGTGGGTGTTGTAAAAGGCGACTAAGGAATATAATATGCATATAACATGTATACAGGAGAAGGAAAACTTGAAATAAAACACTATACCTAGGTACCAACACGTCTTACCAGTCCGGGTGCTGACGTCACTCCTCGAGCACCTCGAGCCTCGCCTCAGGCAATTGTACAACGCTTGCTTGGCGTCTGGACGGTTCCCTGAGTGCTGGAAGGAGAGGAGGTTGGTTCTCCTGCCAAAGCCGGGACGGCCCCCGGATTCGCCGTCGGCCTACAGGCCCATCGTGCTCCTTGACGATGTGGGTAAGCTGCTGGAGCGCATCCTCGCTGCCCGCATCGTCCAGTATCTGGGAGAGGTGGGGCCCGATTTGTCGGACGTTCAATTCGGCTTTAGAAGGGGGCGTTCGACCATTTGGACATCGCCAACAGCACTCCTCCCCGCCCGCAGGGGACATTGTGCGGACGCCCATGTCGTGCGGCGTTCCACAGGGTCGGTTCTGGGGCCGACTCTGTGGACATCGGGTACGACTGGGCGTCGAGAGAGTCTCCCCCCCGGGCTGAGCTTGATATGCTATGCTGACGATACGCTCGTCACAGCCCGGGGCAGGACACTCGAAGAGGCGGCGAGCCTGGCCACTCTCGGCACCGAGGAGATGGTCAGGCGAATCGAGGCGCTGGGGCTCAGGGTGGCCCTGAACAAGACGGAGGCCCTCCTATTCCATGGGCCCCGTGTAAGGCCGCCTATCGGCGCCTCGATAGTCGTCAACTCCATCCACATCGGTATCCAGGCCCATATGAAGTACTTGGGCCTGGTGCTGGACGGGCGATGGGCGTTCTGGGAGCATTTCCGCCGAATTGCTCCCCGGCTGGTCGGCGCGGCGTCTGCCCTATCACGGCTCATGCCGAACGTGGGCGGACCCAGCTTCGAGGGCCGACGGCTGTATGCGGGAGTGATCCGCTCGATGGCCATGTACGGCGCACCCGTGTGGGCGAGGTCTCTGACCCTCTGGCTGAGGGCTTTTCTGTGGCGCCCTCAGAGAATCATGACGGTCAGAGCCATCCGCGGATACCGCACGGTGTCGACCGAGGTGGCAGGCGTGTTGGCCGGGACACCCCTGTGGGATATAGAGGCGGAGATGCTCTCCGACCTATACCGGCGGGTGACCTCAATGCGCGACGCAGGTAGCTCCCCATCGCTTAGCGAGATAGCCACCTGGCGCGAGGATGCCCGCCGAGACGTCATCGCTCGCTGGGCTACGCGGCTGGAGAGGCCTAGGCACGGTGTTCTTACCGTAGAGGCTCTCCGGCCCGTATTGACGGAGTGGATGGAGCGGCGGCACGGAGTCCTCTCTTTCCGGTTGGTGCAGGTGTTGTCGGGGCACGGGTGTTTTGGCAAATACCTGCACAAGTGTGACCTGTGAGGCCACCGCGTGAGGACGACGCCCCGACGGTGAAAACTGTCGGGGCATCGACAAGAGAGGAACCCGCAAGGGTATACCGCCGGGCGGGCCACTGAAGTCAAAGATCGGATACCGGTGGCCCGCTCGCACGGCGAAGAGAGGAGTTTGCAGGGTGGCTCCATGGGGTTGCGTGCCGCCTCTTCTATCGCCCCAGACGTTTTTGTCGGGGCGCGACCACATCCATGGTCCACCTTGCGGAAAAAAAAAAAAAAAAAAAAAAAAGGTACCAACACGTCTGATCAGTAAGTCAAATAACCGCCCCAATGTGATGGAGGCTCGCGCCCAACAGTGGGATATATGAGCTGATATGATGATAATCAAAGCAAGGGAAGGAATAGGTACTCGAAATATGTGGTCAAAGTGGTACATACATCAAAGACTCTGAAATCAGCCTAAATGATGATGAAAAAATAATACAGCAGTTTGTAGGGGTATACGCCACCCTTTCTGCTGTCCTGCTATTTTGAATTTACTGTTGAAGTTAATCTTAGAAAGAATTACATTAGTCAATAAGGTTACTTAAAATTTTGTAGAGAGAAAAATAGGATCAAATTGTATACAGCGATTACTAAACTTTTGGGGTTGAGCGACCTCAGCGCTCACCGACAGTCCGGGTAAAGTTGTCATAGCAATCTGAAGCTAACAAGTACATACATACATATCATGACGCCATATCCCTTGCAGGGTAGGCAGAGAGAACTGAGTGCCAGATAACTCTATCTTTGCATACTTCACTCACTTCCTCAACATTCATAATTCTCTTCATGCACGCTCGCCGGTTTTGGAGACTCTTGACACCACCTTCCTTCAGTACGTGACCAATCTGATCTAGGTAGGTGAGTCTCGGTCTCCCCTAGTACCTACATCCTTCCACTTTCGCATTGTATATCTTCTTAACCAGACGTTCGTTCGGCCTTCTTTCCACATGTTCGAACCATAACAATTAAGTCACACAAAAAAAAAAGAAAAAAAAGCTATTGCTAAGATATAGAAGTCTATGACGAAGAAGAATCTTCATATGTTTCTAGTGTTACATTTTCACGATAATTTATAATTTTGATAAACCTTTTGTGGATCTTCTCTAACCTATCAATATGTTCTTTATAATGCGGGCTAATTATATAAAGCCAAATTCATTCTCCTACTCTTATCTCAATTACTTGGGGTCGATACAATATGTACATATACTCTTCTTATTGTAGAAGTTATTAGCAATAGTTTTATGACCGTGACCGGCCACCTTCGAGACATCAACCTTCCTTAGAAATGCAATTGTTGACCAAATGGCATCAGATGGAGTTGGCCCAGGTCGTTATGAGGCTTTTAGTCGTCTATTACGACATCCACGAGCAAAGTAAGGGTTGGTAATATTCGTAGCCGCTACCACACAGCAAACTTTATAAAATCAAATGATTAGCCAAAATCTAGGAGTTATCTAACCAACTGCTATAAAGAACATTAAGAGTGATACTAATAACAACTATAGACATGTCTATATTTATTCATTATCCAAAAAAGAGTGTAATTTTCCGTGTGGTGATGGAGTAAGAATACAATTCACCACCCCTTATCTTACTTGTCGTGATCGTAAAAGACGACTAAAGGATAAAATATGCATTTAACATCTATGCAAGAGAAGGAAAACTCGAAATATATACCGACACGTCTGATCAGCATGGTGTAGTAGGTCAATTTCCTCTCCTTTTGAGGAGGAGGCTCGAGACCAGCAGTGGGACATATATGAGCTGAGATGATGAAGATGATGAATCTAAACTAACCCTTCGATGTTGGCGCTCATCCTTAGATTATTAAGAAGGAATTTAGCTTCTTTATTGTTTACGTTGGCAAACGAGCAGGCAGGAAACCTGATGGTAAGCCTTATTGCCGCCCATGGACCTTTGCAATACCAGGGATACATCTAGGCCGCTTACTAACAGAAACCCACCCGGAAAGTTGTTTTGGCTTTCGGTTCTATCGTTCGCCGAATAATGCACAATAGAATATTGCGCTTTTCTTTTAATAGCGATTTTCTGCGCGACTGTGGTACTACCCCGGACGGACCGGTTTGCGGCTATAGAAAGAAAAGTCTCAACAGTGTGGTTCTACGACTTCTTAGCTAGCGCGGAGTGGGTTTGTAATGATCCTCGAAAACAACTTGCGGATGTGGCTCAAGTGAGACGGGTCTGTAATTGTTTAGAAGAGCTTTATCGTTCTTCTTGAAGAGCAGCAGCACTTCTGATCCACGACTCTGGTACATCGCCTCCGAGAACAACAGAACTAAATAATTTCTGAAAGGCTTTTAAAATCGACTTTCCACCTGCCTTTAGAAGTTCTGCAGTAGGTGATTGCATTGTCTCCCGGTGCCTTACCATTTTTCAGTGGTTTGAGAGTCATTCTGATATTGTGCAGGCCGATGTCTGGGATTTCTTTGGTATAGTACCGAGTATAGCCAACTACTATCACTAAGTAGTAATATAAGTTAACAATAAGTTCCTAATATAAGTACGTTAAGTTATTAATAGATATAACTCTTCCAAAGTGTATTGTAATGTGTGATTTCCAATTAATACAAAAAGTGACGCAGTGTAACGCGGTGCTCGATAAAGCGCTTTCCATCAACGACACTGTTGAACACAACCGTACACTGTACGACACTCGAAAAAGTGGTGTTTGACAGATGCTTGCCTACTTTGCTTGCTTACTTTGCTTGAATTAAGTATCATTACTTAACCTCACAATTTATTTACGGCATATTCTAGTAGTATTATTTGAGATTCAAGAATAATTTAGTATTTTTAAATAATTGTTTATGTCTTTACTCGTACCTACATAATTTTTACTTAGTAAGATATAAAAATTTTGCTTATTGTTTATAAGTAATTTAGAAGAAGAAAACGAAAAGAACTTGCATTTAGGTATACAACGCCCATAATTTTGCGATATTGATGCATTCTAGTGTTATTTTGAGACAACTAGCTGTTTCATTTAAACTTTTGCACAGTGTTTGGCAGTGCTTCACAATGTAACGCAGAGTCTCTCTGTGTTAACTAAATGGAAAGCTATCAATATTTTGAATAAGACTGGCACACAAAAAAAAAAGAAGTGGTCTGTAGGTACATTGGGCGCCACCTATCTACGGGCATGGTTTTCGACCTGCGGAATACGAATTTCAAGTCAGTTATAGCCGTCCACCCTCCAGTTTCGAGTAAATTACGAAAACCCGTGAAAATAGCGAAAATTGGATGTGTTGGTAAAAAAGAAAATTGGGGATCTAAGACAAGCTCAATTTTCATGTATTTTGAACTCGTGAATACTAATTTTAAGGGTGCTTAGGTATCATAAGCTGTTTCAAATCGAGGAAAATTGTAAAAAGAACCCTTAAAAATAACAAAAATCGCAATAAATTGCAATTTATTTTGATAAAAAAAATCTTGCAGTCTTGGATCGAGAAGAATTTTCTTGTTATTCGATCTCCGTAATCTGAATCTGCAATATATTTGGTCCAGATTCCTCTGAAACACTAAAAAAACCGATAAAATACCAAATATTTGCTACTGATAAAATTGAAAAAAAATCTTGTAGGTACAAGATTTTTTTGAGAGCTCTATTTACCTATACTCGTTCCAACCATTTATTTTACTTTTAGCAGGTCGAATTCTGATCAATTAGTGTTGTACCAAGGATACTATGTTTTGTAATAATCGATTTTAGTCAGGAAGAACTTTTAATCGATTGAACACGGATATTTTATTTTTGCTTAAATACATATTTCATATTATTTAAAAACTTCACTTCTGTAAATATATTTGTTATTTGGGCACATTAATTTTTGCATACCCACTAATTCAGTCCTCCCAAAATATTTTACTTTGTACTTTGCAAAATAAAAAATAACTACTTTATGAAGCATTCTTCCATTAAGCGGGGTCCGCTGCTCCAAACTTTACTTAGAGACAATGGCGCCCTCGTCTGCGGTAGTAAATCACTAATTTTCTCATCCAGCCTATCCCTTTTTTTTTAAGCCGAATTGGCAACACTGAACGGCGCGCCGGCGACGCCATTTTGTTGTGTTGTCTGTCACTCGCAACAAGACTCCCGTGCTAGTCACATTTCTGTTCGCTGAGTGCTCTTTCATATTTTTCATACGCTGTGTTGAGTATTTATATTCCACCGTATTGATTTCATTGTTCTTACTTTGATTGAGTTGAGCGTATCGTTCCTCCCAGTAAGATTTTACTTGCAAAATGCCGAAAGGTATGGTGCTTAAAGGACAATCCAGAGAGTTAGTGCTGCGGCTTCGTGAATTTTTTGAAAAGGAAAGCCGCAATGGCGGATTCCTTATACCAGTGACCCAAGTTAGAGACCGTGTTGCAGCAGCATTAGGTATTAGTGCTCCAACGGTGGCGAAAATCACTAAAGAAGCCTATGGTAGTAGTGGTATTGAACAGAACAAGCTATCTACGCCTAAGAAAAAACGTCAGCCCCGTAAAGTGACAGCAATTGACAGTTTTGATACTGATGCTATTCGTCGTCATATATACAATTATTACACAAGCAAAGAGATTCCTACTTTGAAAAAATTAGTAGCGTCTCTACGAAATTGTGGCTTGTTTCGTGGTCAAAAATCTTCTTTGTCAAAGGTGCTGCACCAAATCGGGTTCTTGTATAAGAAATCCGACAAAAGAAAAATTTTAATGGAACGTTGTGATATAGCCTTGTCTCGCTGTGAATTTTTAAGACAAGCGAAGAAAATAGAAGACTGGTCGAATGTCGTTTTCACAGATGAAACTTGGCTCAATGCCAATCATTCCATACCAAAAGGTTGGACTGACGATACTGCTGCTGCTACTTCTGCAGTGCCAATGGGGATAGGTGAACGCCTCATCATTTGCCATGCGGGAACTACAAAGGGATTTGTACCAGACGCTCTGTTAGCGTTCAAATAAAAAAAAAACAGGAGACTATCATGAGGAGATGAATGCGGACGTGTATGAAAAGTGGTTCAGAGAAATGCTTACATCACTTGAAGAGCCATCAACAATATTTATTGATAATGCACCCTATCACTCTCGCCAAATTAATAAAATGACAACACAGGCCAACAAAAAACACAAAATCTGATAATGAAAAAAATTTAAAAATTACAAGATTTATTTTTATCAAAATAATTGCATTTTTTTTTGCGATTTTTGCTATTTTAAGGGGTTTTTTACATCTTTCTCGGATTTAAAACAGCTTATGACCTATGCACCATTTTTTTTTTTGGTGGACTATGGATGCGTCTCGCCCCGCCGAATCGGTCCGGGGTGACGGAAAGGCGGCGCGTGACCCCATAGACCCACCGTAAAACCCTTCTCTTCGCCGCGCGAGCGGACCACCGGTACTCGATTTTTGACTTCGGTGGCCCGCCCGGCGGTTTACCCTCGCGGGTGACCTATGCACCCTTAAAATTTGTATTTACGAGATCAAAATACATGAAAAATAAGCTAGACTTAGATCCCCATTTTTTTTACCAATTCTACCAATTTTCTTTATTTTTCACGGTTTTTCGCAATTTACTCGAAACTGGAGGGTGGACGGGTACAACTGACTTGAAATTCGTATTCCGCAGGTCGACAACCATGCCCGTAGATAGGTGGCGCCCAATGTACAGACCACTTTGTCTGTTTTGGGTGCCAGTGTAATCAATCTTTATAGGTAGTGTAGTCACTTGTAGATTTAAATATTTGTGTGATTATAGACTGGTACCTACATCATTTCTGATGTTAGTTGAAGGCGTTGGCACCTGCATCCACAACTCAATAAACATTAGAATATTCAAATTATTGAAATTTAGCATTTAATATATTTGATTATTTATAAAAATTTGATTACAAGCGAAAAAAAATATTATCACATAGATACATGATTATATATGATTTTTTTTTACATAGGCGATTAAAGCAGACATTTGCGAAGCAATTTTCATTCAAAAATCAATTGTGGTTCAATCCACATGTTGCCTGAATCGATTCTTACAAATATCTGAAAAAAAAAATGATCGAGCTGTGCAGGCAAAGGGTGAGGCATTCTTTGAATTTTGTGAATTCTATAATATTTATAGAAGAGTGACCTTTAGAGCGCTATTATTTAAAAAAATAATTATGTTTATGGTGAGTGGTGAGTGAGAGAGTGACCTTTAGTAGATACCTATATATTAGATACACATTCATAGCCATCCTCAGTGAAAAGATACCTATATTAATTATTTATTATGGGCATTGGGATGTGTATGTAGGGGAGAGGTGGCATGAAAGGGACACGTATTGAAAGCGACAAGCCAAATATTCTGTAAACTAAGAAACGTTTCGAGGCAAGAATATTTTTAATTCGTGATAACCCCAAAGGATAACTATTCGTACCTAACATCACACTCCTGCCATTATAAAGATGGCGACAGCATGCGAATGTTCAAAATTGCACACAAAAGTAGTTTTTTCGTTATTCTTTGGAAATGATTTGTAAAACGTTGTAAATCAACAAGTATTGTTTTACCAGTGATTGTAATCTATTAGTTATCTACAGACACGAGAACAAAAGGTTAGTAAACTTTTATTTATTGGTAATCGGTTGTAAGGTTATGTTTTAATTTATATGTGATATTCATGAAAGGGACATTACAAACGGTTATGAATGGGACATCCTCTTTATAGTTGTTTCTTTCACAAAAATGTATTTTAATTCCTCAGGAAAAGGTAAAATAAGTAGATCTAGACTAATCTACTTTGTAATTACAAAATATTTATATTTATGTTTAAACTCAATTTAAAACATATAAAACAAAATTTAAAATGTTCTTGAACATGTAAGGGATCAAACAAGACTAAAGAAAAGGGTAAAAAGAAGACAACAGAAACAAAGAAATTTGTGACTCAAAAAAAGAAGAATGCTAACCAGAAATTGGCAAGCGTAGCAGTAATGTATAAATAGTAGTAACGTAATAAAATCTATATCGAATGTAGTTACTGATTCGAATTCAATTAATGATATATCAGAGAATGAAGTATTCACTCCGAAATTGAAATATTATAGCTATAGTCTGTCTAATCTAAGAAGTGCACTTTGACAGCTGTCTGAGTAAGTTGTCTAGGTATATGAATCAAATAATCGCTATCGAAAATATCCGATTATACTAAGAAATCGATATTGATTCTTTATAATTAATAATCGGTTTATTTTTTATTTTTAAAAAAGGTGATGAATAAATTAAGTGCTAAATTAGTACTAAACAAATTTAATTATTTCAGCATAGAATCTATTCATCATATTTAGTAGGATTAGGTTAATTAAAAACAAAAACTGGATTTGAAAATGGCTATTTATTAAGAATTACTACTATTACTTGAATTATCAGCGTCGCGAACATTAATAATTATTTCCTCATCAATCAAAGTGTCGAAATGTACATCTCTGTCAAAATCTCTATTCGATTAATTGTATTATTCTAATATTTTTACCGATTATTTAGATAATCGTGAATTGGAAGTTGTCAAGCACTACTGTATAGAACGCGATGACGTGACATTGTTATGTCGTCACTAGCAATTACTATTTACCATGTTATTTCTATTTTAAATTAGTTTTACGAGTTTCAACATTAGATTATTGTACAAGAAAGTCACCCGCAATGTTAATTATGTAAATAACTTAATAGTTGTTTAAAATTTCAGATTTAGTGTTTACAATCATGTGTATACGTTTGACCGAGGTTATTGTGTATTAAAAAATGCAAAACGTCAAAATGCACTTCTTAGATTAGATGAACTATAGATAAAAATGTACATGAGTTATTTGAAAAGAATTATAAAACAGTTAATTATTATATGCCTACTATAAATAATGTTTAAATGATTCTTCTAAATGTTTTTATTATTCGTTATTTTATTTTTCGTTGGTTGTGTCACTATTACTTATTTTACGAATAGTACCTGGGTAGATTTAGTTTAGAGTAGCCAAATACGAAGCTGGAGAATATTTTAGAACATGACTGTACTAGTTATATGTATATGATATAATGTGATTTTATATTAATATTACGTACTGTCCCATTCATAAATGACCGCGTACCGTTCAATACAGTTAATTTATGAAAGGGACAAAATATACATTTTTAGAAATTGGCCAAATTTGCACCTAAGAATAAAGATATATCAATTACATACTTTTATTTCATTAGAAGATGAATGTAAGTTTCTCAAACAGGTTCAAAGTCTTAAAAATATTGTATTGAGCATTCACAAGAGCCACTACAACAAAAATGTCCCCTTCATGCCACCGCTCCCCTATGTGTGTGTACCTAAAAATGATAGTGTTAGGACCACGCTGTTCTCTGTCTACAGCCGCGGGCCGGTCCGTCCAGGGTAGTACCTACTACACTCTCGCAGAAGATCGACGTTTGAGTAATGGCAATGTGGTATTGCGCTTCGTTCGGTGAGCGAGAGAGCTGGCAGCCCAACTGGGTGGGTTTGGGGATTGTAATCGTAGGCAGCAGCCTAGCTATACCTACTTACCCTTGGTATAGCAAAAGTCCATGGGCAGCAGTGAAACTTACTATCAGGTGTGCTGCTTGCTCGTTTGCCGCCATAAGCAATAAAAAAAACTCGTCTTGCTCTTATATCAATTTCTTGTGGTCGACGCAATATAGGTACCTACCTATACCTACTCTTCTCCCATCGTACATATTGTAAAAGTTACCTATTGGCAATAGTTTTATGACCAGCCACCTGCCTGACGTCAGCCCTCTTTAGAAAGGCAATTGTAAAAAAAACTGAGGGATAGATAATGGTTTATCTAATTAATCATTACTTAATTATAGGTACCTATCTAGGTATCTGATGTTTATCTACAGCAGAAATATGCGTTTGAAATAAAACTATTTTTACGTACATATTTGTAGATATTTCTTTGCTTTTGTACCTTTTTTTTTTTTTTGCGGTGGGCTATGGACGTCGCACCCCGCCAAATCGGTCCGGGGTGACGGAAGAGGCGGCGCGCAACCCCATTGACCCACCCTGCAAGCACCTCTTCTTCGCCGTGCGAGCGGGCCACCGGTACCCGATCTTTGTCTTCGGTGGCCCGCTCGGCGGTATGCCCTCTCGGGCTCCTCTCCTGTCGACACCCCGATAGCTTTCGCCGTCGAGGCGTCGTCCTCACGCGGTGGGCTCACGTCGGGTGACCGGACAATTCCCCGGTCCGATCACCCGAAGCCTCGGTTAGGGCGGCATCAGGCGCAGGCTTAGCTTTTGTACCTAGGTATATGATTTTTATTTTCCGTCGTTTCGAATATCAACCTACTTTACAGCGTTCATGGTCGCGGGAGGACAGTCCTCTCTCCCGAATAGTTTTATTTCATACATACTTTTGACTGCACAGATGGCGTAGTGGTTAAGATACCGACCTTCCGTGCCAGTGCTGTGGGTTCGAATCCCACGCAGGACATTACTTTGTGCGATCCACAAAGTGTTGTTCTGAGTCTGGGTGTAATTTGTCTGCGTTAATTGCATGTTTGTAAAGTCCCCCGCAATACAAGGTTTATTTCCCTAATGCAGGGTGGTGTCCTAAAAAAAAAATACATATCATCACGCCATATCCCTTGCAGGGTAGGCAGAGAGAACAGAGTGCCAGAGAACTCTATCCTTGCATACTTCACTCGCTTCCTCAACATTCATAGGTAATTCTCTCCATACACGTTCGCCGGTTTCGGAGACTCTTGACTCCACCTTCCTTCAGTACGTGACCAATCTGGTCTAGGTAGGTGAGTCTCGGTCTCCCCCGGGACCTAGACTCACCTACCATCCTTCCACTTTCGCATTGTAGGTAAGTATACCTTCTTAACCAGACGTTCGTTCGGCATTCTTTCCACATATTCGAACCATCGGAGCATTTCTTTTCGCATCATTACACCAATACCTACTCTCTTTCATACCTACTCGCTCACTTACCTACGTCGTCGTTGCGAATGCGGTCGGTCAGCCTAACTCCACAGATTTTCCGTAGAGATCGCATTTCGACAGCATTAATTTTGCTTTCATGCTCTTTTCTGCATACCCAACTCTCGCTTCCATATACTTAGTAATGTTGGGACAAGCACTGCGTTATGTATTGCTACACGTGCCTTCTGGCTGAGGTGGTGGCTACCGAAAAGTTGTCCCAATGCTCCGTTCGCTCTATTTCCCGCATTCACTCTTCGCTCTATATCAGTGGTGTACCGTCCATCTCAGCTAAAACCACATCCAAGATATACAAATTCATCCACTTGCTTTAGTACATCATTACCTACCTATTTTTACTCTTACATCTGTTCTGGCTTCATCTCTTTCAAAGACCATTATTTTGGTTTTGCTTACATCATCCTTGTTTTATTTCAAATTTATTTAGGTATTTACTCAATATCTACTTCTGTATTTCTCGGCAGTCTCATATCTTTCCCTCATTATGCTATTTTTTTTAACGACCTTGCACTAAGGAAATAATCCTAGTATTGCGTACTTATACTTTACAAACACAATTAATGTACCTACACAAATTACGTCTAGGCGAAAAAAAAAATGGGAATCGCACAAAATATTGTAAATCTCTACTGCGTAGGAATCGAACCTATGACATTTTTAATGGTATATTATATGTATGTGTATAAATAATTCGTGAGTCGCGCTTACGTAACAAATAAAGTGTGAGTAACTGTCAAAATATTAAGATTACCTACTAATAACAATTCCATTTGTAATGTCACACAAACTTCACTAACGTTACATTACAGGAGAATGTAGACATTTCGGCTTAATAGATGTTAAATGTGGATACCATTATTATACAAACTTCTAAATCTTATCCAGTAATGATTCCTTCGACTGTTTACAATCTATAAAAAAAATTAAACAGTTATTTGTCATAGCGTCCTATATTGTAAAATTCTTATTCAACGACAAATAAAATTGTCGTTAAACATTATTTGCGCCATATATTAACAATAACATATATATATTATAAGCAGTAGTTAACACAACGCATCATTGAATACTTATTTATTTATTCACGACAGCCATTTTTTGTCGCAATATAACCACATAATAATACGTATTAATAATCATCATATAAACTAAAAATTATTTCTAATCCATTGCTATAAAGTCTAAAATAGCTTACCTTGTTAACTCTGTCGAAATATCTTGAGTTGTATGTACAGAGAAATAAGCTTTATGTTACAATAAATAAGAAGTAAAATAGAACGTGATAAATGTATTAAACTCTTTGCCTCCCCTCATAGAGGCGTGGTTCTCTATAGACGGTAGTCATCGCACTAACTTCAGTACACAACCGACATTCGGACGTTCCAAATATAAAAAAAAATTGAAAATTTGAATATTCGAAAATCGAACCGCGCAGTGGCCAGTGTTAGTGTATAGTGATGGAATCAGAGATAAACAAAATGCAGACGAAACTGCCATCGAAAAATTTCTCCATTGAATCAATAGTCGGTATGAATGATCGACGATCGCCTGAAATCGATATTGAAAATAGCATATCCCAAGATTATTCTGGTAATAACGAGCATTCAGAAGACGAGGAATTAAAAATTAGAGATGGAAAAATGGGTTATTATTTTCAACAGAATCGGGTACCGAATTTTCCATTCTTTATGTCTTATGATAAGAGAATGGGTGGTTTTCAAAGTGAGCAGGGAGGACAGCAGGAGGAGTTGAAGAGAGCGAGTCCAGGAAGTGTCAGGAGTGAAGTGGATAGCGACGGAGTTGATGATAGACCGCACGGTAAGTCTAGTTATTCATTTCTCTTATTCGTTTTATAATTGAGTTTTGAAGTCACTGTAATAAAATGTAGGATTATCATAAGATCTCTTTATTCTTTAATTATCACCAAAAAGACGAGTCAGAATTGCAATATTTTTGGTTAAATTTACTACCTACCGATGATGACCTTTATGATACGACTGATAGGTAGGTATCAACACTTTCTAGGAAATCTATGATCGGTGTTAACGACCATTTACGGGCTCCCTCTAATTCTTCATTAGATATATTTCAATTAATCTAATCAAATAAAACCGTTTCGTTTTTAACACAGTTACAAAAATCAAAACTCTCAAAGGATTGGTTATAATGTTCTATTTTATTTATAAAAAAGACTGTAGTAGCTTAGGTAATAAACAACTGCTCTTAAAATTACCTAAATATGTCTGAAAACAGCGATTTAGCAGTTGTAAAATCATTTAAAACTCAGTTGTGTAAATAATTATTTGTAATTCGCATTATCTTACGATCTAAATATGCTGTTCTCTTTCTTTTAAAGGCGTTTACGTGACCATTCTCTTTGCTTTTTTTTATATTTTTTTTATATAGGTAGATCTTTTTTTTATAAAAAAAATATATAAATTCCTACATTTTTAATGAATAGAATTAATTTTTACATATTTTATTTGTGAATACAGTTAATTTGTTTAACGATTTGCCCTTTATACAAAATCGAATGGTTATAAATAAGTCATCAAGTCATCCTAATTATAATTTTATTAATCTTTTGGTAGGTAGGTACCTATTAAAACATTGATGAAATTAACGTACATTAATATCTTAATAACATGTTGAAGTAGCAGTTATTTATTTTATTAGTAAATTATTACCTAGTAAGTATCATAAAATGTTTCTTGAACGATGCTTTTTGTGAACATTCTCACTTTTTGTAAATTAGCTTATGCCAATTCTGGCGTTATATGAACCAATATGATATCATAAAATTTCTGCAAAGACCCGTTCAGGCATACGTTGAGATATTTTTAACACGCTTTGAGTAGCTAATAGTTTCTCTTCTATTGAATTTTTGAACTCGATTTTTGAGCACTTCCAAATATCGGATCAATTTGAAATTTTGTACACTTATTAAGAACTGAATACAATATAATTATTTATAAAGTTTGTTCCATTATCTTTACCAGGATCTCGATGTCCTGTCCAATAATCCTCGAGGATTATTGGTTTTTGAAAACTATTAAAAGTGACCTAGGATGAGTTCCGCATCGTTATTTTTACTGCACTAATTACTCTCACCAAAAGATTATAGTAAAATAAATTAAGAATCACGAATTAATATTCAATCAAATTAAAAAGAATACAATAATGACAGTTTAAAAAACACGCTTTAATATAATAGGCAATTAAAAAGTAAACAATGATTGTTAATAAGTTTAAGATTAGAAAATACGTGTGAAAAATAGACGTTTAGCAATAAAAATATTTTTTTAATTTTTTTTTGTGTATGTAAGTAGGTACCTTAATAAATGCCGACGGGATAAATATACGCGATGGTATATAACCTACCCGACGGAATGAACGCCGTCGCGTGTTAAAAATTACCGTAGTCAAACTTATCTCTGTTTCATACACTCTCTGTTCCAGGCACTTAAGGCAATACATATAAATGACACATAACATTAATAAACTTTTGGTTGTTAATAAAATTTCATTTCAAATTTTAAGTAATATTTTAAGTGATAGCTTTCTTAACCTCTTGGTTACCTACCTAAAATTTAATGGTCATTGGTGATAAGGATCATTAACATTTTTTATTTAGAAGATTTTTATTATCATCATCTTCATCATCATCACAGCCCATAAATGCCCCACTGTTGGGCTCGGGCCTCCTCCGTAATGGGAGGGAAGGTAACCTACTATAGGTACCGCACTGGTCAGACGTGTTGGTATAGGGTTATGTTTCGCGTTTTCTACCTATACCTATATAATATACCTTTTTCTTTATAAGCCTAAGCCTTAGAATGTATGTGTCTTAAAATATCTTTGTTATGGCGGCTATGAATAGATACTACAAACGAGCAATACACACACGTGAGTATTTTAAAAGACAAATAAGAGCTTTTAAATTGTCCTGGGCTCCGTCTGATGTCGTCTGGTCAACAATTATATTCCCAAGGACTGTTGATGTCAGGCAGGCGGCCAATCATAAAACTAGGGACAAAACTTTTGCAATATTTACGATGGTAGAAGAATACATTTGCATCGATCACAAGTAATTGGGATAAGAGCAAGAGAATGATGATGATAGTTTGATAAATTTGTTATAAGTACTTCAAAAAATAATATAGATTTCTTTTTAAATTAAACTTTGGGCTATGAAATTCTGTACTGCATTCTTTTTTTTTAAAACAATAGGTTCGCGAGGGAAAGCGCAATCGATTTTTAATGCGAGGAAAGAGCTTAAGCGATATTTAAATCTCTTCCTTTCGCGGTTTGGTTAGATTTTGAAGTGAAAAGTATGTCATTCAAATCTCGCTTCGTATCATATTTACGTCTTTAAGAAGACGTGTGCAATCTACCTGACAATGTTTACACATTGTATGGGCCAATACCTAGATGTGGGTTCGAATCCCACTTGTGACATAATTTTTCACTTCGTAATCGGGTTTTTATAAATAATTAAGCATATTAAATGCTAAATTTCAGTTATTTGAAAAGTGTGTGACAAATTGCCGTACAGACGTACGCTCTTTTATTATAATTATCTATAAATAAATGCATGATAAACATAGCTCTATGTCTATACAAAAGTGATTGATGAAATTATTGAAATATTACCCCGTAACACAAAAGTTTCGCCCCTGTCTAGTTCGTTTGTATTTGGTGACCAATAAAGAAGATAAAAAAAAACATTCTCTATTGGTATTGTTATGTTGGTAATAGCTTTTGTCTATGGTATCGCCGCCTTTGAAGTTTTACAACTATACTTTAGAGATATAACTGTTTTAACATTTAAATAACGTGGTATTTTACAGCTACGAATAGGTATTTACTAGAAACACTAAGATTGATTATGTTAGTTTTGACGCGAACATGAAGACACGATATACCTATGGTTTAAATTATTTTTAATACTTTAATGTTTTAAAGTGTCGTATTTAATAATTTTATTAGGTAGTACCTATTTTATGTGAGTATTACATACTTACAGAGAAAGTGTTAAAGTAATAGGTATAAAAGTAATTTCTTCTAACTCGAAAGATGTCACTATTATCGAAACTGTTAATCCTACCAATATTATAGGTAAATGTGAAAGTCAGTGAAAATGTTTGGTTGTTCGTTATTCAATCACGCATAAACTGTTGAACACTGCTGACTGTACATATGGCGTAGTGGTTAAGATATCAACCTTTCGTGCCAGTGCCGTGGGTTCGATTATAGGAATCAGGCAGGACAATACCTTGTGCGATCTACAAAGTGTTGTTCTGAATCTGGGTGTAATTTGTCTGCGTTAATTACGTGTTTGTAAAGTTCCCCGCAATACAAGGATTATTTTCTTGGTGAAGTGTGGCATTTAAAAAAAAAACCAAAAAAATACATTTTTGGATGAGAATTGGCACATAATATACCTATCATTTCCCGAACTATACTAATCACAAAATAAAAGGCCCGTTTTGACAGTTCACACCCAAGAAGTTCTCTATTTTTTACCGATCGAAATGTTCTAAGGTATTTTCATTGATGGGTACCGCCCACTCGGCTACCCGACTAGAAATTTTTTCGTCTTCCTTAGCAGGACCGGACCGGGCATGCCCGATCTGGACCAGATAAGGTATGTAACGCAGAAGATATATCTGGACCCGATCAGGAAAACCTTATCGGGTCCAGATCAGGCATTCCTGATCGGGTCCAGATCAGGCGTTCCTGATCGGGTCCGGATGAAATTTTACTGATCGGAACCAAATCAATCATCTGCGTTATATATCTTGCCTGATCCAAAACCAGTATGCCCAGTCCGGTCCTTTTAAAAACATGAATATCTTAAAGAACATGTTTAATAGGTAAAAATATAAACTAATATATGACGTAGACACTGAATGCAGTGCTATATTCTTATCATAGAGAGTCCCAGTGAGCCGTTCCGATTATGGCGCAACCACCAGATACTAACGACTGCAACTGTCGCCTGAATTTCTCATTCATGACCTGATCAATCTGTTTTAATCTGATTCGATAACAACTAATTTAATATTAGGCCATGTCATTACGCTTCGGAGAATCTTAACACCGCGATTCAAACAATGACGTCATTTTACTAACGCCATCTATTTATTATGACCTAAAACATTAAATGTTAGAATGGTTGTTACAATATAATATTTCTATCTATCTATGTTTTCAAATGTTAGGTACATTTATATATTATCCAGGCCCATATGAGGTACTTGGGTCTGGTGCTCGACGGGCGATGGTGGTTCCGGGAGCATTTTCGTCAAATTGCTCCCCGGCTGGTCGGCGCGGCGTCCGCCCTTTCTCGGCTCATGCCGAACGTGGGCGGACCCAGTTTTCAGGGCCGACGGCTGTATGCGGGGGTGATCCGTTCAATGGCCATGTACGGTGCACCCGTGTGGGCGAGGGCTCTGAACGCCCAACTCAGGGCGGTTCTGTGGAGGCCACAGAGAGTCATGGCGGTCAGAGCCATTCGCGGGTACCGCACGGTGTCGACAGAGGCGGCGTGCCTGTTGGCCGGGACACCCCCGTGGGACCTAGAGGCGGAGATGCTCTCCGACCTCTACCGGTGGGTTACCTCAATGCGCGAAGAGGGTGGCTCCCCATCGTTCAACGAGATAGCCACCTGGCGCGAGGACGCCCGCCGAGAAGTCATCGCCCGTTGGGCTACGCGGCTGGAGAGGCCTAGATACGGTTATTACCGTTGAGGCCCTCCGGCCCGTACTGATGGAGTGGATGGAGCGGCGGCACGGAGTCCTCTCTTTTCGGGGCATGGTTGCTTCGGCAAGTACCTGCACACGGTCGTGCGGAGGGAGTGGACTCCGTCCTGCCACCATTGCAGTAGCGACGAGGACACGGCGCAACATACGCTCGAGGTATGTTTGGGCTGGGACGGGCAGCGCCGTGACCTCGTCGCTGTCATCGGTGCCGACCTGACGCTGCCGGCTGTTGCGCGAGCGATGGTCGACAGCGTCAGGAATTGGGACGCGGTCGCCGCCTTCTGCGAGGCTGTCATCTCGCAGAAGGAGGCGGCGGAACGGGCCTGGGAGGATTCCCGTGACCCGGGCCGCCGCCCGCGGCCGGGGCGGCGCAGGCGCGAATACCTGCGCCTGATGCCGCCCTAACCGAGGCTTCGGGTGATCGGACCGGGGAATTGTCCGGTCACCCGACGTGAGGCCACCGCGTGAGGACGACGCCTCGACGGCGAAAGCTGTCGGGGCGTCGACAGGAGAGGAGCCCAAGAGGGCATACCGCCGAGCGGGCCACCGAAGACAAAGATCGGGTACCGGTGGCCCGCTCGTACGGCGAAGAAGAGGTGCTTGCAGGGTGGGTCAATGGGGTTGCGCGCCGCCTCTTCCGTCACCCCGGACCGATTTGGCGGGTTGCGACGTCCATAGCCCACCGCAAAAAAAAAAAAAAAAGGTACATTTATATATATATATTATTTTTGTTTTTTACTTTAAATATAAATTATTTTTATATTACATATTAATTAAAGATTATTATTATTATTAAATACATATGATTAATTAAAGATTTCAGATTAACCTCCTCTGATGCAAACACAATTTCGCCGTGGCATAAATATGACAATCATGTCACTTTTTTGAATTTTGATTGATATTTTTTTTGTGTTATGAAAACTGTTTCTGGTTCTGATATACTACAAGCCTTACTATATACTTGATGATATTTCACATCAGGCTATCCTTATTTGGTCCTGATCTGGTCCTGATCCGGTATGCCTTACCATACTTGATGTTATTTCACATCAGGCTATCCTGATCAGGACCAAACCTGGTCCTGATAGGGTATGCCTTACCATACTTAATGATATTTCACATCAGGCTATCCTTATTTGGTCCTGATCTGGTCCTGATCCGGTATGCCTTACCATACTTAATGATATTTCACATCAGGCTATCCTTATTTGGTCCTGATCTGGTCCTGATCCGGTATGCCTTACCATACTTGATGATATTACACATCAGGCTATCCTGATCAGGACCAAACCTGGTCCTGATAGGGTATGCCTTACCATACTTAATGATATTTCACATCAGGCTATCCTTATTTGGTCCTGATCTGGTCCTGATCCGGTATGCCTTACCATACTTAATGATATTTCACATCAGGCTATCCTTATTTGGTCCTGATCTGGTCCTGATCCGGTATGCCTTACCATACTTGATGTTATTTCACATCAGGCTATCCTGATCAGGACCAGACCTGGTCCTGATCGGGTTTGTCGGATCCGGCATGCCTCATTCTATCCTGATCGGGTCCAGATACATGATCTGGTTGAACCATACTTTTTTTCTAGTCGGGTAAGTGCCGTTCATAACGATTTTTTCATATTCTCCACAGACTATTAATAATCGGTTAAAGAAAAAATAAATCGATCAAAATATTTTCTTTTAAGGTGGACTCGCAGTTGTCCGGTTTTATTAATTTTAATACTAGTATTTAGAATAACTGAATTTCACCAGTTGTGTATTGCTCTTTACTGAAAGTTATGAGTTTGGAGCTAACAAAGTCACAAATTGGGACAATGTCATATTTGTCGAAGAGATTTGGCTGAACTCGAATTATACCGTGCCACAGTCGTGGACGGACGATACCAAGGCATCTTGCTCAAAAGTGCCAATGGGAAAAGGTGGACGCTTAATAATCTGCCACGCTGAATCAGCTGGGGGAAGTTTTTTTTAATGATGCCTTGCTTGCAATGGAGTCTAAAAGTACAAAAAAATATCACGAAGAAAAGGACGCAAATAAATTCACAGAGTGGTTCAGCATGGACACAAAATGATAACAGCGCCACCATACCATTGTCAGTACAATACTTTGATCTGGGCTCAAATGAAAGGATACGCAGCACGCCACAATACAAAGCCGCCATTCTCCACTAAGAAAATTATGACATTGTTGAATGAAGCTTGTGCCAAAATTACTAAAGAAGACTGGACAAAAGTGGTAGAAATCTCGAAAAATAATTAAGGAAGACTATGATAGAGACATCAATATTGACAATATAATTGAAAATGAAATAATTATAGATGCGGGTGACGATAGCTCAATCGACAATTTTGGCTCATCATTTGAAGAAAATGAAGAAGTTAAATGAAGAAATTGAAAATTCACTTTTTCTCGATTTTTTATTTTGTGATTGAGTGAATGTTATTGTAACACAAATATATAATGATAGAAAATTGACCTTTCATAACATTGTGTCATTTCAAAATACCCATAATATCAAAATTTTAACTTAAATTTTCAAATCAGAACTTTAATCAAATGCACTTTACAATACATATTCAAATCGATTAAATACTCAAGCAAACTTGAATCGATATATCGTGAGTATCGAGTACCGAGTCGTATGGTTATATCACTATATCCATCAATAAGACAATTGTCAAAACGGGCCTTTTATTTTGTGACAACTATAACACATAGATTACGTTACTCTTGGAATAGTTCAATTGGTAAAATGACTTTTTACGAGGGCTAAGCCGCGAGCAGATGTTAGTCTCTAATAAAATATTATCCAAATATAGGTACCCCTTGGACATGGACCTCCATAGATATAAGGATGGTATGACTGAACTGATTCGTAACGACGACGTAAGAGAGCGAGTAGGTATGAAAGAGAGTATTGGTGTAAACATGCGAAAGGGAATGCTCCGATGGTTCGGACATGTGGAAAGAATGCCGAATACAATGCGAAAGTGCTAGGTACCGGGGGAGACCGAGACTGACCTACCTAGACCAGATCGGTCATGTACTGAAGGAAGGTGGAGTCAAGAGTCTCCGAAACCGGCGAGCGTGTATGAAGAGAATTATGAATGTTGAGGAAGCGAGTGAAGTATGCAAAGATAGAGTTATCTGGAACTCTGTTCTCTCTGCCTACCCTGCAAGGGATATGGCGTGATGATATGTATGTATGTATGTATGTAGGTATGTATGACTGCACCGATGGTGGGCCTACATAGCGACCAATAGTGACGCTATTTCTACTTGCATGCAAAATATTTCTTCTATGTAGGTACGATGGCAGAACAGTAGGTAGGTAGGTACTTACATTTTGCGTCGATCTCAAGTAGATAATTGGGATTATAGTAGGATAATAACACAGGTCCACGAAAAAAAAAGTGGTCTGTGCTGGGTCTGACAAAGATTTTTGACGTATTTTTCACCGCTGAATACGAACCTGAAGTCAAAACTGGAGGTCAAACTGCAAAACACGGAGAAAAATAAAAAGACCCATGAAATCTATGATTTAATCAGTTTTTCTGCAAGATAACACATATCCACGAAAAAAAAAATTGGTCTGTGCTGGGTGTTCGACAAACATTTGCCGACGTAGGTATTTTTTACCGCTGAATACGAATATGAAGTAAAATTGAGGTCAGACCTCAAAAAATAGAGGAAAAATAAATAAAATAATTAATGATATTTATTAAATCGTAGATTTTATCGTATTTTTTTTATTTTCTCTGTTTTTTGCTGTTTGACCCACAATTTTGACTTCAGATTCGTATTCAGCGGTAAGAAATACCTACTAATTACGTCGGAAAATCTTTGTCTAACACCCAGCATAGAACATTTTATTTTGTGGACCTGTGTAATGATTCAAGTAACTATCATAATTTATTAATTACCTACCTAATATTTATAAAATTTAATTTTATAGATTGCATTAACTTTGCAAATTAAATCGCCATTATTGCAAAGTAGGTTTTAGCTGAATATATAAGGGTCATAGTAGATATATATCTACAATACTTTCTTTAATGGCAAGCCTCAATTTCGTCACTTTTAGTTGTATTTAAGTAGTAAGTGCAAAATATTATGGTTAAAGCTTATCGTTAAAGCTTATTACCCTTCATTGTTTGTTCTGGAACCTTCACACAATAGGAGAAAAATCGATCTAGGTACTATACGACGTTGCCGTTGGTCAAACTGCCTGGTACCTACAGGGTTTTATTTCGAGATTTTCTTCTCTTTCATAGATGTTAGATGTATATTCCTTAGTTGTATTTTACGATATCGATAGATAAGATAGGAAGTGAATTGTATTCTTATCTTTCACATAAAAAATTGAACAAACTTGCTTAATGACTTTCTTATAATTTTAACCAGGATCTTATAATCGTTAAACGGCTGATGCAACTATGGATTAAGAAGCTCTTTAGTAGGTACAGTTTCAATGCAATCATAAAATCGCCATTCGCTAAATCTTAACTAACTATTATCCTTATATAATCTATTGAGTATTAGTTTGTTTGCAAAACAAAGATATTATAGGCAAGGGGAATAAAAAAGGGTCCCATTTGGTGTCCGCCGATGTTTCGACACCCTTTTTTTTTAGACAAAGTAATTTTGTTATTATAGAGTTATTTGCATAGTTATAATATTATTAATTTTGAATATGATTAATATTTAATGAAATTTAACTAAAATAACACAGGTCCACAAAAAAAAGTACCTAGTCTGTGCTGGATGTTCGACAAAGATTTTCCAACGTATTTTTTTACCGCTGAATACGAATCTGAAGTCAAAATTGGATCAAAGTGCAAAAAATGGAGAATAATAAAAAAAATCGACAAAATCTACGATTTAATAAGGGCTAATTACAATTAAGGGCTCATTAATTTGTGTGAATTAATTGATATTTAACGCTCAATACGGTAAGTTAAACAGGGGATCGTCGAGGAATCACCAATAGTATGGATAGCAGCTCTCTCTTGGGTAACTTACATTATATGAGATTGTTAGCCCGCTCGCTCTGCGTTAGCCCGTCGCTCTGGCGTTATCCGCTATGAGAAGAGTTACTACAGAATGCTGCATACATTGGTCTTGGATAGGTGTTAATGGATGAATAAGAAATGACAATTAAATAGTATCGCTTACAATTAATCACTCTCATTATTGCCCGTTAGTGTTATAAAAGATTAGGTACTAATCATCATCTTGTTCTTGTTATAATTACTTGGGATCAACGTAATATATCCTCTTCTTCCATACAGTCCTATCAGACGTCGTTTCTGTTGTCACTCCTTGTCTATCTATGTCATGCTTCACGCAGTCCATCCGTATTTTCTTTAGCCTTCCGTTATCCCTAATGTTTTCAACATTCATGCTTAAAACTTTCCTCATAATATTACTTTCAGGCCGTCTTATCACATGTTCATTCCTTATTTTATCCATTCTCATCACAATACCACACATCCATCTCAACACTAGTATTTCCGCTACATGTATTTGTCTCTCATTCCTCGACGTCATCGTTTCTCAGTTGTCATAAAATACGACTACCTAAGGACTAAAATATGCTCTAAATGAGATCCTATACCAACACGTCTGATCAGTGTGAAAAGGTAAAATTTCCCTCCTATTGTGTAGGAGACTCAGTCTAGCAACAGAACAAATAAGTTATAATGAACTGTCATATTAAAATAAGTGTTCTAGGTTTAAGAAGAAAAGATAAAATTGAGGTAAATAAAAAAACCATTTAAACTGATATACCAAAGAAGATAATGGCTTGTAAATCTAACTACCGAGAAATAAAACAAGGCGACAATAAATAGAACAAACTTAACGCTTTAATTTGGACAAATGATCTGTATACGGTAGCATTTTATAAGTAGCCACTGTTCAAAGAAAACTTATCTATTGTCCGCCATTTTGTGACAGTATGACGTCTGTTAAAGTCCCCGCCAAAACGCTGTCAGACATTTGTTAGGTACGTTCTTATTGTCGTTGTTGGCACAATAATGTATTGTCTTTGCTCAATTATGGAGTGGTGTATTGTGGCCTGAATGTTGAAATTTCTCTTTTATTACTTTTTACAGTCTTGTCATCGCTTATTAAACGTTTGGTTTTACTGCTTCCACATTTTTGGTGAATACGTAATGGTTCCAAGAATGGACGGTCTGTTTAAAGTGTAATTTGACATGGACTTGCATTTTTGAGGCTCGTTTTGCTTTTCTTTTGACTAGTTATAATAGGGCAGGTAATTTAAATTTATATATGAGAACTAGGGATATTATTTTGAAAGTTATACTTACATACCTACATATCATCACGCCATATCCCTTGCAGGGTAGGCAGAGAGAACAGAGTGCCAGAGAACTCTATCCTTGCATACTTCACTCGCTTACTCAATATTCATCTTCATACACGCTCGTCGGTTTCGGAGACTCTTGACTCCACCTTCCTTCAGTACGTGTCCCTTTCGCATCTTTACACCAATACTTTCTTTCATACCTACTATACCTAAAAGGTACCTAACCTATGCCTTTTGCACCACAGAGAAATCTACGCTTTTCTTAGCTATTCTGCAGGCAGGATACGAACAAACGACTTAAACCTGGTTTCACATTGATTGAACCTAATAACATTAGTGTTGTCGATTGCCCTTTTCATGACTACAATTCACCACCCTCTCTTGTCTACGTGTAGGTATCGTAACAGATGACCAAGGGATCAGCCTTTAGCTATCCACTGTTGGATGCAGGCCTCCCTCAAAAGTGAGGGGATACCTAATGCAGTAATCGCACGCTTGGTAAACGGGTTGGCGATCGCAGTGAAGTGCTACACGTTCGGAAAGAGTGCCCACCCTTCTGGTGAGACTCTTAGCCAATTTTTACGGCCCCCACGAGCAAGTAAGGGGTTGTGACGTTTCTCTTCTTATCTCTTCGCTACATATTCCTCATGTGGGTTCCAAAGAGGGATCAAGGCATATAATATTTTAGTTTATCTTTTCTCTGAAAAAAAAAACCGCCGAATGTAACCCTATACCAACTTGTTTCCCGCTCGCTCGGCGTAGAGACGTACATGTAGAGCGGGTCTATGGGTTCGCGCGGCGCTTCTTCTATTGGAATCGGTCGGATTTAGCGGGTTGTGACCACTCCATAGCTCTCCGCCAAAAAAAGAAAAAAATACCAATCTGTTTGACCAGTACAATAAGTCAATTTCCCTTCTATTGTGGACGAGGCTCGAGCTAAGCAGTAGACGATGATAACGATTGTGTCTCATACAAAAGCAAGCGACAAATTATATCGCTAAGAATCAACTAGCTCTAATTTTATGTCTTAATCCTATTTATAATAGTAATTGAAACAAAACGATATATTAGAAGAGTAAAGTAGATAGCTCGTATTAATAACTCGGTGTGAAGTAATAACATGCTATAATGCTCACAGTGAACCGTTATGGAACATCAGAGCGGATGATTAAATGATAAGGTTGAGGGTACAGTGAGAGGTGACTTTGGAAAACTTATTAGACTTATATTATTTCGGCTCCTGTTATTTCTTAGTGTTCTTTAAATTGAAAAGGTTTAATGTTTTGAAAGAAGAAGAAGCTTCGTGAAGTTTTCGTTAGGAAAAGAGCTTGAATGATTACTATTTCACTTTAAAGTGCCGTGAACTTAATAAAAGTGAGACATACGCTCTTCTCGCATTCGTAACTTTATATCTATAAATAAATTAATGATTAACACAGCTCTATGCTATCCAAAAGTGTTTGATGAATAATTAAAACCTTTGCATGTAATGCAAAAGCTTCATTTCTAGCGAGTCTTTACGGCATAACCTGCTATCAGCTTAACAATATTCGTTATTAAACACAGTCCTTAACAGAAATGATGTCATAAATACCACGTTCCACAGGAGGATTGGCGATCATAGTTGTTGATATAAACTACGCAAAATAGTACTACTGTATTTTCTTTTAGTGATCTATTAGCGGGGTTTATAATACCTACGACATTTTAAGTCATAACAAATTGTATTTTAGTCAGTTACCGCAGGGATAAAATTATATTTCCTTAAAGTTTTTAAGTAATAAAAAACAGTGATGATATTCTTTTGATAGATATAGAATAATGATTTGGTTTTATTGCGGTGATGGGGGAAAGAATGTACATAATTTCACTACTTTTCTATGGGCACCATGAGACCACTATAAGTAAATAATATCATTTGTAAGAGAAGAGAAACTCTAAACAAAATCATACCGTTGTTTACGCTTGGGTCTTTTAACAAGGTCGAATTAGCTCAGTTTTAAGTCGTATATAGGCTGAAGAAAAAATAAGAACATCTGGTGATACATGCGGCAATTATTATATTATGTAGACTTAGCATAATATACTTGAATGTAAAGAGAATTGGAAAATTTAAAATAATGTCTATATATTTTCTGTCTTGTAGTTAAATTTGGACTTGTGTGGGGATGTGTAACGTTTGAGTTTTTAATAGCAACTAAGGACGCATATATGTATCATTTACATATATTACACGCTTTTTCTTCCCACCTTTTAATTTTTCCAATTTTAATAAAAATCTTTGAAATATATTTTTGAACAAAATTCCATATGTCCCTAATAAACATTGAACTGTAAAGTTTTTAACTGAATATTATACATTTTTAAAGAATGTAGATACGTGAATCATAAATAACCATATTGTCAATTGAATCACCAAATATTAGGTTCAACTTTGGCAAGAAGTACCTACGTCTGTTTCATCATTAGTAAGAAAAAAAATTACACAATAACGTCAAATCATTTAGATTCCACCCACGTTTTCTATAGTTACCTAAAAGATGTACTTTTGCTTATTTCATCAAAAAACTAGAACGAGGTCCCATTGTACCACCAACCTAATACAAATTACTCTTAATATAAGCTCGAAACAAAGCTCTTGAGGGAAAGAGACAGAGCACCATTATGAAGCCACGCCTTAACGGTGGGGATAAAAATGGAGACCGTTGATTGGTCAAAGCATTATAGATTTTTTAGAGGCGTCGTAACGTGCAACGAAAACAAACTGACAGTTGACAGTTTACTTTTTTCTATCGGAGGCAAAGGCATTAAACTGATGGAGGCTTTGAGGAATATTACTTTTGGAAACAATTCGATTAGGGAGCCATTGACTATGGATTTGATGACCAAATCTCGTGTTTATAGTGGTTTAAATCTACATACGCCGCCGTCTTCGCCAAAGAGCAAAGGTATGTTTAGTTTTTGGTAATTTATTATGTTTATTTATGTTTGACAGGTGGGGTGATTTGATATTGAAAACAATAGAGCTGTGTGAGCCTGTGTGTATTATTAGCTACCTGTTACCCACCAATTCGTCGATTATAATTTTCTTTATTTATGTTGTAATTTGAAAATTATCAAAACTCACTCTCTATTTTACAGTCTTAGAGAAGAATATATCCTCGGACTGAGGTCTGTTTTAGTGAGCCTCTACATCATATAAATAAGACACTATCCTAGTACCTACTCAAATTTAAATCATCATGATAATGATGATTTAAATCTGATGATCTGATGATCTCGGCTCATATATGTATCTACATATGTCCCACTGCTCGTCGAAGCTCCTCTATAGGTAGGTAATAGGAGGAAAATTGACCTACTATACCACGCTAGTCAGACATGATGGTGGAAGGTTTTATTTCGAGTTTTCCCTCTCCTGCACTAATGTTATATGCATATTAAATCCTTACTCGTTTTTTACGATATCTATAGACAAAATAGAGGGTGCTGAATTTTATTCTTAATCCATCATCATACCTATGAAAAGTGGATAGACTAGGTACTCTTATGTTTGGTTTACGTCAGTTCCATCTATCTATATATCACTGAGGTATACCTATCCATGGGAATGCAATAGGTACAGTCCTCTGCCACTTTTGTCTAAAATTCCCTACAAATTTTAAGATGTCGTCACTCCACATAGTGGATTTTCGTCCTACGCTATCTCAAAACTTTATTAGGTCTAAGACATTAGCCAAGTGCAGCTTGGCAGAATTCCAGAGATTGGCTTGGCATTATTCGAACCTCTGACCTTTTATTTCACAGTTTACAGTTTTAATTATTATAGGTACCTATTAGAAACAATAAAACTGCTTATTCACATCCTACAATGAGCTTTATCGATTTATGAGAAAAAGAGTAGGTACAAATGGCGTCGATCACGAGTAATTGGGATACGAGCAAGATGAAGCACATTATGACTATAAATGATCGAAATTATTCATAATTTCTAAATGAAAATAAAATACAAACGCGATAAAGATAAAAATAGTTTTATTTCATAATATTCGTGTAAATATTCATAATACCTACTTGAAACTGAACGTTGTGTCCGATATGGGATCAGAAAGATTTGAGGTATCTTACAATATTACGATCAGGAGGACTTGAAGTATGTATCCTAAAATATTCAGAGCTATTATTTTCATTTTGTTTGTAAATTATTATACAGAATGCCTTATTTATATAATAATTACATAATAGAACACTAATAAAAATTGGCCTTCGAAGTAATATTTAATGGGACCGACTAACGGTCAGCATTTTTTTTATATATACACGAATTTTGGCAGGTAATATTCTACCAAAGTAACTTGGGATCACAATAAATGTAGAGTTTGAGAATATCGACTTTATCTAGTTGAATTTAAAGACGATTTTTTTTTTAAATAGTTGCATTATTTAGTGTTGCCAAAATTTTATAGCGATTATTACCCATTTACGATGGCTTTTGAAACGAAGCCGCCTTCTTTGTTATGTCAATAAAATATTAAAAATCATTTTGTGTCACGCCATTTTCGTTTAAATATTTTTATTGGGGGCTTCAATGTTATCTGTGGTACCGTTAGGTTTAAAAGTTTTTGTCTATGGTCGAGTTTTGGTGAGTTAGGTGTGCTAATTACTTTATTTGTTTTCTTTTTTCACAGTAATTAAAAGTTATTTGTATAATATGAAGTATATTTTTGTTTTACGATTAGGTAGGTAGATACTATGTAGGGTATGTAGGTATTGTAGTAGATATGCTGTTGCTTCAAGTTAGATTTTGTCAGTTAAATCTAAAATATGATACGGGATAAAAATATCCTATTCAAGGCTATTCTACTATCATCATCTCAGCTTATAGGTATATATCCCACTGTTGGGCTTCGAGCCTCCTTCACACTAGAAGGGAAATTGACCTACCTGCTATACCACGCTGGTCAGACGTGTTGCTACATACATACATACCATTACGCCATGTCCTTTGCAGGGTAGGCAGAGAGAATAGAGTGCCAGAGAACTCTATCTCTGCATACTCGCTTCCTCAGCATTCATAAGTCTCTTCATACACGCTCGCCGGTTTCGGAGACTCTTGACTCCACCTTCCTTCAGTACATGACCGATCTGGTCTAGGTAGGTTAGTCTCGGTCTCCTTCGGTACCTACACCCTTCCACTTTCGCATTGTAGGTATATCTTCTTAACCAGACGTTCGTTCGGCATTCTTTCCACATGTACGAACCATTGGAGCATTCCCTTTCGTAGCTTTACACCAATACTTTCTTTCATACCTACTCGCTCTCACGTCGTCGTTACGAATGCGATCGATCAGCCCAACTCCACAGATTTGCCGTAGAGATCGCATTTCAACCGCATTAATTTTACTTTCATACTCTTTTCTGCATACCCAACTCTCGTTTCCATTCAGTAATGTTGGGACAAGCACTGCGTTATGTATTGCTACACGTGCCTTCTGGCTGAGGTGGTGGCTGCCGAGAAATTGCCCCAACGCTCCGTTCATTCTATTTCCCGCATTCACTCTTCGCTCTATATCAGTGGTGTACCTTTTATCTCGGCTAAATCCACATTCAAAATATAGGTACAAATTCATCCACTCGTGTTGGTACAGGGTTTTATTCGAGTTTACCTCCTCTTGCATAGATGTTATTTGTATATTTTATTTTATAGTTGTCTTTTACGATCACCCACAGGTAAGATAGCGGATGGTAAATTGTAGGTATTGTCTGTCACCACACGGAAGATAGGTAGATATATTCTATCATACTTATTCATAATTAGTCTATAATCCATGTGCTAAATTTCATATAAATCTGTATCAATCATAAAAAATATATTCAGCTATTCTGGCCTTCATCATCATCATCCTGCTTTTATCCCATTCATCATAATCATCATCATCATCATCATTTCACACTACACCACGCTGATCAGACGTATTGGTAGGTATAGGGTTTTGTTTCGAGTTTTCCTTCTCTTGCATAGATGTTATACCTATGCGTTTTAAATCCCTTAGTCGTCTCATGCGATCACCCACGGGTATGATATGGGGTGGTGAATTGTATTCTTACTCCGTCACCACACGGATATTTATTTATCCCATTATTTGAGGTTAATGTAATATGTATTATATCTACCTACTATTCTTTAAACATTGCAAAATGTTTTGGTAATAATTTTATCATCGACCGCTTGCCTAGTCATCTTTGGGAATATAATTGTTGATCAAACGTCATCAGATGGAGTTATTCTATGCCGGTTATTTCATATTGATCTTTTACATCAACCACAAACAATGTAAGCGTTGTTAGTATTCGTAGCGGCAACCACACAGCGTTGCAACTATTCTGACATTATTTAGTAATAAATTTTCTTTTATCATAATTTCTCGTTTCTATAATTTTATTATGAATCTAACGGCATAACAACAAAACTCTTGAACACAGGCTTCTTCAAATGCTAAATTATTAAAATTAATGTCAGTATTCCTCTTTGAAGAAGAGGAATATTGACATTTAGCATTTAAATACTTTTGAGAAAAGGGATGGTGAATTGTATTCTTACACCGTCATCATAGTGATGTGGATGATCAGCATTCGGTAATGCTGTTTCTTCTCTTCTAGTGCAAAATGTGAGAATGAAAAATGTTAACGTCCCATACTTTCGGTAGCGCATCGACTATAGGTAATCATACACTTGCCAGCGTGGTGATTGTGGCATTATCACCTTTAATGAGGCCGAATGAGTATGCTGATGGTTGAATGATGGTGGGAGTATGTAGAGAGCTAGAGGTTAATTGTGATATCACATATTCTAGTTTGGTAAAGTTAAATTTAGCGGCTATATTGTATAACTATTTAGAAGAATTTATGAAAAGAGATAGAGGGAGAAAATATAGCGATGTCCCTCAAAAATCGAGTCGCTCTAATATTATGGGACTGTGTTTTGGAAAAGCTTTGTAGCCAATAATAGGACACATATGGGTTGATAAGAAGAAAACGAGATTTACAGCTGAATCTATTCGTGTTCCTCAATTGAATGTTAATAATTTTTGGTGGATATGGCCAGATCATGAATAGGTAATAATCAACATTTGATTTTTTTTTTAAAAATCATCACTCCCGATGTTTACGTAAGTATTAAATATTTGAAATAAAACTATTTATATGGTTTAAATAGTTAGTTCATTTAATAAATAAAGAGCCTATAATCTTTCTACCTTCTAAAATGGTAAATAATAAAATGGTAAAATTTTCTTTATGAGTAGCGAAACTATTAACGTCTAACATTTTTAATGGCGCGTTTACCAAACGAAAAACAAATTAAGTGACCATAAAATCAATGTAGCTTATCTGTGGTCAGTAACAATAAAGCTACAATAAATTAAATAAACACTAATTAACGTCAAACTAGGACTAACAGCAGCTGCCGTGGTGTATAAGTTAAATTGTCTATGCAAGGAGTGTGGGTGGATTTCCCGCTACAATTCGACAGATCCGCCATTTTAATTACTGACAATAAATGCGAGTATCGTTTGAAATAATGTTTCAATTTGATCCAATAATGGCAGATGGTTTCGTAAATAGTATTAGATATTTAATTGCTTTTATTTATTACTGATTTTCATAATCGTGTTTGTTTCTTTAATTGATTTATAAGCATTTGTAATAAGAAATATTATTCCTTTAGCTATTGCTATTTATGGACTGAATTATAAAGAAACCTTTTCCCATACAACAATTTGTATATTTAAATGATTCGTATTTTAATTATGGAAAAGTTCAAGAATTCTTTGTCTATTAGTGAATATAGTTTAATTTTTATTCTCTATTAGGTACTCTGTAAATATCGGAAATTTTATTATAACTTCTGTTCAGACCTAAGTACTTATCTGGATCATGGATATCCATGATAATACCAGTAAAAAGAATAGAAAGGCTACATTTTTTATAAATTACAACACCAAGTCTAGGTATTGATATTTATCTAAATTCTTTCTTTTTAAATTTTAAATTTAGAACAACAATAGGTACCATAAATATCAAGCGTTTATTTCATATTGTCATCGCGCTAAATCCAGAGGTCGCCCTTCTAATATCATGTCAATTGAGCTTAAACGCATAAACTGATTTCATTTTTATTGCTTTGACTTCCCCAATGAGATATTTATCTTCATTGTGAGTAGATAGGTATTGTACGGATTTTATCGTGAAATTGTATAGGGGGAGTAGAACAAGGGGCAAAGGGGATGACACCGTGTAATTGACTGTATATTGTATAATTGTATATTCTAAATTGTTTCAAATCCTTAGAGAGGCAGAGGAAAGTTTTGCTTATGCATGATAATTGAGTTGACGGATGGTAGGATTAGCGTGCAGATTATATTTACTTTTGTTTTTTTTTAAGGGAATTCTTTTTTAAGTGCGCTCTAGGTAGGTATAGTTTATTTTGAGGGTTTTGAATGAGACTGAGCTGTCATGATCGACGATGTAGGTAATGATCGAATAAGGAATTATTTTTAACGTACGGTGTGAATGACTATCAGTTAGACCCATATTTACTACAGTAATTTATGCACAAAAAGGTTATTACTTTAGGAGTAGATATATAATATAAAAGTAGTTATATTTCGTATTATTAAGTTCGCCTCGATGAAGGTTGTACTTTTGTAGTTTGGTCTTAAACCAAGAAGGAAAGTTAAGAATATGAACGAGGAAAAAGTTTTGAAACACCGGGAAAATAGAAATTAAATACAACTGCAATAAGATTGTTTTCTTTTATTTAAAGTACATATATATGTAATACTAATGTTAATATTATAAATCATTGTAATATTCAGTAGCTTAATAAGCAGTAACTTATCTTACTGTTTTAATCCAACGGTAAATTAGAATTTAATAGATCATCTCATGATTCCTAATAATCTTTGATTTAAAATCAAAATACATCCAATTTACTGCTAGGTACCGAAAGATATGAATTAAAATATATATTTTTTTATTGTATTGAAACTTCGACAACGGAACCATTACTTTAAATCAAACTAGGTACCTACCTACTACATAATTCAAGGAACTTTGAATATTATACCTACTTCTTCATATTGAATAGCTTGTTTAAAATCACTTCAGCAGGTCAAGTTGTTACCATTAATTGGTCGCTCACTACCAAATTAACGATTCGTCCTTCAATTTTTACAGACCATTAAATACACGTAAACCTCTCTTATATTATATTCACTACACTAGCATTTTCTCTGTATTATTTTCTAATAAATTCCCGGAAAAAAATTATAATTTAACACTAACAAAACATTAAATATTGAATAAAATTAATGAATGCCATATGACATTTTCACATTCCCACCGAAGACTCCAATTAAAATAAAGAACACGTCTATAGAGAAACTTATTACCGTTAATGTTGTTTTAATTCGAAATCACTGGAACGATCAACCAGTGTGGTAATAGACAATAAACATATTAAGGGGAGCCATTTACGGCAATACAATTACTGGTGCGTGCCACACACGGACCGTCGGGCGATTGTCGATAATCCAATTGTTAATGTGCCGGCTATCGGTTTTCGCCTATTACAGTGGCAATTTTGTTTGCAAATTGAACTGTGTCCTTATTAATTAGCCATTTAGTGTCGGTTCGTGAATGGGCAATTTATAATGGATATTTTCTTTACAATTGATTAGTTACTTTCAATTGCCTTTTTCTATACGTGATTTGACGGAGAAATAAAATTCATCACCTTATTTCTTGTACGTGGAAAATACTTTTAACAGATATGATATGGATATAATATCGACACAAGAATTTAATTATATGTCAATCCGTTTGACGTTGAAGACGAAGGTCTTCTTTTTTTTTGGTATGCTTACGCTCTGGACACACGCCGCCCGTTCCGCAACCTACCGTATTCCTTTTTCATCGCCATTGGGCCGTCCAACGGTACCGCTTTCTTGACATCCGTGGCTAGCAGCAGGTTTGCCTTTTCGGGTATCATCCCCCACCGATGCCCCGGCAAGGACAAAGGTCTAAACAAAACAGTAAAATGCATCGATATGGTTTGAAAAAAATAAAAAAGTAGTAGGCGGCAATAACACTCACCATCAGGTGTGCTCTTTAGGCCACTATAAGTAATAAAAACAAATATTTTGTATCTACGATATGGAGGATCAACGAAGACAATCGAAGAAGAGCCGAAAAATAACGGGTACATTTTTTTATTTATTGCTTATAGAGGTAAACGGGCAAGCTGAAAAGCTGATGGTAAGTGTTACTGCCGCTCATGGACCATTCAATGGTCCATGAGCGGCAGTAACTAGCCTAGCTGTACCTTTAGTATTGCAATGGTCACCATTGCAATACTAAAGGTACAGCTAGGCCGTTGCTTATCAACCAAAACCCACCCAAGTTGAGTTTCCGGCTCTCTTGTTCACTGAATGAAGCGCAACAGCACATTGCCACTGTTCAGACGTAGATATTCTACGAGATGGTGATACTACCCCGGATGTACCGTCCCGCATCTGTAGATAGAAAACTGTCAAGAGTATGGCCCTATAAACACTAAATTAGCTGTAGAGAGATGTTTCCCTTTGCTTACGAAACAAATTGGTCATTAGAATTTTGCTCTCTTTTATTTCATTAAAAAAAAAACCCTGCCCGATAATGTGATATTAACATATTGATGATGACGTTTTTAGCAACAAATTGCTAATAAATACTTCATAGTAATCATGATAACGTTATTCCCATAGATAAGTTATTATCTTTTTCTATTCAAATGGGCAGCGATCACTACATTCAGCCTTAAATGTTAGTGGTGCTAATTATACCAAAAAGTTTCGTATCGCATTAGGCATCAGATAATAAATAAATGATTTGTCTACTGGTTTTGGTGTTAAATGGTGGGGCACGATTGTGTTTCATAACGTTTTAATAATGTTCTTGGTTTGTTTATGTATTGTTTTATCGAGTTTTCAAGGTTAGAAGTTACAAAGAAATCAATGCAGTTCTTGTTTATTTTTGTATCTGAAAAATATAAGGAAAATTATATTAGGTACCTACTTATATTTAGCTGTAGGTCTACACTAAAGCCTTGAAGATGGCTTTTAATTTTATATCTAACTTTGTATATTTAAGCGTATTATCGGAAATGTATGGATTAATCTTATCATATATTCCTTACATTGTAATTCTTGTAAGCGAAAGTCTAATTGGTTTTTCTAAATGTCATGAGAGTAGCTGTGTGTGATGTGTAGCTTGGGACTCACAACAAATTTAAATAGAAAATCTAAACGGAAATAGTCGAAAAGATCTGCGAGTGTGAAGACACACGATAAATGTAGGTTTTCTATTACAGGCAAAAATTTTAATTATTCATCAATTACGTTTTTTATAGCATACCTATATTGTATTCGTCATTCATTTTTGAACTAAAACAATTACAGGGGTTATTGCACTTGTATTTGATTTTTAATTTCCCACCATTTCAAACACTACACGCGTAAAAGCCGTAAAAAGCGAGAGGACAGTATAGCACATTATTTTCAAGATCGAGACAAAAAAAGCTTAAGTGAATTGTGTATTGCACAATTACGCGTAAACTTTTCTGTGATAAATAACAGTTAGTGAAGATTTTTTCCCGCGATTTTTTCGTTGACGCCAAAAAATTCAAAATTGCACAACAGATCTAGTCGCATCATTTCTGAACGGGGGGCGACAAGTGTTATGCGCCTTCCTTTGCCACTTTCCTCCACGCATGTATCAGTCGCATATGCCGTTCGATAGCAAATACTTCATTAAAAACAATTACTATACGAAAACCAATATTTAAAACCTAAACACATCATGGCAGTGCTTCCCCAGTTCCTGACATGCAAATTGGCAAGTGCTAAAAGAAATGATTGGATATCATATATTGTTAAAAGAATTTTCACTTCAAAATAATAACTGACTATTACACGTAAAATAACAGTACTCGGTATATCTCACGATAATTAGACACTACGATGTATTTCTGGCCTAATATGTCATGTGTCATTGTGTATACTAAGTATTAGCGGCCATTTTGAAACCAAAGTGCAGTTTCGAAATCAATTGTCGTAACAATACAAATGTGAATACTATGGACATCATGAACTCATTACTGTCGTTTTGTAGTTTATGGTTTGTGAGCTGTGATAGTTGATATTCATATTTGAGTTCAAATCTTGGATCATCTTCTCAGCTCATATAGGTACGTCCTACAGCTACACCACGCTGGTCAAAGTCAGAGAAGTTGCTATAGAGTTTTATTTCAAAGCCTCCTATTGCTGTTGTGTGCATATTGTCCATTACACTATAGTCTTTCATATATTCTTAAATATATTTATGATATATTTCATATATTCTTAAATATATTTATCCTCTATCGCCTATCCAAGAGGTGTCCACTGCTAGACATAGACTTCCTTTTCCTCTTCCTTCCTTCGTCTTCTTCCTTCCTTAAGTTATAGTAACATAATATTCACGCTTGATCGGCGTGTCGAAGATTTTCTACTTGAGTGCTGCTACCCACTCTCTTAGCAATCCCGCAAACGATTTTTACGACTGTCTCAAAAAAGTAAGGGCAGGTGACATTATTTTCATAACATAACCATATTTTCATAATAATACGGACGGAAATTACAACGTCTATGACAAATGATGACGCAACCACTTAAATTAACTATATACACAAGTGGCAGTAGTCTAAACATGTTACGATTTAAGTATCCATTCCTAAAAACTAAGATCTAAATATCGAGTAGATATTAAAAAAAAAACGCATAAAATACTTTTCGTGTCACCGCACTACGATTCCTTCCTAAATATAGAGCGGAAGCTTTCAACGGAAACTTTTTAATTCACAATCGCTTCCTCGTTCTTTTTTTTCAAAAGGACACACGCCATAATGGTACAGCTGGAGTCTATTGACTACTCAATAAAATAGTTTGTAATGTAAAAAGTTTGTACAACAACAAATTATTGGGAGGAAGCCGTCGGCTAGACTATTGCAAATTGATTTTTGAGTGTTCTGTCGCCACCCAGCATGGGAACAAGTGAAGTGCCACAGACGCCACGAATGTCAAATTAAAAAAAAAATCATGAATCGTTTAGTCCGATGCTCTTAAGAAAGCAATAAATTCATTCTCTAATGCGAAATTATTACAATCAAGTGTCGTCGTTTATTTTTCTTTAAGTTTTACGACGACACCATGTGAATTGGCCGCTAACCTGAAAACGTTGCACATCAATTTGCTTTATAATAAGCGACAAAACGCTAATTTAATTCTGTAACGGAAATAGAAATGAACATCTTAATCACGCGGCCATTAAAACAATACGTGACTCTTAAAAGCGTTCGATATTCCTTTTTTAAAAACGGTCATGTCAATACGCGCTCCCGTTTGCCGCGCTCTTTTAAATTTAGAACCACTTCAGTAACTAATCAGATTTGTAAAGTCGGCTTTTTGGACGGAAGAGTTATTTTTTTAAATTGAGCGGCTACAGACAGAGATGTTCGGCCTCTTTGTGACTTCATTTTTATATGAAATAGACAAACTATGCATGGGAAAATATTTAATTAGACAATAGCTTATTTGTGTTTGTTTAGTGTTAATGTTACTCTTGAAACTTTGGGTGCGCTCAATTAGCACCTACAGGCTACTGGTTCCCGAACGATACGAGTACGTTACGATACATCTTTTTTACTGTTTTACAACGAGTCAATTTCGAATTGAGGGAATAATTAAGTTTTTAAAGCATGTATCAGTATGATTGGTTCTTTTTCAATAGCTATAAACTGTGTACTTGTATGTTTTTCAATTTGAAATTTAAAAGTAAACCTCTGATCAAGTATTATTTAGGGACACAGCAAAGCGTTCAAGAGTCTTTGATCAGTACCTACCTATATTATATCCTAACCTTAACGCATAAGAAAAGGGCTTCGTAATGATCTGTCAAATGATTTATGAAATTGTTTTAATTTCTGAAATAGTACTATTAATTAAATAAATATATGTATTCTTATTTCTTATATTACCCATACATCTATGTGTATATTGAACTTTATAAATATACGTAAAGAATTCAATTTAACTAATTAAAGCAGATATTACATGTAGATTGACAGTTCATTCTGATGTTCATTGGTTAAACAGTAAGTTCCTTGAATGGTTATATTATTAACAAAATCAATGTTAAATTTTCTCACTAAGCACTGTCCTACAAGAATCAATGCTAACCAGAATGCTGGTATTGAAATGCATTTTACTTTTAGTTCTATTAGTCGCCAGAAGTCAATTCATTGACATTCGTGGACGTTAGTAATAGTTAGAGTAGTGGCTATGTTATAAAGGTTTGAAAATGTCAACAAATTAGTTATACGTTGAATATACGATATGAAATTTTATCATTCCATCTGTAACATCCTTATTGACTTGATTTAATAGTAAAGCTTTTGAGATTATTTAAAATCTGACAACACACAATATTGTAGATACCGTGTGGTCTGAATGCCTTATACCTCACAATGCATTAATTTATCGCGTTGCATTAATTTGCAATTAAAAAAACAATGTCATTTAATATTCTTAGCTATGGGCGAGCTCTGTTTAACAGAACAAGTAGCTAATGTCTAGACGTTACAGTAATTAAGATAATTGTAAAGGCAAACCGCCTTCGAGTGGTACTTACAACCCTTTAGAATAAACCATAGATAAGTAATAATCGGTCCTCAAACTCTATGAATACATTTTAGTGCCTAACAGATAGGTACTTGGGGTGTTTAAGCTTCTGTTTTGGATTGAAATAAGATTAAAAGTAATAATATTATATTATTTATCTTGAATATTTGTATTTAAAGATTACGATTTCTGATATTTAAGCGAGTATTTAAAATAAAAATATACTTACGAATTCTATCGCGGTTGTATTTGATTTTTGATTGCTCGATGATCCGAAACTGTACAGCATTTATGGTCACGGTAGGACTAAAATGTCTCACGTCCAATAAGTCATCGTTATTACAGAGATTTATATCTACCCGCTACAGTATTAGTTATTAAATTTTTACCCATATTTTTGATACAAATTCATCTATATAATTTTTTTTATAATTATCTGGAGTTTTGGCGCGAATGTGGAAATGTCATGTCACGCTCTTGTATTATATTCATTTCTTTAATGTTTTGTAGTGTTATATTGAATAATTTTGCTGGTATTTTATGGAATATGATACAGTTAAAGTGTTGAAGTGTAGTGAATATGGTATAATAGTGGTTTACGTGTATTTTCATATTTTGCCAAAATTCCCAAGAAAACCTTTGATTTGGTTATCAGCGCCCGATTAATGGTAACGACATGACTTACTGACGGACAATGACTATTAAGACTAGACAAAATGAAGAAGTATTGACGAAGTGTCTTAACTATGAAGACTTGGCTTAAAGGTCTAAGTAACCAAGCCATAAACTACAAAAAAAAATTATAATTATCTCAGTTCAAACACGTCCCACTACTGGACACGAGCGTCCTTCACAATAGGGGGAGAATTCATCTACTACACCACGCTATTCAAGTATATCATATAGCGTTTTATTTCGAATATATCTATCTATTTTTAAAGTTATACTTCTTTTGGCGCGTTAGAGAAAAATGATGAGAGTAAATTTTTACGATGCGTGCGCACACCGTCACGAAAAACCGACATCCTGAAGTTAGCTATAGTCAACATTTTAGTTTTTTACGTGATAATGCGTTATAATAAAACTTTCAATGTATTAAATACCTTTTTTTCTATTGTTAGTGTCGTTTTTTCTACAAAAGTAGAATAAGGCGAAAGATTAAATTTTTGAAAAGATTTTTATCTTGTTAGTATTTTTATTTCATCTCCGTATTACAAATCCTCATTAATATTAATGAGAACAAATGTTTTAATGAGCGATCTCTCTTTTGTTCTCAGAATCATTGAGTCCACAGTCGGAACAGATGACAAATTCCAATCCAGCGCCAGATCCTAACATCAGGTTTGTGTCTTTTTCTCAGCTTTTATATCACTGTTGGGTACAAATTGAGAGGGATATTTTTTTTATCCGTAATGGATACCAGGCTGAAGGTTCAGGCATAAATCGTGTAATTAGAACACAAAATTAACTAAATCACAAAAAAATTAAACTTGCAAAGTACTCAAGAGTTTATTCAAGATTTTAAATAATGTTGATATTAATTGATAATCAAGATATTCTTCATAAGACACATTTTCAACCCTAAATAATATCTATTTTTTGTATTTTTTTTTTACGGACAGCTAATGATTGGGTCTAACTTAAGTATTTGTCCAACAAGTTTGAAACAATATTTGTGAGTACACTTGGTTCGAAATAATAACTTCATAATAAACATTAGTGTTACTATTTCAGCTCGTAGATGTCCCACAGTTGGGTTTAACCTTACCTACATAGTGGGAAGAAACGTGACCTAGTATTCCACGCTGTTCAGACGTGTTGGTATCGAGTTTTATTTCGAGTTTAGGTACCTACACTTGCCTCGATGTTATAAGCGTATTATAATCCTCAGTTGCCTTATATGATACTCATGCGCAGAATTGGCATTAGCAGAATGTAAAGAATTGTATTCTTACTTCATCACCACTCGGAAAACTTTAAACGGAGAAAATTTATACAAATTTTCTCCGTTTAAAGTTTTCCGACCTATAGCAAATTTAAAAAAGAGTCAGCATATAGAAGTATTGGAAAATGATCGTAAAATTAGTCTTATTTGATACAGGAGATACCGCACAGCATTTACACGAGAACAATTAGCAAGATTAGAGAAGGAATTCATGAAAGAGAACTATGTCTCAAGACCGCGACGATGTGAGCTAGCCGCACAGCTTCAGTTGCCAGAATCCACTATCAAGGTAAATTATTCTAACAGTGATATAAAAATAAACTTAAATGATTAGTGAAATCCAAGAAAATGATACAACATAGTTTACGTTCATACGATACACATGGCCGCTTGTGTTAACGACTCTTAAATTCTAGGTAGCTCCTAAGACAATATAATGATAATAATATCTAATGATTTATAATATATTTTTGAACGTATATCTATAGTTGCTAGTAGTAATAATAACAAAGTAATAATAAAAATTATAAATAAAAATAAACACAAAAATTAAAAAAAAAAACAGTAAACAAAAATAATAATAAAAAATAATACATACATATCATCACGCCATATCCCTTGCAGGGTAGGCAGAGAGAACAGAGTGCCAGAGAACTCTATCTCTGCATACTTCACTCGCTTCCTCAATATTCATAATTCTCTTCATACACGCTCGCCGGTTTCGGAGACTCTTGACTCCACCTTCCTTCAGTACATGACCGATCTGGTCTAGGTAGGATAGTCTCGGTCTCCCTCGGTACCTACATCCTTCCACTTTCGCATTGTATATCTTCTTAACCAGGCGTTCGTTCGGCATTCTTTCCACATGTCCGAACCATCGGAGCATTCCCTTTCGCATCTTTACACCAATACTCTCTTTTATACCTACTCGCTCTCTTACGTCGTCGTTACGAATGCGGTCGGTCAGCCTAACTCCACAGATTTTCCGCAGAGATCGCATTTCGACCGCATTAATTTTACTATCATACTCTTTTCTGCATACCCAACTCTCGCTTCCATACAGTAATGTTGGGACAAGCACTGCGTTATGTATTGCTACACGTGCCTTCTGGCTGAGGTGGTGGCTGCCGAGAAGTTGCCCCAACGCTCCGTTCACTCTATTTCCCGCATTCACTCTTCGCTCTATATCAGTGGTGTACCGTCCATCTCGGCTAAATCCACATCCAAGATATACAAATTCATCCACTTGCTCTAGTACATCATTACCTATTGTTACTCTTACATCTGTTCTGGTTTTATCTCTTTCAAAGACCATTATTTTGGTTTTGCTCACATTCACGCGTAGACCCCTTTTCTTACAATCTTCTGTCATTGTGTCGACTAGGGTCTGCAGGTCAGTCGCTGACTGTGCCAGCAGGACTGCATCATCGGCATAAAGCAGAGCAGTGACCACTGAGTCGCCCATCTGGACTCCCACATTCATATCGTTCAACCTTTGGAGACATTTATCCAGATATATGATAAACAGCCTGGCTGACAGAACGCACCCCTGCTTAACGCCGATATTGACGTCAAACCAAGGCGACATTCCATCATCCAGCCGCACACAGGCTCTACAGCCCATGTAACTGGACTGCACAGCCTGTAGCAGTTTACCGCTAATACCATACTCCGGTAAAATGTCCCAAAGTTCCTTTCGTACAACCGTGTCAAATGCTCTCTCCAGATCCACAAAACTGCAGAAAACCCTCTGACCTAGAGCCAGATGCTTCTCCACAATGTTGCGCAGAGAGAACACTTGATCCATGCATCCCCTTCCACTCCTGAAAACTCCTTGTGTCTCACACAGTAAACCATCGGACACCATCCTCATTCTCCTTTCAATAATTTTTCCATACACTTTTGCTGCCAAACTGGTCAAGCTTATGGCTCTGTAATTTGCGCAGTCATAACGTGAACCCTTGTTTTTAAACAAAGGCACGATGACTGCGCTATTGCAGTCCCTGGGAACCATTCCCGAGCTCCAACATTAATTGAGGAGCAACAGGAACGCCTCCCAGACACAAGAGCCACCAAGCTTGATCATCTCGGTAGACACCATATCAATGCCCGCTGCCTTACCATTTTTCAAACTTCTTATCGCCCATTCAACTTCATCCATATTGATGCCATCGGAGGACGCCGTTGTCGAATGTTGATCTACTAAACCACATCCAACACCGGCGCCAACCGTAGCATCCGCATACATATCGCCAAAATATTCACTCCATCGGCTTAACACGTCTTGTGTTTGTGTAAGAATGTCTCCACCTTTAGACCTTATTTTATTCATTGTGAAGGCTGACCAACCACCCCGAGACTTCTTCACCTCCCTCCAAAAGAGTTTGGTGTTACCCTCGAAGTTTTTAGTCAGCCTATCTTCTGCACTCATACTTGCTCTATCACGTTTCTCTTTCACTAAGGCCTTGGTGTCATTCTTACATTGCCGATATATTTCTTTCTTCTGTTCAGTCATACTGTCATTCAGATTCAAAGAAGAGACATAGTCCAGCCACGCTTTCTTCTTTTGCTCTACGGAAGCTGCCACTTCCGCATCCCACCATGCATCACCATTTGTTTTTCTATGCTTCTTTGAACTTCCACATACTTCTTTCGCTGTATCTACCATACTCTCTTTCAATACTCTTCAGCATTCTTCAATGTCCGATTGCGGCTGGCTTGCCATCGTCAGCCGTTCTCGGACACCCTCTGCATACTTTTCTCTTACACACTCTTCTTGCAACCTTTCAACCTTTATTCTTTCAAGCCCTCCGAAGTGGACACGCTCTCGCCAGTGCCTCCACTTTCTGAACAGACCACTAAATCTCGCAATAACGAGATAGTGGTCCGTGTCGACTGTGGGGCCCCTGTAGGCTCTTGCGTCCAATATTTTGCTTCGGAGGCGACTGTCTACCAAAATTAAATCTATTATGCTTTTCTGTTCATTCCTTCTCCATGTATACATATGGCTGTCCTTATGTTGGAAAAATGTGTTTGACACAATAAGGTTTCTCTCCATGCATACATACGCTATGAGCCTACCTGCGTCATTCACTCTCTTATCACCAAATGGACCAAGTACGTCCTCATAGTCGGGACGCTTGGTCCCCACCCATCCGTTTAAATCTCCGCATACAATCACGCGTTCACTGGTTTCTGCCATATCCAGAACTTCCCTAACATTATCCCAAAACTTCTCTAGGTCTGATGCCACCGAGGATCCTACGGGAGCATATGCTACAACCATGAATACCTTGGTGACACCTAGTTTTATACGGACCCAGAGAAGTCTGGGATCATACATTCCGTAATCCTTCACACCTGAGGCCAAGCGAGAGGACAACAGCACTCCCACCCCCATGCTGGCTCGATCGCTCTGTGGTACACCAGACCACAGAGCCATCCCGCCACCAGGAAGATCGCAGGCGTCGCTGCCCCTTCGATTGGTCTCTGTTACACAGAGCACGTCTAGCTGTTTGTCCGCCATGACGGATATCAGCTCGTGCAACTTACCTTCCACACAACCTCTTACATTCCACGTGCCCACCCGGCACTCCGTTCTCCTCGACTCGCCTAACTGGGCAAGGCGTGATGGGTGGTGGCCCCCATCGCCGCAACTGCCGATGCTCGTACCGACGGGGGCGGGTCGGTACGCGTCGCTTCCGGGGCACGCCCTAACCCGCATTGCGGTACGCATATCGAGCCGGATTAGCAGTCTAATTAGACTGGCAGGGGACGCGAACGAGCAGGCTCCGGACTATGCCCCCGAATAATAAAAAATAATAACAACAATAATAATAATAAAATACAATTTTAACTGTGATGCTATTTAATTAATGTTAAATTTTTTTTTTCATCGCTATTGACTTGATGCTGTGTGTCATTAAAAAATAAATAGATGATCATAAAAAGCAATAAAACTTATTACTTTTCATGTTTTTCTATTTAAAAAAATATATTTTCAATCCAACCATTATTGTCTTGGATGAGATCATACTTGTAGTGTCATTTCTAATAAAAATTGAACGAATTGCTTAAGAAATAAGTACACGATATTTACGTAATTTTTCGTTTCCATGTAATAGAAAATTTACATTCAATTATACCTTTACAGTTTAGAATGAATTGCAAAAGAACCGAAGTAAATTAGTTATAGAGTTTTCAGTCCACCTACATTATCTGACACATACAAAATAGGTATTATTTCAGTGTGCCTCCCACGTTATGACCTGAATAATGTCGACCTCACAACCTAATTTGTTTTCGTAATATCACGACAGCCAATTGACAACTTGCTGAGTATTGTTTAACACAAAACATGATAGCATTGCAAAATAATAAAAGGCTGAATGATATTGCCTTTGCCTTGAAAAATTAATTTGTCATAGACACAAATATATGATTGAATATCATTCGTTCATTTTTTACAATCTACTATTATTTATGAAAAAAAAAAAAATAAAAAACAAAATTATGGTGAACTAAGTTGTTAAACACCAGACATTTACAAATATTACAAAAAGAAAACTATTAATTTCAATCTTTCAATATTTCTCTATGTTGTATCCTTTATAATCAAATAGATATTGTATCAGTGGCGTAATATGTGAATGAAGCTTTGTGACGTTATCTAATTACGTTTTTTAATATTTTCTGAAGTCGGTATTACTCTCCCTTTCCCCTAGCTGGTTGACTAGTGGAGTGATGGCTGCTTTAATAGTAAACTCGTGATCAGGTACTGTTTGTTGGATTTTGTCCAGCTATATTTTTCACAGCTGTCTTTTGCATAATGATTGAGAATTATATTATGTCGTGGTCCCAAGTTTATCATTGGAGCTAATACTTACCATGTTGTGTAAAATTGTGTAAAGAGTCAGTAAAAAATAAAAATCATAGACAAAACTCGCTGAGTTTCTTGCCAGGTCTTCTCAGTAGCAGTCGCGTTCCGATCCGATGGCAGTTTATTTAATTAATTTAAGGCAAAATATTAAAATTGTCAATGTATAAGAGTTATTTACGTGGTTTCTACATAATATTTTTTTATTCTTTTTTTAATATTGTTACGAAGACATTAATTGGAAATACTCCATCAATTCATAAGTCCGTAAACATACACTGTTAACACTGTGAACATAGGCCTCCTCACTAGAATGCTACTTAGAATGATCACGTGCCACTTGCATGAAACGATTCCCTGCGATTTTTAAGATATTGAAGCGGCTACGAATATTAAATACTTTTACTATGCTCGTGGTTATCGTAAAAGATAACTAACATCGACTGAATCAACTCGACAACAACCTAATGCCGTTTGGTCTGTAATTTCCTGAGGAATGTTGACGTCAAACAGGTTGGTCATAAGGGGACGTTCATTAATCACGTGATCTTTTTTTTAGCATTTTTTAACCCCCCCTCCCCTTTGGTGATACGTAGTGAGGTTTAAGACTATGAAGGTTTAAGACTTCGTGATTTTTGTCATACACCTCCCCCCTATCAAACCTCACGTGATTAATGGACGGCCCCTAATTCATAAATCTATTGGCAATAACTTTTGCAATATGTACAATGGAAGAGAAGTAAATATTGCGTTGATATCAAATGATTGGGATAAGAGCAGAATAATTTTGATATGTATTAATTATTGCATTGTATTTCATCAGCGATACATGAGATTACAAACTTGAGACAACTAGGCTAGCAGTTATTTCTATAACCAATATTTCATCATTGCAATAACATCGTTAACTTATATAACTAGTGGTCATACGCATGACTGGCTGGTATGATTCGTCAATTATGTGGTAGATATTGGCAAACGGTTATTTAGCATGTTCATTTGTGAGAATCATTTTATAAATGTGTTAAAAAAACTTAAGGTTTCTTTGAAATTGTAATATCGCGAATTTTCTATTGTAATTTGTCATATTATAAAATGGAATATTTTATTCTATGTTGAATTGATATTTCTTGCTATGTTATTAATATTTAACATTTTTATAGGAATCGTTGCTACTAAGAACTTTATACCGACCTGGGCCACCTTTGATTGTACAGATGGCGTAGTAGTTAAGATCAACCTACCGTGCCATGTCATGAATTGGATTACTATACAGGACAATACTTTGTGCGATCCTCAAACTGTTTTTCTGAGTCTGGGTGTAATTTGTTTGCGCTAATTATATGTTTGCAAAATCGCCACAATACAAGAATTATTTCTTAGTGTTGTTTTTAAAATATAACTCCTGAAGCCGTCTGATCAACAATTACATTCTTAAAGATGGTTATATGAGTGGTGTACTATCATAACACTACACTATATAACTTTGATTTTAGTATAATTATTGTATTTAAAAGCGTTTGATACAGTGTCAATACCAATACTCTTGTCACATTCGTACGGTTTGGCGTGAGAGGAGTAGACCACAAATGGTTTATCTACTACCTAACAGATCGTACTTAACAGATTAAAGTAGAAAACCATTATAGTGATATTGCTCTGTGCAATTATGGTGTACCACAAGGCTCCACTATTGGTCCCACTTTATTTTTAATTTACATAATTCATTTATACATAATAGTATTAGTTACGTTTCTACTATAACTGATACTATTTCGTATGCAAATGATAGTGTTCATTTTAAAGTTTCATTGTAAAACTTGGGATTAAGTATTCAACAAAGCTGAAATAGGATTGTCTACCATTATCACAGGGCTTGACAATAATCTACTCTTTTTAAACGCTTCTAAAACAAAATACGTATGCTATAGTAAAACGAATGCGTCTATACCTCAAACTAACTTACAAATCGAAGCTCATAAGTACCAATTGTGGTGGTATAATGTCATGTAGCTGTGATTGTAGTGTCTTGTCACATACAGACACAATCAACTAGGCGTCATTATTGATGTCACAATATATTGTTCGCATCATATAAAGACGGTCGCAACACATAGGAATACGCAAGCTAACATAATAAGCTAATTATCTACACTATTTAAGACGTTAAAACCAGTTGCTGATAAAAGTCTGCTTATGACAACATACAAGGCTCTGGCTGAGTCATTAATAAGTTACTGCATTGTTTCATGGGCTGGTACTTACCATTAAAACAAAACTCATACCAAAAGAGTCCAAAAATCCTTGCTGAAAGCAACAATGGGATTTTATATACCCTTATATACATAGATTATATATTACTCTTTGACTACCCCACCAAATATCTGTTTATGACTAAAGGCTTTTCAGTTAGAAAATTACACTGGTCAACAAAAATTTTTAACAAGATAAATGTTTACTCATTTTCAATTACCTAGCTACCCTTATTTGTAAACCATATTTATTTTGATTTGATTGGGTCTCATTTTCATGTTACAGCAATTATCCACAAACTTGAGGATTGACCGATTTTTAAGTTATATCTTCACATTCTATAGTATATATAGTATTATACAAGGTGGAGACGACCATACGACAATAATTTTAATCTAGTGTATCTGATGACTTGCCCAGCCTGTATACAAACTTTGAATACAATATGTCGTATAGTTTAGCCGCAGCACATTACTTTGTATTATTAACAATTTCCACACTCTGTATAAAAATTAAAATTATTCGCCTATCAATGAGCTCCCGCGCCGCATCGGTATAAACTAATACGAAACTAGTACCTACATATCGCCATGTTTACCAGTTCAAGTCTTCCCCAAACGTAATACAAATCAATGCATATTATACCTTATTCCTAAATCTTAAGATCCATACATATAAACCGTGTCATCAGACTTAGATGAGAAATTTAAAACTACCTAATGCGGCTTAATGAAAGAAGACCTCGGTCTCATGTTCAATACTATTATAATAGGTCTGTAGGTCAGTGTGCCATCGTGATCCTGTGACGTGAATGTGCGTAATTAGACGCTTACTTTGTGTTAGAATAGTATTTCTTTCTCATTTACAATGCCTCGTTATAATTACACAGCTTCGGGTATACAGATATGATTTTAATTTATGGAGAATATCACGGAAATGCAGCTTACTTAAAAAAAGGAATTGTACGATCTTTCGACAAGTTAAAATACATCGCCGTCAATGGCAACCTGTTAACAAGAGTTCGAAATAATATTTTAAGACGATATAATTTGTGCGTTCGGGTCCATGGCGCACATATCGAAAATTTAAAAGTTTAACGACCAAGTGGTTATCGTGATTATTTTAATAAAATAATCAAGTGAGAATGAATAGCGCCCAAACATTAAGTGTATGTATGTATTTACCTACGTTTCGAAGTTGTAACATATGATACCACAAGGTCACTCGCCGCTTGCCGACCACAGGTTAGTGAACTAATATTTACAAACGGTGTTCTATTTTGTTTCAATATTTATGATAAAAAGTTTGTTTGAAAAAATTGTTTTTTAAATATGCATGCGAGGACTTTTTTAATAGTTTCAAAATACTCCTATACACTAGTATTGACGGTGTTTTCATTTATTGTCGTATTGACGTCTCCACTCTGTATATTCTATAGTATTTATTATTTGAACATTGCAGTTGTATTTTCTGTTTTCTGAGTGAAGTTAGTCTCAAATAATGCCAAGAAAGTGTATATACGATCCCGATAAGTTTTGTTACATTTGCGGTGACATGACTTTTTAAACTCAGCGAAGAAATTTGACTTCGTTAATAAATAAGTTATATGAACAATATTTCGGCTTTGTTATTGGACAACAAGACAAAATATGGATTCCGCACATCTGTTATGTTACATTTGTGGGTCTTCTTACTGGATGCGAAAAAAGATTTCGATCTATGCCGTTTGCGATTCCTATGATTTAGACAGAATCAACGAACCACTCATCTGATTGATAATTTTGTTTTACTGATACAAAAGGTATTATATCTAATTAAAACAAAACTTAAAATTAAGTACGTACCCTGACCTGTTATCTGCTAAAAGATAAAAAAAAAATAAGTACTTACAAACAGAACTGTGCTAATTTTGCTTATTCTCTTTCTTGCTTATAAGATCAGTAGCAGCTAATTAGGTAACGCTTTTAGGCCAATAGACCCTCTGCATACCTATTTAATTGATTTATTTTAGTAACACTAATTTTTTAAATTTGATTAATCTGTAATGAACGAGTAGTCAAGTCAATATATAAACGTTTATACGTTTAAATCATACAGCCAAAAACATTAAAAACTTTCTCGGTCAGTTGTTCGAGAGAGGTTATACCCGAGAAAACTCTTTATAAATGACGTGACACATTTGTCCCAGTCAACTAATCTGACAAGCACATTAATCAACGTACTACAAATAAATTTAACACGCACTTTACCCACAATACATAATTATAAAATTCCACATTAAAAACTACACGCCATTTAAATTTAAATTCTTCAGCTCAGTCATAATGTCAATTATCACATCCAATAAAAAAAAGAAAAGTTCGTAAAGAAAAAAAAAAACACATGCTTTTTATGACTTCATTCGAGTTTTACATTCACGCTAATTTGTCGATGGGTATTAAAAGGAGCCGACCGAGTTATTCGGTAGCTATAGCCCGCTAATGAACATTAATGCGAGGAACGGAACGTTTCGTTATAAAATGACCATTATTACTATCTAGTCTCACTGACGAATAGAAATTTAAGGTGTGATATTTGTGAATGTAGTCCAAATTTTTGACATCTACGTCAGAAATTATTGAGGAAAATTGCTTATTATGTAGAAGCCATTAAAATGCTGAGAATTTTTTTAAGTATAATGTTCGGTTAAACCGACACAGACAATAACCCAGGGGGAAGTTAACGTGGTTTCAATCATATCATAAAATAAAAAAAAATATTTTCCTGAACACACATATTTTTTGTACCTACATATTGTCTGTGAAAAGTATTTATATCTACCTTAATAAATCGCTAGAATGTTCTTTTATTTCTCTGCATTAAAAACAATTTAAAATGAAGATTGAAAATATTTTATAAACAACACTTTTAATAATTAAGGTGTTAATTTAAATAATTAAAAAATAAAATACTGCAATGAAAAAGTATCAATCAATTGTCCCGTCATTAGTGAGTGAGTGAATGGAAACACTTATTCGTTCTTTAGGCATCTGTTTTATAACGCGATAATACCAATTAAAAACTATTAAATTATACCTTTCGGCTACCATTTGATGAGTTATAAAAAAAACTGGTATTTTTTTCATCGTGTGTTTGTTTATTGTGATTGATTTTATTGCGTTTATAAATGCGTGTGTAACGTGTCAATAAACGAATTGAGGAATTCATTTGAGATTAATCGTGTAATGAACTACAGATGGCGGCTTCTTAGATGTTCAGTGACTTGATAAAAATATATTTGAAAAGAAATATTAAATATTTGTTGATAATAATTAAATAAACGTATTAAAATAGTGTTTATTATTTTATATCAGGAAATTGCTTAGATTGATAAACTATTAGCTTTATTTAATGCAGAAAAGCAAATGATTTATATAGTTAATGCGGTCATAGATGTCAAAGGAACGACGTGTTCTGATTTAGGCACTCATTTTCCTAGTCGACTTGCAGAATACCCATTAGAATATGATTAAGTGATCACAATTGAGTCTAATACTACATCGAATTAGTCTTACCTGTTACGACACATACAGAACTTCATAGAATGACTAATGTTTTTATTTAGATTGTATATTCTTACCATTATATCTACTTTAAGACAGTAACAATAATGTGATACGCTTGTACTTTAGGAAGACATTTTTTGGAAGACATTGCATACTTAGTCAGTCAATAGACACAAATTACAATTAGATTGAGAGTAATCATTCGTGAAATACGTCAAGAAATATCTTGCATAGGAACTGAATCCATGAATGATATTCAGAATGCAGCAATGTCTAGCTATTACGCAATCTTGGTGGTTATCTGTGCAGTAGTTCTATATATCGCATTGTAAAAAATTATTAAAATTCTGTTTTACATATGATTTAGAAAGATTTTCATTTCTTATTGATACTGCTGTCTAACTTTTTCCTTAAAATACCTATATATAGACGTTAAAATATACCTATATTTTTTAAATCATCATAAGGCAAATTTACAAAACAAAGTTTGCATTTTAAGTTTAAAGTTTTTTTCAAACTTAATACCGCAATCTGACAACATTTGCATCCACAAATAAGATATTATTGTTCTTACAATACAAATATTTATTTTACAAAACTCCAGCTTCGCTTTAGCAGCCATTAAGCCTTCTGTTTTATTATTTCTGCACAATAAAATGCAATAATCTTCTTGGAAGTCTTAAAGGAAAGTCGTTTGGTGCGAATGTTCGCAGTTCCCACCAATTAACACGTTGCCAACAAAGATGGCGGCGTTTTGGAGGGAAAGCCTTTGATATTTAAATACATAGTAGGTAAGTTACACGGAAGAGAGTTATTTAGATGAAAATACGAGAAGAATATGTTGGTTTTTGATGCAAATTTTACAATTTTTATTTGTTTTATATTCACATTCAAAATATCATCATTAAAATTAAATAGTAGGTAATTATCTCGCTGAAGCAAAGACAGGTTTATATACTTCCATTCTTAATAAAGTGGCTGTTTGTGAAAATATTTCGGTCTTAATGATTTTAGAAGTCCAATAAAGTGTTTACGAGTTCGCTTATATGTAAATGTGCAATTAATTAGCGTATTAGTGCGAAATACTTACGGTTTCAATTCTTTTGTTGCTATCGTTTCTAAATACGGTCGAGTACGGGTTTTGTTTCTTATTTATATGACTATTCTTTGTGTGAACAAATGATTCTTTTGCATCATTCCGTTAATTTTATGTTTGTGATTCTCCATGACAAAATGATTTATCCTTTTAGGTATACTCCATAGCTACTATAAAATTAATAAATAATCTAGATTGATAATAATTTTATATCGAATGATTTCTGATGTTTACGCGAGTATTACCTACACATTTGAAATAAAACTATTTTCAGGGATTCCATCGCGTTTGTATTTGATTTTTAATTTCCCGACGTTTCGAACACTTTACAGCATTCATAGTCACGGGAGGACAGTCTCGTGACCATGAATGCTGTTGAGTGTTCGAAACGTCGGGCGATTGAAAATCAAATACAAACGCGATAGAATCCCCAAAAATGGTTTTATTTTACATTTTATATCTACATATAATATCAAAGCGAGTGATAAACGCTAAGCCCATAATGTCATTCGTCCTGCAAAGAAAATGCTCGTAGAGGCATATTCATTATATTTTATTACCACAATTAGTTATTTACCCATACGATTGCTAGCACTTGAAGCTAAACATTTTATTGTCTTTATTGCGAAATGTGGTTAGCTGATATATTATTTAATTTATTGTTAAAATTGAATAATTAGTATCATCATCCTTCTCTTATCCTAATTAGTTGGGATCGACGCACTTTGTATTCTTCTACCATCGTACATATTGCATAAGTTTTAGCAACGGTTTTATGAGCGGCCGCTGCTTGACGTCAAGCTTATCTGGGAATGTAATTATTGATCAGACTGTATCAGATGCAGTTGGCTCAGGTCAGAGTACAGGTCTTAGTCTTTTACGACACTCACGAGCAATGTAAGGGTTAATAGTATTCGTAGCCACCACCACAACTTTATTAGATTATCGCTATATAATTTGTATTTAATCTTTGTCGGTTGCAATAACTAAAATCCTCTTCCTTTGTTAACAGGTATGGTTCCAAAATCGAAGAATGAAAGATAAAAGGCAGCGTATAGCAGTTGCATGGCCATACGCGGCTGTGTATAGTGACCCGGCTTTCGCAGCCTCAATTCTACAAGCCGCCGCTTCATCTGTAGGCTTACCTTACGGTTACCCCTCACCCGCGCTGATACCACCCTTCCATAACCCGCAGCTCCTCCCCGCCGGCTACCCTTATCCGTACCCTCCATATCCTCGTTACCCCTACATTCCCCCTACCCCACCCTCGCCAGTTAACGCTGAGGCCACGTCACTAAGGCCCGCGTATAACTTCAATTTAAATGTTGATAAATAATTGTTGTAGAAACTCTTTTTGAGATATTTTTTTATAAGCCTCAAATAAAAATATTGTTTTCACAACCTACTAAAATGTCGTTTTAAAAATCTGACAGTGGAAATCACGTATGAAAGGACACGAACTTACTTGAGGCAAAAACGTTATTACTTGTAAATATATTTTTAAATTAATTTATTATCTTTATTATGCTGGTCATGTTTATCTCTGGTTTTGAATGAGTGAAGTGAATGACTTGTAAGTCAATATGGCCGCAAAACCTGTCAAATGAAAACGTTTGTTGCATTTGTATATTGAAAAAGGAAAGTTTTTATAAGAAAGTAAAATATTACCTGAGTAAATAAATCATTTTGTTTACTTTAAGCCTGGCGTGCAACATTTATATTTTTAAAGTAAAATTTTCGTTGGGTTTTGCGAGCGTAGTGATTATAAAATTATTAAAAAAAAAAGACAGTATTGTACAGTCTATCATAAGTCTTTGTGATTATTCATTCCATGTTTATACTTAAAATTAGTGGCTTTCTACTGATTTAAATAAGTTTGTAATTAAAAGACGGAATTAGACCATAAGGTTTTCTTTAAGTTTTTTTTAACGGGCATAGATAAAAATGAAGCTATAAGCTACAGATAATTAAATTTAATAGCGAAAAATATTAAATTAGTGAATCAAGAAAATTGCTATTTAAATTTTAAATTTGCTTATATACCTTGACTTGCTGGAAATATTTCACGAGAACACTTTTTGCATTATAATGGACATCTTTGCATCCATAATGAAGAGCTTTAGTTAATTCAGAGCTCATACGTATTCTGTGTTTTGCTCATATTGCAAAAGTGTCTTTGTAAGAGGATTGTTTGCGTTGGATCCATGAGTGTTCTTACTCTTTAGAATAAATGACTCCTGACTTAGACGTGAGATTCCAAAATAAAACCATTTCAAAAAGAATACTATACCTACCGTGCCGATTTAAATTCAAGTCTTATGGGAGTTCTAACAGTTACTAGGTCAGTAGCTACTGAAAAATTTAAAACGTCAATTTCGATCGTCAATGCGCTTGTATATAGGGATTATAGAATTATTCTCTTTGTGAAGAGACCTATGAACGACAGTAGACTTTAAGGCTGACGCAACTATGAAACGATGTCGCACCGAACAGTTTAAATATCCTATATTTATTATCTCGGCTTATACGGCCCAATGCTAGGCTTTAACCCCCTCCGCAATAGGAGAAAAAATGTTTACTACACCACCTCGATTATTCGTGTTGAAGGTATTATTTCGAGTTTTCTTTTACATAGATGTTATATGCATTATATGTCTTAGTCGCCTTTTACGATATCCACGTGCAAGATATTGGTTCTTAAATTATATTCTTATTCCGTTACTTACGAAAAAAGGTTATTTAAATCTTGACGATATTAATATTAGCTTTCTTATAATTCATTGCTTTTTCTTTTTTATTTTTTTTTGTATTGGCAATCAGCTACTAATGTGAGACCATTTCTACCAATGTTGAGTTATATTTTCTTCAAAAAATATAAGTTTCTTAATATTAGACATTGTCTGTCAGTAAGTCAAAATGTCGCCTTCAACAATTATATACATATCTCCATCAATTATACTATAACAGTGAAACAGTGGAATTGATAATGGGATTTTCTTGATATTTTGATGCAAAATGAAAACATCTGCAAAGTACTTTTATATCATATTCACTACACCCCAAGAGTTCCTTCCCATCACATTACCTAAAATGCTATTAAAATTGTTTAATATAAAGCTGATGAATACAAGATCACTACATTACGTTTTCAAATTCCCGCCAAAAGTACCTAGTGATTATTCTTTTCTAAGCGATTTTTTTTTGTAGTCTTCATGTTTTTTTTTGGCGCGAATATGGAAATATCATGTCACGCTCTTGTATTATATTCATTTCTTTAGTGTTTTGTAGTGTTATATTGAATAATTTTGTTGGTATTTTATAGAATATAGTACAGTTAAAGTGCTGAAGTGTAGTGAATATGGTATAACAGTGTTTTATGTGTGTTTTCATATTTTGCCAAAATTCCCAAAAAAAAAACATTGATTTGGTTATCGGCGCCCGATTATTGTTAATGACTTGACTTACCAATGGACAATAACCATTAAGACTACACAATATGAAGAAATATTAAGTAATATATGAAAAAAAATTAAATGAGACTTGGCTGTATGGGCTCTGATCCCTTGCCTGTCCGAACGGACGAACAAAACAAAAAAAAGGACTATTTCATTTTGTCTATGCCTATTTAAACATAATTGTTTTTAAATTGTAAAGCTTATACTAAAGTATATTTGTATAAAGCCAAAGTATAATGTCGTAGTAATTTTTAGTGCAATAAATAAATATTGTCATCTAACGTCATAGAGTTGCGATTTTATACGTTAAATTTAAGCAACAAAAAATCGCCAGTTTAGTGTGTGCGACTTTTTTGACGCAATCTGTATAATCCGTTATGATTGTAAATTTTTTGTATAAAGTTATTGTAATGTGAAAATTAATTAGTTTTAGTGTTCATAGCGTATACATATTTTTGTTTAGTTTACTTAAAATATCTTAGCGCTAAGAGGCATTGTAAAAAAATTACATTTAAATAAATATAAAGAGAATGAAATAAATGAGAAAGTTATTATATACATTTATTTTGTTGTTTCAATTGTATTGTTATTTACCGCGTGTCATAACAAATAAAAATTAACTATAAGAATATTTCAACCACGATAGTTATGGAATAAGTATATGGCATATCGCCATTACTTTTTCCCGTGGGAGTCCTAAAAACCGGCTGAGAGATCAGCAGGCGAATACCAAGCAGTTTCATGCTAGAACATTTATAACAGCAACTGCATTTACGATTTTTTTTCTTACTTTTGGTGGTAAATGGTAAGAGCTCCTTTGCGATAGAACGGTAATTAACTCATTATACCACGATAGTCAAACAGGTTGATATAGGGTTTTATTACGATTCCCTTCTATTTACTATCATTACAGCACATATACCTATGTCTCATTACTGAGTTCGAGTCTCCTTCACAATATAAGGGTAATTAACTTTCTATAACCGCGATGGTCAGAAGTGTTGGTGTGGGGTTTTATTTAGAGTTTTCCTTTTACATAATTATTGTATGCATATTAAGGGATATTATATAGTCGTGTTTTAGGACTCCCACTGGGAAGAAAGATCCCCCTTTCTTCTTATGAATTGTATTCTTACTGATGATTAATAAACCTTAGCAAATACTAGGAGCACAGTCAGAGCACTGACTATGGTAAACTTTAATTTAGGTTCCGATTCTTTCGTTCGACAAAGCAAACGGGTCATACAAAAACCAGCAACATGGTTTTACCATTGGAATATTTCCATTATCATATCCTGTTAAACGGGGTAATTATATCATCCAACCAGCCAGCTTCCTTTAGGTAGGCTTATGCCCAATCAATGAAGACAAGGTCTCTCTATCGATGATCCGTCATGATGATAAGACAGTACTGAGATATTTTAGCAAAGGTGTTTAAATCCAATTTGAGACCATTGTTAAATTTCCCATAGTGGTCGTAATAAGGGATCCATCAACTTAGCCGCTATGCTCTTGATTTTTCTAGGTGATAAAATACAAAATCTGTAGAAGAAAGGGTGTAATCGACGTAGCTCGAAGAATTAACATGTTGTAGTGGCAATGGGCGTGCTACATCGTAATAAGTCACATCGCTCATCAAACTGTTAACTGTTGAAAAAGAAAAATTTTTGAGTGGCGACCACAAAACGTACGATGGAGCGTAGGATAATACCGCAAACGGACTAGCATACCGCACTAGATGGACTGAAGATATCTCAAAAGACGCAGAATGCTGTAGAGTATAAGTGGCATTCTTGCCACTTGGGGAGGCCTATGTCTAACAGTAGACGTCTTCGGACTAATGGTAAAATGAATGGGTGGATTCCCTAGAATGGTCGCTGGTACCCTTCTAACAATTTTTATTTATTATTCTTCACAATGAATTTGGTTTTAAATTATCATACCAAGTAGAATTTCTTAAATTTCTTCTTTTACACTGAATAAATAATACAGGTCCACAAAAAAAGTGGTCTGTGCTGGGTATTCGAAAACAGAGAAAAATAAAAAGAAACGATAAAATCTACGATCTAATAATTAATTACATATCTACCTATTATTATATATATTTTTTTAATTTATCTCCGTTTTTTGCAGTTTAACCAGTAATTTTGAATAATTTTATATTCGTAATCAGCGGTAAAAAATTCGTCGAACACCCATCACAAACCACTTATTTGTGGATATGTGTTATCTTCCAGAAAAACTGATTATATCGTAGATTTCATCAGTTTTTTTTATTTATCTCCGTTTTTTACAGTTTGTCCCCCAATTTTGATTTCAGATTACCAGCATTCAGCAAATCAAATACTTATTTAAAATACCATGTACCTACTGAATACCTTTCTTTCTTGAAAGATGTGATATAATAACCGTGGTATAATTTATATACTAAAACCAGCTGCCTAAAAAAAGAATTATCCCATTTGGTGCACACATTCAAAAATTATGCGCGTACATACATATCAGCTATTCATTTTTATTTATATAGATAGATATATTTATACCTACTTGTCAAACGTCAATTAGTGTCTTTTTTTTTTGCTTATGGTGGCAAATGAGCAAGCAGTAGGTACACCTGATGGTAAGTGTTACTGCCGTTCATGGATCTTTGCAATATTAGAGGTACAGTAAGGTCTATCAACGAAAACTCACCCAATCTAGGCGTCCAGCTATTTCGCTCACTGAAGGAAACGCAACAGCTCAGTGTCACTACTCAGACATCGATTTTCAGCGAGAGTGCGGTACTAACCCGACCAGATAAGCCCGCGGCTGTAGACAGAAAACTATCAACAAGTGTGTCACTGCCACTACAAAATTTATTATATTTAGGTTTATGCCGTTATATAAAGATGCGAAAGGGAATGCTCCAATAGTTCGGACATGTGGAAAGAATGCCGAACGAACGTCTGGTTAAGAAGATATACAATGCGAAAGTGGAAGGATGTAGGTAACGGGGGAGACCGAGACTAACCTACCTAGATCAGATTGGTCACGAGTACGTGACCAGTCTGATCTAGGTAGGTTAGTCTCGGTCTCCCCCGTTTCAGTAGAAGAAAGGTGGAGTCAAGAGTCTCCGAAACCGGCGAGCGTGTATGAAGAGAATTATGAATGTTGAGGAAGCGAGTGAAGTATGCAAGGATAGAGTTCTCTGGCACTCTGTTCCCTCTGCCTACCCTGCAAGGGATATGGCGTAATTATATATATATATATATATATATATATATATATATATATATATATATATGTATGTATGTGTATGTATGTATGTGTATGCATAGTGTGTAGTACAGCCCTAAGTCGTATACATGGTTTAATTGAAGCCCGGGCATTAATACAGGACCCAATAACGAGGCTCCGATCACGTCAGTAATACGGAGTGTCACACTACATTACTCGTGAGATGGGCGTTATTGACGATAGCGGAACGGATACGATACGATTTTACAGAGATGGATTTTGAGGTAATGTTTTAAAATTATTTATACAACAGAGTCTTGCTTCTGTTACCGGAATTGCAAAAATTTTTTTAGTTTTTTGCCATTATAAGCATATTTTTATTAACTTGCTTTCTTGTGTGTATGTCCGGTTGGAATTTTGTAATTGATTTTAAATTAATTTCTCAATCAGCTAGGTATTTGAAATTTGTACTAAAGCTTAGAAATGGATGACAATGCATGAAAATGTGAAAAAATATGGAAAAATAAAATAAGTAAAATTTTATTTCATTTATTATAATTAAGAGGATAAAAAAATAATAAAATTAAATAAAAATTTAATATTTAAATAATATCTCTCAAGATTGGAAACGAGAAACATGGGGCACATTCTACTAACCTAAGCAGTGTTTCAAGTTTTCAAAATTTATTTCATATATTAGATACCTATCTATTTCTGTTTTCACAATTTTTTTTAACTGAAATTTAAATTAAATTTTACAATGTTTGAAGGTAGATTGAAGTTGGCCAGAAGGACGAAGACAAAGATCGGGTACCGGTGGCCCGCTCGCACGGCGAAGAGAGGTGTTTGCAGGGTGGGTCCATGGCTTTGCGCGCCACCTCTTCTGTCGCCCCGGACCGATTTGTCGGGGCGCGACCATGGTCATGCATGGTCCACCTTGAAAAAAAAAGGAAGATTGAAGTCCAACCTATGTCACCATCAATGATAAACTCATTACTCTTACAGATGTTAGAATTAATTATCTAGATTATTACGTGTAAATGTTATCAAAATACTTTTCATAGAGTATCCATAATTTGACCATTATTTAATTTTAAATACTATAATATACCTACCTATATAAGCTGTGTGGTAGCGGCTAAGAATACTACCAACCCTTACCTTGCTCGTGGATGTTGTAAAATACGACTAAGAGCCTTATAACGACCTGGGCCAACTCCACCTGATGCCGTTTGATCAACAATTACATTCCCACGGAGAGTTGACGTCCGGCAGGCGGACGGTCATAAAACTATTGCCAATAACTTTTGCAATATGTACTATGAAAGAAGAGTATATGTTGTATCGACCCCAAGTAATTGGGATAAGAGTAGGAGAATGATGACTGTTAGTAGTAGAGCCATGTTACTGGTAGATTTCTGCCTGCAACCAAAAATATATGCTCATTCGCGGTAGAATCACACTCACGCAGAAATATGACGTCCGCTACTAAGCTGTTCATCTTTCCTAATAAAATTTATTGTGACTTTCTCGGGACTTACCGAAAGTCAAACCTGGGTATTATTTATAGAAATCATTATAAAGCCTGGTTTAGGAGTAATAGTGGTTGGATTAGTCCATAATAAAATAAAAACTACACATGCTAAACTACGTGCGTGTAGTGACGGAGTAAGAATACAATTCATTACTGTGGGTGCCGTTAAAGATAACAAAAAGATATAATACGACTGCATAGATGGCGTAGTGGTTAAAATACCAACCTTCCGTGCCAGTGTCGAGGGTTCGATTCAGATGCAGGAAAATATTTTGTGCGATCCACAAAGTTTTGTTATGAGTCTGGGTGTAATTTATCTGCGTTAATTTCATGTTGTAAAGTCCCCCACATTACAAGGATTATTTCCTTCGTCCAGGGAGGTAGGTGTTTAAGAAAGAATAAAAAAGAAATATATTTAGGAGAAGAAAACTTAAAATTAAACCCTATACCAATACGTCTCACCAGCGTGGCATAGTGGGTCAATTTCACTTCTATTGTGGAGGAGGATCAAGCCTAGCAGTGTTACATCGAGGAACTGAGATGATGATGACGAAAACAAGCATCCTAATCTATTTACTCTATATTTCTAATTTCACGTTTATTTTTTTAATAATATAAATTGAAATTCGTCTCTGTAAACGATACGACGACGTGACGACATAGCGACAAGCTCACCTTAATTAAACTGGGGCCCCGTTAACGCGTCGTGTACAGAACAGTGATTTATATAACATACACACCTGTTTCTATATAGTTGTGTTAGAAATGGATGGCCTTTAATAATTGTATCGTTCTCTATATAGAGATTGTTTAAGAATAAATTGTAAATTAATAGACAAAAAGTGTGTGTGTACTTATGTACACGCGTTAGAAATTATACTTCTTCCACATAACAAGATAAAATCTTTTCAAAAATTTTATCTTTCGCCTTATTCTATGTTTGTAAATAAACGACACTAACAATAGAAAAAAAAAAAAAAAAGGTATTTAATACATTGAAAGTTTTATTATAACGCATTATCTAGTTAAAAAAAAACTAAAATGATGACTATAGCTAACTTCAGGGTGTCGGTTATTTGTGACGGTGTGCGAACGCACTGTAAAAATTTACGCTCATCATTTTCCCTTAACGCACCAAAAGAAGTATAACTTCAAAAAACAGACTGAGTGTATCTATACATACATACATATCATCACGCCATATCCCTTGCAGGGTAGGCAGAGAGAACAGAGTGCCAGAGAACTCTATCTCTGCATACTTCACTCGCTTCCTCAACATAATTCTCATACTTTCTTCATAATTCTCTTCATACACGCTCGCCGGTTTCGGAGACTCTTGACTCCACCTTCCTTCAGTACATGACCGATCTGGTCTAGGTAGGTTAGTCTCGGTCTCCCTCCGTACCTACATCCTTCCACTTTCGCATTGTATATCTTCTTAACCAGGCGTTCGTTCGGCATTCTTTCCACATGTCCGAACCATCGGAGCATTCCCTTTCGCATCTTTACACCAATACTCTCTTTCATACCTACTCGCTCTCTTACGTCGTCGTTACGAATGCGGTCGGTCAGCCTAACTCCACAGATTTTCCGCAGAGATCGCATTTCGACCGCATTAATTTTACTATCATACTCTTTCCCGACTAGAAATTTTTTCGTCTTCCTTAGTAGGACCGGACCGGGCATGCCCGATCTGGACCAGATAAGGTATGTAACGCAGAAGATATATCTGGACCCGATCAGGAAAACCTTATCGGGTCCAGATCAGGCATTCCTGATCGGGTCCAGATCAGGCGTTCCTGATCGGGTCCGGATGAAATTTTACTGATCGGAACCAAATCAATCATCTGCGTTTTATATCTTGCCTGATCCAAAACGAGTATGCCCAGTCCGGTCCTTTTAAAAAAAACATGAACATCTTAAAGAACATGTTTAATAGGTAAAAATATAAATTAATATATGACGTAGGCATCGAATGCAGTGCTATATTCTTATCACAGAGAGTCCCAGTGAGCCGTTCCGATTATGGAGCAACCACCAGATGCTAACGACTGCAATGCCATGATCGATTTGTTTTAATCTGATACGATAACAACTAACATAATTTATTCATCAGAAAATTTCTTAACCTAGTGAGCCGACGCAGCAGCTCATACAACTAGGGATACATTCTGGAGAACGTTCCAGGGCTATGCCCTCCACCGTTGGTATCTAATCGCCACCCCCCGACTTGAAGGGTGTGTCATTGGGGTAATATATTAAATATATTTATTCAAAAATGACCATATGGTCGAGATACATAGGAAATCTAATTAATAAAGTGTTCGGTTGCGACGTCCACGACGCGTCGGCTCGGCACTGTTCGCGTATATATACGCCGAAGATGCCCGGAGCGTCGCGCCGTGTTATAGGCGCCGCGACGGCCTTATGCGATCGCAGCGCCCCTGGTGGACGTTTGCGGAAGCTTGCGGTGATATACTCGTCGTGTCGCGCGCCGGGACGCCCATCCACAGGTTGACACATCCTACGTACTTAGATAAGTACGCATGGCGTGGGTGGTGTGGCGGGCGGCGGGGGCGGCAGCACGGCGATTGGATGTAGAATTATGGCGCGAGATGTCTAATGATTTCGGCTTGGCGTTCTATGATGAGGGCGTAAAGGTCTTCAGTTGTTTTACCGGCGGCCAACGCCTGTAAAATGTCCTGTAGGATGCGCAGGAATTCGGTGATTACTGCCGTTATCTCGGCGCGTGCGGCTGTGGCTGTGGACGCTTGCTGGCTTTCGTCGCCTCGAAACCGCGTCGCGCTAGTGTGCGCGGGGGCGGGGGTGCTGTGGGTGGAAGCGGCCGCGGGAGCGGCGTGGGCGGTGTTGGTGACCGCGGAGGTGGCGGGGGCGGCGGGAGCCGCGGATGCGTTAAATGCGGATCTGTCAGCGGAGGCGGCTGATATCGCGTGTTGCGTGGGCGGGTTGGTTGCCGACGCGGGCTTCTTTTTTCGCTTGCCTCTCCTTTTTCTTTTCTTCTGTGGGGGCGGCTGATCTCGCCGAGAAGCGGGGTTTGCCGCCGCCATCAGCGAGGCGGCTTGGGGCGATAACAACTAATTTAATATTAGGCCATGTTATTACGCTTCGGAGAATCTTAACACCGCGATTCAAATAATGACGTCATTTTACTAACGCCATCTATTTATTATGACCCAAAACATTAAAAAAATGTTAGAATGGTTGTTACAATATAATATTTCTATCTATCTATGTTTTCAAATGTTAGGCACATTTATATATATATATATATGTATATATATATATTATTTATTTTTGTTTTTTACTTCAAATATAAATTATTTTTATATTATTAATTAAACATTATTATTATTATTAAATACATATGATTAATTAAAGATTTCAGATTAATCTCCTATGATGCAAATACAATTTCGCCGTGGCATAATGCATAAATATGACTTTTTTGAATTTTGATGGATATTTTTTTTGTGTTACGAAAACTGTTTCTGGTTCTGATATACTACAAGCCTTACTATATCCTTGATAATATTTCACATCAGGCTATCCTTATTTGGTCCTGATCTGGTCCTGATCCGGTATGCTTTACCATACTTGATGTTATTTCACATCAGGCTATCCTGATCAGGACCAGACCTGGTCCTGATAGGGTTTGCCGGATCCAGCATGCCTCATTCTGTCCTGATCGGGTCCTGATCCGGTATGCCTTACCATACTTGATGATATTACACATAGGCTATCCTTATTTGGTCCTGACCTGGTCCTGATCCGGTATGTCTTACCATATTTAATGATATTTCACATCAGGCTATCCTTATTTGGTCCTGATCTGGTCCTGATCCGGTATGCCTTACCATACTTAATGATATTTCACATCAGGCTATCCTTATTTGGTCCTGATCTGGTCCTGATCCGGTATGCCTTACTATACTTGATGTTATTTCACACAGGCTATCCTGATCAGGACCAGACCTGGTCCTGATCGGGTTTGCCGGATCCGGCATGCCTCATTCTATCCTGATCGGGTCCAGATACATGATCTGGTTGAACCATACTTGTTTTCTAGTCGGGTTTCTGCATACCCAACTCTCGCTTCCATACAGTAATGTTGGGACAAGCACTGCGTTATGTATTGCTACACGTGCCTTCTGGCTGAGTTAACTGAGTGTATCTATTATTTATTAATAGAACAAAAACACCAGATTGAGTGTATTATAAAGACATACGACAGAAATGTAACATTTATATTTCAGGTAAACATTTTAATTAGAGTAAAACGCTATAATACGCCTTAGTTAGCAATAAGCTCCACAGTGCTTATAGACATACTAATACAAATAGCAACACACGGTGTTTTGACAGTGGCCCGTCGATGTCGCTGCAAGTTAGAAGTGATAATTGAGGATATCATTATCCTGCTCTTATCCCAATTCCTTGGGGTCGAAGCAATATGTCATCTTCTTCCATACAGTTTTATCAGACGTCATCTCTGCAGTCACTCCTTGTCTATCCATGTCATGTCTCATGCAGTCCATCCATTTCTTTGGTCTTTCTTTACCCCTAAAAACCTTTAAAACTTTCCTTACAACATTACTTTTATCCTATCTTATCATATGTCCATAACAAATCAACTGTATGGACATGTGATGAGACGGGATGAAAGTAATGTTGTGAGGAATTGCGGTTAATTTAGATAAAATATCATATTTTTTTCAAAGTACTTTGAGACAATTTGCAGTGAGCAACAAATTTCTTCACATTCGACAGTGGTTGCCTTATTGCAGATTTTACTTGCAAATATATTTAGCTATAAATTACGTCACCGAAGACAAAGATCGGGTAACGGTGGCCCGCTCGCACGGCGAAGAGTATGGAGTAGTCTATGGGGTCACGCGCCGTCTCTTCCGTCACCCCGGACCGATTTGGCGGTGCGAGACACATCCATAGTCCACCGCAAAAAAAAGCTATAAATTACGTATTATTTGTTATACTGCTTTCAATAAATGACCGTCCATCATGTACATTACCGGGCGGTTTTGTTATTATAAATTTACTAAATGCTCCATTTATGATAGTACAATACGCCTCATCAACTAAATTTTTTTCTTGGCTTTTCATAAAAACCACGTATCTAATTATGGAAGAAAATCCTGCAGTTTTATACGGATTTAAATAAAGCAAAGAGTGCGCAGCAAGATGATAGAAATCAATAAAATCACTAGTATCTACAAAATTCCATCAAAAACACTTACGTCTTAGTCTACTGAGTGGTAGGTACTTTAAGCTTTCCTATTAACAGATATGATAATCTGTTAATAGGAAAGCTTAAAGGAAAACTCGGTAAACTACCTATTTTTCAGAAAATCTCGATGAAATTTAGAACTTATAGTCTATCTAATCTAAGAAGTGCACTTTGACAGCTGTCAGAGTAAGTTGTCTAGGTATGTGAACCAAATAATCGCTATCGAAAATATCCGATTTTGATGAGAAATCGATATTAATTCTTTGTAATTAATAATCGGTTTATTTTTTATTTTTCAAAAAGGAGATGAAATATTAAGTGCTAAATTAACACTAAACAAATTTAATTATTTCATCATAAAATCTATTCATCATATTTAGTAGGATTAGGTTAAGTAAAAACAAAAACTGGATTTGAAAATAGCTATTTGTTCAGAATCATTAGTATTACTTGAATTATCACCGTCGCGAACATTAATAATTATATCCTTATCAATGAAATTGTCGAAACGTACATCTCTGTCAAAATCTATATTCGATTAAATATATTAATCTAATATTTTTACCGATTATTTAGATATTCGTGAATTGGAAGTTGTCAAGCACTACTGTTTAGAACGTTATGACGTGATATTGTAAGATCGTCCATAATAATTACTATTTACAATGTTATTTTAATTTTAAATTAGTTTTACGAGTTTCAACATTACATTATTGTACAAGAAACTCACTCGCAACGTTAATCATGTAAATAACTTAATATTTCTTTAAAATTTCAGATTTATTGTTTGCAATCATGTGTATACGTTTGACCAAGGTTATTGTGTATTAAAAAATGCGAAACGTCAAAATGCACTTCTTAGATTAGATGAACTATAGTAATAAGCCACCGAAGACAAAGATCGGGTACGGGTGGCCCGCTCGCACGGCGAAGAGAGGTGTTTGCAGGTTGGGTCCATGGGGTTGCGTGCCGCCTCTTCTGTCGCCCCGGATGATTAGTCGGGGCGCGACCACATCCATGGTCCACCTTACGGGAAAAAAAGAGTACCTAGTAATAAAGCCTTGGGAAAAGCAACTAAGCTGAAAGACTTCCAATGATATAGTTGCCTAAAAATCCTGTGGAATCTACATCATATAATCCCAATGCCATACCTGAACAATATTCTCCATTTACAAATATATTAAAGTAATAAGATCTCGTATATAATGAGCAAGTAAATGATAACAATAAAATTAATTAGATGCGTGCTATTGAGGAATATAAAATATTAATGGCATTTATTTTCCGTGTGATTAAGAAAAAAATTTCTAGACCAGATCGGTCATGTACTGAAGGAAGGTGGAGTCAAGAGTCTCCGAAACCGGCGAGTATGTATGAAGAGAATTATGAATGTTGAGGAAGCGAGTGAAGTATGCAGAGGTAGAGTTCTCTGGCACTCTGTTCTCTCTGCCTACCCTGCAAGGGATATGGCGTGATGATATGTATGTATGTGTATGTATGATTAAGAAAATTGCAACGACAAATAAACTAAAAATACTGTGAAATAAAGCATGTAACAAAGGAAATTAAGTAACGAATATTTAGAAAAAGAAAAAGAGTGCCTAGTTTAGGCACTCTTCTTCGATATTAGAAAATGTTAACGATGAACAACTATTTTTTTATTGCTTATAGTGGCGAACGAGCAAGCAGCACACCTGATGGTAAGTGTCACTGCTGCCCATGGGCCTTTGCAATACCAAGGGTAGGTATAGCTAGGCCGCTACCTACTAATACAAACCCCAAATGCAGCTAGTTAGGCTTCCGGCTCTCTCGCTCGTCGAACGAGGCGCAATAGCACATTGCTATTGCTCAGACGTCGATCTTCTGCGAGAGTGTGGTACTACCCCGGATGTAGACAGAAAACTGTCAACAGCGTGGCCATTAAGCCTAACATTTTTTTTATCTAACCCAAAAATACCGTACAAAATAATTGTTTGTTAAGAATTGGATTTCAAAGTCATTTCAAAGACAATAATACGTCTTTGAAATGACTTTGAAATTTGACTTTTGGAATTTGATTGATTTTGAAATTTTTAATTTTTTTTTTTTGAGATATTAAATTTCAGTAATAATTACAATGGGATATTTTATAATAGACGTGAGGTATTATCGACACATTGCTACAAAACGTCCCACCTAAGGTGAGGTAAAAGGTCTTTTTTAAGCTAATATGCAAGGAAAGGTTTTCCCGAGTGGTGACGGAGTAAGAATACAATTCCCTACCCCATATCTTGCCCGTGGGTGATCGTAAGAGACGCCTAAGGGATAATAAATGCATATAATATCTATGCTAGAGAAGAAAAACTCGAAAGAAAACCCTATATCAACACGTTTAACCAGCATGGTATAGTAGGTCAACTACCCTCTCATTATGGAGGACGCTCGAGCCCAATAATGGGACATACATATATTAGCTGAAATGATTATGGAAATATCACCAAATTCAAGAATCATCTTGTAGTTTAAATCCGTTTGTTATATTTAAAATAAATTTACGATTGAAAAAGGCTTAGTTTATTTTATTTAGCATCATATAAAAGTGCCCACTTTTATATGATGCTCGTATTACATTTTACCTTATTACATCGAACACTTTCGTATAGCAAAGAACTGAGTTTATCATATATTTATTACCGATATCAAGGAAGCCGGTTAAGGTATCGGGTTGAGAGCCCTCAGCGCTCAACCACAGTCCGGTTAAGCTGTCAAAGCCCTCTCGGCTAACAGCGATGGCAGTGGATACGTTTTAGTGGGTATTCTAGTCCCGAGGCTAGTGAGTCTCACACTCCCCGTTCCGGGGGGGTGGTGCGTATAAGCGTTTCAGAAAAATAAAATAAAAAGAAAAGAAGCTGTCAACATTCATAATTCTCTTCATACACGCTCGCCGGTTTCGGAGACTCTTGACTCCACCTTCCTTCAGTACATGACCGATCTGGTCTAGGTAGGTTAGCCTCGGTCTCCCTCGGTATCTACATCCTTCCACTTTCGCATTGTATATCTTCTTAACCAGACGTTCGTACGGCATTCTTTCCACATGTCCGAACCATCGGAGCATTCCCTTTCGCATCTTTACACCAATACTCTCTTTCATACCTACTCGCTCTCGTCGTTACGAATGCGGTCGGTCAAAAAAAATCATACATTTATTTACATATTAATTATGAAAGCAAGAAAATCATACGTCTTACTCGTATCAAGTTCGCGAGAGAAAGAGCTTAAGCGACACTAGTGTCGTTTATGTAAGCGTATTCGTAATAAAACTTATCATTTCAAAATACACGACCAATAAGTGTTTCACAAACTCATTTCAAAGGTTAACAATTTTTAAATTCAAAAATTTAGACGATTCAAGTTATTCGTCTATTTTTTAACTGCCTTAAAAAAAGGAGGAGGTTCTCAATTCATCTGATTTTTTTTTATGTTTGTTACCTCATAACTTTTGACTGGGCGAAGCGATTTCAATATTTTTTATTTGAAAGCTTGTGCTTCCCGTGTGGTCCCATTTTAATTTGGTCCAGTTCTGACAATGGCACCCATGAGAAAACCATATAAGTCTAAAATTAGCATTAAGTACCATAAAACGTAAAACGGGGTGAATAGAAATCGTAGGGGGAATAGAAAAAAACTTGGTATAATTTTTAAATTTTTGTATGGCGAATTTTTGTATGGCGACCCATCCTATGTGTGCGACAAATGAACGAGTAACTCAAGCCCCGCTACTAATAGAACAACCTATGTGTGTCTGTAATACTAAAAAGTAAAAAATAAAAAAAAACTACGTTTAAAAAAACCGACTTCAAAAACTGAAAAGTATAAAATAACTTAAAATACTATCATTTGTATGTGCTATCTATTGATAGGTTTGAAGTCGGTGCCGGTATCGGCATCTTCAGTGTAGGAATTTCATTACAGTAAATAAGCTGTTTATACATACATACATATCATCACGCCATATCCCTTGCAGGGTAGGCAGAGAGAACAGAGTGCCAGAGAACTCTATCTCTGCATACTTCACTCGCTTCCTCAACATTCATAATTCTCTTCATACACGCTCGCCGGTTTCGGAGACTCTTGACTCCACCTTCCTTCAGTACATGACCGATCTGGTCTAGGTAGGTTAGTCTCGGTCTCCCTCGGTACCTACATCCTTCCACTTTCGCATTGTATATCTTCTTAACCAGGCGTTCGTTCGGCATTCTTTCCACATGTCCGAACCATCGGAGCATTCCCTTTCGCATCTTTACACCAATACTCTCTTTCATACCTACTCGCTCTCTTACGTCGTCGTTACGAATGCGGTCGGTCAGCCTAACTCCACAGATTTTCCGCAGAGATCGCATTTCGACCGCATTAATTTTACTATCATACTCTTTTCTGCATACCCAACTCTCGCTTCCATACCGTAATGTTGGGACAAGCACTGCGTTATGTATTGCTACACGTGCCTTCTGGCTGAGGTGGTGGCTGCCGAAAAGTTGCCCCAACGCTCCGTTCACTCTATTTCCCGCATTCACTCTTCGCTCTATATCAGTGGTGTACCTTCCATCTCGGCTAAATCCACATCCAAGATATACAAATTCATCCACTTGCTCTAGTACATCATTACCTATTGTTACTCTTACATCTGTTCTGGTTATATCTCTTTCAAAGACCATTATTTTGGTTTTGCTCACATTCACGCGTAGACCCCTTTTCTTACAATCTTCTGTCATTGTGTCGACTAGGGTCTGCAGGTCAGTCGCTGACTGTGCCAGCAGGACTGCATCATCTGCATAAAGCAGAGCAGTGACCACTGAGTCGCCCATCTGGACTCCCACATTCATATCGTTCAACCTTTGGAGACATTTATCCAGATATATGATAAACAGCCTGGCTGACAGAACGCACCCCTGCTTAACGCCGATATTGACGTCAAACCAAGGCGACATTCCATCATCCAGCCGCACACAGGCTCTACAGCCCATGTAACTGGACTGCACAGCCTGTAGCAGTTTACCGTTAATACCATACTCCGGTAAAATGTCCCAAAGTTCCTTTCGTACAACCGTGTCAAATGCTCTCTCCAGATCCACAAAACTGCAGAAAACCCTCTGACCTAGAGCCAGATGCTTCTCCACAATGTTGCGCAGAGAGAACACTTGATCCATGCATCCCCTTCCACTCCTGAAACCTCCTTGTGTCTCACACAGTAAACCATCGGACACCATCCTCATTCTCCTTTCAATAACTTTTCCATACACTTTTGCTGCCAAACTGGTCAAGCTTATGGCTCTGTAATTTGCGCAGTCATAACGTGAACCCTTGTTTTTAAACAAAGGCACGATGACTGCGCTATTCCAGTCCCTGGGAACCATTCCCGAGCTCCAACATAAATTGAGGAGCAACAGGAACGCCTCCCAGACACAGGAGCCACCAAGCTTGATCATCTCGGCAGACACCATATCAATGCCCGCTGCCTTACCATTTTTCAAACTTCTTATCGCCCATTCAACTTCATCCATACTGATGCCATCGGAGGACGCCGTTGTCGAATGTTGATCTACTAAACCACATCCAACACCGGCGCCAACCGTAGCATCCGCATACATATCGCCAAAATATTCACTCCATCGGCTTAACACGTCTTGTGTTTGTGTAAGAATGTCTCCACCTTTAGACCTTATTTTATTCATTCTGAAGGCTGACCAACCACCCCGAGACTTCTTCACCTCCCTCCAAAAGAGTTTGGTGTTACCCTCGAAGTTTTTAGTCAGCCTATCTTCTGCACTCATACTTGCTCTATCACGTTTCTCTTTCACTAAGGCCTTGGTGTCATTCTTACATTGCCGATATATTTCTTTCTTCTGTTCAGTCATACTGTCATTCAGATTCAAAGAAGAGACATAGTCCAGCCACGCTTTCTTCTTTTGCTCTACGGAAGCTGCCACTTCCGCATCCCACCATGCATCACCATTTGTTTTTCTATGCTTCTTTGAACTTCCACATACTTCTTTCGCTGTATCTACCATACTCTCTTTCAATACTCTCCAGCATTCTTCAATGTCCGATTGCGGCTGGCTTGCCATCGTCAGCCGTTCTCGGACACCCTCTGCATACTTTTCTCTTACACACTCTTCTTGCAACCTTTCAACCTTTATTCTTTCAAGCCCTCCGAAGTGGACACGCTCTCGCCAGTGCCTCCACTTTCTGAACAGACCACTAAATCTCGCAATAACGAGATAGTGGTCCGTGTCGACTGTGGGGCCCCTGTAGGCTCTTGCGTCCAATATTTTGCTTCGGAGGCGACTGTCTACCAAAATTAAATCTATTATGCTTTTCTGTTCATTCCTTCTCCATGTATACATATGGATGTCCTTATGTTGGAAAAATGTGTTTGACACAATAAGGTTTCTCTCCATGCATACATCCGCTATGAGCCTACCTGCGTCGTTCACTCTCTTATCACCAAATGGACCAAGTACGTCCTCATAGTCGGGACGCTTGGTCCCCACCCATCCGTTCAAATCTCCGCATACAATCACGCGTTCACTGGTTTCTGCCATATCCAGAACTTCCCTAACATTATCCCAAAACTTCTCTAGGTCTGATGCCACCGAGGATCCTACGGGAGCATATGCTACAACCATGAATACCTTGGTGACACCTAGTTTTATACGGACCCAGAGAAGTCTGGGATCATACATTCCGTAATCCTTCACACCTGAGGCCAAGCGAGAGGACAACAGCACTCCTACCCCCATGCTGGCTCGATCGCTCTGTGGTACACCAGACCACAGAGCCATCCCGCCACCAGGAAGATCGCAGGCGTCGCTGCCCCTTCGCTTGGTCTCTGTTACACAGAGCACGTCTAGCTGTTTGTCCGCCATGACGGATATCAGCTCGTGCAACTTACCTTCCACACAACCTCTTACATTCCACGTGCCCACCCGGCACTCCGTTCTCCTCGACTCGCCTAACTGGGCAAGGCGTGATGGGTGGCGGCCCCCATCGCCGCAACTGCCGATGTTCGTACCGACGGGGGCGGGTCGGTACGCGTCGCCTCCGGGGGATGCCCTAACCCGCATTGCGGTACGCATTTCGAGCCGGATTAGCAGTCTAATTAGACTGGCAGGGGACGCGAACGAGCACGCTCCGGACTATGCCCCCCTAGCTGTTTATAATTTTGTTTAAGGCTTGGCACCGACTTCAAACCTATCAATAGATAGCACATACAAATGATAGTATTTTAAGTTATTTTATAGTTACTTTTCAGTTTTGATATTCCTTAATCAAGATATTCATATGGATAAAATATATTTATAAGACGATCTTGTATTTATTATAATATTAATTACATTTGATTATTATCACTCTTCCATACGTCCCAGTGAGAAATTGACCTACTATATACCATGCTGGTCAGACCTGTGGATAACAAGACTTCAAAAAAAAGCATCACGTTGAAGTTGGCCACAAAACCGCTCATTAAGTCTCGAAAAAAAGCTACCAACAAAATAGAAATAAAACCTCTTTCTTGTTTCTACATTCACAACATGTGTTTTACTTTCATACAAGTGCAAATTATATATAAATTGAATGTAGTGATTTAAATTGAATATTTTGATTAATATTATTTACTATTCGTAAATATTAATGGAAAAAAATATCCTATCCTTTTCCAGTCCTTTTGTTATTTTATTGTAATTAATTATTTATTAAAATATTTTTAATGACGCCAAAAAAGTATACTTCACACACGCGTACATACGTACCTGCATGCACCTTTTCTTTTCTTCTTCTCTTGCATAGATGTTATATCCCTTAGTCATATTTTACGACACCCACGGATAAAACGGGGTGATGAATTATATTCATATTCCGTCCGACAAGTGAAATAAAGTCTATGATATATACATGTTATCTATATTATATAGCGATGGAGAATAACTAACTTTATTAGAATGTATAAGAGAAATGTGGAAATATATTCTCCGTATAGATAACGTACTAATAAATGATATACGTATTAATTCAGAAATATAACTTACACAGTGTAGGGTGACAATGAGCTTGTTGTTGTTAAGAACAGTCCTATTATAAACTCGTTGAGTTAAATTTCCGTAGCTGCTACCACATAAAAAATCCATTTGATTGCACAAATGGCGTAACGGTTTAGATACTGAACGTCAGTGCCCGTGCCGTGGGTTTGCTTCCCATACAGGACAATATTTTGTGCGATTCACAGCGTTGTTCTGAGGTTGTGTGTAATTTGTCTGCGCGAAACAACTATTCTGAGCAAGAGTTGATTGTGATAAGACTTGATGTGGGTTTCGTTTTTTCTGTTTCTACGCTGAAACAAAAAGACAAAACAGATGTGTATAAACTAAATATTTGGTTAGTGATTATATGAGTGTAGCCACTCTTAGTCATAAAAGCTATCATCGCATAATTTGAAGTTGACATATCAATAATATTTGCAAAATAATATTATCAACATAATATAATCTTACCAATATTATAAATGCGAAAGTAACTCTATCTGTCTGTCTGTCTGTCGCTCTTTTATGCCAAAATGACTGAATAGATCTAAATTAAATTTGGTACACAGATAGTCTAGAGCCTGATAAAGGACATAGGCTACTTTTTAATGCAAAAATGGGTTGTAAAAGGCGATGAAAAGTTGTAAGGAAGTATCGTCATTTTTAAAGCTTGAAACTTATTTTTAGGCTATTGATTAGATGTAAATAAATATGACCTTAAAATTTAGTAAAAAATATACTCTTAATAGGTAAAATATAAATAGGGGATGAAATACTTTAGGAAAGTAATCTTTTACACGGCCGAAGCCACGGGCAGAAGCTAGTTTGACATAAAACCATTCCTTGGTGGAGTGCTGATTGTGTTCGTATAGTCTCCCTGGTCAAAATTTAACTCCAATAGCATTATATTCTAACCTTTAGTATTAACAGATAACAAGATGTTGCTATATTAAAAAAAAATTAATATTTTCCTTAAACAGGACAGCATCCGGGTATTATATACATAACAGGAGTCAATCTTATGTCCTAGGTCACTAGGTCTTCTAAATTAAACGAGAGACTGGTGAATAATAAAGTAACACTACTCAGTGTGTTAACACTTGTTTCGTGTTTAAGAATACATGATAATATATTATTTCCGGTCTTATTGTATTGGTTACCGTTAAAATGGTAAAGTTAATAAACGCTCAAATGATTTTTATTGTTGTAAAACAATGTGCTAATATATTATTGGTTTGTCTATGTTATTTTTGAAAAGGTTAGTTGAAGAAGATGAAATAGTTTGGCGGTGAAATAAAAAATTGAAATACAGATGGCTCAAGTTCCAATTCAGTGCGAATATCTCAAAAAAAAATTTGTGATTCATCGTTATTTATATACATATGTTTACTTGTTTCTTTTTTTATTGCTCTTGGTGGCAAACGAGCAAACAGCACACCTGATGGTAAGTGTTACTACCAGTCATGGACTTTTGCCATACCTACCAAGGTATAGCTAGGCCGCTGCCTACCAAATAAAACACCAAATCCACCCAGAAAGTTGGGCTTCCGGCTCTCTCGCTCACCGAACGAAGCACATCAGCACATTGCTACTGCTCAGACGTCGATTTTATGCGAGAGTGTGCTACTGCCTCGGACAGACCGGCCCGCGTCTGCAAACAGAAAACTGTCAACAGCGTGGTCCTACCACTATAAAATATCCTTATTGCTAACTTCTAAAATACTTATTAAGCGAAACTTAAATGCGCAATATAAGGGGATAAAACATTTAAAATGTACATCAGGATATAAAAAAAGTAAGGAAGATCTAAAAAGAGATAGAGAAACATTCTTATATAAAAAGTGTGCATTGCCAAATTTTTACAATGTGTACAATGGAAGAGTAAATATTGTGTCAATAATACAATACAATAACTCTTTATTTAAACCATTTTTAAGTACAGGAATAAAATAAAATACCATAATTTAATGTTGGCACAATTAAGCGGTCTTATCGTATACTGCAATTTCTTCCAGACAACCTTTAACCTTTTTAAGTCGACACCAAGTAGTTGAGGTAAAAGCAGAATGATGATTTTTTTTATTTATTTTAATACACACACATAAATATCATCACGCTATATCCCTTGCAGGGTAGGCAGAGAGAACAGAGCGCCAGAGAACTCTATCCTTGCATACTTCACTCGCTTCCTCAACATTCACAATTCTCTTCATACACGCTCGCCGGTTTTGAAGACTCTTGACTCCACCTTCCTTCAGTACGTGACCAATCTGGTCTAGGTAAGTTAGTCTTGGTCTCCTCCGGTACCTACATCCTTCCACTTTCATTTAAATAAATTCATTTTAATAAATAAGCAGTTGTCATCTTCTGGAAACAACAACACGTCTACTAAACGACCCGATTACCGTATTATACCCCCTTGTAAAGGTATATGTCCAATACAGTGTTATATGCAAATGTATTATAAACAAATAATTAATGTCTCCTAATTTAAGTAACAATATAGTCCCCCTACACATTTGTAATAGCTCCACACTTAACTATTAGACGCTTATCTCTCTTCAGCTATATTACTGATGCCTATCATATATTGTATTATTACATCCACATTTTGGCTACATGCGTGTCTATGGTCTCTTTTGTTTATCTGTGCCATCATTTTTATTCTCTGCCCGTTTATTTATGGTTCGTTCTTTGTTTGAATAGAGAAAAAAAGATGGCCGTTTTGTGTATTTTGATTGCGGATTTTATTTGTTTGTATTATTTTTAGTAATCATAAGTACTTTTTTTCCTCCGTTTATATAGGCGTCTTAGATTTGAAAAGACCTTTCGAATTTATTCTTAACTAGTGGCTGATACTTTGTTTGCGTTGACTGCTTAGATATTTATTATTTTGAGATTTATTTTTATTTCTTAGTTAACATCATGTCTATCGGTGGAGACCTGTCACTGCAAGCTGTTACTGGCAAATGCTCGATAGTGACCCATGATCGTTGGCCGCGGCTTCTTTATGCGAGACTATCATGTCGCGCGAGGATGCCGCAGAATGACAACACAAGGCAGATGCCGCCGCCGACACGCTGCGCAAGCAACGGCCAGGAAGGCGGCGTCCATACTACGCGCGCTTTCTCTTACCGTAGGATGACACCAGAGCGAGGCCAGTAGTAGTAGTAGTAGGCCTACTGTTGAAGCGTCCAAGTTGAATGCCGACCCTCTGACACTCCGCAGATAACGGGGAAGTGGAGCCGCTGATGGTTTTTAGTGGGTTACCGATTGACTACTAAGCCACCGGTGAGTCCCTCATACCCCTCCAATACCATTAATAAACGTCAGAATAAAAAAAGGTAATATAAAATAAATAAAATTGTTACTTTTTATTTTTTTTTAAACGGAGCTGCACTAAGAAAATTATCCTTGTATTACCGCTTCTATAGTTTCAATAAAAACTCTCCATATTCGTTTTAATTTAATATTAATAAGTGGAAGATGTTGTTGTTATTACATTTATTTGTATTACTTATAAGACTAGATATTAAGCTAAAATATAATGTAATATCGTTTGTTTTCCCAAATAAAATAAAATAAAATAAAATAAAATAAAATAAAATAAAATAAAATAAAATCTATAATACCAGACATCGGTCTGTTATAATTATATTATACATACATATTTTGTAATTGTAACAGCTAAACACTTATTAAGGAACCATTTATCTTAGGGGAATTTATAAGCAGAGGCATAGACACAAAAATTAATAAAAAAATCACTTACGTCTAAATAATGAAACTCGACTAATTATAAGTGCTTCTATATAACAGGAACCAAGCAGAGCTAATGAAATATAAAGTTGATTGTGTCGACTCTATTATTTAAGAGGCTAGAGATACGACGTGAAAAATTGTACGGAACGGACGTCCGACATTATGTTGGGGTGAGAGCACTATAGAATGTATAGAGGGGACATTTTAATATATAGTTATTTTTGCTTGAATTAAAAAGTGCGTATAGGGGATATCTTACCCGCGGGTGATCGTAAAAGACGACTAAGGCATGAAATATGCATATAACATCTATGCAAGAGAAGGAAAACACGAAAGGAAAACCTATACTAACACGTCTGACCAGCATGGTATAGTAGATCAATTTCCCTCCCAATATGGAGGAGGTTTGAGCCTAACAGTGGGACATATATGAGCTCAGATAACAATAATAACAACATTGATGAAAGAAAGAGAAAACTCAACATATAACTCTATTCTAACACGTTTAACTAGCTTTTTGTTGTTAGTTAGTTTTCCTCCCACTCAGGGGGCCTTTTTTGATTACGATATGATCAGTTCTCGCCCAATACGTCTGGGATGACAACGGGACGATGTGTCACTCTATAGTCTGCAGTACCTCTCAGCATTATGTGAGTGGGCCACCGGTACCCGGTTCTTAACATCGTTGGCATAGAAGAGGGGCACAACAGTAGAAGGTATATTCGTCTTAATGAAAAATATACCTTTACACTGTACTTATTATATTGCCTGCCATACCTACTAAAATACTGCAATCAATCTTAAGGCTCACATATAGGCCCCGTTGAATTATCCCGTATCCTTGGTGCCGTACTGCTGCGCTTATCATAGCTATACAACCCTTTACTTATTGGCTGACTAGTCAATATTCCTTTCTGTCTCCCGCTTTACCTAGGAGGGAAGTGGAATCACTCTTTTCCAACTCCTCCTCTTTAACTTTTCTAATTTTTGTTGCTGGTTCCAAGATAATTAAAATCATTTCCCAGGACTGCCTGAGGGTCAAACCTCGGTGTCATTTATGGTGACCATTATGGATCCAGGCTTACAGGAGTTACAATGGTGGGAATGTGTGGTGGGATTAGTCCCAAAAAAAATGTACCTAAGTATTATGTTAATTTATAACTTCTTATTGTAATAGACTCATCATCATCCTAATCTTATTCCAATTACTTGAGGTCAACGCAATATGTACCTACTCCGCTTTCATCGGACTTATTGTAAAAGTTGTTGACTTTAATTTCATGACCGGTCGCTTGGCTGACGTCAACGCTCCGGGAATGTTATTGTTAACCAAATGGCATCAGAATGAATTGGCTCAAGTCGATATAAAGCTCTTAGTCGTCTTTTACGACACCTACGAGCAATTTAAGGATTGGTAGTATTACCTTGTATTACCTTATTACCTTGTTAGAGACTACAGATATTTATTTCTAAGCATTCACCATCATCATCATCATCATCACAGCCCATAAATGTCCCACTATTAGGCTCGGGCCTCCTTCGTAATGGGAGGGAAATTAACTTACTATACCGCGCTGGTCAGACGTTTTGGTATAGGGTTTTGTTTCGAATTGCCTTCTCTCGCATAGATGTTACCTATATGCCTTTTATATCATCCCTTAGTCGTCTCGTACGATCACCCAAGGGTAAGATATGGGGTCATGAATAGTATTCTTACTCCGTAACCACACGGAAATTTTTCTAGGCATTTTTCAAATTTCTAAGCGTTATTCGTAAGTAATGAGTAGGTACATATTACATAACTGTATACACAATTATTGATTTCTAAAAACTTTAATTACTAACAAAACTATAATATACCTAGTGCCAGTTCTATTTTTTAAAGGATCTATGTGTAAAAGAAAACTCATATAATTGCCATAATATTGCAATTTCTGTTTTTGTCTAAGTTAAATACGTAAGAGCCTGTACAATTCAAAACAAGAACGTCACATGTGCCAAGAATTACTAAGAATCTTATGTCATTTTTAAAATTAACTCGAATGGCTGTTATGGCATTTCATTTTTAAAGTAATAAAGAACGCGCCGCTAGCAATTTGTTTTGGCCAATCACGGGCTGTGTACTTTTTTTGAAACAGCCAATGGCGGAACGGAGATTACGGGCCGTTTCACTCTAACTTTCCGCGCGAAAAGTCCCTGACCATTTTCCCTTAAATATTACTTGGGAAACTGTTCACGGGATTTTAGACCATATTGTATTGTATAATCAGCCATCATGGAAGCCGGAGCCATTCACGATTGTGTTTTGTAGTTGGAAAAGCTTAGCTCGCTTGCTTTTCCTTTATACGAGGGAAAAGGAGGCAGATATATTAGGAAGCGCGTTAAAGAGAGAGCGGTATATGTGGTAGTTACGTCGTTTCATATATGGGAATTGGTGAAGTAATTTTCCCGCTTTTATTCGCCGTGCAAGCTGGGACTATAACGATACAATGTAAATGTTTACGTATGAAATAAAATAATTATCTTAATTTTTTTTTCATTATTGGTTTTTAATAGTAGATATCTATTGTTGCCAGAATCAAGTAAATTTATAATTCAAATTAATTTTATTCTTACGTATACATTTGTTGCCTGTGAGTATGTCAAATCGGTACCTCTATGATGAAAGGCAGTAATAATAATCTTAAAATTAAATGGTTGTGGGATCACCAGAATGCCTATTGCATTCTCCTGAAATTCACTTCAGCATTTGCCATTCATTCATTCATTCATTTTGCCAATCCGCCTACCAAGTGTGGGTTTTGTGAGACCTACGATTCAGAAGTGTAACGATATAATGAAGGCTTTCTCTAAGAATTTTGACAGTAAAAAAGACGTAGATCACCATTATTTCATATTAATCATAATTTATCACTTTCCCTATAATATATTATACAAAATTTTCCTAAAATTATTTAAAATAAAAATGCACTAAATAGATATTAAATAAAAAATTAACATAATAAAATTTTGCCATTCCCCAAAAGTATCTACCTATACAATAATATTTTTTCGTTCACTAGGTATTATTTTCATTTGTATTAAGATATTTTGTTATAAAACTTATCTAAATATTATCTATATTTTCGCGAAGTAGGTAATTGTCATGAAACCTTAAAATTAAATATTTTAAAATTATAATCATCTGGCAATAAAATAATATTTTGCCGAGTATTATACTACTTCGAATACCTACCCTATACCTACTATACCTTATTAAAAAAAATATAATTATGAATTATAATTATGAATCAAAATTAATAATTATAATTATTAATTATATTTGTAATTTTTAATTATAATTGTTATTTATAATTCTTAATTATAATTACAACTGTTAATTATAATTGTGTATAAGTAACTTTTGTAAATTTTGCTCCAACCAATCTTCATTTATATCGTACTCTAAAAATTCTTCCTTTAGTTGACGAAAGCCGACTATTCGAGCATTATGTATTGCACATAGTAGCTGTGTGTAACAGCCAAGTTTCATTTAATACCCACAAACTAAAAGCGCCAGAAGTTTTCAGCATAGAGGTTTTTAGTTTAAAAATAATAGAAGAAAATCGTATCCCGGTTACGTATTAAGGCCGTTTATATTTAACCAGATAATAAAACAGGGCTCTGTACCGCCAGTTCACCGACAATGATAACAGTTTATCCGCTGCGTCTGTATCCAAACGTGAGTCGTTCATTTTGGCGCGAAAAAAAACAAAATGGCCGACTGTTTGTTCTACAAATTTAAATAAAACTTCCGACGGACTTAAGTATTTTAAGGTATTTCATTAGAATCTTTTATTAAATGAAATGTCCATGGTTAGGGATTAATGAAATATTTTAGTCTTCGAAACTAGATACCACTGAAAGTAGACTATTGGTAAGTAGGTTATTTTAGTGGATGAGCTATATATACAATAAGCAATGAATCACAAAGTAGATTGTCAAATTATCTCTATTGCAAGGTCGTTTTGGCGGTTAATTTCGAACAGTCTAGCTCTTCAATAAGGAGACCTTTTAATGATTTTACCCTACTTAAGGCTACATAGGTTTGGCAGACAGCGAAGAGCTTCGAGCCTAAATATACAACGGCATGGTCGACGGTACTACTTAGCATTTTGTATACCTACTGTGCAAGCCCAGCGCAAATATAATTCAGCAGCATTCTTCGCTCTGGAGTACCGTGACTATATATTGCTGGAAATTGTACAAACTAGGGTTGAATAGGGAGAACACTTCGCCCCTGTGCCCTGAGGAGGTATGTTCACAACATCATATTACATCCTAATGCCACTCAGTCCTCGGCACGGCCTCACCTTGAATTGGGTGTTTAGAGAAATGTGTCACTTATTTCAACTTCCAACTTACTTGTACCTTACGAAACATAGTTTCGATTTACGAGTTATCCTTCTCCTAGACAGGTTGCAAGCATATGTATACTATTGATGCCTATCTCACCAATCTTCTCACCATCTTGCATGTATCGTCATCTTGGGTTTAAAAACGTCACACAGTTAACCATGCATTGTCATCCAAACTAAAAGTGTATACAAAATTTCAGCTCAATCGGTTGAGACAAAATTGAGTTGCAAAATTCCACCCAAACAAATTATTACATATAAATAAAAAAACCGTAAAAATAGCCTTCTCAATCATACTAGCCAAGTAGGTTGGCATAGGGTTTAATTTAGAATACTTTTCCTCTAGTAGATAATGTTATTTTTTTATTGCTTATGGTGGCAAAGGAGCAAGCAGCTCACCTAGTGGTAAATGTTACTACTGCTCATGTACCTTTTTATTACTAGGTTTATAGCTAGGCCACTGCCTCCCAATGAAAATTCAACCAGAAAGTTGGGTTGTCGTCTCTTTTGCTTACCGAATCAAAACCAACAGCACATTGGCACTGCTCAGACGTCGCTCAGCTCAGTTTTCTTGCAAGAATATGGTATTATCCTGGATGGAACGGCTCGCGGCTATTGACAGAAAACTGTCAACAGTGGCCCCACTACCATTTGTTTATACTTATTTTTTACGACATTTCGTAACCACACGACGAAATCTGTTTGATTTGTTTTATATCTACTCAATTGTTACCGATTAGGTTTCTGCCAACAATAAAAAGCATGAAATATTTATAACTAAATTCATAACTGAAAAATATAACCGAAACGCTTAATTATAACGTTCAAAGAAACAGTCAAAACGTTTACGACATCGGAAAGAAATTGTAACAATTTCACCCAAAAACAATATTTCAAATACTTTTACAACTCAGGCATAACGCGTAAACAAACGCGGTGAAAGAACAAAAAAAAAGAAATACAAAAACGCGGGAACACTGTGACGTTTCGTGAAGTGAACTTTATGGTTGCGTTCAATAATATGACTGTTTCTAATTCTTGAAAAAATGTCGATAAACAATAATAGGTACCGTCCCGCTGTGTAATGTCTGTTTATTTTGCTACCAGTAGCTAAATAATTAGTTTCGGTGGCCATTTAAATGTGTAAATAATCTTGTTACAAACTCTATTCATGTTATTTGTATGTAGCGGTGACGAATTTTTAATTTAGTTACGGACGATGAAAACATAAAAGATTTTAGAATAAGGGTTGTTTTTAAGAAATTTGAAAACCTTTCGCAATCTTTCAGTCTTTTATTTGTTTATATATTGGCAAGGCTTTTTGTGTTATAGACATATATTCCACTCTACCTCAATACGTATTGTATGATTTCACGCCTTTAAACTCATAAATAGAGGTGTACCTAACACATGTATATTTAGCCATGGCAGTGTTATTGGTATTAGATTTTATTTATTAACTTACTTATTTATTATTCTAAGTTCTTATACGTATCTAATCTGATATTTTTAAAAGAGCAATTCTTGTATATTTTGATATTTAGGTATATATTTTCTGAATCTTAGCAAAACTACCAGCGATTGCCATGAAATTTAGTATGCAGGAGTTTTTGAAAGTGATAAGTCGATCTAACTAGGTTTCATTTATAGAAAATATCGTTTTGTCAGAGTTTTCAGCTAACGAAAAAATATAAATAATTCATTGGCTGAAAACTAAAAATGAAGGCTAATTTGAGATATTGAGAATAGGCATAGCTCTGTTGTGAAATCGATCAGCCTAATTCAGAAAGCTCCGGTTCGAACTTGGGTATTCTCCTTTCTATTATTTTTCCCTTTTTAAGTTTTATATATATTTTTTTTAATTACAAGTAGAAGGGTTTCACTAATAACAAGACAACCAGCGCCAAGAAGAAACCCCAAAAATACATATAGTCACTTAACATCTATGACACATGAATTGCGCTCTTAAAGCTTTAACCAACTCTTAAAGCTTTTGTTATAAAGCCACTTCAAGAAATTGATTTTGTAAACAAACCACCATAAAAATTAAATTTAACATAAAAAGAGCACGGACAAAAACAAGTCTGCAGAATAACTTAAAAAAAAAAAATATAATTACCAAAAAACACTGAGAAGAAAATAGCGAGTTAAGCTCGGTCTTGTTTGGGTTTGCATGTAATAGATAATGTATGGATTCATTCTTCACTCATTCTGACGTGCATTGCATGCGGCATGCGTGCATCAGATGCGCCCTCGATTATTAATCTACACTATGACTCGACGGCATGCAGACTTCAATTATAAAAAGGTAATAAATAAATAAAGTAATAAATACATTACCGGGACTTTTGGCCTTTTCCTTACTAATATTATAAATGCGAAAGTAACTCTGTCTGTCTGTCGCTTTTTCACGCCAAAACTACTGAACCGATCTAAATGAAATTTGGTACACAGATAGTTTAGAGCCTGACAAAGGACATAGGCTACTTTATCATGTAAAAAAGGGTTGTAAAGAGCGATGAAAAGTTGTAAGGAAGTATTGTCATTTTTAGATATAAATAAATATGACATTAAAATTTTGTAAATAATTTACCCTTAAGGGGTAAATAGAAATTGGGGATGAAAAACTTTAGAAAAGTAACCTTTTGCGCGGGCGAAGCCGCGGGCAGAAGCTAGTGTTAAATAATTTTGATGATATTTTATGTAATACTGAGGAACTGCTGGAATGTAATGAATATGATATAAATGTGCTTTACAAATATTTTCAATTAACAGGATAGCCGTCGCACTGTTGAAGGCGACCGTTTGACTTACTGTCAGACAATGACTAATTTTCCGTCGGGCCGACCACTGACGTCAAGTCACTCTGTTCCGGTGGTCGGCCCAACGACGAAGGCGACGTCACGGGTGGGTTATGGGTGTGCGCGCTTACGCCCCTCTGTCACCCCAGATGGAGTGGTGCGAGGAGTGCGCCGACTGTAGCCCACCCGCCAAAAAAAAAAGACAATGACTAATTTGAAGAAACTAAAGATGTTAAGAATCTAATAATACAATTCTAACTGTAAACTTTGAAGTATTAAGCCTATAACAATGTGTAAACATTGTCAGGTAGATAGCATACCGTCACCTTAAGACGTAAATACAATACGAAATGAAATTTGCATGTCCTACAATTAGTCGCGGTAGTGTAGTGGCAGCACGATTGGGCCGGAATCCCAATAGGCGCGGGTTCGAATCCCGCTTGCGACATCATTTTTCATTTCGTAATCGGATTTTATAAATAATTAAGCATATTAAATGCTAAATTTCGGTAATTTAAAAGAATCTAATAATTTGTGAAAAAAAAATATAACTTAGGACTGGCTACAATGGACTCGTATACCATCAATAGCGTAATATAATTGTCCAAATACAAATTGCTAAATTTATTACAAGTTCTCATATCTGGTGGCTCAAAAAGGTGACGGATTATGAATGCAACGTTTCATTGCTTATTACTTTCCTGCGGGAGTCTGGAAATCGCCTGAGTGACCATTAGGTGTGTCAGCAGCAATACCCTGACAACAAAGTCATAGCACCAATTGCAATGGCTACTTTGTGAGGAGGCCTATGTCTAACAGATCGATCGATAAATTCAACAAATTTTAAATGACTGTACAGCCTAGTTCTTTGTATTGACGGAGTAAGAACATAATTCACCACCCCCTATCTTACCCGTAAATGTCGTAAAAGACGACTAAGGGGTATACTCATACATACATACATACATATCATCACGCCATATCCCTTGCAGGGTAGGCAGAGAGAACAGAGTGCCAGAGAACTCTATCTTTGCATACTTCACTCGCTTCCTCAACATTCATAATTCTCTTCATACACGCTCGCCGGTTTTGGAGACTCTTGACTCCACCTTCCTTCAGTACATGACCGATCTGGTCTAGGTAGGTTAGTCTCCGAGAAGTCATCGCCCGTTGGGCTACGCGGCTGGAGAGGCCTAGACACGGTGTCACTACCGTCGAGGCCCTCCGGCCCGTACTGATGGAATGGATGGAGCGGCGGCACGGGGTCCTCACCTTCCGACTGGTGCAGGTGTTAACAGGGCACGGGTGTTTCGGGAAATACCTGCACACGGTCGTGTACAGGGAATGGACTCCGGGCTGCCATCATTGCAGTAGTGACGAGGACACGGCGCAACATACGCTCGAGGAATGCTCGGGCTGGGACGGGCAGCGCCGCGACCTCGTCGCTATTATCGGTGCCTACCTGACGCTGCCGGCTGTCGCGAGGGCGATGGTCGACAGCGTCAGGAATTGGGACGCGGTCGCCGCCTTCTGCGAGGCTGTCATCTCGCAGAAGGAGGCGGCGGAACGGGCCCGGGAGGATTCCCGTGACCCGGACCGCCGCCCGCGGCCGGGGCGGCGCGGGCGCGAATACCTGCGCCTGATGTCGCCCTAACCGAGGCGTCGGGTGATCGGACCGGGGAATTGTCCGGTCACCCGACGCAAGGCCACCGGAGCCCGAGAGGGCATACCGCCGAGCGGGCCACCGAAGACAAAGATCGGGTACCGGTGGCCCGCCCGCACGGCGAAGAAGAGGTGCTTGCAGGGTGGATCAATGGGGTTGCGCGCCGCCTCTTCCGTCACCCCGGACGGATTTGGCGGGGTGCGACGTCCATGGCCCACCACAATAAAAAAAAAAAAAAAAAAAAAAGGGTAGGTTAGTCTCAGTCTCCCCCTGTACCTATGTCCTTCCACTTTTGCATTGTATATCTTCTTAACCAGACGTTCGTTCGGCATTCTTTCCACATGTCCGAACCATCGGAGAATTCCCCTTCGCATCTTTACATCAATACTCTCTTTCATACCTACTCGCTCTCTTACGTCGTCGTTACGAATGCGGTCGGTCAGCCTAACTCTACAGATTTGCCGCAGAGATCGCATTTCGACCGCATTAATTTTACTTTCATACTCTTTTCTGCATACCCAACTCTCGCTTCCGTACAGTAATGTTGGGACAAGCACTGCGTTATGTATTGCTACACGTGCCTTCTGGCTGAGGTGGTGGTTGCCGAGAAGTTGCCCCAACGCTCCGTTCACTCTATTTCCCGCATTCACTCTTCGCTCTATATCAGTGGTGTACCTTCCATCTCTGCTAAATCCACATCCAAGATATACAAATTCATCCACTTGCTCTAGTACATCATTACCTATTGTTACGCATTTTTTCTTTTTTGGCGGCGGGCTACGGTACGTCAAACCCCGCTATTCCGTCCGGGGCGACAGGAAAGCGGCGCAAGACTCCGTAGACCCGCCCTACAATATACCTCTCGACGCCGTGCGGGTGGGTCACTGGTACGCGGTCTTTTTCTTCAGTGGCCCACCCGGCGGTCTTCTCTCACGGGTATCCTCGCTGATGTCGACGACCGGACAGTTTGCATCTTCGGGGCGTCGTCCTCACGCGGTAGCCTCGCTCCCAGGGCGACTAGACTAATCCCCGGTCCGGTCACCCGCTGCCTCGGCTAGGGCGGCATGAGGCGGAGGTATTCACGCCTTCGCCGCCCCAGTCGCCGGTGGCGGCGCGAATCCTCGAAGAGAAGTTCCTCTCGGATTCGCTCCGCCGCTTCCTTCTGCAAGATGACGTCCTCGCAGAAGGAGGCGACCGCGTCCCAATTCCTCTCGCTATCGACCATCGCTTTCACGACGGCCGGCAGCGAGAGGTCGGCACCGATAGCAGCGACAAGGGCACGGCGCTGCTGAGCCCAGGTCACGCAGACCTCGAGCGTATGCTGCACCGTGTCCCGGTCGCTGCCACACTCTGGCAGGACGGAGTCGTCTCCACCCTTGCGACTGTGTACAGGTACTTGCCGAAGCAACCGTGCCCCGTCAAGACCTGCACCAGCCGGAAAGAGAGGAATCCGTGCCGCCTCTCCAGCCACTCCATCAGTACGAGCCGGACGGCCTTGATGACTCGTAATCCGTATCGAGGCCATTCCAGCCGCATTGCCCAACGGTAAACAACCTCCCAGCGAGCGTCTTCACGCAACCTATTGTTACTCTTACATCTGTTCTGGCTTCATCTCTTACAAAGACCATTATTTTGGTTTTGCTCACATTCACACGTAGACCCCTTTTCTTACAATCTTCTGTCATTGTGTCGACTAGGGTCTACAGATCAGTCGCTGACTGTGCCAGCAGGACTGCATCATCTGCATAAAGCAGCGCAGTGACCACTGAGTCGCCCATCTGGACTCCCACATTCATATCGTTCAACCTTTGGAGACATTTATCCAGATATAGGTACCTATGATAAACAGCCTGGCTGACAGAACGCACCCCTGCTTAACGCCGATATTGACGTCAAACCAAGGCCACATTCCATCATCCAGCCGCACACGGGCTCTACAGCCCATGTAACTGGACTGCACAGCCTGTAGCAGTTTACCGTTAATACCATACTCCGGTAAAATGTCCCAAATTTCCTTTCGTACAACCGTGTCAAATGCTCTCTCCAGATCCACAAAACTGCAGAAAACCCTCTGACCTAGAGCCAGATGCTTCTCCACAATTTTGCGCAGAGAGAACACTTGATCCATGCATCCCCTTCCACTCCTGAAACCTCCTTGTGTCTCACACAGTAAACCATCGGACACCATCCTCATTCTCCTTTCAATAATTTTACCGTACACTTTTGCTGCCTAACTGGTCAAGCTTATGGCTCTGTAATTTGAGCAGTCATAACGTGAACCCTTGTTTTTAAACAAAGGCACGATGACTGCGCTGTTCCAGTCCCCGGGAACCATTCCCGAGCTCCAACATAAATTGAGGAGCAACAGGAACGCCTCCCAGATAGAGGAGCCACCAAGCTTGATCATCTCGGTAGACACCATATCAATGCCCGCTGCCTTACCATTTTTCAAACTTCTTATCGCCCATTCAACTTCATCCATACTGATGCCATCGGAAGACGCCGTTGTCGAATGTTGATCTACTAAACCACATGCGACACCGGCGCCAACCGTAGCATCCGCATACATATCGCCAAAATATTCACTCCATCGGCTTAACACGTCTTGTGTTTGTGTAAGAATGTCTCCACCTTTAGACCTTATTTTATTCATTCTGAAGGCTGACCAACCACCCCGAGACTTCTTTACCTCTCTCCAAAAGAGTCTGGTGTTACCCTTGAAGTTTTTAGTCAGCCTATCTTCTGCACTCATACTTGCTCTATCACGTTTCTCTTTCACTAAGGCCTTGGTGTCATTCTTACATTGCCGATATATTTCTTTCTTCTGTTCAGTCATACTGTCATTCAGATTCAAAGAAGAGGCATAGTCCAGCCACGCTTTCTTCTTTTGCTCGACGGAAGTTGCCACTTCCGCATCCCACCATGCGTCACCATTTGTTTTTCTATGCTTCTTTGAACTTCCACATACTTCTTTCGCTGTATCTACCATACTCTCTTTCAATACTCTCCATCATTCTTCAATATCCGATTGCGGCTGGCTTGCCATCGTCAGCCGTTCTCGGACACCCTCTGCATACTTTTCTCTTACACACTCTTCTTGCAACCTTTCAACCTTTATTCTTTCAAGCCCTCTGAAGTGGACACGCTCTCGCCAGTGCCTCCACTTTCTGAACAGACCACTAAATCTCGCAATAACGAGATAGTGGTCCGTATCGACTGTGGGGCCCATGTAGGCTCTTGCATCCAATATTTTGCTTCGGAGGCGACTGACTACCAAAATTAAATCTATTATACTTTTCTGTTCATTCCTTCTCCATGTATACATATGGATGTCCTTATGTTGGACAAAAGTGTTTGACACAATAACGTTTCTCTCCATGTATACATCCGCTATGAGCCTACCTGCGTCGTTCACTCTCTTATCACCAAATGGACCAAGTACGTCCTCATAGTCGGGACGCTTGGTCCCCAACCATCCGTTCAAGTCTCCGCTTGCAATCACGCGTTTACTGGTTTCTGCCATATCCAGAACTTCCCTAACATTATCCCAAAACTTCTCTAGGTCTGATGCCACCGAGGATCCTACGGGAGCATATGCTACAACCATGAATACCTTGGTGACACCTAGTTTTATACGGACCCAAAGAAGTCTGGGATCATACATTCCGTAATCCTTCACACCTGAGGCCAAGCGAGAAGACAACAGCACTCCTACCCCCATGCTGGCTCGATCGCTCTGTGGTACACCAGACCACAGAGCCATCCCGCCACCAGGAAGATCGCAGGCGTCGCTGCCCCTTCACTTGGTCTCTGTCACACAGAGCACGTCTAGCTGTTTGTCCGCCCAACTTACCTTCCACACAACCGCTTACATTCCACGTGCCCACCCGGCACTCTGCTCTCCTCGACTCGCCTGACTGGGCAAGGCGTGATGGGTGGCGGCCCCCATCGCCGCAACTGCTGAAGTTCGTACCGACGGGGGCGGGTCGGTACGCGTCGCCTCCGGGGGACGTCCTAACCCGCACTGCGGTACGCATATCGAGCCGGATTAGCAGTCCAATTAGACTGGCAGGAGACGCGACGAGCACGCTCCGGACTATGCCCCGATGGGGTGAAATGACCCCGAAATGACTAAGGGGTATAATATGTATATATATAACATTTATGCAAGAGAAGGATAACTCGAAATATAAAAACTTTATACTATCCTGTCTGCCCAGCGGGGTATAGGAGATCAATTTCCCTTCTATTTTGAAGGAAGATTAAGTCCAGCGGTGGTACATATATGAGCTAATGATCATATAGTTCCAGATTGATTCAATAGTGGTAGGACCACGCTGTTGACAGTTTTCTGTCTACAGCCGCGGGCCGGTCCGTCCGGGGTAGTAGGTACCACACTCTCGTAGAAGATCGACGTCTGAGCAGTAGCAATGTGCTACTGTGCTTCGTTCGATGGGCAAGAGAGCCGGAAGCCCAACTCTCTGGATGGGCTGGGATTTTCATTGGTAGGCAGCGGCCTAGCAGTACCCATTTTTTTTTTTGCGTTGGTCTATGGACGTGTTCGCGCCTCGCCAAAACGGTCCGGGGCGACGAAAGAGGCGGCGCGCAACCCCATAGATCCACCCTGCAGGCCTAGCTGTACCCCTGGTATTATATTCTTCATATTAGTATTAGTAGTAGTAGTATTTTCTTCATATTTTTAGAACAATATTGAAAGTAGAATTAATGCGGTCGAAATGCGATCTCTTCGGAAAATCTGTGGAGTTAGGCTGACCGACCGCATTCGTAACGACGACGTAAGAGAGCGAGTAGGTATGAAAGAGAGTATTGGTGTAAAGATGCGAAAGGGAATGCTCCGATGGTTCGGACATGTGGAAAGAATGCCGAACGAACGTCTGGTTAAGAAGATATACAATGCGAAAGTGGAAGGATGTAGATACCGAGGGAGACCGAGGCTAAGCTACCTAGACCAGATCGGTCAGGTACTGAAGGAAGGTGGAGTCAAGAGTCTCCGAAACCGGCGAGCGTGTATGAAGAGAATTATGAATGTTGAGGAAGCGAGTGAAGTATGCAAAGATAGAGTTCTCTGGCACTCTGTTCTCTCTGCCTACCCTGCAAGGGATATGGCGTGATGATATGTATGTGTGTATTACACTTCTTCATTTTGAGTACCTTATTTATATTCACTGTCAGTGAATAAGTCGTTACTATTAATTAAGCGCTAACAAACATTGTTATATTGTTACTAGCCTTTAGTATTTTCTCTGTATTACATTACATAAAATAACAGCAAAATTATTTAATATAACACTATAAAATACTATAATATTGAATAAAATTTAAGAGCACCTAACATATTCACACTACCGCCAAAACACCCCAAAAAGAAAATATAATTTTTAAAAAGTATTTTACCACTCAAAATCTTGTCTGAATACATCAATCTGTGCCAAACAAAATGTCGCCACGTATAAAAAAGGCGGCAATAGTTTCCAAATAAAACATATATTAAGGGACATCCCTTGGGTACAATGCAACATTTTCACGGAAAAAATAGTGTAGATAGCGGGATGATTGCTCCGGTATATCCGTGATACCCGGCTCGCCGGGCCGGTGTTTACGACCGGTCCGGATTAAAAAGTAAACGGGTAAAGGTGTTATTGCAGGGCACGCCTATTATTGAACGTGAAACGTGGCTTTATTTTTTTGTTCTTTTTTTTTGTTCTATATTTTATGGTTTAAATTTGAAATTTCAATGAATTACTTTAATTATAAGAAATTAATATAGAATGCATTTTGAAAATTTTATTCAAATAGTTTATTTCTAACACTTACATTTTTTCTAGGTATCGTCATAAACGACTAAGAGTTTTACATAGACTTGGGTCAAGGCTATCTGATGCTATTTTGTTAACAATTTGGGGACGTCCATTAATCACGTGATCTTTTTTTTTACCATTTTTTAACAATTTCGTGATACTTGGTGAGGTTTAAGACTATGAAGGTTTAGGACTTCGTGATTTTTGTCAAACCCCTCCCCCCATTTCACACCTCACGTGATTAATGGACGGTCCCTTACATTCCCAAGATGGTTGTCAAGCAGACGGCCGACTATAAAATTATTGCCAATAACAATTTATAATATGTAAGATGGAAGAAGACTACACATTGCGTCGCAAGTTGATGATGAGTTAATTATTTACTTTGTTTCCCTTTCATCATCATCATCACAGCCCATAAATGTCCCACTATTGGGCTCGGGCCTCCTCTGTAATTGGAGGGAAATTAACCTACTATACCACTAATTATACCACGCTAGTCAGACGTGTTGGTATAGGGTTTTTTTTCGAGTATTCCTTCTCTCGCATAGAGGTTATATGCGTTTTATATCCCTTAATCGTCTCGTACGATCACCCACGGGTAAGATATGGGGTGGTGAATAGTGTTCGTACTCTGTCACCACACGGTTAGGGTTTTGTTTCCCTTTACTCCTTTAAATCCAATAGGAGACGCGGGAGTTTAATTCAAACATACTTTGGTGTATATTTTTAGTAGCTACTACCTGATAGTAATATTTCCAAACTTTTTTTATTAAGATAAATCCACCATCGTTATTTCTTTACTTATAGCATTGAAGTAAAGACGTATTTTAGCATAGATAATATTAGGTACAAATTAAAAATGTAATTCCCTTTCTTATCTATGGATCTCATAAAAGAGGAGGGCATTTGGATATAATATGGATATAACGTATAAGCAAGAAAAAGACTACTTGAAATAAAATCCTGTAAATTACCAACACGTCTAACCAGAGTGATATAATGGGACAATTTCCCTTCTATTATGGAAGAGGCCCCGAGACCAACGTTGGGACTTTTATGAAGATGATAAATCAGCAGTGACAGAATTTGGCGTTTGACAACAAAGTAAGGAAATAAACCCTTTTCTTATTTTTTATTGCTTATGGTGGCAGACGACCAAGCAGCACACCTGATGGTAAGTGTTACTTCCGCCCATGTATCTTTACTACACCAAGGGTAGGCCATTGCCTACCATTACAATCCCCAAACCCTTCCCAGTTCGGCTTCCGGCTCTCTCGCTCCAGTCTGCTCTCGGTGGATATGCCAAAAAACGTCCAAGCAGATAAAATCTAGGCAAGAGAAAATTGGAACACCGATGACAAAGATCGGGTACTGGTGGCCCGCTCGCAGGGCGAAGAGAGGTTTTGCATGGTCGGTCTATGGGGTTGCGCGCCGCTTCTTCCGTCGCCCCGGACTGATTTGGCGGGGCGGGACCACGTCCATAGCACCACCACCGCAGAAAAAAAGGGAAAATTGGAAATAAGTCCGGTTACCAATCTATCTAACTACCGTAGTTAGTCATTTCCTTGTTATTGTTGCAAATAAAAGTCTCGAGTTCGAAACCGCAGTCTTCAACAATAACTTAATATGTAGGTATGTTAAATTTTAATTATTTCTTTCTCTTTTCTTGCCAGCCCATATATATGCCGGTGTTAAGCTCAGGCCTTCTCTTTGATAGCAGGAACGATTCCTATTAAAATTGGAACTTAGGACTTAATATATCACGTTGGTTAAACGAGTTTGTATAGGGTTTTGTTTAAAGTTTTGCTTCTCTTACTGTTTACATATATTACCTTAGTCTTAGAAGGATGTAGGTACCGGGGTAGACCGAGACTAACTTACCTAGACCAGATTGGTCACGCACTGAAGGAAGGTGGAGTCAAGAGGCTCCGAAAACGGCGAGCGTGTATGAAGAGAATTATGAATGTTGAGGAAGCGAGTGAAGTATGTAAGGATAGAGTTCTCTGGCACTTTGTTCTCTCTGCCTACCCTGTAAGGGATATGGCGTGATGATATGTATGTGTGTATGTAGGTACCTACCTTAGTCTTCTTTTACGACACCCGGACAAAAAAGGATATTCTTACTCCATTGAAATTATCCTAACCCGTTTATAATATAATTTTTTCAATATTAATAATAGGTACCGGGTAGTAATTACTACCTTTCTTATCTAATTATAATTTATAATTTTAATATAATATTAATTTTTTTAGGAATTCTATCGCATTTTTGAAATTGCCGACATTTCTAGAAAAAAAAAATTGGTTTAATATTCAATAACTAGTACCTAGTGTTGCAGATAGATATAAATCTCTGTAATAACGATTATTTGTTGGACGTGAGGCATCTTTCTTCTTCCGTGACCATGAAAGGTAAAGTAATTAGAACATCGCGAAAGTGAAAATGCAATTCAAACATAATAAAATTCATAAAAATATTCTTTATTTCAAACTAGTTGCATCACATAAGAGAAAAATAAGGAGTTAGAATAAGAGCATTGTTAATACACGAAGAACACACAATGAAAGCTTTCAAAAGGATTAATGTGTCCGGTTTTGTTTGTCCCTATTAATTGTAATGGGATTTTATATAGCCTATAGTTTTCTTCGATAAATAGACAATCCAGCTATAAAGATTTTTTTCAATTCAAACTAGTAGTTCTTGAGATTAGTCCGTACAATCATACCAACAAACAAAGTTTTCAGTTTTATAATATTAGTATACGAGTATATGTGTTTATTACTTTGAAATGATTATTTTAATTTAATTTAAAAAAAAAATCACTTGATTCATAAACCTAGATAAATGTCTGGAGAAATTCTGTCTGTATGAGATATTTTTCTGATAGTTAATTTTGAATGAAGGTTATGATTTTATCTTAGATTATATACCACTAGATAGAGCATATCAGCCAACTGTTGGCCACTAAGTCGCTACCCGTCTATCAGTGTCTAATTTGACAATACGCGACGCGCACGTCCGAGCGCTTGAATAACACATTTTAAAAAGTTATCTTAAATGACGAGATGCGCAATAAAAGTTTGCAGAAATTACAAGGGACGCTTAAAAACAACTAAAGATGTCTCTTACCATCGGTAAGTATTCCAGATTTCATAATTTACGTAATAAATTTCGTAACAAAATGTCTTCCTTCAGTACATGACGGATCTGGTCTAGGTAGGTTAGTCTCGGTCTCCCTCGGTACCTACATCCTTCCACTTTCGCATTGTATATCTTCTTAACCAGACGTTCGTTTGGCATTCTTTCCACATGTCCGAACCATCGGAGCATCCCCTTTCGCATCTTTACACCAATACTCTCTTTCATTCCTACTCGCTCTCTTACGTCGTCGTTACAAATGCGGTCAGTCAGCCTAACTCCACAGATTTTCCGCAGAGATCGCATTTCGACCGCATTAATTTTACTTTCATACTCTTTTCTGCATACCCAACTCTCGCTTCCATACAGTAATGTTGGGACAAGCACTACGTTATGTAGATATTGCTACACGTGCCTTCTGACTGAGGTGGTGGCTGCCGAGAAGTTGCCCCAACGCTCCGTTCACTCTATTTCCCGCATTCACTCTTCGCTCTATAGATGGAGTCAAGAGTCTCCGAAACCGGCGAGCGTGTATGAAGAGAATTATGAATGTTGAGGAAGCGAGTGAAGTATGCAGAGATAGAGTTCTCTGGCACTCTGTTCTCTCTGCCTACCCTGCAAGGGATATGGCGTGATGATATGTATGTATGTACAAAATGTCTATTTTTTATACATTTTTATGCCACTGCCACTTGACGTTATTATCAGTGTTGCTACTTTTTCAATGCAAAACTTCCACCATATTTTTATGAGCGGGAGGAATTGATATGGCTTAGTCAACTCACATTTACACTAAATGTTGCTCGCGACTTTGTTCGCGTGATATATGGTTTTATGACACACATTAAAACTACAATAAAATAATTTGTTTTTATAAGTGTTACGCATTTTAGTCAATAAAGGATTTATTATTTTTTATTATTATGCTATTTAGACAGCTGCTCTAAAAAGTAGTGTAATGTTTTCATGGTTAATGTATATTCTAAGCTTGTAAGTTTCTATTTCCCGTGATAACTAGTATATACCTTAACTAAATTTGATGAATGAGGTATCGTTAAAATCTTTACGCTAAGACATCCTCTATATGATCTTATAATAAATATAATAGTGTAGAGTAGGTATAGAAGTTTTAAAAGTGATCACAAAAGTACATACAAAGATTTTACTAGCGACTGTCGTGTATTTTTTTATTCTTTTAAAATTAATTTGTTTCAGAGTGCCTAAAGATCCTGTGATTAAAAATTGGTGGGTAGACATAATACAACGAAGCCGTGAATTCTCAACCTTTGTTTTCGTGGTTGCACACCACGAAAACAAAATATCGCAATAGACTGGACGCCGAACCTGATATGAGACTTCAACTGTCTTCTATCAAACCTGATATCAACCAATTGATGAAAAATAAAAAACAGTTTCATACCTCCCATTAGTTAGATTTTTTCTTTTTTAATATCTTCTATTATTGTACTTGCCATGTGGTAAAGTAAGTAATAATTAGTGACTGTTAAATTGTACTTTTATTATGCTAATAATTAATAAAGAATACACTTTTAAAAACTATTGTTTTATTGTAGGGTTCCATCAAGTATTTTGCTTCCCAAAAGGGCTCCGTCAAGAAAAAAGTTTGAGAACCACTGGATTAGATTATAACAGACTACTGTTTTTATTTTATTAATCTAACAGCATCTTTCCAGCGTGAATCCAGCAGTATAACATATCTTTAAAATGAGCTCCTTTATTGGTCGTAACAATACTTTTTTCAAAGTGGCATATGATCATGCGTGTGGTCATCGCCATCAAGTAAATTTGATAAGATTAGTCGCAGAAAAATATTTATGCATAAGGTGTCGCCATATGTCTAAATTATAAAACTTACACAGTGATGCAGCATCAGAACGAAAGTTATTCAACAAACAAATTCAAAGATAGGGTAATTAATACAAATAAAATCATAGTTCTGTGCCAAATTGCTTTATTTTCGATAGGACATTTTCATTTTATAAAAAACTAATAATGGGGTAAATCGTACAATATAAACATTTCATACCTCATTTCATTTTTTGCAACACATCAGAACCACATTTTAACATGATGAGTTTACCCAATAAAATAATGAAAACATTTAGCTGGTATCATTAAGTACACTCACACATAGATAATAATATGACGCGAGGTGAGTGTAAGACAGTATGCTCACGCACACCAGCATGCGAAAGTTGGCCTGTTTCTATTGTTGTGATTGCAGGGCAACGCGCTATTTAGAGTGTAAATGATCTAAGGATTTTATTTACAAGTCTTATAGTTCGCAATGATCCAGTAGTTTAATTAATACCTCTCACTCTGAAATATCACAAAAAGCAGGGAAAGAATTAAATGATAAATGCTTGACGTGGTATGGATTTGTGATGAGACGGAATGAAAGCAATATTGTGAGGTAAATTTTACATATAAATTTTGGATAAGGTAACGGAAGACGGCAGAAATGAGACGAGAGATGGGTAGATAATATGAAAAATGACATAAATAGAGAGGGAATTAATACAGTGTTAACATATAATAGGATTGTATGAAAAAAAAGGGGAGTGTGGGACTCGCCGGCCAGCTAGTCTGACCAGAATACTCCCTAAAACCATAGCGGACCCGCGTCCGACGCAGAGTAGAGGGCCGGAGATGAGATCGTCTTTCGACATGCTATCCCCGGGACTCAGCGTTTGGCCGTTCTAAAGATAACCCTACCCTAACTTTATACTAAGGAACTAATCCTTGTATTCTCGGCTAGCGGCTGATTTTAGATACATATGTTACGCTCACAAATTATACTCGGAACAAAAATTTGTGAGTTACCTAATAGGCTATGCATATCACATCTCTTAGTTGTCTCTTCGCAGTTACGTGTAACTTCGATTTCCATTTATGATCGGGTTATCAATGCTTAAAAGTCTGTTAATTTTTAAATTTATTAATCTAAGCAATCCATGCAATAATTGCTAGATAATAATAATAATAAAATCATCCGTGTGGTGACGGAGTAAGAATACAATTTACCACCCCCTATCTTGCCCGTGGGTGATCGTAAGAGACAACTATGGGATATAAAACGCATATAACATCTATGCAAGAGAAGGAAAACTCGAAACAAAACCCTATACGAACACGTCTGATCAGCACTGTACCTATAGTAGGTTAATTCCCCCCCATTACGGAGGAGGCCCGAGCCCAACAGTGGGACATATATGGTCTGTGATGATGATGGTAATGATGATAACAATACAAAACAAATCAAATAATTAATCAAATCCGAACAACTTACATCAAAATATTTATCACTCTAATCCATAACAGAAGCACCCTAAATCATAAATAAAAACAATAATCCCTCGCTGATATCAAGTTACAAATATAATAACAAGATTTAATTCATTTATTATTAAAATTTTCGTTACACGTCCCTCCGGTCCCGCAGCGCTCATGAAAATAAAATCATGGACCTCTACCCGCGCGAATTGAATTCAAAATTGGAATCAAAAGGCAATCCTTTTTTTTCTCGTTGTCTTTTTTATTACGACGAATAACTATCGACTAGGGTCGCCAGTGTTAAATTTTATATGTGTTCTGAAGAGGTTTAGAGTTTGGTAAAAATGAGGCTGGTTATCTTGGTATTTTCTTATTTGCTTTATTAGCTTTAATGTTATTTGTTTTTGGAACGAAGTTCCTTATCGCGCGTTGTGAAAGGGGGCTAGACGGAAAAAATTCTTACGAAAAGTTGTCACGACACTTTTTGCTATAGTAAGCTATTGTAAGCTGTGCGGCGTCGCTCGTCGGTTCTCTTATAGAAAGCAAGCCAGATATTTTCATTTCTATTTCGCATTGAACAGTGTGGTGTCGCGAGGATTTTTTTTATAGATAGAGTGATTCAAGAGGAAGTTTTATATGTATAATATATGCATAATGTACTAGAGAAACACTGATAATTTTAGAGGTTTCTAATGTGATGTCGTACATAAACACATTATTTTGCGCTTACATTGCAAACGCTGGCTGAACCCTACGAAATAGATCAAAATAAAGTACTACAGTATTATACAGCTTAAAAAGGCCTACAAAAAAGTCCGCGATGGTATATATCTATCTCTTAAGGATAACATACTATATCCATTTTAATACTTTAAAAAATGTTCTATTATAAAACGATAATTGAAAAGCTATTTACACAAATACTGTATTAATCCTTATCATTTTAAATACATTAGTTGGCTTGAGCATTTCATGAAGATATTTTTTTTCCTTCAGGCCATGCAAATTAAATCAATACCTTAAGAGATATAGCAAAATCAAAATAATGCGCAACGAAATTATTTTCGCCCGTGACCGGGCCGCGTGGCCGGCTCGCGTTCGAGCTCGGGGCCGAAAAGTTTTGGTAGTCTAGTGGAATTGTATATCCTATTATTAATATTATAAACGTGAAAGTTTGTAATAATGTATGGATTTGAACATGTTTGTTGCTCTTTCACGTAAAAACTACTGAATGGATTTTGATGAAATTTATAGTAATATAGCTTGCACATCAGAATAACACATAGGCTATAATTTATAAAGATATTTTGCAAATTGGCTAAAATATAACGATAAAAATCGCTTAAGGCAGAAAAAAATTATATAATTAAAATAGAACTTCGTTCCATCCGGGTGTCCCTTGACACCTCCGGTTTTTATTATTTTATTAGGTACTGTGTGGTTTATTGTTATCAAGGTTTATTTTTACAAGCATTAAACACCAGTAGCATGTCAGTGAATGTTCCGTTATTTAAGGGTTTTCTCGTGAATATCGTGTTAAATGCCTAATACCTACACTTTTTAAGCACAGGATAGAGTATTTACTACTATTTGGAATTGTAGTAAGATACCTATGCTCATGATTCATCATCATCATCATCGGCTCATCACACATACGTCCCACTGTTGAAATCGGGACTCCTTCACAATGAGAGGGAAATTGACCTACTAAACCACGCTGGTGAGACGTATTGGTATAGGGTTTTATTTCGAGTTTTCCTTCTCTTGCACAGATGCCATATGCATATTATATCCCTTAATCGTCTTTTGCGATACCCACGGGTAAGATAAGAGGTGAATTGTATTCTTACAATGCTCATGATTGCTTATACATATGCATTATGCATATACCTATATGAAATTGTTAAATATTTTTCTAATTTCTACTTTGAATTTGACTCTAAGGTCTAAACAATCTAATACAAAGGATTGTATAGCAGGGTATGTTACGAACAAGGAATCGTGGGCGCACTTCCCGCGAAGGACCATTCAATAAGTTATCTGTATTACTGTGTGGTGACACTGGTGACGGCTACGAATATTACTATCAAGTATTTTGCTTGTGGTTCGACACACACTTAAGACTAAGAGACAACTAAGAGCTAAGGCTCTTTATATCAACCTGAGCTAATTCCATCTGATACCGGCTGCTCAATAATTACCTACATTTCCAAAGAATGTTGATGCATCTGGACTAACTATTGCCAAAACTTTATGAAGACATACAACGGAGGAAGCGTACAAATTGCGTCGATTACAACTAACTGGCATTAAAGTAGGATGATGATTATGATAATGATAATAATGACGTAATTATTATATATTTTTATCGATTTCAAATCTAAATTTATTTGTACCGTACAGCGTAAACACGAAAATGAAATAAAGATATATTTTTGCTTGCTCATTAGGTAGATATATTCAACATTCTTCTATTTTTATCTTCTACAATCGAATGCCATACATATGATGCCTTCTTATTCAATACAGGCTTTATTACTTAGTCACCGCGTTTGGCAAAGGGATTACCTTGATTAAGAGGAGAGAACTGCTGCCTCACAGCGTGAGACCCTTAACTGATATTTACGTCGCCCACCAGTAAGAAAGAAGCGGTAACAACTGTATTCTAATCCCATAGCCACGCGAGGAAAATTAATTATATTATTGAAATCTGAAAATAGCACATCGAGGTGGCATTAAGCAGGCCACATTGCTCGATGAGCCGACAACCATTGGGGAAGAAAGTTTAACTTAATGGGGGTTTCGTGGTGTGACAATTCTCTTGAATAGTCACACCACGAAACCCCCATTAAGTTGACTGACAGCATTTCAAAAGTTGTGCGAAACCGTTTAATACAGGTGGCCCAAATCGTTCTGGTATTCTTGTGAAGAGGCATATGTTTCGACACGTCTACGCGCTGATGAATAGATAAATTGTTGAAGTCAATAAAATATTACCTCGTTACTGCTGTGCAGATACACTGCATTGACCTTCAATGTCTAGTGTAGTGTTGTCCAAATACAAGACTCTTGCGCGTCTCGCAAGTCTTGCAACTCTCGCTGATAGAATAACACAGAGTCACTTGTTTTGATAGAAATAAAAAATCCACATAGAAATGAAATAGCGCACTAATTTAATAAAGTACCTACCATTCATCTAGTGGCACTAACTGTACAACTATCAATAATTAGGTACCTACCACTTAACAGGAGTGGGGCTATAATCACATCTATCTATCATAAGGCTGTTTAAAATAACATCAAATTATTTCCCCGTGTCAAAGGAATTGTAAAATGTCTAAGGGAGCACTGCGAGACTCTTGCAGCGCGTCTTGGTCTTGCATTTGGGCAACACTAATTTAGTGCCGTGGTTCAGTTCCCACGCCAGACAATTTTTTTACATTTCCCATAAAGTCGATATGAATCTGGAGATATTTTATGTTTTCTATACATATTTATAAAATTCTAGTAAAAGAAATCATAAAAAAAGCAATATAGATCAAAAGAATACAAAACATTAAGTCCATCGCAGAGCCATCTGTCGAGTAGATACACTTGTTAATCAATTTTTTTTAATCTACCTGATCTCAGCTTATATATGTTTCACGGTTGGGCTCGAGCCGCCACCATAATGGAAGGGAAATTAAATTAAAATACCACGCTGGTCAGACGTCTTTGTGTAGGGTTTTGTTTTGAGTTTTCCTTCATTTGCATAGATGTTCTATGCGTTTTATATTCCTTAGTCGTCTCTTACGATCACCCATGGGGAAAATAGGAGGGTTGTGAATTGTATTCTTACTCCGTCACCACACGGAAAGTTAATCCACATGAAAAATCATAAAAAAAAATAAATCTAATTGCTTTTTCGACATTTTAATTGTCGTTTTAAAACCTTAACAATTGCTAGTATCGTAGCTTCCCAATATGTCTATGAACACCCTTCTAAGTGTATAAACTATGTAGGGGAGGTACCCTTGTAATAAACACATTGGTACAATTGCCTAATTTACAGTTTAACTGGCAACACTAAATGGGACTTATACTTTTTTCACATGATTTTCAAAACAGTCAAATTGATGGCGGTTTGGACACCTGTTTCCCCCTTAAACCAGGCATCCTCAGGTAAGTTCTGATTAAAACATGTTTTTCTCACTGAAAGACAAAGGAAGAAAGTTCTTTGATAGATAGTAGACGAGAATTTCTATTTGAAATAAAACTATTTTCACGAATTCTATCGCTCAACGGTCACGTTTATGGATTCTTTTGAGCACTTTACAGCGGTCATAGCCACGGGATAACCGACGCTTTACAGCATCCATGGTCACGGGAGTCCTCACGAAGTAAAGTGTCCGAAACGTCGGAAAATTAAATATGAAATATAAACGCGATAGAATCCGTAAATAATTGTTTTATTTCAAATGTGTAATACTCGCGTAAATATTAGAAAAGAGGTTCTACTATCTCTCAAAGGCTTTTCTTCTTCAAGCCGTAAGGTAAGTCACTTTATCATTTCATAAAACTATAATGTCTAACCATCTTGGTTACTTATATCTTTACAGGCACTTAAGTACTTCATAGACTGGCCGTAAGAACTTATTTACGATACTTACTAATTTCTATACCTACATATAAATAAAATTATAACAGAATGATGTCTGTGCCTTATAGAACATCGTCATCATAATTTTAACTCATATACATCCCACTTCTGGTTTCAAGCCTCCTCCACAATAAGAGGGATAGTGACCTTCTCGCACATAGCACGTATATAGACGAAACACGGTGGGTTATGGGGCCGCACGCTGCCCTTCCGTCGCTCCGGACGGCATGGGCGAGGTGTGTCTGGCCTAATGAAAAAAAAAGCTATAGTGTAGCATTTTATGTCAACTTTCCCAGCTTTTGCATCGCAGTTATCATATATTACATCATCACCCATGAGCAAGAGGGACGTTGTCATTTAGTAGCTGATATTCGTATTCCCTACACTGAAATCTTATAGTTCTTTACAAAAACTATTTTTATTGAGTGATATACTTATAAAATTATGTCCTATCTAAAGAATCTTATCCTAGAGAACTGCGTGCTGAATTATAATTTAAGCAATTTTGTTCTAGCTGAACAATGCGTAGATAGTAGTGATAGAATAAAGTTTTGACGAAAACCATTTGTAAAAACTATTTATAAAAGTAAACTTGAAATAATCTATTTAAAATACTTGAAAATTTAGATACAGCAAACAAATTAACCGCGAGCAGTATTCTATTCGTCAATACTATTGCCTATTACCTACCTATTGTACAAAATATTACGTCTTTTTACCTTGCCACATATAGTATAAAAAAGTTACAGCTTTCTTCTTCTTCTTCTTTTTATGTATTGGCAATCAGCTACTTAAATGAGCCATTGTTGCCAGTGTCGAGTTATAATTATCTTCAAGTTTTTAGTGTCTTCAGATTAGTCATTGTCCGTCAGTAAGTCAAATTGTCGCCATCAACAGTGCTATGGCCACACTGTTAATGGTATCTTGTGGGAATTTTGATGGAAAACGAAAACGTTGTAAAGCACTTTTATATGATATTCACTACATCTCAGCAGTTCAGTCACATCACATTACATAAAATACCATAAAAAATATCTAATATAACACGTTAAAACACTAAAATATCGAATATAATACAAGAGCACCACATGACGTTTTAGATTCCCGCCAAAAGTCCTCTACAGCTTTCTTTATTAAAGGTTCGACTGGCAGAATAGAAAATTTAGAAAAATAAAAACTAACCCGCCTTCTATCAAGGGTACAATACTTTTGTCAAAAAATGTCAAAGCGGCCGTGTCGTAAACAAAAATTGTTTTATTGCTTTATTTCGACCACTTTACGGTAGTTTGCTGGTACCGTGAGTAATTAGTATACTACCGCAATATTCCTGGGACAGATGTATATTTGTTTTAATTTTCTAGAAAATGGCGGCCGCTTTGATGATTACCCGCCATAACTTATTTTGCTTGTTTTATTACGCATCGTAAAAATATAAAAGTAAATTATTGATTTTAAAGACATAGAGTATAGGTAATAGATATTCCAACTTTTTAAACCACAGAATAATGCAATTACATTTCCCTTTTTGTTATTGTTCTTTAATTTTTGACTATTAGGGGACGTCCATTAATCACGTGATCTTTTTTTAGCATTTTAACCCCCCCTCCCCCTTGGTGATACGTGGTGAGGTTTAAGACTATGATAACGTTACGTAAATTTTTAGTACCTATAAAGAAGTAGCGGCACCACACCCACAGCTCATTATATTCACGGTTTTTTGTGTTTTTATACTTCGCAAAAATGTCTTTATACAGATCACCTACTTTAAACTTCGTTCGTTGTCTGGCAACGGCAAATCAAAGTCACACTACACGCCGTTTTTCAGTTTAGAAATCGCAACGTTTGACGAAAAAATAAATACACGTGATATCTTACTACACCACTTCCTACTCCTACTTCCTTGTGATATTTCGTGATTTTCGTCAAACGATGCAGCCCACCCACCTTTTAAACCTCACATGATTAATGGACGGCCCCTTAGGTAGGAAATGACACCTCTTTGTTTTTTTTTTTGTTTTGTTGGTAACGGAGCCATCAGTTTGAACCAAATTATTATTACACTTTTTCATACTGAGTAGCTTATTCACAGTCATTGCCCACCAGTAAGTCAAGTCGTTATCATTGAGTGCTGAAAACCAATTTAAAGTTTCCTCTGGGAATTTTAGCAGAATATAAAAACACACGCAAACATATCATATTCACTACAATTTAGCACTTTCTCTGTATTATGTTACATAAAATATCAGCTATATTATTCAATATAATAGCATAAAACACTAAAGTAATTAATATACTCCAAGAGATACTTATCGGTATTTTATTAATTAGGTACCTACACCTTGTTCGTCGTCCACATGGCAGATTAACAAGCACTCGTGCTTTACACGCTAAGATGGCGCGATCATTTCGTTTACTCGAGCTTAACCAGCATCATATTACACTATTTATTTTATTTATTATGAACGGAGCGTTGGGGCAACTTCTCGGTAGCCACTACCTCAGCCAGAAGGCACGTGTAGCAATACATAACGCAGTGCTTGTCCCAACATTACTCTATGGAAGCGAGAGTTGGGTATGCAGAAAAGAGTATGAAAGTAAAATTAATGCGGTCGAAATGCGATCTCTGCGGAAAATCTGTGACCGACCGCATTCGTAACGACGACGTAAGAGAGTGAGTAGGTACGAAAGAGAGTATTGGTGTAAAGATGCGAAAGGGAATGCTCCGATGGTTCGGACATGTGGAAAGAATGCCGAACGAACGTCTGGTTAAGAAGATATACAATGCGAAAGTGGAAGGATGTAGGTACCGGGGGAGACCGAGACTAACCTACCTAGACCAGATCGGTCATGTACTGAAGGAAGGTGGAGTCAAGAGTCTCCGAAACCGACGAGCGTGTATGAAGTGAATTATGAATTGAATGAAGTGAAATTGAATTGAGGAAGCGAGTGAAGTATGCAAAGATAGAGTTCTCTGGCACTCTGTTCTCTCTGCCTACCCTGCAAGGGATATGGCGTGATGATATGTATGTATGTATTTTATTTATTTGATTGAAATTTTAGTAATGCAGCCATTAGCTTATTTGTTATTCACAAGACTAGTACAATAATTTTCTTCATAACTACCCTACCTACACTTATTCTTGGTCACTGTCTGTCAATACCTAAGTCTCAAGAGTCTCAACGTTACCATTTGTTGGGTACTGGGAAACAAATGAGTATTTTGCCACAACATGTAGGTAAATACACAAACTACTGTTATATAATTTCACCACATTTCAGAAACCACTAAAATTAATTTAAATAAAAATATTTACGTTAAAGAATAATTAGGACATGACATTTCAATGCCCCGCTAAAATTCTTTTAAGCCTTACTACTATTACTGTATAGTCTGTATACAACAAAAAAGAACGTAAAATAAATAATCACTCGCCTCAAATCGATTAGGGAAAACGAAAATAAACACGTACAGTGTTTAAACCACTCTGAGCCGGATAAATCCTCCCTAATCCGCTTAAATCCGGATTAATAGTCTGTCAAATTGCCGTTAGGGGGCGCCATACAGCACCTGAGCCCGGCCTTGTGAGCGGCCATCTTTTTTTTTTCGTTAAATCAACACTTGTCGGCGCGAAATTAATGGCGCTCAGTTTATTATTTTAATTCGTATTATGTTGGGGAAGATTGTTAACTGCCTGTTATTAAAAATATGACTAAATAGCCATATTTTTAATAAAATTATTATAATAAAATTCATCTAATTATTAAAAGCTTTACGTGTGGTGATGGAGTAAGAATATAATTCTTCACCCGTTATTTTGCCCGTGGCTGACGTAAACGACGACCAAAGGGTAGCCTATTATAAGGTATATAACATCTGTACAAAAGGTGGCTAACTCAAAATAAAACCTCATACCAACCCGTCTGACCAGCGTGGTACAGTAGGACAATGTCGCCCTAATTTGAAGGAGGCTTGAATCCAGCGAAGGGACATAATATATAAGCTGAGATGATAATTATTAAAACCTATTTATTAATTCGTTGGCACAAACGTTTGGTCAAACATTGACGATGTCCACTGTTGGATATTGGCCTCCTCATAAAGAAATAGAATGTCATATCCATTCAAGCGGGCGATCGAAATTGATATTATAAATGTATTTTTGACAGAAATATAAAAGTGTAATGGGGTGGTCTAGTATTAAATTCTATCTAAGTGTTTTAACGTATTATATTAAATAATTTTGATGGTATTTTATGTATTGTAATGCGAAGGAATTGCTGGGATATAGTAAATCTATATATATATAAAAGAAAGTTGTGTTAGTTACAACACTTATAACTCGAGAACGGCTGTACCAATTTTTATGATTTTTATGTTTTTGAGTTTGTTGTCGTCGGGAATAGGATATAGGATATTAAAATATGATATTAATAAACAAAAAAAAATGAAAATGAAAAAACATCAATTCTAAACGTTCATTTGTTGATGTTGTAACCATGGCAACTGACAGCACACGTCATTACATGGTGTAATGGTTTGTTTGGAAACTACCGCGGAAAGTTAAAATGAAATGATATAATTTGGAAAATCCAATAGTGCTCGCCTCATAATTTTTATATTATTTAGCATTTACTATTAATCAATGCTATAATATGTACGATAAATAAAGCGCCTTAATTATTTCATTGAGTAAGATCTGGTAGTAATATTAAATAAAATTGCACTTTAAAAAAAAACAAAAAATATGCGTGCGTATAAAGTACGTACACATATCAGTCTCTCTCTCTCTCCCTTTCTCTCTCCTTCTCTCTCTCTCTCTCTTTCTCTCTCTCTCTCCCTCTCTGCCTCTCTCCTTTTCTCCTCCCTCTCGCCTCCCTCTCTCTCTCTCTCTACCTTCATACGCTTATAATCTCAGCTCATATATGTCCCACTATTGGGCTCACACCTCCACCATAATGGGAGGGAAATTGCCCTACTATACCACGCTGGTCAGACATGTTGATATAGGGTTTTGTTTCAAGTCTTCCTTCTCTTACAAAGATGTTATATGCGTTTTATATCCCTTACCTTAGTCGTCTCTTACGATCACCCACGATTAAGTTAGGGGGTGGCGAATTGTATTCTTACTCCGTCACCACACGGGTAACCCTCCCATGCGCTTTACACTTCAAAATAAATATGGCGCGTAACAGAAAAACGTTACAATATAAAATTTCTTCCATACGTCGATAAAAAAGTTTCACTTCAAAAAGTTAGAAACAAAAAAAAATGCAATATTTTTAAGATACTGAAGTTAACAGACATGTGACAATTTTTCATTATTATGTTATCATTTACTATGTATTAGTCAACGCCATAAATGAAAAAGAAAAATAATTTGTTCCATTCTCGACGTAGTACTAAACATAGCTGTTCGTATACAATAGGCTGTATGGGATCTATTTCCTTTGCCTGTCTGAAGGGACGAACAAAAAATGTAAACGAATCGAATTTTCATAAGGTATACGTACACTAATGACTAAGCAGTTTAGTTTTTTATTAATTGCAATTAAACGACAAAGAATTACCAAACCATTTTCGAAAGGAAACCGCGCGTTGCGATTATGAAGCTTTTAAAAACAAATATTTTGGTACATAAATTTTTACGGTCGTATTCTTGCCAGATCCGGAATATTTTATCCGACGTCTTTCAATATTTTTTTTAATCAACTATTTTCTTACTTTAAACAAAATAATTGCTTTTTAAAAATATCAAATACGTTTTAACGAATGTTTTTTCTTGACATATGTATGATAATATTATCCTATAAGTGCAATGTGAGAAAAATAGCGAGGCGTGCAAAATTTGACCGGTCAGAGTTCGTTTTGTACGAGTGTTACGAATGTTTACGAATATTGTTATAATAAAACATATTATGTCTATATTGTCATCAACAATGTCGCGACCAATAAAATCAAATCTATCCCAACAAAACCGTAAAGCAGTTAGAATTCGAAACATAACGAACGTAACCACGGCAGAAGAACAATTTATTGCACGCGTAATACCGCCGCGTTAATATGGCCCAACTCCGTGCTTCTTAATCACAAGAGTAAAGCGAGGCAGGCCGTGCTGTTGACAATGCCAAATCGTTGAACAAATCTCAGAGATCAACAATTAGTTTATTTTCAACGCATATGAAGGAAAATGTCGTATAACACAAGGTAATTGTTCGTCTTGCTGGCACGTTATTAAAATACTTGATTATTTGAATTTATATATTATTCATATTTATTCTTGATTCTCCTACTCTTATCCCAATTACTTGGGGTCGATACAATATGTACTCTTCTTTCATAGTACATATTGTAAAAGTTATTGGCAATAGTTTTATGACCGGCCGCCTACCAGACATCAACCTTCCTTGGGAATGTAATTGTTGACCAAAAGGCATCAGATGGAGTTGGCCGAGGTCGTTATAAGGCTCTTAGTCGTTTTATACGACATCCACGACCAAAGTAAGAGTTGGTAGTATTTGTAGCCGCTACCACACAGCTAAAAATAACTTAATAATTTTAAATTAATCGAAATCTGCTTATCTCATTCATTAACTGTTTGGCGGAATGAAGTGTGCCGGGTCCGCTAGTAGGATATATCCCTATGATATAAAAGTGCTTTGCAAATTTTTATAAATGTTTCAGCTTAAATTTACGGAAGACATCATTAAGTGCGAGTGTAGCCCTGTTGGAGGTGACGATTTGACTTATTGATGGATAATGACTAATATGAAGAAACAAAAGATGTAAGAAGTCTTGCATTGGAAATTAAAAAATGTGACTCGACATTGGCAATATTGAGCTTGTGGGTATTAGTAGCTGATTGCCATAATAAAAAAAATATTTTGAGCGATCCCCAATTCCCTGCTCACAATCTGGATTTAATTTGTAGTCCATTGAAATGTTACATTTGAGCGTGTATTTGTCAGAGGACGCTGGTTTTTTTTTAGATATCAAAGGGAAGGTAATGTGAAGCTAAATTCAAATTTGTGGGGTCGCAACCCTTGAGGACATTTCGCCATCTTGTGAAAGGGTTGCAAATCTTTATCGCGCTGTATCGGTCAAACTATTAGTCGCACCGAAAATTTATCAAAACATTTTTTGTCGCAAATTAAATTCTCTACAACTTTAATTCTATAACTTTTTGTCGTTGAATTAAAAATAATAAAGATATTAACGAAAATAGACAAAAATTTGGGAACGAATTTTCTTTAATGGTTTGCATTTTTTTTGTGATCATTTTATAGCAAAATTACATCAGAGCATTTCTATAGAGGAGATTTCGAGGAATAATTTCCAATATTAACATTTAAACATTTATTTATTATAAGGATTTTACAGCGCTCCGAAATTAACAGTTGGAGAATACTCGTAAGTACATATAAAAATGAATGATCGCACATAGTTTTCTCTCATTTTTCCATCATTGCTGTAAAAAAAATTGTAATTATTGATATTGCACTATTGTTAATAACTATTTATTGACTCTTTTCCCACCACCTACGAGGTAGAGACGGAGGCGCATTTTTTTTACGTGGTATCCCCAATAGGCCTAATCCATGGACCTAGTTGACATTATAATAATAATTTCCAAATCTATTGCGTCCTCAGTCTTTTCGATGGGCCAGGCTGTGGCTCAGGATCTAGTTGAGCACTGTCATCAAACTGTTGAGGAAGAACTGGAGGATGAAATAGGGCCATCGATGGTAATTCATCCTCAATATCATTCTCTTCTATCAACTTCGAAATTTCCATTATGTTGGTGCAGATCTCCCCAGAACAATGGAGATACACCGCAGAACATTTGAGGCCTGCCTTCCCACACCCACACATTGCGCCACAATTTCCCTTGCATCGGTAAAATATTAACTTCAGAAGCTCAGGAGGTGCTAGAGGTTTTGCACTCGAAACTAGCGTTAGGTAATATTCGCCCATTCTTTTTCCAGCCCCAGTTTTCAGGGTCGTCGTAATTTTGTTGTAGACTCGGAGGCTGTGCAATCGGGCAGTGTCTGGTGTTGGAGGAAGTGAGGGCAAGTTGAATGTATTCTTTGTTACTGACTTGGCGTATCGTTTATATCTCAGACTGTCGAGAGAATCATCAGATTTATTGCCACCATATAGAGTGATGAAAAAATGGTCGCCAACGACAGTGAGCAAAGCGGGTTTGACTTTTTCTTTGAGGAATAATGCTGTTGCACTAGCTAACTCGGGATGTTTTACACATATATGTGATACACATACACACAAATATTCTCACAGGTTGAATTCGTCTGCACGTGGAGAAATACGGAGCACAACTGGAAGAAAATAAAATTTGGCGGACCAATGTGCCTCTCATAGACGAATAATAATAATATTATTATTATTCGTCTATACTATATAGTAATACATAGGAGGCAGATATTCCTTTATGCCCAAACGGTTACTCGGGTCTTATTGACCTGAATAGAATTCTCAGAAATGTACATTCCGATTAGAAATTATTGTGAAAATCGATAATTTCAAAAGTTTCGTCGTGGGGCAAAGAGTCAATAAATAGTTATTAACTATAGTGCAATATCAATAATTACATTTTTTTTACAGGAATGATGGAAACATGAAAGATGTGCGATCATTCATTTCAATGGACTATTGTGTCCATGTGTGATTTGTGTGAATGCTAATGATTGTAGGAAGACAATAACTGTTGCTCTTTTTCTCCGATGAGCCCAAGATTTTAGGTGACACCTAAAGCAATATAAATAACAAGTCATCATCATCATTATTCTCCTACTCTTATTCCAATTACTCGGGGTCGATACAAATATACTCTTCTTTCATAGTACATATTGTAAACGTTATTGGCAATAGTTTTATGACCGGCCGCCGGCCAGACATCAACCCTCCTTGAGAATGTAATTGTTAACTAAACGGCAACTGATGGAATTGGAGCAGGTCGTTATAAGGCTCTTAGTCGTCTTTTACGAGTATTCGTAGCCGCTTTCCCGGGATGGAAGTTATTTGCTATGCAGATGACACTCTCATCACGGTGGAGAGGGCTGACTTCCGGGAGGCCGCCCGACTGGCAGAGGTTGGTGTAGCGCTCGTCATGGACCGGATAGGCAAGTTGGGTCTCAGAGTCTCTCTCGAGAAAACGGAGGCCCTCCTATTCTATGGCCGGTGCCAAGGTCTCCCCCGAGGAGCACAGATCAGGGTGTCTGTAGTTGCCGTGCCGGTGCAGACCCGGATGAAGTCCCTGGGTCTGCACCTAGATAGTAAATGGAGCTTCGGGCCGCACTTTGCCCATTTAGTCCCCAGGCTCGTCAGAGCAGCCGCGCGCTGGGTAGGCTTCTGCCAAATACTGGTGGTCCTGGATCGTCCTGCCGGCGTCTATATGCAGGTATTTTGTGGTCCATGGCATTGTACGGTGCCCCAATTTGGTCGGAGTCTCTCACCGCCCCTAATAAGGCTTTGCTGCGTAAAGCACAAAGAACCATGGCGGTGAGGACTATAAGAGGCTACCGTACGGTATCCTGGACCGCAGCCACATTGCTGGTGGGTGATCCACCCTGGCTGCTCCAGGCTAGGGCACAGGCGGAGGTTTACCGATTTTGCGCTGCGGCGCGGGAAAGCGGTGAGCATATTACCGTGGGGGAATTGATTAGGGCAAGGGAAGCGGCTCAAGCGGCAGTTATCCGGCGGTGGAGGGAGGAATTAGAGTCCCCTGTAGCAGGGCGGGGGACCGTTGAGGCAATTGCGCCCCACCTCCACCGCTGGATGAAGAGAAGGCACGGCAACTTGTCCTTCAGGATGACACAGGTACTTACCGGACACGCGGTCTTCGGTAAGTACCTGCACAGGATCGGACGGGAAGAGGCCCCTGGATGCCATGAGTGTGGCGCGCTAACTGATGATGCGCGTCACACCCTAGAGGTATGTCCCGCCTGGGGGCCTCAGCGCCACGACCTGTCGGCGGTGATAGGAACAGACCTGTCGTTGTTGACCATCATATCTAAGATGTTTGACAGCGACAGGTGCTGGTCGTCGATGGCCTCCTTCTGTGAGGAGGTCATCTCTTCGAAGGAGGCCGCGGAGCGGATACGTGAGGCATTTGCTTCTGCAGACTCGCTCCGTAGGCGGCGGCCAGGAAGGCGGAGGCGCTGTTACGCGCATCTCCTCCCGCTGCCTTGACTGTCGACTAGACGTGGCCAGATGGCCTAGCGTTGGGGTGTCGGGGATAGAATGTCAATAGACGATCTCTCCGGCATCCCGTAAAAGCGCGGAAGGGACCGCTGTGGTTTTAGTGGGTATTTCGGTCGAACCAGCTTACCGGCGAGTCCCACACACCCCCTCGTCTGTCACCGGCGAGGGCTAGTGCGTAAATGCATTTCCACAGCGTGAACAAAAAAAAAAAAAGTATTCGTAGCCGCTACCACACAGCTAAATATAAATAACAATTATTTGATATTAATTAATGTTACATTATCTTCAGATAACACTTTAGAATATATATTTCAAACATGGGCATAGATTTTAACTAAGTATAATTTAGGAGTGATTCATCAAAACCGCCACAGGAATACAATTTGTCGCTGTCAGATACAAGAATACACATAGGGTTTCGTAAGACTAAAGCTATGTTTTCTATCGCGTTTGTATTAGATTTTTAATTTCCTGACGTTTAGAACACTTTACCTACAGCATTCAATGCTGTTGAAATTAGTTTTATTTCTAATGTGTAATACTCGCGTAAACATCAGAATACATTATATTTTCTGGTTAACATCTATCCTTGTAACTGCTGCAAGCCTGGTTAAGACTCGCTTATTTCGACATCTTGTAGACAAAGACCCCGTGGACTTCTCAAAGGGCGGAGAAAGTGCGAATAGGGACCTATATTGTCCTTCTACACAGACGGTTAGCTAAATTGGTTGAGCATAGTCAGCCAAAAAAAAATATGAATGTTGTCGATATCTTTACCCATAGAGATAACTAATATAGACCATAATAATAAGTGATTTAAGCGAGTATTACACATTTGAAATAAAACTATTTTTACAGATTTTAACGCCATTTTATACCGCCGTGGGAGTGCCCGTGACCATGAACGCCGAAAGGGTTCGTCGGCAAAATTAAAATCAAATATAAAAGCAATAAGAGCTGTGAAAATAGTTTTAAATACAGACAATATCATCTTGTTCTTATTCCAATTACTTGTAGTCGACGCAATATGTATTCTTCTTCCATCTTAAAGATAGCAAATAGAATTTGCAATAGGTTTATGACCGACCGCCTGACTGACGTTAACACTCCTTGAGAGTTGGTCCAGGACGATGTAAAGCACTTACTCGTCTTTTAAGACATACACGAGCAATGTAAAGGTTGGTAGCATTCATAGCCGTTATCAAACAGCTAATATTATCATTAATGAATATTAAAAAAAAAAATCATATTTCAATTTCGTACACGACTCTCTTTTCCGTTCGACAATAAAGTAGGGTGTATATTTTTAAATTTACAACTGTCACATCGCATCGTTTCGTTGAGAGCGGAACGCGTTAATCTGTGGCGCCTCTTCCCCCCGCCTAATTCTATTTATGTAAAAAAACTTCAGCTAATAGCTTCTTTAGTGGTCGCTACTTTACATGTGACAAATTAGGAGCTTTTACAAGCTGGTTAATTGAATGGATATGAATAGGGATGGGAAATATTTGATTTATAATTTCGGATATTTCAATAATTTTTAATTGCACAGATTCGGATATTTCATTTTTTTATTAACGGCGTAATGATTTAGATATCGACTTAGAAAGTCAAGTGTCGCGAGTTCCATTCCCGCGGAGGAAAATGTTTTTGCCTATTTACAAATTGTTACCCATAGTCTGGATGTAATTTGTGTCCTTTACTTATATGTTTGTAGTCTCACACAATGCAAGGATTATTCCATAATGCAGGGTGTACTCTATTTAAAACCCTCATTTTAATTTAAAACAACAAAAAAAATCTTGAATGACAGCAAACTTTACAAAAATAAAATTAACGAACACAAATTACACCCAGATTCAGAACTAGAATAATAATTATGTGCACCTGAAAACTGTTTTACTTGTCTATTGAATCTTATCTATATTGTCTTGAATTCACCACCGAGACATACACGCTGTCACCATAGTAACAGAACATAAATTTTATATTATAAATATATTTTAGTTAGAAGATCCAACGCTATCAATACTGAGGTATCATACGATATCTATGGTTAAGTAAAGTGTATTTTTAATTCGTCACAATACAGAATCTATGGTTGCTAAAAGATTTTTTTTTGACCAGTTACAGTCAACACGAAAAATATAATTATAAAATGATCCGAATAAATAATATCCGTAAAATATACCGAAACGTAACAACACTATTCCTGAAACATGAATCTACTATCAATCCTTTTGACATTAATGCATTGGCGGTTAAGTGGTTTTTTTATAATTAGCTTTTTAACATTTCATTATACGTTCTGAAAGCTGTATTATTAATAAAATTTTAGTGAGCTAATTTTTTTTAATTAAGAGTTTAATTGTAATAACTATTTTTATTATTATAGTAAGTAGTTTTTTTTTATATTTTTTTTTATTATGACTACGAATATCTGTGATTATGAAAACCATATTTGTTTTACGTATTTTTTTTCGTATTAATTTGTGCTATGTGATGGCGGCTACGAATACTACCAACTCTTATTATACAGGTATGTTGTAAAAGACGACCAAGAGCTTTATATCGAGTTGAGCCAACACCATCTGATGCCGTCTGGTCAATAATTACATTACCAGGGAGTGTTCACTTCATATAGGCGGTTATAAAACTATTGCAATATGTACGATGTGAGAACAGTAAGTAGGTACCTACATATTGCATCGACCACAAGGAAATGAGATAAGATCAGGATAATGACGATTATTTTATTCGAATATAAGAGTATAAAGTTATCCGTGTGGTCACGGAGTAAGCAATTCACCACCCCCTATCTTACCTGTGGGTGATCGTACGAGACGACTAAGGGATATAAAATGCATATAACATCTATGCAAGAGAAGGAAAACTCGAAACAAAACCCTATACCAATACATCTGATCAGCGAGGTGTAGTAGGTCAATTTCCCTCCCATTACGGAGGAGGCTCGAGTCCAACAGTGGGACGTGTATGAGCTGAAATGAATGAATGAAATGAAGAGTAAGTATAAAGTATTGGAGAAAGAAATTAAAATTGCTGCTGTCTTTAATAGTATATGTAATTTAACCGTCACGGGAAAAAATAGAAGTGGTAATATTATCATCATCATCTCAGCTCATATGTCCCACTGTTGGGCTCGAGCCTCCTCCATAGTGGGAGGGAAATTGACCTAATATACCACGTTGGTCTGACGTATTGGCATAGGATTAAGTTTCGAGTTTTCCTTCTCTTGCATAGATGTTATATGCATTTTATATCCCTTAGTCGTGTTTTACGATCAGCCACGTGTAAGATAGGGGGTGGTGAATTGTATTCTTACTCTTTCACCACATGAAGAAAGTACCTACTTATTTATTTAGAACAGATAAATACAATTAAAAATAACAGTTAGCTAATCGAATTCTGACGAGCTGTATAACAACAAATACCTTTACCCCCCCTACCTCCTACCATATTGCCACCATAACCCTCCATTGAGTTGAGATTATATTTTAACGCAATAATTCTACGTGATCATACCACGTTTACGAGATGCCGTGTTACATGAGAAAAATGGCGGGCGAATATATCTAAAGATATCTCTTTGCTAATCAACCTCTTTGTTAAATATTATGAGCTTCCCACACAATAGGAGGGAAATTGACGTACTATATAATGCTGGTCAGACCAAGTTGGTGGGTTTTATTTAAAGTTTTACCCCTCTCGCATATTAGATGTTATATGCATATTATATCCCTTACCCGTTTTTTACGATACCTTTGGGGAAGATAGGGTGATGAACAGAAAAATATGGTATAGTCATAGTTTTTTGCATTATATTTTATATTATATCATTTGAAGTGCATAACATTGTAGCTTTTTTTTTGGCAGGTTATTGTCTCGACGCACCCCGGCCATTCCGTCCGAAGCGATGGAAAGACGGCATGCGGCCCCGTCATGTTCCCTCCCCATCGCCATTGGATGGACAATTTGTACCGCTTCCTTGACATCCGTGGCCGGCCCGGCGATTTACCCTTTCGGGTATCATCTCCAGCAATTCTCCGGCGTTTTGTTTCGTGGCGCTGGGGTGTCGCGCTCACACAGTCAGCCTCTCTGCGAACTAATCCCTGATCCATCTACCTGCATCACATTACAACTAATACTTATACAATACAATTTTATATATATGTACCTATATATAAAAATAATAATAACAAACCTTCTTCTTCTTCTTCAAAAACAAAGATCTTCTCACAGGCGATGGTGTTCCGTTCTGATTGTACTATATTGAATTAATTGTCCCTACGAAATTTATCATCATCATCATCACAACTCATATATGTCCCACTGTTGGGCTCGGGCCTCCTCCTTAGTAGGAGGAAAATTAACCTACTATACCACGCTGGTCAGACGCGTTGGTATAGGGTTTCCTTCTCTTTCATAGGTGTTATATGCTCTTTATATCCCTTAGTTGTCTCTTACGATCCACGAGTAAGATAGGGGATGGTGAAATGTATTTTTACTCCGTCACCACACGGATAGAAATTTATATTTAATAAATTATTTTTATTTGAATTTGGACCATTTCACAAGAATGTCTGAATACCAGAAATAGCCCTGTGGCGCCTCCATTCAATGGTTCCCTCCGACTTAAACAATTTCATCGTTATCATGTACTTTTTGGTGCAGTTTTAAGAGACTTTTTTTAAACAAACATCACATCCATCAACTCGTAAAGTTCACTGTTAGTCATGGGCGCCCCACGAGAATGTCACTCAGGCGGTTCTATACCACCTGCATCTAGCGGCTGTCTGCAATTATTGAGATGTTTCAGTCCATTTAGAGAGGGTCACGTAGCGTCGTCTGATTCGCGGTTGCCACTCGAGAATCGAGAATTTTTTCCAATAATTGTCCATTTGATCACCCACAGTACAGAATAAATCTTTGTCTGGCGATGACTTCATAAATATATACCTACATACATACATACCATCACGCCATGTCCCTTGCAGGGTAGGCAGAGAGAACAGAGTGCCAGAGAACTCTATCCTTGCATACTTTACTCGCTTCCTCAACATTCATAATTCTCTTCATACACGCTCGTCGGTTTCGGAGACTCTTGACTCCACCTTCCTTCAGTACATGACCGATCTGGTCTAGGTAGGTTAGTCTCGGTCTCCCCCGGTACCTACATCCTTTCACTTTCGCATTATATATCTAATAATAAATATATAATATCTATAATAATAAATATATAATCCTAAATATATAATATCTATAATTAACGAACACACCCATTCTATACGGCAGATTAGTATTTGGACAAGATGATCAAAGTACTAATTGATGATAAAATGTGGCACAGATGAGTATCAATGGAATGCAATATGAATTGTTATATAGCGGAATCAAAGAAGTCCTTCTTTTACTCTGTACTCCTCATTGAAATTCCTTTTATCCATCAGCGTAATAACGAGCCCCGCTGAACATAGTTCTTATCTCCAAAATAAGTAGGTATATTATCAAAATTACAACGATCAATCCAGTTGGCGATGTCAGTTGGTGTTGTAAGTTTCTCAAGACAGTACTGTTGCATATTACTTTCGAAAAGGCCCTTGGCCCGGTTTAAAACTCCTACAGGAAAGCCTGATGATACATCGTCTCTTTATCCCTTTTCACCACATGCACAAATTCATGGTTAAATTAATTACAATGATTTTACTTAGATGTATAGGTACCTATATTTTTTTATTACTTATGGTATTACAAAGAGCACAACCGATGATAAGTGTTACCTACTGCCACCCATGGACCTTTGCAATACCGGGAGCACAGTTAAGCCACTAGCTATCAATGAAAACACCAATCCCGCCCAGAAAATTGGGTTGTCGGTACTCTCGCTCACCGAAGGAAGTACAACAGCATATCGTCATTGCTCAGACGTCGATTTTATGAAAGAGTGTGATAGTACTCTGAACGGACCGGCTCGCAACTATTAGCTCATAGCTTTAGTGTTACGACCATAATGTTGACAATTTTCTGTCTAAAGTTGTGGGCCAGTCCGTTCAGGGTAGTACCATACTCTCGCAGAAGATCGACGTCTGAGTAATGGCTATATGCTATTGCACTTCGTTCGGTAAGCGAGAGAACCGGAAGCCCAACTGGGTGGGTTTGGGGTGTCTATTGGTAGGCCTAGCTATAGCTAGCCCTTGGTATTGCAAAGATCCATGGGCGGCAGTAACACTACCATCAGGTGTGCAGCACACCGTGTGCTGCTCGCTCGTTAAGTTAAGCAATAAAAAAAAAAGAAAAAATATAGACAGAAAACTGTCAACAGTGTACCACTATTAAATACCTAATTTATAAAAGTTTAAATATTTTTAAAGATATCTCTAGACTTATTTCGATATTATATCGCACTTATGCAAGTAACCTCTGCTGCCGCTGGTAAGATTAAATTTGCCCAAATTTGAGAGAAGTTTATATTCACTGTACACCCTCGACAAAAGATTGTGACCTTATATCATAATGACATTATATCCATATTGAGTTTTATATAAAGGAATATCAAGAAAATATACTTTAAAAATATAATAAATAAGATTTTATTAAGAGCTAGAAAGATTCAGAAAATCTTGTTACAAAAATTTCTAGAAATTGTTAGATAAAAACTTATTTGCGGGCGAAAAATTATTATCGCAAAATTGAACTTATATCAATTGGAAATCCAATCGTCTTACCAAGCCTGTGTGGGTAGATACGTAAGATAAATAAATAGTCCACTCGCATTCGTATTTACAAGAGACTATCAAATAAAAATATTAAAAAATTGTTCTCTTTTATTTAAACTAAATCATTAAAATTAATCATAATTTAAATCTACTGATTTGATAGATAGGGATATAGTCTCGTATAACTTTATCGATATAATGTGAGCAAAAATGATTAATACACGTGAGATTTTTTTTTTTTTTTTAAAGAAAAAAAAAAACCTGCACTAAGGAAATAAACCTTGTATTGCGGGGGACTTTACAAACATACAATTAACGCAGACAAATTACACCCAGCCTCAGAACAACACTTTGTGGATCACACAAAGTAATGTCCTGCGTGGGTATCGAACCCACGGCACTGGCACGGAAGGTCGGTATCTTAACCACTACGCCATCTGTGCAGTCTTTGAATCCATGTTTACTGAAAATCCGTTTTAATCGTGTTAAAAATTACACGAGCGCACCTTACTTGGGTTGGGCGCGGCGGCAGGGATAGTTGAGAACAACGACGGAGAGCGGAAACGTGGCACTGAAGCCATCCCTCCTTACGCAGAAGTCGAAAGAAGGAAGAGGCCGTGCAAGAAGCTCCGGACGTCAAAATCAGCCGCAGTTGTCATCAATGTGCTACCTAGGTTGTGCATTGCAATATAGTTACAGACCGAAATCTTTCAACAGCGTACCAGTACATAAATAAGTAAAATACTCAATTTTATTTTATGTCATCACCGTTGTCCCGCTCTTGTCCCAATTACTTGTGGTCGATACAATATGTATACTTCTTATATCGTATATATTGCAAAAGGTTTGGCGATAACTTTATTACCGGCCGTCTGCCTTTTTTTTTTTTGCGGTGGGCTATGGACGTCGCACCCCGCCAAATCGGTCCGGGGTGACGGAAGGGGCGGCGCGCAACCCCATTAACCCACCCTGCAAGCCTCTCTTCTTCGCCGTGCGAGCGAACCACCGGTACCCGATCTTTGTCTTCGGTGGTCCGCCCGGCGGTATGCCCTCTCGGGTTCCTCTCTCGTCGACGCCCCGACAACTTTCGCCGTCGAGGCGTCGCCCTCACGCGGTGGCCTCACGTCGGGTGACTGGACAATTCCCCGGTCCGATCACCCGAAGCCTCGGTTAGGGCGGCATCAGGCGTAGGTATTCGCGCCTGCACCGCCCCGGCCGCGGGTGGCCACCCGGGTCACGGGAATCCTCCCGGGCCCGTTCCGCCGCCTCCTTCTGCGAGATGACAGCCTCGCAGAAGGCGGCGACCGCGACCGGCCGCCTGCCTGGCGATAACACTCCTTCGGAATATAATTGTTGTTCAGACATCAGATGGAGTTGGCTCAGTTCTATGTAAAGAAAGCTCTTAGTAGGCTTTTACAACACTCGCGAGTAATTCAAGGCGTGGTATTATCAGCCGCATTACAATACTATTCGCATTCACCGTACACCACTAAATTACTTTTAGCACAGATTTTTAACACACATTTTTAATTAAAATTTTAATTATATAAAAATATATATTATATATAAACGTGATCATCATCAGACCAAGAACAGGTCTTCCATGTCACATTGGGCTTTAACAAAAATATTTAATGATCTATCATCAGACAATTTGATGTGAAACTTATGCGCAACGAAAAGTTTGCGAGAAAATTTTAGCGACTGCTGCATCACGTACTTACGCGTAGGTACTGAAAAATTATATGAGACAAATACATATTGCAAAAGTCGCTTAAGCTCTTTTTCTCGCGAATTTAATGAGAATGAGACGTACGCTTTCTCGCTTTCAGCATTTTAAATAAATAAATTAATGATAAACACAGCTCTATGCTACATAAACGTGATTGATGTAGGGGAAAGTGGGGGAAATACGAACACCTAAGGGAAAACTTAAATAAAACAGTGAAATTTGATCACAGTGTTTTTTAATGTTATAAATTATAAAGTTCACTTATCTGTCTAACTAATTCACTAATCAACATTTATATTTTTTAATAATTTGCTACAATATGAAAGAAAAACAAAACCCTTAGTGTTCGGCTTTACCCGACTAATGTCGGGTAAAGCCGAACACCAAGTCGGGTAATTACGAACTAACGTTATTAACGACAGAGATCACATTTAAAACCCAACGATGTTGACTGTCCGTCAGTACAACTCTCGTGAGCCCATTTTTTGCACACGTAGCACATAATCCAGTCTTCATCTGGGGGATCTATATATTTATCCCTACAAAAAATACAAAAGTAGTCTTCATTTTCCTTTTCTTTTTTTTTTATATTTTGACTAGAGTCACTAAAGTCTTTTATGTTGTTGAAATTCTTTAATGCTCTTTCAATCTCCTTGTTTGAGGGTGTCTTACTACATTTCAGCCTTTTTATTTGGGTGCCTTTTTTTGGCATATTTTCCGTTTTTTTCTTGATGTCTTCTGCTTTAGCTCTTTTTCTGTTTTCCTTTTCCTCTAACTGATCTTTTATAGGTGTGCTTGTAAGAATAGTAGATTTTTTCTTTCTGATTTTGCGTTTTGATATTTTTGGAGAAATAATAGGTAATTCAACGATCTCTAACAGGGAAACTGCATGCGTGCTTGCATCATCGCTTTGTGAATTAGCAGGGCCTATATCGGAAGCTTGGACATCATGGTCTTTATCACGGTGATCTTGGGCTGCTGCGGTTACATCAGCATTAGTGTGAGCATCAGGAGGTGAATTGACAGGACCTATATCGGAAGCTCGGTCAAGATCTTTGACACGGTATACTTGGGCTACGGCAGCTATTTCGGCATGATTGTAAGCGTCAGGAGCTTGTTGGAAATCAATTGCTTGGTTATTTGCAGATTGGTTATTCATATGAATGTTTTGTGTCGGATTTTTTATTGAATCTATCTCAACGGGGCGCAAGGGATATATTCCTGCAGCTCTAAATCCACTTGCAGCTTTCTCAAGGTTACTGCAACGGTTAAAAGCGTTTGTAAACAATTCAACTATGTCGTATTGTGTAATGGGATGTCCAAATCGCTCTGCCATGTGATTTTCACATTCTTGATTGTATGCAGTCTTGATAGGGCCAAAATATGTCAAGTCCAAAGGTTGGAGTCTGTGTGAGGTGTGTGGTGGTAGAGTGAGCATAATGATTCCATGATCTCTGCAGAGTGAGAATGCATCAAGACTTATATGACTCTCATGGTTATCTAAAATAAGTAAAATGGGGTCTTCCTTTGAAGGCTTTGCATATGAAATAAAGTGGTGTATCCAATCTACAAATATGCTTTCATTTATCCATCCAGAATCTGACACAACCCCAACCATATTAGGGTTACTACCTTTTAGTAATTGTGGATTCATGCGCTTCCTTTTGAATATAAAAAATGGGGGAATGTATTGGCCAGCTGCACTAAATGCACAAACAACTGTTGTTGTAGACCCCCTTTCAGCACTCGTTGCCTTACCAACTTGTTTCTGACCTTTTACTGCCAATATTCTCTGATTTCTTTGGACCGTTGATATACCTGTCTCATCGACGTTAAAAATTTTATCAGGTTGAATGTGATGTTTGTTTTGTATGGCCTTCAAATTATCATAAAAAAATTAACGTCAGTTTCATTCAACGCCGTGATACGATTCAGCGAAGTCGCCTCAGGTCTCCTCAGAGATATGCTGGGGTGTCTTTTCATGAAATTGTAGTACCAGTCTTTTCCAGCTAGCCGTTTTACTCGGTCGAAATTGTGCGGATGTTTGTTCTTCTCGGCATATTGATACGCGATTTGGCGAATTTTTTTTATGGTTAGGCCATAATAGAGTTTACTGCATTTTATGATATAATCGACCAGTTGCGTTTCCTGATCGTCTGTAAACAAAGGTTTTCGTCCAGACCTTGGCTGTTTTAATACTTCTTTCTTTAGGTGGTCAAAAATGCTTGTTTTTGGAACATTATAAATTTCTGCTGCTTTGCCGAGGGTGATTTTTTTGGTTTTAACATCGTCTATAGCCTTTTTGAGATCTTCTAAACTGTACTTCATTTCGGTCTTTCTTTTGTAAGTACGAGGCATCTGAAACAATCATAAAAAAAGTTGAACGGGGAACCAACAAACGGGAGTGGGGTAATGACGAATGTTCGAGATTGCCCGACATGGAGTGTTCGATTTTACCCCACGGGATTGAAAATAATAAAATGTCAAAAACAAATTAGGTTATATTTCTTTTGCCAACTATGTCATTGTCATTTAGCTGATTAATATGTGATTATTCCACTATGTAAAAGCTAAATTACTATTGTAGATAGAAATAAATTTACACCAATTTGAATTTACCAAAAAATTACATCTAAAACATACAAAATATTGAAAAATATATACCTTGATAAGTACGTGCGTCCGCTTCTCCCGTGTTGTTGACTGGCACTAGTGGTGGCGTGATCTCCGAAATGGCGGCAAGTAAATATGGCTATCCCTTTCTAACATATTAGAACCAATGAATTCGGCATTACCCCGCGTTCGCGTTTCCCCCACTTCCCCCTAATAGTTAAAATGTTTAGGTATCTGTAATACAAATTCTATAATGTCAGATATAAAAGAAATATATATTTTAAATATAAAATCTTTGTATAAAACTTGCTGGGAGCATTGTATTTCTACCAAAGAATAATATTCAATTATTAAAACAATAATACGCCCCCACCGGCCTCGCGGGACATGGGCGAGTGCTGCCATCTAGCGTCGATTAGACAAGTCAACTTGTATAACCGTATTAATATATTTTCATCAGGATTAAAAATTTACACGTGTTGTATAGCTGTATTATTATATCATTTTTCTGTCCTGAAGTCTCATTTCATCATTTTGGTTTATAAGTTCCACTGGTTTCGAGTCTCCTCCATAATGGGGGTAAAATAAACCTACTATACATTCCACGCTGATTAGACGGATTGGTATAAGATTTAATTCGAGTTTTCCATCTCTTGCAAAGATGTTTTACGCATATTATATTTTTTAGTCATTTTTACGATACTCATGGACTATTTTGTGAATTTGTGAATTTCGTGAATATCGTAATGAGGGACTATCAGGAATATCGCAACGGAGGTGGTGAATTGTATTCTTACTCCATCACTAGTCACAGAAAGGATATCATTAACACCTAGCACATAATAATTATCCGGCTTTTATCTCAATTACTTGCGGTCGGCGTAATATGTTGGTATTTGTTTTAGCATTATGACCACCTGTTTGACATTCACATTTAGAGTGTATTATTGACCAGATGGCATCAAATGAAGCTAGTCCAGATTTGTATAAAACTCTTAGTCGTATTTGAAGACGCCCACGTACAATGTATGATACTATTCGTAGCCATTACACAGCACCTATAACGTAAATACAAAAAATAATATCTTGTTAATTTTGTTCTTTTTTTTTTATTAATATCTTTTATTTCAATTATGATATTAATTTATCCACTGACTCCACTGTGCCTACTATATATGCTATGTTTAAAATTAAAATATATAAATAAAACGTACCTATGCGTCTCGGTATGCCCGATAGAAGTGATAACTTAAACTAATCTAAGTAGAACTATTTAATATTGAAATTGTTTAACTTATAAAAACCCGATTACGAAGCGAAAAATGATGTCACAAGCGGGATTCGAACCCTCACCTATTGGGAGTCCGACCCCATCGTGCTGCCACTTACACCACCGTGAAGTATTGTAGGACATTCATAGGACTTGTGACATCATTTTTCGCCTCGTAGTCGGGTTTTTATAAATAATTAAGCATATTAAATGCTAAATTTCAGTAATTTGAATAACAAGGTTGTGTCATCGTTTAATACAATTCTAACTGCAAACTTTGAAGTATTAAGCCTACAATGTGTAAACATTGTCGGGTAGATGGAGCACGTCACCTTAAAGACGTAAATATGATACGAAGCGAGATTTGAATATCCTACAATAGTTCGCGGTGCTGTAAGTGGCAGCGGTTGACCCTTCCGTTACACGTTATCACTTAAAAAGATTTAGAATTATTTTTAACCGACTTCAAAGAAGGAGGAGGAAGGTTCTATGTTTCATATGTAACATCTTTTGAAATAAATTTATTTCTCCAGAATTTATCGCAGTTGTATTTGATTTTAACTGTATTTTTTCTTCGTCATTATACGAATAAATTCTACTTCGGTTCGACTGGATCCAGAGGCTTAACACCTATGGACTCACTTTATATAGGTATAGCTTCCCTTTTTTTTTCTTCGCAAGGTGGACCATGGATGTGGTCGCGCCCTGACAAATCGGTCTGGGGCGACAGAAGAGGCGGCGCGCAACCCCATGGACCCACCCTGCAAAGACCTCTCTTCGCCGTGCGAGCGGGCCACTGGTATCTTTGTCTTCGATGGCCCGCCCGGCGGTTTACCCTTGTGGGTTTCTCTCGTGTCGACGCCCCAACAGCTTTCGCCGTCGGGGCGTCGCTCTCACAGGTATAGCCTCCCTGGACCTCCATAACCATTTATCAGCCAATTGTCATATACTGTAAGACATAGATCTCCCCAAAGGGGGAGTCATCTCCTCCCTTTACAATCATCTAATTCGCAGGCAGGCTTGGAATCATAGATATTGTTTAAGTTTAGTTGACGAGGGCTGATATCTAGTTGCCTGATTACTCCTTTAGTCGGAATTTAAGACTTCCATGCAAATGTACGGGGTGGCGAAGCGTATATATTCTTAACCTGTCACCACAGGTGATCACAGGTCTATTCCTACTGCTAATAAAAATGGAATATGATTTCAGCATCAATTTTCCAATTATTTATATAACAGTGCCATCTGTTGTTGAGTAGTAACATAAATCAAAATATTGTATTCACTTCTTTTAAATGCTATCGTAATATTCAACTGATTGACTAGATGTCACTATAATTTATAATAAACATTATACATAATATTTTACAAAGCTATGGGGAATAGACCGGTGGTGGTCTACTCGCAATAAAGTCTCCAAGGCGGCGTAATGTTACGTTGTATAAACAGTTTCTCACGGGTAGACTAAAATGGGTAAGCCACTGACTAAGGTATTGAAGACAAATACCCACATTACTAGTTGTTTGCCCGACAGGGCGCCATGTCTCTGCTTAAATTGACCAGCGGAATGGTGACATAAAAGTGAAAAGATAGATGGGACTATGACTGTATAATAAGTATTTCTGTTTTTTTTTTATTGGCATTCAGTAACTAATTGTGTGCCCATTGTTGCCAGTTTTATATTTTCCGTAACAAATTATTCGAATCTTCACATCTTTAGCTTCTTTAAATTAGTCATTGTCCGTCTGTAAGTCAAATAGTCGCCTTCAATAGTGCTACACTGTTTCTGCTATCTTCTGGGAATGTTAGTGGCAAACAAAAACATTTGTACAGCACTTTTATATCATATTCCCTTCACCTCAGCAGTTCTTTTGCATCACATTACGTAAAATGCCGTCAAGCTTATTTCATATAACACTAAAAAAGTAAGATATTGAATATAATACAAGACCACCACATGGTGTTTTCATATTCCCGACAAATGTCGAGGTGGTCTTAATAGTTATTTAAAAACTTACGTGATAGGCTGGGGAAAGACCAGCCAGCTCTGTGTAATCCATGGAAGTAATAAGTACTCTGTACAAACCATGGAAGTAATAAGTACTCTGTACAACAGGAATGAGCTATTATCGCAAAATTGAAGCCGAGCGAGAGCTCAGAACTGTACCTTTTATCCCACTCTGGTGATGGTGACCATATTGAAATATGATTTAAGGACAATAATTATAAAAAATATTTGTGATCTGACGTCAGCAGATCATTGCTTCAGATGGATTTTAATCGAAGATGCTAATTATAAACTTGCCCCAAAAACAGGAAATGTATAGTGCCACACTATACATTTCCTGTTTTTGCTTGCTTTTCACACTCGCGTCATATAGGTAGGTACTTATCTACTAGTCCTTGTGGGACACGACATGCAGCTGGACTGAGATAAAATTACGATAAGGTGGTGTGTGGTATATTTAATTAAGAAAAAACAGTTAAGTTTACATTTAAGTTTAATTCTAAATCAGACATTGCTAAATAAGACAGTCTTGTGAAGTTTCTGCTGCAAACCCAGCTTATTCCTTATATGTTTCATTGATTCCAATTTTGCATTGAGTTAAACGTAAATTGAGATATGAATTCGCTAACGCCTTCATCAATAGAATATCATGTGGATCTTCAAATATAGATTGAGGAGGATGTGCTGATTCTAACGATGTACCTGTAGTTGCTATAAAATTCTCGGACGACATACCTACATGATAATTTTATTTTTGTTTACGTTTTTTAACGATTGATTTAATAATGTAATAAACAGTGTTCTATGGTGTTGTGATCCAATAACACCACACAATTTGAACAAAAAATTTTGTGAATCATCCCATTCACGATATATCCAGCAATATAAAAAATAATGTTCAGTTTAAAATCTGAAACACAAGCGTTATCTACGAGATCTAACAAATCATCTATTGATGTCGATCATGTCGACTGATCTTTATTACATTCTTCCACAATAGCTTTCTTTTTGTTCCTAAATTTTCTAAAGAACTTAATGTTAGGGACATTAAGATCTTTAGGAAATTAGAAATCTAAACAAAGTTATTTTCATAAAAAAATATACATAGGTATTTAAGTTATTTGTTCTTGAACTAGGATTGAATAGTCATGCATGGTCACCGTAATTCTTCACTAACAAATTATGTTATTATTATTATTTACGATTTCATGTGGGGTTGTCAGGTCAGGTGTCCGTATTTCATACATATAAAAGAAAACCTATACCCCAGTCGCAAAATGTTTGCGTTAATAAGGTTTTACACTTAGCAACAAATAATATTGCTTTAATATGTCGGTAATAAATTATTATTTATATTTAAAAACATTTTAGAAGTAAATGTTTTTACTTCATTACATTACATCAATCGCATATTTTTCTACCAACAAGGAAAGGATTGAAATCAACTTAACTCTGGCAATTCTAAGTCCACTGTTAGAACGGGACACAGGGTACACTGGTTGCCCTCTCACTTGGCTTCATTTTTATTTTGCGCGCAACAAGACTCTTACTACCTTAGCATAAGGTTTTATTTTCTTTATTTTTGCTGCAAGATGCACAGATAGAGCTCATTCCTGTTGTACAGAGTACTTATTACTTCCATGGTGTAATCAAAATTCAGAGTTAAATGTTGCCATTATAGAAGAAAAATACATCTAACCACATTTTGTACAGAGTTGACACTTGACAGAATACGGTTGCTATAACACTGTGATGCAACCTGTTATGTACGTTAGTGCCGGTACATATAGAATTGCCTATTAGCAATAACTTGTATCTTTTATTTCAAAAACTCGTTGCGAATGTCCCTTCCCTTACTAATAATTAGGACGTCATTTCAGTTTATCATAAAAATCCTCACAATACAAAAACATAGGTAATATTAGTATAAAAACAGAATTAGCCAAATTGAGTAAATATTATTGAATATGCCTAATTCTGTACTTATAATCTCTGACTATATAAAAAACTATAGTATTTACTGTACCTATGTTACGTTAACTATATGTTACGTTTTCGGCATAAACGAATAGAAATATTTTGACCGAAATACTATAAAGCTAGCTTAAAAGCATAAAGCTAGCCCCAAAAGCATAAAAAACGATGTATCATATAGAAAACATGAAATTTGAAGCACAACCATGTGATAATTGCATAAATGAAAAGTGCAAATAGTAGAAATCTTAAATAACAATAACGTAATTGATTGGAACCCCTAATGTCATTAACATACATACTTCAAATATACTGTAATACTACTACCTAAATAGAAGTAATTACAACTACCAGACAGTTGTCCCTCTAAAGAAAAGTCTATTTAACAGCCCCATCAAGAGATACAGGTCATCAATGCATTCGCATGTAACGTAAGAAATATTGAGCGCAACCTATTTCTGCAACAGGTTATGCAAAGATTATAATTTTCACAGAGTAGGTATTGTTTATTTAAATATTTACTCTGTGATATTTATCAGGAGAAAAAGGAAGGATGTTTTGAATTGAAACCAAAGAGAAAACTATGGAAATTCCGTCTTGAGAGAAACTGAGTGTTTGTTATGTAATTCTAATAAATTTTAATATTTTATAGTCGTTCAATATGGAACAAATATACGCACTTGGAATCTCCTGCATTGAAATCATTCAAGAATGGTAAAAATATACCTATTGATTTATCTGTGTTCTTTATTTTCTTTTTAGTGTTTATAAAACATTTTAAAAGTTTTCTTTATTAAACCGTTACAAACATTTATATTATATAGATAGATAAAGATCTAACATTTGTTTATGTCAAGTATATATTGCTAAAACTATTAAAGAAAATTGTTTAAAATGTAATTATTGTCTTTAATTTTAAAAAAAGTTATTTAATTACAGAGAAAGATATTAACTACAGTGTTCTTCTTTTACAAATTCATTTCGTTGAAAGCGTCGCAAAAGTAAATAATAATTTAGACAATGTTGTCAAATTTTTCTTTTTATTAGAAGTTCAAATATGAAAATATACTGAAAATTAAAAAAAAAATGTATTATATTTTTTTAATTTCAGGTTTGCAGATAGTGAATGGTATTTTGAGCTGGTGAATAACATATCAAATCCAAATCATATAACTGAGATATTCTTTCCAGTAATCTGCATTATAGACTCTGTATTTGGTGCTCAACTTTTACTATGTATGGCATTTGGTGGATGGCTAAATTGTATAATGAAATGGTATGAATGTTTATATTCTTAAAAGTATATGTGTGATATATATATATATATATATATATATATATATATATATATATATATATATATATATAATATTATTCAAAAGATATATAGCTGGACCGGATCCAACAAATGGTAACCAATCCTGAGTTAACTACTTTTCAATTACAATGGCATGAGAATACAATGATGGCTCCCTTTCTTGCCTGTTGAGTAATAGGAATTAGATGAGGGCCTCACCAAATAGAGGACAGCAGCTCTCTATTAGGACTCATAATTTGTGCCTGGCTTGGTATAGTAGGATAGTTTCCTTCATTTCAAGCCTGGGTCTATTACAACACCCATGGGCAACGTAGGGATTGGTGTAGTATGTCGGTTGTAATAAAAACTAAATGATTTAATATGCATTTAACATCTATTCAAAGAGATTTTAACCTTTAAATAAAATCTTATACTAACCTGTGGCATGCAGAAAATTAAAATTAATTTATTATGTATAAACCCTGCGAGGGCACTTACATATTGTCAGTTTTAACATTTTAAAATAATCCATTGAACTATCAACGGATCAGAACGCAACCGCTACTGAGAAGATTCGGCAAGAAACTCAACGGGTTTGTCTGTTAACATGCTGTTATAAGTCAATTATCCTTCTATTAAGCCCATTAGTGGAACATATATGAGCTGAGATGATGATATTTATACAAACAATGTCTCTTTTTCAACTAGTATGGATATTTGATAAAGATAAAAGATTCCTTATATACTTTCCAGGTGGTTTCAAGAAGACCGTCCATACTGGTGGCTTCGTGAGACATCATTCTATGATGAGATGGACAAACCTTACTTACGGCAGACTATTCAAACATGTGAGACGGGACCTGGTTCACCATCAGGTCACAGTACAGCTGCAGCTACCACTATACTGCTAGTTTTGATGTGGATCAAACATATTATGCATGATAGGTACAGTTTTTTGTTTAACTGCGATTCTGAACTCACCACTCTGGAAGTGCAGTCAGGTATAAAGGACATTATCTTAGACAGTCTGCAAGTCACATCTGGAGTAGCGCTACATGGACCTTGAAACAACTCCATAAAAATTCTGTGGGTTCAGGCGTTTCTGTTTCGGGTTGAGAGCCCTCAGCGCTCACCCACAGCCCGGTTACGCTGTAACAGCCTAGGGAGGCCAACAGCAATCGCAGTGGATGCGTTTTAGTGGGTAACCTAGCCCTAGGCTAGGAGTCTCACACTTCCCATCCGGGGAGTAAGTGCGTCATGCATTTCGGACCACTGCGTTAACAAAAAAAAAAGCGTTTCTGTCATACCTACTACTGCAATCAATCTTAACACTATGTAGTATAGTATTTTCCCGTCAAAGCGAGGTACTGTGGATGCTTTTTTAAATTTTCGCGTCAAAATCAGATAAAAAGGGTACCGTCGACAATAGATAACCTACGAAATTTATGAAAAGACGAAAAATTCATATAACTGGATGTGGATGGACATATACTAAAGTATCTAGCAGGTATATTGGACTACCTAAAGTATCTAATGTCTTACGCGGTCGCCCATCTCCAACTTCTAACGATTTAGTACCTACTCAACTTCAGTCAAAAAACTATATATAGTTAGGTACTTACCTACTTATTAATAAATAAGATAACTATATAGCTATAGTAGTATTAGTACCTAGGTAGCCCTAGGTATTCATAACTAAAAAGTATAAAATAAATAAAAATAAAAAAATATCAAAAAACCCGACTGCGTAAAAAGTAACCAAAACTATGTACATAATAAAAAAACTGAAAAGAAAAAAAACAAGCACTTAGATGTCCGGTGGTTTAGAATCCCATAATATATTATTGAATAAAAACTATTGCAGAAAATCTATACTAATCTATACTAATATTATAAAGCGCAAGAGTTTGTTTGTTTGTTTGTTTGTTTGTTTGTTTAAACGCGCTAATCTCAGGAACTACTGGTCCGATTTGAAAAATTCTTTTTTTGTTGGATAGTCCATTTATAGAGGAAGGCTTTAGGCTATACAACATTACGCTGCGACCAATAGGAGCAGAGCAACAATGATGAATGTGTAAAAATCGGGTTTTTGTTTCCTTTTGAGAGCTTCCGCTGCGTAAACGGTTAAAGTTGCGCAAAAATTATTTACTATATAATTGTTCCTCTTTCAAAGTTCTAAATAAAAGTCCGCGACAGCATATGTCTATCTTTTATGATTGCCTCACTATAACCTTTTCTATACTAATCAAATTTGTTTTAAAATAATGTGATATTTTCGAAGGTGTTTTTATAAACATAATATTAATCCTTATCCAAATAAATGAGTTATTCATCACAAGTATTTAATTTAAAACAAAATTGCTCTTTACATTATTTGATTTCAATGAATATCTTAGGAAATATCGCAGTTTAAAAATAACATCGCAGCAAAATAATGATCAAGTACTGGGCGCGCATTTACGATAAAAATACTGGGTCTTATAATCTTATATTAAAAAAAAACTAACTAATGTTATTTCAAAGTACTTCTGCACACACTACATTTTTAGTTTTGTTTTCTTCTCATGACCTTCCGTCGGCTTTACACATCCTAAATAATAATAATAAGTATAGGAAGTATTAGCGCCTGCCCTCATGTATGGCAGTGAAAGTTAGATTTGGCGGAGAAGACATGAAAATAGAATAAATGCTGTAGAGCTGACAGCTCTTCGTAACGTGTGTGATGTAAGTCTGAAAGATAAAATTAGGTATAATGTTATAAAAGAGCGCGGGTATGCTGAGGTGGGTTGGACCACGGAGCAAATACAAAGAGGAGACGGCCTAAGTAACTGTGCACTGTGATTCTCAAGTAGGCCCTGACGTCATCACGTTAACATCAATAGTAGGCGTGGCCTATTAGTCTTCTGTCGTCGCTGACGGTGTTCGTACGGTGCATAAAATTATATTTTTGGTGTATTTTTATGTTATTACGAAGAAAACCATGAAGTGTTGTATTTTATCATGTAAAAACTACTCCAATAAACGTACAGATGCTATGGAAAGAATCACATTCCATTTGTAAGTATATTTATTCATAATTTATCAAAATAATTTCTAGAAAGTTCTTTTGACGGTATCATGTTCAGAAATAATTTTACTCAACGTTAGATGGCACCACTTTGCGTAATAGGACCTAGAACAACAAAAGCACATACAGTTCAAACATTTAAGATTATTGTAATAACTAATAACCATGAGTATTAAAATTTATACCCAAAGCCTTTTACCTCAACAAAAATATGAGTTTTATATGTAGTTAATAATTATTTTGTAAGCAATACGCCAGCTGTCGTTAACTATGAAGAACTATAAAAGTGTCAAAAATCCAGGGTCGTAATTAGAATATAGTTATAACATTCGGATTTTTCATCAAAGAAAAATATTTTTTACACTACTTTAAATGAACCTATTATAATTAAACTGTAAATTTTGTATGTTTTAGAATACCATCCAATGACGATGTTAGAAGCAATGGATTTCAAAAATTAATAGAAAAACTGGACTCCTACGAAATATACAAAGATTTGTTCTTCTCATTTTAACAATGAAGATTTAAAGGACTGTATTGCAGCCAATAGAAACCACATCGAACAAGCTTTTTATATTTTAAATTGTTTTATATTTATGTATTAAACTAACACTGTAAAAGTCATAAATATTTTTTGCAATAGAAAAAGGTTTTTCTTTGTTACAGTATTTAGGACAAGACTAGGTATAGCTCAAGAAATATATGATGCAAAAAAGTATTTCATTTTTATTATTGGAACCAATGTCACCCTTTCTCCTTTATTTATTAATAATGTAATTGCACTCGATGCAATTTCTTGATAAGATTAACGAGGTTGAGCACATCACAAAAATACTCAAAATGGTGGTGGCGTCGAAGGTTTTCAAGTTACCTTTGGCATGGCTAAGTTTTAGATGGCCCGTGCGTCAATCAAACGGTTGCTACCAGGGAGGGCTGGTCTGCTCGCTTGAAATACTCTTTTACATGTCTTGTTCATTGACACCATTGTTGCATTATCAATTGTATAAAGCCTTATTTTAATAGAGTGGTTTGATTCTTTTTTTATATGGAAAAGACAAAAAGGAAGGAAATAATACCGTGTAACTAACATATTTACTAAAAGTCCAACTACTTTCATTCGATAATTTGTTAGAAACCCAAACAAATAATTGTATTATTTGGTCGTATGGAAAGGACACAAATATGAAGAAAAAAAGGTTTCTAAACTTCTGAGTTTATCAGAATGATAGTAAAGAAAAGATGGATTTTTCATAAAATATTAACATTATGAACAATGCTGACAAGCCTTATAAAGAAATTTTCGGTTAAAAACAGTAGTCATACAGCTATTCGCTATGCAAAATTATTTGATTATAAACATTTGTATTTGAATAGATCAAACAGCTAATAAGATTTGTTTGTATCTTTGAAATAAAAAAAAATTAGCACTCCTTGATATAGGTAAATTCTGAGTACGTCCCTGTTACACCATACACTTACTGACATCTAATGCAAGATAGCTCAACTGCATACAATATACGAAATTAGTAGTTGTGCTAATAGCCGGTAGATGGACATAAAGGAGGGAGTGAGACAAGTACTATTACTTGTCTCACTTTCTCCATTAGCAGCGTCCCCCCTCTACCCCTGTAAATGACACGCATTGTTTCATAGAAAATATTCATTACAACAGCTCCTCTTTGTATTTGCTCCGTGGGTTGGACACGAAGAGGAAGAAATAATGAGTGGGCAGAGGTTGACGAAGCAAACATATAAAGCAATCGTGAATGGGACGAATACAAGGGGAAGACCACGTCATACTTTTCTGGACCAAATTGGAGATTTGTTCACGAGAGGTCATCATCATCATCATTCTCCTACTCTTATCCCAATTACTTGGGGTCGATATAATAACTACTCTTCATTCATAGTACATATTATAAAAGTTATTGGCAATAGTTTTATGACCGGCCGCCTGCCAGACGTCAACCCTCATTGGGAATGTAATTGTTGACCAACGGCATCAGATGGGGTTGGCCCAAGTCGTTATAAGGCTCTTAGTCGTCTTTTACGACATCCACAAGCAAAGTGAGGATTGGTAGTATTCGTAGCCGCTACCACACAGCGATGTCATACACATTAAAAGTATGTGTAATCGTAAATAGGCGTAAGTGTATGTATGTATGTATAATATACATACATTGTGTATGGTATATCTATAGAAAGTATAGATAAGACCCAATACTTTTACTTAAGGTTTAATGTTCTACTCTTACTAATAAAAGGATCATGTACATAGGTACCTAAAACAGCTTTAACGTATGTATTATTTAAAAATACTTCCACCTTTTACGTAAACGAATTCGCGAGTTGAAGTTAACGTTAGCCCAAAGTAACCATTCCACGCGGACGAAGTCGCGGGCGGAAGCTAGTAAAATATATTTTAATAATAGAACATGACAACTGAACAGTCGGGATCCACTGAAAAATTAGATTTGCTGTCGAATAATGGAAAATTTTTATGATGTACGTAGTTTTGGTTACTTTTTACGCAGTCGGGTTATATATAACCCATCTCACCCTCAGCAACCGCAAGCACAGCGTTATGTATTGCTACACGTGCCTTCTGGCTGAGGTGGTGGCTACCGAGAAGTTGTCCCAACGCTCCGTTCACTCTATTTCCCGCGTGTACCTTCCATCTCGGCTAAAACCACATCCAAGACCTACAAATTCATCCACTTGTTCTAGTACATCATTACCTATTTTTACTCTTACATCTGTTCTGGCTTCATCTCTTTCAAAGACCATTATTTTGGTTTTGCTCACATTCACGCGTAGACCCCTTTTCTTACAATCTCTCTGCCTACCCTGCAAGGGATATGGCGTGATGATATGTATGTATGTATGTAATTGTCTGTAAGACGGCATCAGTTGCAGTTGACCCAGGTCTATGTGAAAGCTGTTAGTCAACTTTTACGTTATTTCCTCTTATTTATTGGCTTATCAATCAAGTTTGCTCTTTGGTGTCCGCTTTGCATTGGAGATTAGTATTTTTTCTTCCATCTCCTGTTTTTCTTATATAATTAAATTTTTTGCAAGTTTTAATTCTTATTTAATTTTAAAGACACTGCTTTAAATAATTGCTGTGTGGCAGCGACTATGAATATTGCCAACCCTTACATTCCTCGTGTATGTCTTAAAACTGAAGTGTCCAACTCAATTTTGCAGAGGGCCATATATTAAAATTTGAATTCGTAGGCGGGCCAGATAAAATTTAAAAAAAAATAACTGAAAAATATAACAATTTATTTATTAAATTATATAATATATGGTTGTTAAAAATCGATGCGTTCGCGGGCCTTATTGATACAGCCCAGGGGCCGGATGCGGCCCGCGGGCCGTTATTTGACGTGACTGTCTTAAAAGAGAACTAAGCTTTACATCGACCGGGACCAACTGCATCTGATACACTCTCGTCAACAATTACATTCTCTAGTTCTCATCTGTTAACATCAGACAGGCGATCTGTCATAAAAGTATTGTCAAAACTTATTGCAATATGTATGATGGAAGTATGTTTTCGATCGACCACAAGTAGGTATTTAGGATAAGAGGAGAACGATGACGATGATGAAACCCTTTAAAAGATAAATTTCTGTTTCCCAATAGATTTTAGCAGATAAATTATATTTAAAATTCACAAGTAGGTATGAAAGAGAGTATTGGTGTAAAGATGCGAAAGGAATTGCTCCGATGGTTTGGACATGTGGAAAGAATGCCGAACGAACGTCTGGTTAAGAGGATATACAATGCGAAAGTGAAAGGATGTAGGCACCGGAGGAGACCGAGACTCACCTACCTAGACCAGATCGGTCATGTACTGAAGGAAGGTGGAGTCAAGAGTCTCCGAAACCGGCGAGCGTGTATGAAGAGAATTATGAATGTTGAGGAAGCGAGTGAAGTATGCAAGGATAGAGTTCTCTGGTACTCTGTTTCTCTCAGCCTACCCTGTAAGAGATATGGCGAGATGATATGTATGTATGTGTAAAATCCACAACAATCAAATATTTGTAGATCACATTCGTTCTATGTAAGAATAGGACCTATACACAAGACGTTTAAACTTGGCGAGAACTAATACATTAGATATAATTAGATGGTAAATGATATAAATTCCGTGTGGTGACGAAGTAAGAATACAATTCATCACCTGGTTACCTTGCCCGTGCGTGTCGTAAATAACGCCAATCATCATCATCATTCTCCTACTCTTATCCCAATTACTTGGGGTTGATACAATATATACTCTTCTTTCATAGTACATATTGTAAAAGTTATTGGCAATAGTTTTATGACCGGCCGCCTGCCAGACGTCAACCCTTCTTGGGAATGCAATTGTTGACCAAACGGCATCAGATTGAGTTGGTCCAGGTCGTTATAAGGCTCTTAGTGGTTTTTTACGACATTCACGAGCATAGTAAGGGTTGGTAGTGAGCATAGTATTTGTAACCTCATGGTGATTTATATGCAAGTAACATATATATACAGGAGAAGGAAAACTTGAAATTCTATACGAGGATGTTTCACCAGCGTGGTTTAGTACATCAATTTCCTTCCCGAGAGCCTTTTAGAGAAGATTCAAGCGCAGTACACATGAGCCCAAATAATGATAGGATTTTTTTTATCTTTAGGAAATTCTACTTACCCTGGTGGACGTATCTGATGTATCCGCTGTCTGCGTTCGCTATGGGTTCCGTCATAATATCAAGGTTATACATAGCTACCCACTTCCCTCACCAATGTATTATCGGCGCTTTTATTGGTAAGTATAAAGTAATTGACTGCACAGATGGCGTAGTGAGTAAGATACCGACCTTCCATGTAGGGATGAATCGATACTACCGAGTACTCATATGGTATCGATACTCTCCAATCGATACTACTACTTGTAGTACATAACACTAACATTCGATACTGAGTACTTGTATCGATCCATGCCAGTGATGGGTTCGATTTGTACGGACGACTATACTTTGTATGAACCACAGTGTTGTTCCGAGTCTGAGTGTAATTTCTTTATGTTAGTTTACATACATACATATCATCACGCCATATCCCTTGCAGGGTAGGCAGAGAGAACAGAGTGCCAGAGAACTCTATCTTTACATACTTCACTCGCTTCCTCAACATTCATAATTCTATGTGTATATATGTTAGTTTATATGTTTGTAAAGTTTCACGCATTTCAAGTTTACATTGACAAGTAATATAAACAAAATTGAAACATCATCACTGTTTTTTTTTATATTACAGAATTTTTAATTTGAGTCGAAGTCAACGAAATACGCATTATTGAGGATAACTCAAAAATTCCTGGTAGGATCTTGATCTGATTTGAATGAGACCACTTGAGAACTTTTAAATTTTTCAGTTCAGCTTTCAATTGATAAAAGGTTCAGTTGACCTAGAAAAAATGAGACAATACACATAAAAATACAATCGAATTTAAGAAATCTTTGCTTAAAAGTCTGTTAAAAATATTGTTGGTTTGGTTGATTTTTTTTTATATTTATTCATGACTAAGGGATACAAAGTCCTTTAGTCGTATACATTGTTAAGTTTATAATCTGAGATGATGATGATGACATAAAATATTAGTAAAACTTTTCAATATAAAAAATTATATTTCCTATGGTGATGTTGTAAAAGATAGATGTAAAACGTAGGATAATTATCCTACTATGGAACGGCTGGTCAGACGGTTTGGTATATGGTCTTGTTTCGAGATTTCCTGTTTCTTACATAGATATTTATATGCATATTGTATTTTTTAGTTGTTTTTTACGACATCTAGAAGGTAGGCAGTGGTGAATTGTATGCTTACTCTATATAAATTTATATGCCATTGTAGAAGAGACTTGGGACCCAGTATAGGGACGCATATGAGCTGCAATGAATTATGAGATATATTTTATACGACAAAAAACTAATCTTTCGGGTTGAGAGCCCTCAGCGCTCACCCACAGTCCGGGTAAAGTTGTCACAGCCATCTGAGGCTAACAACTAAGTCAAGTAGAAAGGTTTCACTAATAACAAGACCACCAGCGCCAAAAAGAAACCCCAAAAAGACATGTAGTCACTTAACATCTATGACACATGAATCTTAAAGCTTTAGAGCAAGGACAAAAAGTCTGAGGCATAGCTTTAAAAAAAAAAACAACTAAGTCATACAAAAAAAAACTAAATTTAAAATAATATTTTTATATATATTATGTTCCTTCCAGGTGCCTTCTTAGCGCCAGCTCTTTGTATTTACGTATCAGATCCTTATATATGGCGGTACGGCAGCCATTCACATTCTGACTATACCAGGGCTCAGAGATGGCATGTGGTAGGGTCTGTTGCGACCGTAGTCATCAGTGTTCTTGCTTACTATAGCATGGTACTCACTGGACATGACCCACAGTGGACTGTGAAATTGGTGAGTTATTCAAACTAAATTTATTACGGTATTAAACCTGTGTAGTAATGGAATACAATACAAATATAAAAAATCCAAAAAAAGGAAAATAAAACCATTCACCACCGTTTTGGCCTGAAAACCATCGGTTTTATAATAGCGCTCACCACACGAATATGTATTTCTTTGTTTAAGAAAATGAAAAGAAAAGTTAATTATTTTATTAAACAAGTTAAAATTAAACTTTTTTAATAAAAGGATTGTTGCTTTTTATATTTTTTTCATTATTGCATTAGTTTTTTCATTTATTAAAAAAAATAGTTCTGTTTAATTTTATTTATTGACAAAAAAACACTTTAATTTTATTTCTTGAAAAAAAAAAATAACCTTCTGAAGTAAAAAAAAAATATATTTTTTTTTTACTTCAGAAGGTTATTTTGTCTTAAGTTTTTTCTGTGTTTTTAGGCGTTCCGTTGGTGTGAGTTTCCTCAGCACATTCACGTGAGCAGCACCCCGATATTCGCCTTGGTGCAGTCCACAGCGAACCTCCTGGGCCTGGCGCTCAGCGTCACTCCAGCTATTGCTGAGTTAGTATACAATTTTATACGCTAACAATACATTGGTAAATAGTGTAAATATGGAGTTTTATTTGTGGTGGTGGTTAATTTATTCGTGGATATCGTAAAAGACGACTAAGGGATACAAAATGCATATAACATCTATGCAGGTGAATAAAAACTGTAAATAAAACCCGTCCGACTAGCTTAGATCAATTTCCCTCCCATTATGTAGAAGGCTCGAGCCCAGCATTGGGATTAATATAAGCTGAGATGGTGAATGCTCTCATGGGAATGTAAGAAATGGTAATATACATTGTATTCTACTTAAACCTGCCAATTAAGAATGGGTATAGGTGCATTGTATTTTTACTCCATCTCAACGCAGTTCCTATATTACTCGTGGGTATCCACCCACAACAGTCCATCCGGACTGGAGATTAGTCCACCACCTGCAGAACGGCCACCTACCACCAATCATCACGTGTCATCAACCATTATTGGTTTTTGTCGTGGCGTTCTTCCACCGAGCTGGACGCTGAGGTCAAGAAATTCTACTTATATTTAGCATTTAACTTACTAGGTTATATATATACCCACATTAAAATGTATTTCCAATAAATGTGGGTTCAAACGCCACGCGTAGCAATCGTTTTCCGCTCGCAAAATAAGTACTATAAACTTTTTTTTTTTTACAGATACCGTCATTACACTAAACATCGTTCTACAGCCATATCCGCGATAACCATAGCAACAATTGTTTATGGATGTCAATATATCTTGGATAATGTATGCAAGAGTAATACTCTTAGGTTTTACAGTGCTCACTTTATTGTTGCCGCTTTGAAGCCCATGTTATTGCTTAGAGTTGCACCTGTTATGTCCATGTGGCCTTTTGGTAGGCCTAAACAGAAAACTGAATAAGTTTTAGGGTCACCGCTTTAGCCTCTTGCCCTATTTCCTTGGTTACCATATCGATTTTTAAATTGTTTTCTGTAGTTATCTCCAAATGACATGCCTTTAGTATTGAAGGATGAAAAAAGCATGAATTGACTCATGCTTTTTTCTTCCTTCTAGCGTATATGTCTCCACGTTCAAGCTTGTTGCTGTTTCACATAATTTTCATTCATCTAATTACTGAATTTTAGCATTTAATATGCTAGATTATTTATAAAAACTCGAATACGAGCGTAAAATGTCACAAGTAGGATTCGAACCCTCACCTATTGGAAATCCATCCCAATCGCGCTACCACTTACACCACCGTGAACTATTGTAGGACATTCAATTCTCGTATCGTATTATATTTACGTCTTTTAAGGAAGCGTGTGCCATCTATTCGACAAGGTTTACACATTGTACAGGCTTAATACTTCAAACTTTGCAGTTAGAATTGTATTTAACGATGACACCACCCTGTTATTCAAATTACTGAAATTTAGCATTTAATATGCTAGATAATTTATAAAAACTCGAATATAATACGATACGACAATTGAATGTCCTACAATAGTTCACGGTGGTGTAAGTGGTAGCACGATTGGGACGGATTTCCAATAGGTGTGGGTTCGAATCCCACTTATGACATTTTTCGCTCGTATTCGAGTTTTCATTCATCTAGTTAATATTATCAATTAAAAAAAAATCTCTCATCTCATCTTTATAGGCAGAGTCTCGTCTATGTCCCTGTTATGACTAAGATTCATAACAGTACTTACCACTTACTAAATGCTCGTTTGCCACAACAATGATGGACAGTAAAAATGTTTTTTATTATATGCATTAATTACAAACTCTTCAACACAATACATGCCGATGTTCGTAACACTGTTTCATGCGTATTTCATCCTTCAAACATCTCTTTAATATATCTATTCCAACATTCGTATCACTGTTTCATGGGTATTTCATCATTCAAAAATTTCTCAACATACATATCTCAACATTTGTGACTCATTTACATACTTTTTCAAACTTAAAACTAGTGTGGCAAAGAATGCATATAACTATTGCAACATGCCAAAGCATACAGTACCAGAGACTTTTTAACTGTCTTACAAATTGTCCATTCAAATAAACGAGTATGTAGGACACATTACGATTATATAATTGTATAGAGGGTATAATAATCTCAATAACTTCGTCTTAAAATAATCCCATTTTTGTTATGCTTTTTTTATCCACATACTAGCAGACCCGCGCAACTTTGTCTACGTCACATAAAAGATATTGAAAGAGAGAATTAGAGAGTAGTAAACATCTATAATGTACACGCAACATAGGCTCTTAAATATATTCCATTTAAGAGCAAGGTAGCAGGTAAATTTATTAATTTATACTATTTTTACAACATATTTCAGTGATACTCCGTTTCTATTGGTCGTAGCTTGATATTATATACCCTATAGCCTTCCTCGATAAATAACCTATCCAAAACTAAAAGGATTTTTAATTCGATATAGTAGTTCCTGAGATTAGCGTGTACAACCAAATAAACACTTCAGCTTTATAATGTTAGTATAGATAAAAATTATCTACAAATTCATTACTCTAAGTAATGAATTTTTTTAAACGACATAAGATTTAATAACGACATAATTTAAGTCAAGCATTTTAATTTATAGTTTATATACGACATAAGATTTATTTTCACATTAAGCTAGTTAAGTCAAGCATTTCATTATTAATTGCTCGAACCTTGTGGAATATCACAATACGCATTAAATTCTTTTTTGCAGCATACCAATCTTTAAAATATTTGATATATATTGAAAAATTAACGATATATATTGAAAAATTAACGTATCCATTAAAGGACCTCTTCTTAAATGATTTTAAATCTCAAATTTAAGAGAATCTGTACATTTTTAGACTTTATTTTTTGTCATTAGCCGCCACTATGAGCTCTAAAACGAAAGTTAAACGGTTGAATTTGATAAGCAATCTCTTGAACCGACAGAAAATCGTGCTAGGGATATAAAGTATAAGATTAAACAGAGAGAGCTATACTGAAAGATGACGTCACACTTCTCAATCTCCGTACTATATTACGTCAGCCATTAACAAATCATTGTTTTACGAGAAAGGGATAGAATATACGTCGTCATTTAATTACTTCGAAAGTTTTATATCTTTACTTATAATCATCATCATCTTAGCTGATATACGTCCCACTGCTGGGCTCGAGCTACCTCCACGATAGGAAACCTTCTACACTAAGCTGGTTTAATATAGGGTTTTATTTGGACTTTGCCTTTGATTGTAACCATGTTCTACGTATATCATATCTCTTAGCCGTCTTTTATGATCACCCACGGGTAAGATTGGGCGTGTATTGTATTCTTACTCCGTCACCAAACGGAACTAACGTGTTGCAAATAATTTTAATCTTGATGATAATACAGTTTGGTATTATCAAACTGATCTGATGAGTATAAGAAGTTGATGATCGAACTCTTCAAAGGCTGCTCGTTAAATAACTTCGAGTTTCAATCCATATGATGCGTATTGACAAATAGTTAAGCAAGACACGAGAAATGAGACTGGTGATGCATAGTGGAATTCTTCAATGGTTGTTTATATTTTTTGTGATTTTTTATTTTTTAAATATCTTTTTAATTATTAACGCACAATTCTTATTAAATTTACATGTAATATAAATAATATTAGTAATAATTTAATGTTATTAATAGCTAAGTAAAGCCAAGCAGTGTAGGACTGGCCGTATAAAGGTGGTATTAATATTTGCCAGCCGGAGCCCCCAGGCTTGTGAAGCTTAATGAAAGCCAGACAGACGGTAATTAGGGTAGGGGCCCGCACAGGCCTAGTTCTAGCTCGTTAGATAAAATTAAAAATAAATTTAAAAATGGTTCAATCTATAGCGATTCACACACTGATCGCTCCGTCGCCTGCCGCAATTAATACGGGACGTGCTCCCGCACCGTGACGCGTTTTCGGTGTGTTGGACCTGGCGTATTTTCTATACTATAGTCTATCTAATCTAAGAAGTGCACTTTGACAGCTTCTTCTTCTTTTTATGTATTGGCAATCAGCTACTTAAATGAGCCATTGTTGCCAGTGTCGAGTTATAATTATCTTCAAGTTTTTAGTGTCTTCAGATTAGTCATTGTCCGTCAGTAAGTCAAATTGTCGCCATCAACAATGCTATGGCCACACTGTTAATGGTATCTTGTGGGAATTTTGATGGAAAACGAAAACGTAAAGGACTTTTATATGATATTCACTACATCTCAGCAGTTCAGTCACATCACATTACATAAAATGCCATCAAAATTATCTAATATAACACGTTAAAACACTAAGATAACGAATATATTACAAGAGCACCACATGACGTTATAGATTACCGCCAAAAAAAAAAACCCACTTTGACAGCTGTCGTAGTAAGTTGTCTAGGTATGTGAACCAAATAATCGCTATCGAAAATATCCGATTTTACTGAGAAATCGATATTGATTCTTTTTAATTAATATAGGTTTATTTTTATTTTTCAAAAATGTGACTAATAAATTAAGTGCTAAATTAATACTAATCAAATTTAATTATTTCGGCGTAGAATCTATTCCTCATATTTAGTAGGATTAAGTTAAGTAAAAACTAAAACTGAATTTAAAAATAGCTATTTATTAAGAATCACTACTATTACTTGAATTATCATCGTCGCGAACATTAATAATTATTTCCTCATCAGTCAAATTGTCGAAATGTACATCTCTCTCATTATTCTAATATTTTTACCGATTATTTGGATATTCCTGAATTGGAAGTTGTCAAGCACTACTGTATAGAACGTGATAACGTGACGTTGTAAGATCGTCAATAACAATTACTATTTACCATGTTATTTTTATTTTAAATTAATTTTACGAGTTTCAACATTAGATTATTGTACAAGAAAGTCACCCGCAATGTTAATTATGTAAATAACTTAATAGTTCTTTAAAATTTTCAATTTATTTTTTGCAATCATGTGTATACGCTTGATCAAGATTATTGTGTATTAAAAAATGCAAAACGTTTAAATGCACTTCTTAAATTAGATGAACTATAATCGATGTACTTGCATACAATATTAAAATCTGCCACTCCGCGCCAGGCGACAGCGACGGAGCGTGGAGCAGTGTGTGAATCGCCTAAATAGGTCGTCCCTATTCCTTGAAAATTTCTGTGCGACTTTGGAATCAATACCCAGTCTCGACCCTAGATGGATTTTTAATTTTTCAATTTTTTATTTAAACTGTTTAAACAATTATAAATATTCTTACACTAATAAAAAGTTACTGCTAAGGCTATCATTTATTCCGGGAAAATATGTCATCCCCGTGGAGAGACGGAGGCCACGCGCAGCCGCATGCTATAGCATCTAGTGATAAAATCAAATTGCGTATTTTATTAAAATACGGGTATTTTTTTATTTATTTTGTTAATCTGTGATATTTAATATGACAATTGGATATAATCTGATTCGATTTATGCTAATAATTGTTTACTATTCTTTTTTCAATATATTATAAATTAATATTTATAAAAGCAAAAAATAATGATAATTTTCAAAAAAAAAAAAAGTTTGAGAGATAGCGAAAGAAATATTCTATTTCAATGAATTAATATTGATTCTTTTTTTAAACTGAAACTTATGAATGATTGTTTTAAAATTAGAAATCGTAAATTTTAGTGTGAAGTGAAAAGTTTGCGAGAGAAAATGCTAAACGAACTGCAATATTGTGAATTAGTTCCACACTTCACTACAATATGACGAATAAGCGTAACTAACTACAGTCGCTTTAGCTCTTTTCTCGCAAATTTGAGATGAGTGAAACACATCCTTCCTTTCCGGCTTTAGTAATTTTCTATAAATGTATAATAAACATAACCTTGTGTCTATACAAAAGTGATTGATGTAGGTACATATTATAATATTTCCCAGTAATACAAAACTTTCACATTTAATCGCGTGTCTTTACACCTTGTCTAGTTATTTTTTTATTATTGCAAATTTGACCTTAAAATAAATTCTACGAAAGCAATTAATTGTACATTTTTTTTTTTTTTTTGAAGTTTCCTATCCTATCCACTTGCCAAAGATTAGCTTAACTTCTAGAAAACAAAAACTCACGAAAAAATTTGTGCAGATAGATTGAAAATCGTAAATATAATTGTTTTACAATAAAAATAAAATTATTTTCTTTGTTACATGTTAGTTTTATTTTCCTATATATTATCCTTTCTTAAATTTCATATTAGTTATGCCACGCTAGTCAGAAGAGTGGGTACACAGCGAGCGTGGACTGTAAAATTTTGTACCTATATATAAAATTTTATGTTCATAATCAATTATTATTAAAGAAAAGTATGATAATTATTATATTGTGTCAATTTAAAAACTTTTTCTCAAACATGCTTGGAAATTGGAGCATTATTTTGACAACCTTCTTCGAGATATATCGAAATTGCTGTACTGACCAAATAGGTACATGCGAGCAGCGGCCGGCAAAATGTATGAAAATCCATATCTTTCGTGTTTTAGCGGCCAAATATATATATATATGTAAACTCATATCTATCGTGTATTTTAAAAATGGTCCCTACTTATACTATTTAGTTTTAATTGCATTATTTGAGAAAAGTACTATACAAGCCTTGGCCACAACTAGGAATTGATGGACTTACGTATGTGTGCCTCGGCTACGCCTCGGCCCACATTTACACGTTCGTCCATCAACACCTCTTTTGCTGGCCGCTGCAGTAATGTACTAAAGTTTCGACACGCGGCTTAACTGTGAATGATGGCAAAAAATCTCTGAAGACATCTAATACTCAATTATTAAGTTTCAAGATGCCTCACCTTACAAAGGTTGAGTAAATTAATATACAACTATTATTGTAGGTCAAATCTATACAGTAAGTGCATGCAGTCTTATGGTACTCTTTGATTTATTTATAAATATGTAAGAATATTATAAATAAAAATAAGTGCGATCGACCGACAGAACCGACCGCAAATAATTGGAATATGAGCAGAAAAATAATGTTAGACAATATCAAATGAGCCAAAATTAGGTTATCTCTAACTGGTTATGTTTAATATGAACATAGATTTCATGAACGCGGAATAACGTCATAATCTGACAGGCGAATTAGCAAATTAGGGATCACAGTAGGTAAAACTGAAAATAATTTGGATAATCCAAAAGTGCACGCCTCATAATTCTTATATTATTTATCATTTACTGTTAGTCAATGCCAGAAATAAAAATACAATTAAAGTAAAAAATCCTTTTTAAAAGCAAGCTGTTTATTATTTGCTAAAAAATGCAACACACTTGGGACTGTGATAAAAACGGGAAGATTTAATAATTATGGTGTAAAGTTTTAGTGTTAAAAATATATAATTAAGTATGTAGGTACGATGTGGAATTATTTTGTTGTTGAAGCAAAATATCGTTAAAGGTCACAATAAACTTATAAAGTGTTATATGTTTGATTAGAGTTAATTTATTTTTAACTTTTTAGTTTATTTTATTAGCAAATAATAAAAGCTTGTTTATAAAAAAAATATTTTTCTTTAATTTTATTTTTAACTTTTTAGTTTTTTTATTATTCGTGCTGTTCCCACAAATATAGGACAAAAACGGTTCATCACCCCAGAGGCCCATTGTGGAGGGATAAGGCCTTCAGTATAACAGGGTTCGCCCTGGTACTCCGAGGCGCAACGTTAGCGATATGAAATGTTTTTACATCCTCATGCCATTTAACCCTCGGAACGTGCTTACTTTGGCATTGGGTATTCCATCTAATCAATCAGACATAGTCCACATTCATAATAAGCGGAACGAACTTTTTTCCCCAATTTGTTGGAGTGGCATATTCACGCCAACCAAGATACTCATCAAGACGAATCAAACAAGCCCAAAATCGGTGGGGTTACATCTTTTAATTACTGAGTTCCTATGGCCAGCTTCCAGGTGCGTCATCAGAACCTAGTTACCATATAGTATCAAAGTACTCCTTAAGACGAATCAAGCGAGTTTAAACTCGATGGGGTTCCATTGTTTAATTACGGAGTTCCTTTGACCAGGTTCTAGGTCCATCGTCAGACCCTGGTTATCATATAGTCTCAAAGTACTCGTCAAGACGAATCAAACGAGCCCAAACTCGATGGGGTTGCGTCGCTTAATTACGGAGTCCCTACGGACAGCTTCCAGGTCCATGATCATACCCTGGTTTCCATATAGTATCAAAGTACTCGTCAAGACGAATCGAACGAGCCCAAACTCGATGGAGTTGTGTCGCTTAATTATGGAGTTCCTATGGACAGCTTTCAGGTCCATAATCACACCCTGGTTTCCATATAGTATCAAAGTACTCGCCAAGACGAAACAAACGAGCCCAAACTCGATGTGGTTGCGTTGCTTAATTACGGAGTTCCTATGGACAGCTTCCAGGCCCATGATCAGACCCTGGTTTTCATATAGTTTCAAAGTACTCGTCAAGACGAATCAAATAAGCCCAATTTCGATGGGGTTGCGTCGTTTAATTACGGAGTTCCTATGGCCAGCTTCTAGGTCCATCATCAAGTCAGCTCTATGTCACAATAATATTGCATTGTCATCTAATTTATACATGCATGCAAAATTTAAGCTCAATCGGAAACCGGGAAGGGGATCAAATTTAACTTGCAAGATTTGATTACATGTCTGTAACGGGACAGTTGAAACTAAATAAAAGCTTGTACATACTCGTAATGAAAGAAAAAAAAATACTTTTGAAATATCGTGCCATTCTCGACGTAGAGCTAAACATAGCTGTATAGGCTGAATGGGATTTATTTCCTTTGCCTGTCCGAATGGACAAACAAAAAAATGTAAACGAACCCAATTTTCATAAAGTATACATACACTAATTACTAAGCAGTTCAGTTTTTTATTAATTGCAATTAAACGACAAAGAATTACCAAGCCATTTTCGAAAGGCAACAACGCGTTGCGATTATGAAGCTTTTATTAAAAGAAAAACTTCAATGAAGTGAACTTGAAGTGGCAGCTTACGTAGAGCAAAAGAAGAAAGCGTGGCTGGACTATGTCTCTTCTTTGAATCTGAATGACAGTATAACTGAACAGAAGAAAGAAATATATCGGCAATGTAAGAATGACACCAAGGCTTTAGTGAAAGAGAAACGTGATACAGCAAGTATGAGTGCAGAAGATAGCCTGGCTAAAAACTTCGAGGGTAACACCAAACTCTTTTGGAGGGAGGTGAAGAAGTTTCGGTGTGGTTGGTCAGCCTTCAGAATGAATAAAATAAGGTCTAAAGGTGGAGACATTCTTACACAAACACAAGACGTGTTAAGCCAATGGATTGAATATTTTGGCGATATGTATGCGGATGCTACTGTTGACGCCGGTGCCGCATGTGGTTTAGTAGAACAACATTCGACAGCGGCGTCCTCCGATGGCATCAGTATGAATTAAGTTGAATGGGCGATAAGAAGTTTGAAAAATGGTAAGGCAGCGGGCATTGATATGGTGTCTGCCGAGATGATCAAGCTTGGTGGCTTCTGTGTCTGGGAGGCGTTCCTGTTGCTCCTCAATTTATGTTGGAGCTCGGGAATGGGTCCCGTGGACTGAAATAGCGCAGTTATCGTGCCTTTATTTAAAAACAAGGGTTCACGTTATGACTGCGCAAATTACAGAGCCATAAGCTTGACCAGTTTGGCAGCAAAAGTGTACGGTAAAATTATTGAAAGGAGAATGAGGATGGTGTCCGATGGTTTACTGTGTGAGATACAAGGAGGTTTCAGGAGTGGAAGGGGATGCATGGATCAAGTGTTCTCTCTGCGCAACATTGTGGAGAAGCATCTGGCTCTAGGTCAGAGGGTTTTCTGCAGTTTTGTGGATCTGGAGAAACCATTTGACACGGTTGTACGAAAGGAACTTTGGGACATTTTACCGGGGTATGGTATTAACGGTAAACTGCTGCAGGCTGTGCAGTCCAGTTACATGGGCTGTAGAGCCTGTGTGCGGCTGGATGATGGAATATCGCCTTGATTTGACGTCAATATCGGCGTTAAGCAGGGGTGCGTTCTGTCAGCCAGACTGTTTATCATATATCTGGATAAATGTCTCCAAAGGTTGAACGATATGAATGTGGGAGTCCAGATGGGCGACTCAGTGGTCACTGCTCTGCTTCATGCAGATGATGCAGTCTTGCTGGCACAGTCAGCGACTGACCTGCAGACCCTAGTCGACACAATGACAGAAGATTGTAAGAAAAGGGGTCTACGCGTGAATGTGAGCAAAACCAAAACAATGGTCTTTGAAAGAGATGAAGCCAGAACAGATGTAAGAGTGACAATAGGTAATGATGTACTAGAGCAAGTGGATGAATTTGTATATCTTGGATGTGGATTTAGCCGAGATGGAAGGTACACCACTGATATAGAGCGAAAAGTGAACGCGGGAAATAAAGTGAACGGAGCGTTGAGGCAACTTCTTGGTAGCCACCACCTCAGCCAGAAGGCACGTGTAGCAATACATAACGCAGTGCTTATCCCAACATTACTGTATGGAAGCGAGAGTTGGGTATGCAGAAAAGAGTATGAAAGTAAAATTAATGCGGTCGAAATGCGATCTCTGCGGAAAATCTGTGGAGTTAGGCTGACCGACCGCATTCGCAACGACGACGTAAGAGAGCGAGTAGGTATGAAAGAGAGTATTGGTGTAAAGATGCGAAAGGGAATGCTCCGATGGTTCGGACATGTGGAAAGAATGCCGAACGAACGTCTGGTTAAGAAGATATACAATGCGAAAGTGGAAGGATGTAGGTACCGGGGCAGCCCGAGACTAACCTACCTAGACTAGATCGGTCATGTACTGAAGGAAGGTGAAGTCAAGAGTCTCCGAAATCGGCGAGCGTGTATGAAGAGAATCTCTGCCTACCCTGCAAGGGATATGGCGTGATGATATATATGTATGTAAAAACTTCGATACATTCATTTTTACGGTCGTGAGAATGCTAGATGCTTTACGATAACATCCGGACGTCCTCAAATATTTTTTTAGTCAACTTTTCTTACTTTTAACCAAATAATTGCTTTTTAAATATATCAAATACGTTTAGACCAATGTTTTTTAATGACATATGTGTAATAATATTATATCCTATAAGTGCAATGTGAGAAAAATACAATCATTTTTAGGTTTGAAAAGTGCTTGATTTTCATATATCGAGAGTAGAGGCGTGCAATACTCTACTGGGTGCAGAAATCAAGAAATTGTTTATGATGATCTACTCAATTGGTGGTGAGGGTTAATACCGCAAGTTATAGTGCAGGCGCTGCCCTTCTTTGACCCCAAACAGTTTGGGCTGGGTGTGACCAAAGCCTGTAGAGTGGTAAATAAATCCTATAAGGAACTGTGGACTACAGTGAAAGCAATAGTCTAAATGCAGACTTCCCACGTCGAGTAAGTTGCCTTATCGAATAAATAGCCACTCTTAGGATTTCTCTACTTGATAAAATTCGGAATGCAGAAACTTTTAGAAGCACGGGTGTAACAGACATATTAGCTTGAAGAATTAGCATGTTGAAGTTGAACAATTGTTGGGCAAGAAAGGTTCTCAAGGATGACACAGTGAAGTACCTACGACTCCCAAGGTGGATTGATGTCATTTTAAAAGTCACAGCGAACCGTTGAATCCCAGTGGTACACGACCGTTCTAAGTGATATTCTCGTGAGGAGGCCTATGTCCAACAGTGGGAGGCTACGGGCTGAATGAATTAGGTCATGTACCTCGTAAGTCACCTCTGGATCTTGCCTATCAGGCGATTGTACTAGTCTGTCACAAAAAACATTAGCAAAACCATAGACAAGTGCTTTTTAATGTTAAAATTCACAGCAAAATAATTACACCAAGTTAACGTTTCTAATCATTTCCTTAGTAACGTATTGCATAATAGATTCACTGTTATTTAAATTGATTGATATAGATGTGTATTTACTGCTAATATTTTGATCTGCTAAATTAAAGGCAGCTGAGTTACTATCAGTCCGACATGAGCGACAATCGCTCGCCGAATCGTTCTTGTCATATCTTGTACAAAATGCTATAACTGTCAAACTTTGCCGCGAATTGATATTACCTGGGTTTACTTTTATTTTTTTATTATCGTTATTGCTTGATTCAGGCGGAGGCTCTTTCGAATTGATATTAATGTTAATTTCTGAGTCTCTTACCCATTTCAATGCGCTTGTCACTATATTAACTATAGTTGCAGATTTTTTCATGCCTTTCCTCCTGAATAGCCGATTTATTGATATTTTGCGTTTCGATTTCTTTGGTGAAATTTTATTTTTAAACTTCTTCACACTTGGAATATAAGTAATGCCTGATAGCTTCTCTTCAGGTTCCAGCTTTGTTGCAATGCTGTTTTCAAGTTTCTTTTCATGTCGCAACTTTTTCTTTGTGTTATTTTTCCTTTTCTTTTCGTAAGAATTCTTTTTTAAGTTATTATTTTGATCTTTCTTACCAGATATTAGGTGTGATATTGCCGTATCAAATTTCACGTTTCTGTTTCGAAACTCATGCTTTGCATTTATCTGATGTATAGGGACCGTTGGAATTTTCTGTTTGGTCAAATTGAAGTTTTTGTGACAATCAATTGGTATTATTCGATCTAAAGGTATACAACAGACTGCTCTAACACATATTCGGAATCTGCACATTATATTTTTGAATAGGTTATTAATTATGGTACTCTCATCGGCTGCGTTCAATTTAGTCCGCGATTGTGTTTGCGTTGCATCCATTCTATTAATTAATTTCATATTTATAACATTAGTTGGATTTAAATCTGTGGTTTGACATGTTTGCCATAATAATATATTGACATTTCTTGTGCATAAAGCATAACGTATTGACATTTCTTGTGCATAAAGCAATATATTTTCCTTTGCATATGATGTCCACAGATAAAGTAAATTCTACACAATATAAATACCATAGATTTTAATTTAGTTTGTCATAGTATTTTCATTTTATTATTAAGTTTGTTTTTGCTTTTTATCAATCTTAATATATATAAATTACGCGTCACGTTGTTTGTCCGCGATGGACTCCTAAAATACTTAACTGATTTTAATCAAATTTGCACAGCATGTGTAGTTTGATCCAACTTAAAAGATGGGATAGCTTCCATCTCAATTTATAGTCGCAATATTATGTTATTGCAAATTATTTGCCTATTTAATCACTTCTAATGTTTACGCGAGTATTACACATTTGAAATAAAACTACATTTATGGATTCTATCGCGTTTGTATTTGATTTATATATATTTGCCTATTATTTGACAGTCACAATTATCTGTTATCTCCAAACGATTCTAACAGATGGCGGTATCTGTTGACTGGATTGAGTAAGTATTTAATAGATGGTGTTATGTTAAATGTATAAAAGTTTCATATAAGCTACAATTTATTAGCATAACCAACACGTGTTACTGAGGCTAACTTAGCCACAGCAACGTGTGGCCAGGTCTGATAGTTGATTATAAAAATAACAAACATTGTATTCAGGGTCCTAAGGGGGCCTTTAACATCATTTTACATTCGTATTCGGGGTTTTTTAGTCTAAGCAGTAACATTTTTCCAGGGAACGACAAGCATTTAATAGATAGAACCAGGTAAGACTATTGAGCAGGTAAGAAGGATTATTAGGAAATTTATAAGCATTGACTTGCGTCGAGTTCCATGTTCATGCCAGCTATTACTGGCAACTTAACTTTCCCCCTTGGGGTAGAAAACAAATTGTCAAATGGCCTACGGAAATTGCTTTATTATTATTTAAATAAATATGTATATGTTTATATATCTATAATACTATGTTGTGTGGTGGCAGCTACGAATACTATCAACCCTTACATTGCTCGTGAATGTCGTAACAGACGACTAAGCATAACCTTCCCCGGTTCTTCAAATACTACGTACACTTGAGGCCTTCGGGTCATATTGACCCGATTTAAAAAATATGAAGTAATTGTTTTAAATTAAATAAAAAATCTATATATTTCTAAGACAAATTTATTAAATAAAAATAAGGAAACATTATACGACTATAGGTACATATATATATTACTCATTTTCTTGGCAACACGAAAAACACAAAATTTCAGCATGTTTCAGACATATATGTTTCTTAATGTTTTTACAAAAATTTGAAGTTTTTACATCTTTTAAAGATACACTACACCTTTTCACGAACGTATCCCGTTTCACTGTCACACAATATCCAAAATTTTATGCCATATTTACTTGGTTTGCTTGGCATATATTGTCGAAAAGAAGATCGACCTCTAAATGAAAGTAATTGTTCGTACATACATACATATCATCACGCCATATCCCTTGCAGGGTAGGCAGAGAGAACAGAGTGCCAGAGAACTCTATCTTTGCATACTTCAATCGCTTCCTCAACATTCATAATTCTCTTCATACAAATATATTACACAATACCCGGTGTAATTGTTCGTCAATTGCGATATTTAAATTCGGATTATAAAACAAAGGCAACAACTTCACCCATTCATCCCACATATCTCTCACAGCTTCTAATTTATCACTTCTTCTTGCTGCTTAGTCAGAACATTTATCAAAACGCAAAATCGCTACTTTCATCATTAGACTTGAAAACTCCAGCGAAAATAAGAATACCTAGATATGCATCTAACTCCGTTTCATCTAACGCTTCCCATTCATTTCCAAAACGTGAAGAATCTTCTATATTTATTTGTATCCAAATTATAGAAACTCTGACTTCCAAAGGGGTTCTTGACCACACAAATTCACTATTTTTTGATAGCATTTGGTTTTCATTAGCACTGGTCAATACCAGTGCTAATGAAAACCAATATATACAATATTACCAATGTAACGTATCTTGAAAGAGGCTCTTCATCGCTATTTATTTCGGCACTACTGCTTTTATTGTCTAAACTGGGTTGAATATTGTCGGTAGGATTTTCAACCAAACTATTCTCCGTTTCACTAATTATTTCATCTTCGGAATTTATATTGTAGTTTAGGATTTGCGAAAGCATAGCTACAGACAAATTGTAAGCCATTTCAAAAACCAGCGAAACACGTCTGGTCCAAATAATAAATGAATCAAATAAAAGTAACCGTCTCATGTAAGTAATGTAATCTAACCGCATACTAGATGTAAATAATCAAATTTTCTCAAACTACCTTCAACAATAACACGCTAAGTGATTGAGAAATGACTAGCATTTATAACTTTAAGTATATTCTTAGAATGCAACAAAACATTATTGTTTGTAGAACCCGGGCTTTTCTGACCCGAGGGTCTTTTTCATACTCGGGTATTATTGACCCGAGGAACCTAAGAAGGAAAAAACGTAATTTTCTTAAGATAAAAGACTTCACCATAATTTTACGATACTAATACATAGTGAATGCATAATTAATAATTGTCATGAAGCCGTAATAAATTATATTAATAATTACCACTTTTATTGCCAGTTAAATTTCAGTTTCGGGTCAATATGACCCGAAGAACCGAGGAAGGTTAACATAGATCAGGGCCAATTTCATCTGATTTTTAGGGTTCCGTCTCTCCGTCCGTCTGTCTGTCTGTCAAGACCCTTTCTTTCAGGAACGAGTGGAGGTGTCAAGCTGAAATTTATATGAAATACTCAAGTCTGCTGTCAAAAAATCTAATTTCTATGCCAATGTAATCAAAAGATACAGCCGTTTATGTCTCAAATTTCCACAAATTTTCAACACTCGCAAGGGAATCAAAACCTACAGGGTACTTCCCGTGAATTCAGAATCTTGAAATTTAGTCCGAAGCGACGTCTTATAGCATACATAAAGTAAAATTGTGAAAACCGTTCATTTTTAATTACATTATATGTTATAATAAAATTATTTTTAATAATTATAAACCTACTACCCTTTTCCTCATGAACGCGTAGAGGCACTAAATTGAAATTCATATCAAATACTCAAGTCTATAATACCTTTAAGCTGTAACAAAATCAAACTTCTATGTCAAAGCAATCAAAAGAAACAACAATTTAAGCCGCATATTTTCAAACTCACAACTACTCGCAAGGGAATCAAAACCTAAAGGGTACTTCCATTCTACCTAGAATCTTGAAATTTGGAATGGGGCAATGTTTTATAGCACACCATCATCATCATCATCATCATTCTCCTACTCTTATCCCAATTACTTGGGGTCGATACAATATGTACTCTTCTTTCATAGTACCTACATATTGTAAAAGTTATTGGCAATAGTTTTATGACCGGCCGCCTGCCAGACGTCAACCCTCCTTGGGAATGTATTTGTCGACCAAACGGCATCAGATGGAGTTGACTCAGATCGTTATAAGGCTCTTAGTCGTCTTTTCCGACATCCACGAGAAAAGTAAGGGTTGGTAGTATTCGTAGCCGCTACCACACAGTTTATTAGCACATGTAAAGAAAAATGCCGAAATACTTCAATTTTTAGTTACATCACATTTTTTTTTATTTATAATGGTACGGAAGCCTTCGTGCGTGAGTACAACTCGTACTTGGCCGTAATTTTAAATGCTTATGGTAGCAAACGAAGAGAGCTTTAGAAGGCTTTAGGAGTAAAAGGAGATCAAAGAAAAGATGGATGGACTGCGTGAAGCATGATATGGATAGAGAGGGAGTGAGTACAGAGATTACGTCTGATAGAGCTGTATGGAAAAAAAGGATATTGCGTCAATCCCAAGTAGTGGGGATAAGAGCAAGAGAATGATGATGACGATGGTAGCAAACGAGCAAGCACCATACCAGTTATTGCCGCCTATGGACCTTTACAACACCAGGGGTACAAAAAGGCCCCTGTCTACCAATGAAAACCCCAAACCCACATAGAAAGTTAGCTGCGGCACTCTCACTCACTGAACGAAGCACACCAGCACATTGCCACTCGGATGTCAATTTTCTGCAAGAGTGTCGTAGGTACTGCCCCGAACGCACCGGCCCGCGGCTGTACACAGAAAACTGCCAACAATGTGGATCTACTGATATCCTAAAACTTCTTTTTTTTATTGCTATATGGTGGCAATCGAGCATGCAGAGCACCTGATGGTATGTGTTACTGCCGCCCATGGACCTATCTAATACCAAGAGTATAGCTAGGCCACTGCCCACCAATACCAACCCTAAACACACCCAGTTGGGCTATTAACATTGTCTATTTATCTGCTAATAATAATCTACTTATCTGCTCGTTGAAGTATCGCTTTTATATTACGTCATAGGTAGATCCTTTCAAAATAAATTTAAGTGGCTGATAACATTAATATACTTAGGGGCCGTCCATTAATCACGTGAGGTTTGAAAGGGTTTGACAAAAATCACGAAATATCACAAGGGGGAGTGGGTGATGTAGTAAGATATCACGTGTATTTATTTTTTCGTCAAACGCTGCGATTTCTAAATTGAAAAGCGGCGTGTAGTGTGACTGACTTGACGTTGCCAAACAACGAACGAAGTTTAAAGTAGATGAACTATATAAGGACCTTTTGTGAAGCACAAAAAAGCAAAAAACCGAGAATATAATGAGCTGTGGGCTACTTTTTTGTAGGTACTAAAAAGTCACGTGATGTTGGCGGGGGAGGGGGGTCATACTCTTAAACCTAAAAAAAGATTACGTGATTAATGGATGTTCCCTTACAGGGCATTCAGTTACGCTTTCAATTTATTTATTAAGGTACTTAATTAAATACTATTCAATACTGATATCATTAAAAGATAAAATTATATCAAAAATACGATAGCTTTCATTATTAAAAAAAACATCTATCAATCGTTCATTGGTATAGAATTATTTTACACAGATAGAACTAGTGCTCTGTGAATTAAATTAAAAAAAAAGCTTAAAATGTTGATTTCAGAAAATTCCTTTTCACCATCTGATTTGATGATTTATGTAAGTAGAGAAAGTGTTTATATATAATCGTTATTATCGGCCTACTCTTATCCCAATTAGTTGAAGTAGACGTAATATGCACTCTTTTCCTTTATTAAAAATAGTTTTGACAATAGTGCCCGCGGCCTACAGGCACCATCGTGCTGCTGGACGATGCGGCCAAGCTATAGGAGAGGATCCTGGTTGCCCGCATCGGTCATCATCTAAACGAAGTATGCCCCGATTTATAGGACGCCCGGTTCGGTTGCCGGAACCGGCGTTGGACGATAGCGACCTTGCTGCGTCTGAAGATCGTGGTTCCATGACCGGCGGTCACCGGTGTAGGAATGCTGTCAATGACATTTAATAGTCTGTCATTTTAACTGCAACAGGAAGGCGATCCGTTGTCACGGGGTGCCCCTTTATCTGAGGCGGCTAATGACGAACTATCTAGAGGCTCGCAGTGTCCTCTAGGTAGACCGAGTAGAAGACGCAACGTGATGGTCACGTCCATGTTGTGCGGTGTTCCACAGAGGTCTTCTTTAAGGCTGACCCTATGAAGCATCGGCTACGACTGTCTTATATAACAACCACAATCAATGAACGCGTTGATAATATTCGTAGATAGCTATTTTGTTGTGTTACTTGTGGATTGGATAAAGATTTGATCAGCGTGTTTATCAAAATCTCATTAAGTCCACACATGTTTATCAAAAACTCTCTATAGAACTTGCTGGTTGTACTCGAAAGAGTAACTCATCGTGTCAGCCACCGTGGTTAACCTAATAGAGGCGGGTTTTGTTACCCTGAACGGATCCCTCAGGGTTTGTTCAGGCACATCATACCCTGAAAAAAAGAACTTAGTGGTGTTAGCCTATCTAAATTGGTAAGTGTCGATGTTGCAAACCGGAGGCGGCTCGACTCTGGCGGCAAAACCAACTACTTGTCGAAACCATAAAGGTTTCGCTGAAACATCATTCCTCTTTGGATAGTGTGACTGGAGACGCTTATTTTGTTTTGGGTGGTACTGTTGGAATGTAGAGAGAGGCAGTACCTACAAAGTTTTTCGTTCGGACTAGTGCAGATGATGTCGGGGCACGATTACTACGGAAAATAGAAACGGAATTAGTACACGATCCCGAAGAAAAAAAGAATTGTGTTATGTCATCACTGCGATTGTGACGAAGTCACGGCGCAAAGTACGATCAGGAGCGGAGCATTGCTTGGTGTAAACCTCGCTACCAGCTAATGTTAAAGCAGTAGCGTCAGTAACAGGGATGTGGTCGCTGACTTTTGCATGACTGTAATATCGCTGACGACGGCGAGCAAGCCAGTGAAAACAGTAGGAAACCTGGACCACTATCGCAGTGACACCTGCTATGTATGCGTGATATTCTGGAGTGCACTGGGTTGTTCTTGGCTATCCTTTAACCCACTGGCGATATACAAAACACAAATTGCCTCAGGGTCACAGAATAAATTATGGAGCGTCAAACCCCCATCACTTCGGTCGGTTATTTGAGGTATGGTAGGAATTTTACCTGAAAAAGAAAAAAGGATGGGGAAGTCCAAGAGAATGATGATGATGGTTAAAACTATTGATAGATTTATATTTAATTAATTTTCAGACTGAAATGTTACTAAAGGAGCCATTTCACGAAACTGAGAACTACGGTTGGTTAAAATCAAGACATATTAAACCTGAAGCCGTCAAATCTAAAACGGAATTGGAAAAATTAAGGCCTATTGTACAGAGGGTATGCTCATTTATAAGTAATTTTGTTTCTTTTTATTATTATTATTATTTTTATTAATAAGCGCTTATTACCGAAAAGTAAACAATATAAAAAATTTAGAACAAAAAAATTACCGTAATAACGAATACCTACGTAATAACGATTTAATGATCAGCGGGTCCTGTGATACATAGCCTCTTTCAGCTGAGTCCAATCTGTCGTTAGTCTTCCATAAGGAACCAAGTATGGATAACCTAGTAGTACCTCCAACTTTTCTTATATCATCCGACCAAAATTTTTTTTTTTGCTCGTATGCCTCTTTTTTCTTTTACCATCGCTTGGTTGTCATTCTGTTATAAGTGTTGTCCATTTTATTCTATTGTTTCATTTTAATTGATTTCAAAAAAGGAGATTCTCAATTTATCTGTATTTTTGTGTGTGTTAGCTTTTCTAGGGGAACCGATTTTGAAGATGCTTTTTTATTATTTGAAAGCTAGTACTTACAATGTGCTCCCATGCAAGTTTATTCAGACTTGATTAATAGTTTTTAAGTTACCCTCGAGAACGTGAATTTGGTTCATCTCGACTTCGGAACAATATTTTGAAGCCGTTTTACTTTTGCAAAATTATGTATTATTTAAATTTATAAAGACATTGAATATATTTTGCTTTTATATTATGCTCTAAATTGGCAGAAGTATACGTGTTGAGAATTTTATCGACTATATTGTTCGATAAAATTCTTAATAGAAAGTCCTCACAAATCTGAGCTTATGCTAGGTGAACCGTTCCATATCGTACTCCTCTGCTTATCCGCTAAAAAGTTAGAGCATAAGATTGTAAATCGTTAAATTCTAGGAGTCAACACCTTTAATAATAGCAAACTTTAAAGGTCTTGACTGAATACCATTATCTCACCTCATACTGCTTACTGCTGGGCTAGAATTTTCTATAAAGTGAGAAAGAAATTGATCTATACTATCACGTTGATTAGACACGTTGGTGTAAAGTTTTATTTCAAGTTATCTTTCTCTAGGCTCGAACCTACTACAAAAAGTCTTCTTTTTTGTTAATAATGTTCTCACATTGTGCTATTATACCACGTTGGCAATATATAATAATAAAGTTAAATTCCTATCCTTCTCTTACATTGATTTTTACTTGCGGATTCAGTCGTGCTTTATGATCCTTCACGGGAAATGCAGGCTGGTGATATAAACCATAGAGCTCTACTAGATTTAGGATAGCATTATCACTTATTATAGTGATAATTTTGGCTAAGCTTAGGCGGTTTTAGAAAAAAAAACTAAATATAATACAAATATTTTTTTTCAGATGTCATCAGAAAGTTGCGCCAAAATAGCTGTCAAACTTGACACATTGACAGATGGCGTGCACTCAACCGCTGCCATTTTGGGAACGTTCAAGAAGCTTGTATTAGAACAACACAGCATAGAGTTATTGGAATACAGTGTGAGGAATGTGAAAGAGAAAAAGTACAGACGTAATAGGGTACACCCTGAATTGATGCCAAAAGGACGGTTACCAATGGTGTCTTTTCTGTTATAAATAGTAGCATCTTTTTAACCGCTGTGTTTGGTTCTCTGGATATATGAAGACACATTAATAGATACAATATGTAGTCTGCAACCAAGTCGTGGAAATTAAAAAGCCATAGAGACGTAGAAATCTTAATTTTTGACTCGTAATTAGTTTAAAAATTTTATATTTGAATTCACGCTGAAAGCTTCGTTGATATATAATATGTAGAATGGATACCTAATAACACCAACTCTTATCGCTGACTGGCCTGTCAAATGTGGCGATTATGGCTTTAATACCTTTGTGTGAGGAATGAAAGATGAATTGACGGTTAAATATGAAATTAAATAATTATTTAATATAACTGTTATTTCAGCCTAAAGTTATCTCAGCAAAAATTGTTTTTCTCTTTATAAAATTTTTCAAATTTTATTGTTAAATAAAGTTTTTAAATATTTTTAATTATTTTACTTTATTTTCAACTTTTTTATCTAACATCACGTTGCTTTTTTATCTAACATTGTGTTTCGCTTGGTAAGCCCTAGTTATTGTGAAAGTTACTATAAAAATTACAAATGGCGGTTTTGTGATGCAGGCATTTTGGATTTACTAGTCTCTTCACTTTTTTGTCCCGCTTATCAATGTCTTTTATTTGATACCCATATCACAAAAGTTACTATGAAAATTATAAGTCGATTTTATGATGTCCTCCATATTGGATCAAAATGGCAGCAATCGGGCATTGTCATGTGAACTAAATATACCAATTTTAAGCCCGAGAACTTCAATTAAAGTGGATGTAATATTGATTATAAAATTCCAACGTGCACTACAAGTGAAGATATATAAAAGGCTTAAAAAAACTGCTTTAAAAATAATCCTTTCTTGACAAATTACACAGGAGAAGAGTAATTAGGTTCCAGGAGAGCGATACTGTCCTTCCTCTTTGTTATGTTTCAGCTGGATTTTACAACTCCCTCAGGAAAGTAAGTGCTGGTGGCATATTATTTTCTAAACCCATCATTCACACAATACATAGAGAATAAATGTTTATATATAAAATTAGTTCGCCCATTTTTCTCACTCTCTTAACAATTTATTTGCTTTTTTTTTAATTACTATGATTGCCCACTTATCGAAATCACTCACTTTGTATTCCCATGTTTCCCTATTTTTTTTATAAGGCGATGGAATTATTTGTTGGTATTCTTACTACAAGTATTCGTTCATCTCTTAGCTTTTAAATAGCATTTTTTTTTGTCAATCTGCTGATATAGTAGAATCGGCAACTTTTGCCCGAGTCATGTGAAAAATAACAAGTTGATAAACAGAAAGATTCAAGATAGTTTAACTAGATTTATAAACCTATTTTTAAATCAAGTGACTTTTAAACGAGGCCCTTTTACAGAAGCGAATCAACAGGAAACAAAGCTTTTTTGCATAAATGAACCAAAAATAAATTAATGTGTTTTTCATTAAACAATATGAATTGAGTGATTATGCATTAATTGCCATTATAGACTACAAGCCCATGGAAAATATTAACCTGTGAAATGAACCAAAGTGAATAACGCTTAGAAGGCTGTTACTATATCATAAAATAACTCTGAGCGTTATGCCGTCATTTCTGAGCGGTACAGGTGAGTACGTGAGTAAATGGAATTTCTCAGTTACAAGTAAGGAATTACGACTAATTATTAATGTACGGCTTTTTTATAGCTTATAGATGATTAAAAATAAATGTCGAAAAACCTAGTGCCGTACTAAAGTGGTGGTGCCGGAAGTTAGTGCAAATTTTTAATTCCCCGGTAATTGTAGAAGCAATATAGGTCATTCGACCCCTGCGCTGAAAATATGTACGGCGTTCATGGGTAAAGTATCTGTATATGTATACAAAAAGAATTACACAAATGCCGTATAGTAATAAATGACTTATTTACTGCACTTTTTATATCGGTTATCAATAAAAAAAATTAACTATCTGCTTTTATAGTCATATTTCATATATATATATATATATATATATATATATATATATATATATATATATATATATATATATATATATATGTGTGTGTTTGTGTAAAGATGCGAAAGGGAATGCTCCGATGGTTCGGACATGTGGAAAGGATGCCGAACGAACGTCTGGTTTAGAAGATATACAATGCGAAAGTGGAAGGATGTAGGTACCGGGGGAGACCGAGGCTAACCTACCTACTAGACAAGATCGGTCATGTACTGAAGGAAGGTGGAGTCAAGAGCGTGTATGAAGAGAATTATTAATGTTGAGGAAGCGAGTGAAGTATGCAAGGATAGAGTTCTCTGGCACTCTGTTCTCTCTGCCTACCCTGCAAGGGACATGGTGTCAAGTATGTATATATATATATATATATATATATATATATATATATATATATATATAACAAATACGAAGAAGATCCAAATTTGGAACAATCAATTGGGGACCGAAGAACCCATGCCCATGCCACTCAGATGGGGAGCCTACTGTATAATATAGATTAAGACACCGCCTGTGCATTAAAACTGATTGCCAACTGTCGCAATTATGATATAGCTAAGATCTATGTTTAACAGTGGATATTGATAACCTCATAGATGGATGATTGCCAATCTTTACCTTCCCATGTATCTAGTAAGAATGAGATTAGGTTAGGTTAGTGGTAGGACCACGCTGTTAACAGATCTCTTTCCACAGCCGCGGGCAGATCCGTCCGGGGTAGTACCACACTCTCACAAAAGATCGACGTCTGAGTAATGGGAATGTGCTATTGCGCTTCGTTCGGTGAGCGAGAGAGCTCCGGCTCTCTCGGACATCCGTGTCCAACTGGGTGGGTTTGGGGATTGTAATGGTAGGCAGCGGCCTAGCTATAACCTTGGTATAGCAAAGGTCCATGGGCAGTGGTGACACTTGCTATCGGGTATGCTACTTGCTCGTTTGCCACCATAAGCAATAAAATGAAATGAGGTACGGCAACAAAACGATAATAAAACAATTGTTCAAAACACGACCCATCCATGCATCAGTTTATCGAGACTACTTGGAAATAACTCTGCCCAAGGCGAGAAAATGTCATAATCGCCATGCTTGGTTGAGGAGTTAGCGATTGCATTTATTATAACACTAGCGGCCCGACCCGGCTTCGCACGGGTGAACATTTATTTATTAAACATTTTGGCATAAACGTACAGTAAATGCAGTGCATACCTAAATAATAATGTATTTAGCAATAGTGTATCGCTGGCTTCCCTTGGGTTGATGTTTGAAAACAAAATGAGTAAACAGAATAAATGACATCAACTGGTAATTTTTAAAAACATTTCACTGAGGTTTAGAGTATAGGTATACTAATAATAATTAGATACATTATATACCTACTATTACTGTATAAGTACTGATTATCACATATTTCATAGAATAAAAAATATACCATCCCGACTTATGTGCTAAGTTTTTTTTTACATTTATTTTTCCTTTTTGATTTATATTTTTTATTTACTTTAATGTAGTTTTTTTTATTTGTGTATCATTTCTTTATTCAAGTACATCTTTTATTTTAAAGACTTTTAAATTTTATTAGATTTTTATTTTAATTTTCCATTTTTACCTTAATGCACTATACACTATGTTAGCAGTGGTATTTGTAGATGGTAATAAAACATATTGATTTTCAGGAGACCCTACTCGAGAAAGTGCAACATATAGTTGGCCATGAGAAAAGCACTCTTTTCTTAGATCGATGCCAACCATAGAAAAAATTTGTCCCTGGGATTTATTTATTGTAAGGGCAAACGATATCTTTACAGGAAACTGTAATCTTTTAAAAGATATAGGACAATCCGTCGGTATCATCGGGATCCGCGGAAAGTGAGCAAGCTGTCCGGCCGCGGGGCCGGTGATGATAGTAGCTACAATCACATTGTCTCGCAATCCCATAACCAAAAGTCTTGTTCCATTACACATATTGGGAGGGCTTAAATTTCTCAGAGCGAGCCGCGCGACTACCTATTTCATAGATGTGCCCCTCTCCTGCACTCTGCCCCCGCCGCACCGGCGCGTCACGGCGGCGAATTAATTTTATTTCAATTTTATTAAACTCGTAATATCTTTCGAATGGAGTGTCCGATTTTAATAAAATACAAAGTTATTTACAGGTATTTATACAGCCTTGCTTGATAAATCATTTATTTAGGTAAGGATTAAGGCAAAGGTATAAATAACTTGGTCTGATTATGGTCGAAATTTCTATTAAATTTTAAAATGTTAAAAAGTAGTTAGAGTGACATAACTACAATAGTTAGACACATGCTATCGCGACATTTTTTGTAGATATTGATATGTTCTTTAATATTGTGGAACATTTTTGGTTCTATTATCAATAGTTTTTGCAGCACATGCGATGAAAGATATTTTATGGGCGTTTTTTTACACCTTGGGTAACACTATTGTAATTTTAGTGGGGATCCTTATATTTTTCTTACAATTAAAATAGCCTATAATAATCAGTGATAATGCTGAATTCAAATGGTGAAAGAATTATTTAAATCGGTCCAGTACTTTTTGAGCCAATTCATTACAAACATACATACAAACCTTTCCTCTTTATAATATTAGTATAGATTATCAACCGCCCATGTATTTGGTGATGTTTTAGCTAATATTAACGATTCCCACCAGAAAGTTGTATTCTTAAGCTTTAGTCATGAAGAGGATAAAAAGTCGAAAATATAGATAAATGAACAAATAGTATAATTTATTTAGTTTTAATTTCTTGGTTACGTAATGCATAAAATTTTCACCTGCACTTTTATCGTCACAAGGCCGTACATTGACTGACGTGAGATGTGTAATCTGTGCAATGGCGGCGTGTTAATGTGACAGTTATAGTTTCCCGCCTAAAGTGAAGTCATGAATTATTTATGGCGCGAAATTATGTCGTATGATTTGTAGACATTGTTTTTATTATACAGAGTAGTGGAGATTTGGTAAAATCGTGGAGTACTGATACTGAGGTAACGAATTCAAATCTCAGTCTGAAGTCTTAGTCTTGTCTTATATGCTTTTAATAAAAAAACTACTCAACCTATTCACGTGCTGTTACAGGTATGTTTGTTTCCAGTGGCTCGTTTAATTCGTGAAAAAGGCATTCCGTATTAACTATACGGCATGCCTTCATAATTTCAAAAATGAAATAGCTTTTACGTAATTTTGGAACATCCCTATATATTGTCTGTATAAGACAAATCGACAACACTTTCCCTGTTTGCATTTTTAGCGTCAATTTTTTTTTATTTCTTCGTATCTTATTTAAGTAGATAGGTACCTACCCACTTTTTAACAGAGAATATTTGTATAAAGAATCCCATCCCCTTTGCCATTTAATTGACGTATTGGTAGCGCGGCACCTTATCTGTTCGGATACGCACGCGTCCTTGCATTACCAAACTTGTTTGATTATAATACAATGCAACAAATTGTTTATTTAAATCAATGTTTTTCAAAGTGTGCGCGACCCATAAGCGCTTCGCCAAACCTTAGACTTGCAGTCATGTCAGCAACCAGCAAAAGAAAATGCTAATGATTCCTGGGTCGGACTGGGCAGGAAGGGACCGGGTGGCTCTTCAGCCCGAAGGCCTAGACTGAGCATAAAGTCGATCGACAGTTGTCGCCTATCAAAAATTTTCGAACCAAGTTTCAGGAATAAGGATGGTGTGCTCAGATTCAACCATTTTCAACATTTTTATTTATTTTTTCTCTAATTATATGAATAAACTATTTGATTTAGTTTACATTTAGCTAACAAGAGTGGAGGTCTAGTCTGTATAGGCGCCATATTTTATTTACTGCCTCACTGGCTTGCAGCAAATCAGATCCAGTAGGGCTTGTGAAGGCTGAAGGGCCCAGCTAGCAAACGCTATTGCGATGTGGCTAGTCCAACGTTGAAGGTTTTTAGGTTATACCCTATAATAATACACAGTTCTAATGAAAAGAATGGGTTTTTAATTTCCATTTTTTTATTGCTTATAGTGCAGAACGAGCAAGCAGCATTTTTTTTTTGTTTTTTTGATGCTGTGGAATCGCGTTTACGTGCTAACCCCCCCGAACTGTGCCCCGACAAGACCTGCACCAACCGGAAGGAGAGCACTCCGTGCCGCCGCTCCATCCACTCCATCAGTACGGGCCGGAGGGCCTTGACGGTAACAACACCGTGTCTAGGCCTCTCCAGCCGCGTAGCGCAACGGGCGATGACATCTCGGCGGGCGTCCTCGCGCCAGGTGGCTATCTCGTCAGGCGATGGGGAGCCACCCTCGTCGCGCACTGAGGTAACCCGCCGGTAGAGGTCGGAGAGCATCTCCGCCTCTAGGTCCCACGGGGGTGTACCGGCTAATAGGCATGCCGCCTCTGTCGACACCGTGTGGTACCTGCGAATGGCTCTGACCGCCATGGTTCTCTGTGGCCTCCACAGAACCGCCCTGATCTGGGCGTTCAGAGCCCTGGCGCACACGGGTGCGCCGTTCATGGCCATTGAGCGGATCACCACCGCATACAGCCGTCGGCCCTCGGAACTGGGTCCGCCCACATTCGGCATGAGCCGCGATAGGGCGGACGCCGCGCCGACCAGCCGGGGAGCAATCCTGCGGAAATGCTCCCGGAACCACCAACGCCCGTAGAGCACAAACCTGCACTAAGGAAACAATCCTTATATTGCAGGGTACTTTACAAACATATAATTAACGAATACAAATTACAACCAGAATCTGAATAGTAATTTATGGATCGAAAATAATTCAATCAATTCGATTTCGATTTGATTGAATTCACGACACTGACATGATAGGTCGTTATCTTAAGCAATACGTCATCTATGTAGTCATATATTGTAGGTGGTTTCTCCTGCTATTGTAGAGGAGGCACGAGCTCAGCGGTAAGACACATTTTCAGTTAAAATGTAGGTTGACATTTACCAAAATAACATTAAAAGATTGCTATTATTAAAACGTTTTTTTTTCTTCTTCTTATGTATTGGCAATCAGCTACTTATACGAGCTATTGGTGCCAGTGTCAAGTTATGAATATCTTCACGTTTTTAGCCTTTCAGTTTAGTTATTGCATAAGTCAAATTGTCACCATCAACAGTGCTATGGCCACACTGTTAATGGTATCTTGTGGGAATTTTAATGGAAAACGAAAACGTTGAAAAGCACTTTTATATGATATTCACTACATCCCAGTAGTTCTGCCGCTGTCATAAGTGTCATTTTAACAGCTATTTTGAATAATGATTTCTAATGTTTACGCGAGTATTAAACATTTGAAATAAAACTAATTTTACGGATTCTATCGCGTTTGTATTTGATTTTTAATTGGCCGATGTTTCGAACACTTTACAGTGATCATGGTCACGGGAGGACTAAGGTGTCTTACGTCCAAAAGTCATCGCTATTTTGAATGATAAAAAATTTTCAAATACGTGTACTGTGAAATTTGCAGTTTTTGATTAATGATTTTTTTTCTATTCAAACGATGTTATACGAGATGAAGATGATGTCCAATAGTGGACGTCGGTGGGTTGATGGATTGCTCCTCAATCCCCACTACAAAAGACATGATACCCTAATAATAGGTATTGTAAAAATAAATATCACAAATAATTTTATACAAAAATATTTTGTTTATTTACAATTTTTACACTTTTGTCTTTAGAAATAAAAGCAAATGCGAACAGACAAATTCTTACATTTAAGAATAATATCTAATTTGCATTTTAGAAAATGGCAGTGTATCCGAATGAATATTTTGTAACACCGATTGTTTTAACTGAAATTTAAAAAAAGAAATGTCCGCTTATATTTACATTCGGGGTATTCCCACAAAATAGTAATGGGTTGCCAGACATTAAGTTAAAAATCAGTAGTATTCCAAAAAAAATAAACTCTATAGTTGACAAAGAGTAAATTCTACCAATTTTTATCGACAATCAAAGATGTTATTCTACTAATTATTATAAATATGAGTGGACATTAATTTCAAAACATGCAATTAACTTTTATATATTGTTTTCTTTTATACGATGGAAATATGAGTGAAGTACATATATTTAGTAATCGTAAATTATTTTGACAGTTCTTATGTCAGACTTAAATATAAAAGCTACAAGATGTTTTCAAAAGTTGAAGCGATGGTTTCGTTAAACTGTCGGCGTCCATTGGCGATGATGAATTGGTGATTAATAGCAGTATGGGTAGTTGGGGCACATAGCTGGGGACACACCAGCGGGGTACCTTGCGGCTGCTGCGACTTCAACGGGTCTAAGGAATTAAAACAATAATTACATGTTGGCGTGAAAAGTCGGTAGGTAATATTTAAATCGATTGTAAAAAAAATGTATAAAGAAAATCACCGATTTCTCAAATACTTACGCCGCGGGAACATATCCTGCCCATCCCCATTGCGGGATGGGCTGTCCGTCAGGGGTGAAGCGTGCCAAAACATCGGGGGAACAGTTAGGATAATCTGGGCAGATGGCAGGGTGGACACCGGCTGGGTACTCCCTGGCGAGGGCTACCACGGCGAGTGCGAAGATCACCAACTGTAGATGAAAAGAAAAAATATTTTTCTTCAGTAATTGGATATAGGCTTCTCAACGAAAATATCGTTCAGAACAATTTTGTGTCACTTACTGGATGAAAATATGACTTTTGAAAGGACGAATTTTATAATCACTAGCGGGTAAAGAATATATTCGCTAAACTTAATAATATTGTAAAGCTGAATGTTTGTGAAGATCTTTGGCTGTTTGTTAATCAATCACGTGTAAACTGTTAAACAAATTTGGATGAAAATCAGCACATCATCATCTTCATCTCAGCCAATACATTTCCCACTATTGGGATCGAACTTGCTTCAAACGGGAGGGAAATTAACAATGATGGTCGGATGTGTTGGTATAGGGTTTCGTTTCGAGTTTTCTTTCACTTACGTAGATGATAACATCAAAAGTGATTAATTGTAAGAGACGACTAAGGGATATAAAACGTATATTTATACGGGTGAGGTAGCGGGTGGTGAATTGTATTCTTACTCCGTCACCACACTGAATATTGGATAAAAATTGGCACATAGATGAGACTATTTTCTTATATTAACACACAAAATAACTTTTATCCCGATAATGTATTCCCTCGGGATAATAGTTTAACTTTGGGAAAAACACTTTTTACGCAGGTTAGTACGTAATATTACTGTGTTATTACACGAAAAAAATACACGTATTAATCTAAATTAACTCGTGTGTGAAATTCTATTAAATGCCATTAGGTAAAAACGAAATGAAAAAGCATTTATTCATTTGACGCGTGTTATATATATTTATGTAGCAAAGAGTGCGTAAAATGTTAATTGTAATACATTGCTTATTGCAATAACGTACACGCTATGAAATAAAAGCAATCGATTTGGCAATACAACAGCAATAAATAGCAAATTGTCATGAATAACTGTTGCAATGATGATATAAGTATTGATCGACACGATCAAGAGCAGTATGTTCGATGCACAGTTTGGATAATTAGTGAAATTCACAAATGAATGTCTTTTTATATAGACATTTAAAGGGCACAAACTACACTCAGACTTACAAGTTGTGGATCGCACAAAGTATTATTCCGTGTGGGAATCGAAGCCGCGGCGTTTATTATTGGTTGACATCTTTTGGACTCATTTATGTCGTGCTTATTAAATTTAAAATGCTTAGTTTATTTAGGTGGTCTCAGTATACAAATTTCGGCATGAAAAAAAAATTTGTGTATTTTTTAAAAAGTTTCTAAGTTAATGACTTCTAATGTGAGGACTTTTGACGGGAATTTGAAAACGTCATGTGGTGCTCTTGTATTATATTCGATATCTTAGTGTTTTAACGTGTTATATTAGATAATTTTGATGGCATTTTATGTAATGTGATGTGGCGGGTCTACTGGGATGTAGTGAATATCATATAAAAGTGCTTTACAACGTTTTCGTTTTCCATCAAAATTCCCACAAGATACCATTAACAGTGTGGCCATTGCACTGTTAATGGCGACAATTTGACTTAGACAATTACGAACTTGAAAGACTAAAAACGTGAAAATATTTATAACTCGACACTGGCACCAATAGCTCGTATATGTAGCTGATTGCCAATATATAAGAAGAAGAAGACTTCTAATGTTTACGCAAGTGTTACACATTTGAAATAAAACTACTTTTACGGATTCTATCGCGTTTGTATTTGATTTTTAATTTCCCGATGTTTCGAACACTTTACAGTTTTATTTCAGTCTCTAAGTTATCAAAGAGTTAATACTTAACAAGTTATAAAAGAATTAGCCTTAGAGGATGAGAATTGACAAATGCTGAATTATTATTTATTTTTACTGAAGAGTATTTATGCTTAATTAGCAGACAATGGATAAAGATATTTTTCTTACTGTACAAACATTGCAATTACGTAATATTTTCGGAGTTGGATTTCATGAAATTCTATCTTAGCTGACTATACAACCACTATCATTATCATTCTGATCTTGTTCCAATTACTTAAGATTGACACAATACGTACTCGTCATCCATCTTACATACCTATTGCAAAAGTTATTGACAATAGTTTTAATGACTGGCCGCCTGCCTAAAGTCCTCGATGGAAACGTAATTTTTGAAAAACCAGACGACATCAGGTGGAATTAGCCCCAGGTCGATATAAAATTGTGTACAATATAAAAATAAATTAAAATTTCAGGTTTTTAATTTCAGAAATTTCGACTCAGCGCTGATGATTTAGTCAACCAGCTTCCTCTTATAATTATATAGATTTAATGACAGATATTAAGAGCATATTTATAATCGATTAGTTTCTATTATACATTAATAATTATGTATACTTGCTATAATTATAACATGACACTTCGCTACAGTTGGTCAGCCTTTTATAATGTCAAGCAAATTATAATTGAATTAATTATAATAATAATTATTAAACATAAGCATTACATGTACTTGAATGTTTAGTATCGCTTTTGAAATAATTACAGACGTCTTATAGATGTAATTACTCGAAATTATAAAGTGTAATTTCTTATAGGTGAGCTTTGAAATTTTAATCAGAAAACTTACTTTAAAAATTTTCAAGATGCACCAATTTAGATCTTTCTTTTATTTTATTTTAGTGCTGTTGTTTCCCGCATGGTCCTATGTAAAGATCAAATCTAATCGAATCTGATATTTCCATTTTTTAAATATTTGTCTATGTATTTTTAATTCTTTTTTAGGGTTCTGTACCTCAAAAGGAAAAAACGGAACCCTTATAGGATCACTTTGTTTTTATTTTAGAATATTATTCCTAAAGTCAGCTTTTTTTTGTTACGACTTTGTGTGATTATTTTCTCGACGTTTCGAATATTATTCAGCATATATTATTACGGGAGGTCTGCTTGGGAATGCTATTATTGTTTTTCTATGTCGCTGTTTTCTTAACATATATAGTAAACAACAAAATATTTATAATTAAATTTATAACAATTGTTTAACTAATCATAATAATTTCCGCGTGGGTACGGAATCCAATGAGCAACGCGTGGGTAATTACAAATCCTCTACACATGCTAATGTATTTTTATTTATAAATTCAACATAGGTGATAAGTAGAATCTGCCTATTACACTTGGCATCAGGCACGAGTCTATCTATCTATGGTAAGCAAAACTGTAAAGGACTAACATTTCGTCATATAAATTTTAACAACACTCGATATTTCGAGTGTTATCTTATTATTTTTAATAGAGCACAGACTTTTATTTAATTATGTAATGAGATAAAAACGAGTAAATTAGCAGAAAATCTCAAAAAATACTTTTGTTATTGTACTAAATAATTATCGCTAACTTGAAAAGAAATGTTTTTGTCTTTGATTTAGAAATAGGCCGAGAACTTTAACTTTTTCTTTTCAAAAATATAACACTTCGCATTAAGGAAATGTCTTCGCATTATGTAATTTGTATGTTTTACTTGTTGTTCTATACAATAGAAGGATTAAAACATACAAATTTACTGACTAAAATTGCACACAAACTCAGAGTAATGATTTGTGAATGATATAAATAATTATCTTACGTGGAAATCGAAATGACAACACTTAATATGACGGGTTATTATAAGTATAAACCACTCTACCATCTGTGCAATATGGAAATTATCTAAAATGTGAAAGTTTTAAATATGGCATGCACAAATGTAAAATTTCAAAGTCACGTAGGGAGGTAAAGTCAGATGATTGGTATATTCTGAATACCTTACCTTACCTACAGGGAAACCAAGCACAATTAGCATTTATTTATTAATATTTATTAATATAATATTAATATTATAAAAAAGGTATTCTTTTTTTAACATTTTATTTGTTGGATGCAAGGAACTGCGAAAATGCTGTATGGTATCGGCTACGAATACTACTACTTTTAATAAAAATAATTAATTATATTAGCAAAATCAAATAATTATTATATTGGCAATAAAAAGCCTGAATTAACTGAAATATAACTTTAATCACTAATATTTTATTGTCAAGAAAGAAACGAAAAAACCTAAACTATTTTCTTTTCACATAACTTCTATCCACTACGACTTTAATTTAGATGTAAAATTGTCTACTATTTGATGGATATTGTTTCGAGTTTTCCTTATTTCCCTATCTCATAATCGATTCTTACGATATTCACATAAAATGAAGAAATAGAGAATGGAAATCTTATTTTGTATAAGAAAATTTGGCGTAACATGCAAATAAGTAGCGCAGTGGCCAAAGTATCAATTTCGAATACCAGGTGGTAAAGTTTCGATCCCGAAGGATCATTCAGCATGCTATTTACTATTGTTCTGAGTCTGACTGCAATTTTCGTTCATTGTTATTTGTAACTACTATACAAGGATAGGACTATATACTATACAAGGATAGGACCTTAGAAGATTTTAGATGGTTTTCTTTATTAAAAAAAAAATTGGTGTCCCAATAGACACGGTTTGTAGAAAATAATTTAAAAATGTAATAGAATTCCTTGAAATTGATCGCAACGCCACCCATTGAGATCTAATGCAATATTTTAATGGTTTAAAATTATCTTTGCATTATTACCTTATATTCTGGATTTGGGGAACATCAGATAATTTCAAAGTAATAGGACATAGAAATTATTTTTGAATTTTTATATATTTATATATAGAGAATATTAAGAGCCTCAAAAACCGGCGAGCGTGTATGAAGAGAATTATGAATGTTGAGGAAGCGAGTGAAGTATGCAAGGATAGAGTTCTCTGGCACTCTGTTCTCTTTGCCTACTCTACAAGGGATATGGCGTGATGATATGTATGTATATATAGAGAAATATTTATAAATAACTTACCAATTTAGCGAACATTTTGGTTTGTTTGTATGTTTATCCTCTCAACGTAAAGCGAGACTGATAGCAAATGTGGAACGAACGCCGGCTTATATACGCTGAGCACGCGACGATTTTAGCCTACGACATTGATATTACTGCCGAACATTGAGCCAATATTGGTCCATAATATATGTATGAATATTGTTCTAGTGATAATATTTGGACAAATAATTGTGAATATTTTATGTCATGTTGGTGAAAATGTACCAATATTGGACAATTTTAACTAGTACTTGCCATTTTATAATACATGTATGTGCAATTATTTTGCGTATATAATAGTTTCCGTCTAAAGAAAAGAATATTGTCATCACCTATTTCCTTTCCTATGAGTGATGATAATAGAAAACTAAGGAATACAAACAGATAATATGAAGCAGGAGAAATAAAGAAGGGAGATTTTGGTTCAACTTTAATTTTTTTATGTTCAGAACTATTTTGTGGGTGAACTGATTTCTGTGATCTTTTTTTATTTGTAAGCTAGTAGGTACTTTTGATGTGGTCTTATTTAAATTTCATCAAGATCGGTTTTGAGTTATCCTCAATTATGCATTGGTTACTTCTAGAAAATTGTTTCGAATACGGGTTTCTTTTTGGATTTTCAAAATAGTTCTTGTTGTTGGTACGGTTTCAAGTAGATCCTATTTTCTTTCTTTGTGCAATTCACGAAGTATTGTTGTGAGAATGGTATTATTTGAATCCAATGTTCCGGAATTTATATGAGACTCAACCCCAACAGTAGGATATATATTAGCTGAAATGAAATGAGTGAAGGACCTGTACCGACTGGTATTATGGGGATGCATGACATCCCTTCTGTCGCCCCGGATAGACTGAGCTAAAAAAACTATAACTTGTCCAATGGCGTAGTTGAAATGTCATAGTAGTTAAGGTAACCGACCTACAATGTCATATCATGGGTTTAACAATTTGTAGATACGCGGGTTCGATGCCCACACAAAACAATACTTTGTGCGATCGATAAATTGTTGTTCTTAATTTAATTGTAATTTGTGTCCGTTAATTATTTATATGTACGCGTGGTGACGGAATAAGAATACTATTTCACCACTCCCTGTCTTATTCACGAGTGTCGTAAAAGACGACGAAAAGATATAATATGTATATAACATATATGCAAGTGAATATAAACTCGAAATAAAACTCTGTACCAATACGTCTGACTAGTAGCATCGTATAGTACTTTTTTTCTATTGTGAAGAAGGCTCGATCCCATTAGTGGAATGAGAATAAGCTGATATTATGATGACGATGATGATCTGTTGTATATATTGACTGCACAGGTAGCGTAGTGGTTAAAATACCGACCTTTCGTGCCAGTGCCATTGTTTAGATTCCTACGCAGGACAATACTTCATGTTGTTCTGAGTCTGGGTGTAATTTGTTTGCGTTAAATGTTTTGTGATCTTGAAAGAAAGCAAGACTGCATGGAAGTCCATATTCTACACGACATCGAACCTGTAACACCATCGTCTGCTAATTCATTTGCAAAGCGTAACGATCAATAAAAGTCTTATTTTTTTTTTTTTCACCCTTTAAGGTGGTTGTCAACTTGGCCACCGAAGTCAAAAATCGAGTACCGGTGGTCCGCTCGCACGGCGAAGAGAGAGGTGTTTTACGGTGGGTCTATGGGGTCACGCGCCGCCTTTCCGTCACCCCGGACCGATTCGGCGGGGCGAGACGCATCCATAGTCCACCAAAAAAAAAAGGGTGGTTGTCAACTAGCGGCCTGTCTATACCTTATTTTGGCCATAAGTGGCCCTTGCCTCCGAAAGTGTTGCCGAACACTTTCGGAGATGAAAGCGAACCAGTAGTCGATCTAATTCATTTTTTTATAACCCTGCGAAGGCACTTATACCTATATTGTAAATTTTAACATTTAAAAATAATTTGAAATATATATATAGTTTTATTTCAAATGTGTGATATTCGCGTACATATTTTAAACTAATTCAATAAACTACTGATTCGAAATGTGACCGCCGCTGAAATCCGGCAAGAAATTCAGCGGATTTGTCTATTATTATTATTTTTTTATGGCGATGGGGAAAAGAATACAGTAGGTTATAGTGCCATATGCCATTCTTCCGTCGTCCCTGACGAATTGGGCAGGGCAGATTCCGACCATAGACTGCCACAAAAAAAAAGAAGATAAAAGCGAAGCCAATTTACAAAAACTAACAAACTATGAAATAGGCTAATAAATTTAAACTGTTATGAAGGTAAATAATTTACGGATTAATCAGTACGTAACGTGGTGTGTGAACGATTTATTTAAAACAATCACTTATTTATATTGGAGCGGCGATTTTGTAATTGCAGAATATTTCATACACGTTATGTTTCTAATATCGAAAACATAAAAGAAAGTGTATTGTCCAGGCTGGCCACGGATGTCAAGGAAGCGGTTCCAGTGGCCGGCTTAATGGCGATAGGGAGGGAATTCGGTGGGTTATAGGCCACGCGCTGCCCTTCCGTCGCCCTCGTACAAAAGGGCCGGCGTGTGTCCAAACCATAGCCTACCAATTGTGAGTCTCTAGGTTTGGATTGCAGAGAATAGCATTGTGGTTAGCATACTGACCTATTGTGCTAAATGGATTCGATTCCCATGCAGTAAAATATTTTATGCAATACGTCTGACCAACGTGGTATAGTAGGTCAATTACCCTCCTATTAAGCAGGAGGTTCGAGCCCAACAGTGAGACGTATATGAGCTGAGATGATGATGATACTTAAATAAGTATCAACGCAAACAGGGTTGCCCGATCCAAAAAGAGCTGTGCGTCTGTCTATGGCATCATAGCTCCTAAACGAATGGACGGATTATAATGAGATTTCTTTTTTGTTTGAAAGTTGACGCGTTAGAGATGGTTTTTAACTTATGCATATCTGTTTATGCGTTTGTAAGTCATCAGCTCTTTTTGTTAGCTGCCGTAAAAACCTTGTATAAATAATAGGTATTTAAAATAGCCATAGCTGAGCCAATAGCCTTTTTTGTTTCTCGTTAATGTCATTTTATACCAGAAGTTGTTTTCTTTAGTTATGTTTATTTTCATTAGTTTTTAACGCGAACAAAATAAATGTTTTCTTTCTTTAGGTACTATTTATTAAACATGTTATAAGATGATACTATTGAGTTACTCTGATGATAGAAGGTAAGAAGACGAAATCTTGGATTCTTCATCATCATTTCAGCTTATATATGTCCCACTGTTGGGCTCGAGCCTCCTCCATAATGGGAGGACAATCGACCTACTATACCACGCTGGTCAGGCGTGTTGGTATATAGGGTTTTGTTTTGAGTTTTCCATCTCTCGCATAGATGTTATATGCGGTTTATATCCCTTAGTCGTCTCTTCGATCACCCACGGGTAAGATCCAGTATCGTACCCTATAGTGAATTGTATTCTTACTCCACTACACGGAAATCTTGGATTATCTATTAGTAAATCCAATCAAGCTTGTACTTTTCCTTTTCTCTTTCTTTTTTTTTATATAAACACCACCCTGCACTAAGGAAATAATCTTTGTATTATGGGAGACTTTACAAACATAATTACCGCAGACAAATTACACCCAGACTCAGAACAATAGTTTATGGAGAGCACAAAGCATTTATAGTGCATGGGTATCGAACACGGCACTGGCACAGAAGGTCGGTATTTTAACCACTACGCCATCTACGCAGTCATTGCATACGTCTTAACTAGTTCTGCATAGCCTCAATGAAAAATGTTAAAGCTTCCGTTGTATTTACTGCGAGTTATGTATAGATAGCTATGACCCTAAAATGTTCATCAAAATCTGTCCAGCCACTTAGGAGGTATTCTATCACGTATACACGAACAAAAGAATTGTGTAAAGATAACTTTAAGTGTATATAAAGATTAATTGCTTTTTTAAAATATTTAATACCTTTAAACGAATGGTTTTCTTGAAATATGTATGATAATATTATCCTATAAGTGCAATGTGAGAAAAATACAATCATATTTAGATTTGAAAAGTGCTTGATATTCATATATCGAGAGTAGAGCAAAACCTCAACGCTTCGCTTATGAGGCGTGCTAAATATATATAATCAAACAAGACCACTCCTTCAGTGGTGGCTACGAGTATTACCAACCCTTATAGTGCTCGCGGATGTCGTAAAAAACGGCTAAGAGCTTTACATCGACCTGGGTAACTACATCTGATACCCTCTGGTCAATAATTACATTCCCAAGGATGTTTGACGTCAAGCAGGCCGTCGGTCATAGAATTCTATTGCTAAATATATTGCAATATGTATGATGTAAGAAGAGTACATTTTGCATCGATCACAAGTAATAAAGATAAGAAGAGAATAGTATAGTAGTAGTAGTATAATAATAGTAAGAAAGTAAGAGAATGATGAAGAACAAAAGAAAATAATTTGGTAAATCCAAAAGCACACGCCTCATAATTTTTATATTATTTGTCATTTACTCCAGTCAATGCCATAAATGATAACTCTAATTTGGTAAATCCAAAAGCACACGCCTCATAATTTTTATATTATTGGTCATTTACTCCAGTCAATGCCATAAATGATAACTCATTATCATTTATGGCATTGACTGGAGTAAATGACAAATAATATAAAAATTATGAGGCGTGTGCTTTTGGATTTACCAAATTATTTTCTTTTGTTCTTTATCATTCTCTTACTTTCTTACTATTATTATACTACTACTACTATACTATTCTCTTCTTATCTTGAGAGAAGAAAAAATACTTTTGAAATTTCGCGCCATTCTCGATGTAGTGCTAAACATAGCTATTTGTTTACAATAGACTCTATGGGATTTGTTTCCTTTGCCTTTCCGAATGGACGAACAAAAAAATATAAATAAACCCAATTTGCATAAGGTGTACATACACTAATGACTATGGAGTTTAGTTTTTTATTAATTGCAATTAAATGACAACGAGTTACCAAGCCATTTTCGAAAGGAAACAGCACGTTGCGATTATGAAGCTTTTAAAAAAATAATTATGTTGATACATTAATTTTTACGATCGTAATCATGCCAGATCCAGAATAAATGTCCGAACGTCCTCGAATATTTTTTTTAATCAATTATTTTCTTACTTTAAACAAAATAATTGCTTTTTAAAAAAATATCAAATACGTTTAAACGGGTAGAGCAAGACCTCAACACTTCGCTTATTATTCAAGACGTGCAATAGCCTCCGATATAAAATAATCTAATTTTAATGTGAGAAGAAAAAAAAGCTATTGGAGCATTCAGTATTATTGTCTCCGTTCATATACGTCCCAATGTTGAGCTGCCTACATAATAGGCTCTCCTATTATATAGAGATATATAGATCAATTTCTCTAGATTTGATCTATATATCTGTAACACATTAATCAGACAGGTTGGTATGGGATTTTGTTATGAGTTATATTTTTCTCGTAAAGTTTGCTTGCGTCTTTTGGTCGTCTTGTACGGGTAAGGAAAGGGGTAGTGAACTGTATTCTTAATCTGTAACCCCATAGAAAATTGAATGACTATGTATAACTAATTGAAGCATGTATCTTTTTTTTTTTTTTCTTTTAATTTATTTAATCCATAAAGAAAATACATATTAATTATTATTGTACCTTTAAACTTTTTTAAGTGTGTATAGGTACTCACATTCAAACAGCGAGGCCAATAAACGAGTCTTATGATAGGTACTTACATTACAATATACAAATACATATAACTTATTTGACAATCGAGAAAAAGTAAGAAACGCGTCTATCTTAATACACACATTTTTTTTGTACACATATTATCTATCTCGTTATCAAAGAAGACTATAAAAAGAAGAACAACTTTTATAAGTGGGAAAAAAAGATCATAGCCGCCACGCTTAGCTGCAGTAAAAGTTTATATTATAAATATCTCAGAAGGTTCCTTTACCGGTGTCCATTCTCTTGTTAATCACTAAGCTGCTTTTTATAACACCCAAGGGCAAGAATTTCTCGTATTGTCATGGGGTAAGAACACAATTGCCGTCTCCCTTCACTTGCCCCTTGAAGTTTTAAGAATCGGCTAAGGGTACACAAGGAGAATGGGCAGTAGCTGTATTCTGGGAAATATAAAAAGACTAAGACTGCCAAGCTTGGCGTTTACGGAACTTTTCCTTCTTTTATCGGGAAGAACTAAATCTAGGTATGGACTGAGTATGGTTAAAAGATGAAAAATAAAAGGAAAAATTGGTACTTTCCCTTGCGAACGCATTCAATTCCTATACAAGATAAGTTTATGATTTGTAAAACAGCGTATACGAAACTAGCAAATAATTCCGCGGATACGTTAAGCCTATTAATAATTTCCGTATTATAAATATTTATGAAAACTAAGTAATATCTATCTATATAAAGATAAAATAGAAGCTGTTGGCTGTGGTAGCAGCTACGAATACTACCAACACTTACTATACTCGCTGATGTCGTAAAAGACAACTAAGAGCTTTATAACGACCTGAGCCAACTCTATCTGATGCCGTTTGGTTAACAATTACATTCACAAGGAGAGTTGACGTCTGGCAGGCGGTCGGTTATAAAACTATTGCTAATAACTTTTACAGTATGTACTATGAAAGAAGAGTACATATTGTATCGACCCTAAGTAATTGGGATAAGAGTAGGAGAATGATGATATACATAGATAAAGTAGAAAAATGTTTCTGTTCGTTATAATAAATTCTACCACACAGCATATATTGTATTGAGTTTATTCAAGGAACTCTATGAGACAAAACAGGCCATGTAACTTAGTTAAGTTCTATGTATTGAAAATTCTACTCTATTTATAGTGGTAGGACCACGCTGTTGACAGTTTTCTGTCTTCAGCCACGGGCCGGTCCGTCCGGGGCAGTATCACACTCTCGCAGAAGATCGACGTCTGAGTAATGTGCTGTTGCGCTTCGTTCGGTAAGCGAGAGAGCCAGACGCAAAACTGGGTGGGTTTGGGGTTTATATTGGTAGGCAGCAGCCTAGCTATATTTCTGGTAGAGCAAAAGTCCATGGGCGGCAGTAACATTTACCATCAAGTGTACTGCTTGTTCGTTTGCCACCAAAAGCAATAAAAAAATCTATTTTTACCTTTTTTTTTTTGGTAGGCTATAGTTAATTAGCACGCATGTTGCCCGCTCCGTCCGGGGCAACGGAGGGGCAGCGTGCGGCCCCACATCCTACCGTACTCCCTCCCCATCGCCATTGGGCCGGCTACTAGTACCGCCTCCTTGCCATCCGTGGTCAGCCCGGTGGTTTACCCTTTCGGGTACCATCTCCCATCGACACCCCAGCTAACTGCCGAGGCGTTGCCCTTACGCTGTCAGCCTATCTGCGGGTGTCGGACTATTCCCCGGTCCAGTCACCCGTTGCCTCGGCTAGGGAAGTAGTTTATCCTAGTTGTTTCTTTTTTTTATATTTGATGATGGTATAGATGCTGCTGAAAAGAAATCTACAATTCACGTGAGCGAAGCCGCTTACAAAACTAGTATTGAAAACACATCTTAAATAACGTTCATGTCTTTATTTCATTTACATTCAATTAATTAGAATATTATTGCAATTATTTTTTTTCTTCAAATATATGTATTATATATAGTAACACATATTTTTTTTACGTTGTTCCGTATGGTGACGACCTTAAAATGTCACCACTGCATTCCATCCATGCCAAGGATATCGTGGAATTAAGTAAATAAACGAGATTGAAATTCATCCTGTCGTTAGAACATATTCCACTAAACTAATTCCTTGCATATCTTTTTTTAATTATTTTTTTATTGCTTATGGTGGCAAACGAGCAGACAGCACACCTGATGGTAAGTGTCACTGCCACTCATGGACCTTTGCTATAGGTACCAAGAGCATAATTAGGCCGCTGCCTACCGATACAAACCCCAAACCCACCCCAGTTGGACTTCCGGCTCTCTTGCTCACCGAACGAAGCGCAATAGCAAATTGCTATTACTCAGACATCGATCTTCTACGAGAGTGTGGTACTACCCCGGACGGACCGGCCCGTGGCTGTAGACAGAAAACTGTCCATAGCGTGGTCCTACCACTATTAATTTATATGATACCTGGGCCCCATGTGATGAGGGTTAGGTTTCTTTATAGCGGGTGATTATGATTGGGATAATGGTGACCATTATGCTAGTATCAACTTATAATTTCAGTTTTCTTATCTTACATACTTTTTGATTTAATGTCCTACTACTGGACTCAAACTTCTACACAAAAGAAGGGCAATTAACCTACTATACCATGCAAACCAAACTAATTGGTATATATCTTTGTTTCGAGTTTTCCTTCTCTTTCATAAATGTTATACTTAATCTTTCAGTCGTCCTTTAAGACACCCATAAGCAAGATAGAGGGTGATATTATATTTTTAATCCGTCACCAAAAAAAAAAGACTTTTATTGCTATCAGCTATTCCTATGAGAAATTAAAAAATGATGAAAAATCATATTCTAACCTCACATGAGAAAATAGCTTAATAATAGAGTTTAATTCACGGCGTTTGGTTGTGATAACCCGAAGAAACTATTACCGGATTGATTGTCCTACTTCGCCAGTGAAATGCCTATGCAAATAATCAAATTTACAACGCCCCCATGATTAGCATTCTTGTTTATACAATATACGCTATCATAGTGCCGAAGAATTCCATTGAATATATTTGAATGAACCATATAAATCAAATGTCATTTATTTCAGATCATAATTCATTCAGTCTTCATTACATTATAATAAAAAATCGTTGATAAATAAAAACACAATAAATAATACATCATAATAACAATTGAAATTATAGAAAAGAAAATCATAAACACTAAAAGAAATAATTTCAAATTACAAAATATAAATTACAATAAAATAAAAAAAATAAATAAAAAAAAAGTAAAAACAAAAAAAATAATTATGATAGCAATTAAAATTACAAAAATAAAATTATAAATACGAAAATCAATTACTTCAAACTACAAAATATATATCACACGTTATATTACAATAAAATGAAAATAACAAATAAAAAGAAAAGTATGAAATAAATTAATTATAATAACAGTTTAAATTATAAAAATAAAATCATAAATATAAAAAAAAAATCATTTCGAATTACAAAATATAAATCTCACATTACAATAAAATAAAAATAAATAAATTATAATAACAATTCAATTTTTCACATCGAGAATCGATGTTTCTCGTTTGTATTTTTTTAATTACCCGAGGTTCCAAACACTTTACAGCATTTATGGTCACTGGACGACTAAGATGACTCACATCCAACAAGCCATCATTATTACAGAGATTTATTACCCGCTACAGTATTAATTATTAAATTTTGACCCCACATTTTGATACAAATTAATAATACAAAACAATACAAAATGAATATTATGACAATTTATTAATTCAATCCTATCTAATCTAATATTCACCAGATCGGAACCCAGCCATACAGAAAATACAAACGCGTTAAATTCCTTTAAAATAAGTACTATTCTGCTTGGGCATCGAACATAAGAAACTCGATACGAGTCTAAGTCTTTATTCAAATTACTATTCCATTTATGTAGTCGTTTATAATTTTATCTAGATTGTATTAGTTATCTGATATAGCGAAATTAATATTAGAAGTACTGCTCTGTTTGATATGTAGGGTAAGGAGACAAGGACTCGGGTGATCGGACCGGGGAATAGTCCGGTCACCCGACGTGAGGCCACCGCGTGAGGGCGTCGACACGAGAGGAACCAGCGAGGGTAAACCGCCGGGCGGGCCACCGAAGACAAAGATCGGGTACCAGTGGCCCGCTCGCACGGTGAAGAGAGGTGTTTGCTGGGTGGGTCTATGGGGTTGCGCGCCGCCTCTTCCGTCGCCCCGGACCGATTTGGCGGGGCGCGACCACGTCCATAGCCCACCGCTAAAAAAAAACAAAAGAAGACAAGGACCAAATGGCGATAGAGATTGATAAAGTACGATAGTTTATAGTATTCCATGTTTTGTACTTTTGGCTACCTCGGACGGCTTAGGCAGGTGTGACCGGACCATAGCATCCAAAAGGTAATAAGAGTTTTATACAAAAAGAAAACGACTTCAAATCAATTTAGTCAAAGCCAACCAAATACGCATTGCTGAGGTTAACTCTAAAACTACTGGTCAGATCTTGATTGTTTTTGATATTGTAATTGAGATCGAGAAAAAGATTGAAATTTAAATGGACATCATGGGAAGCATTAGGTTTCAAATAAAAAAGAATCTTATAAATCGGATCACCTAAAAGAAAGTTTTGTGGTAACACACGTAAAAAAAATACAGACGAATTGAGGATTTTCTCCTTTTTTTGAAGACGGATAAAAAGGTTACGTATATGTATCGGAGTCGAGGATTCTTTCAGTTGATTCAATAGGAGGAGAGAGGAAACACAGCAGGTTATCAATCACGGCCATTGAGGACAAGAACTGGGTACCGGTGCCACACCTACATGGCGTTAAGAGACATGTGTATGGCAGACTATGGGGTCGAGCGCCGTCGATGCTGCCGTCTCAGACCAGTCAGGGTGCGACTATACCTATTTCAAAAGGGGCTCCAATGATTCATCAGGAAAGTAGTTGTCTCCTGGGAAACGTATAACACTGCGATTGTCTGCGATCGTCAACCCGCCTATTAAGCTTAGTAATTACGTCACTTGCTTTTCTTTTTTGAAGGTCTCCTTTCAACCTTCAGCAGTGCATGACGAAAGGTTATAATGGGGATGATGACGATCAGCAAACGCGTTTATTTAACACTAACTATGCCTGCGGTTTCCCTTGCGTTTACATATATTTCGTCAATATAATCAAAAGCAATCATAATTTTTTTTGTTCGTTCAAGCACGTAGATTATTGCATAATCCCACTACGTGTGGGAAAAGCCTATGCCCAGCAAGTGCCCAGCGAAAGGATTGAACGATAATGAAACTTCACATTCATACGAGTAAACCGCAGTTAATAGCGAGTTTAAAATGTTTTGTACGCAGACAATCAAAAACCAATACATAATTATTTCACTGATGCATCTTTTTTTTATTCAATTTGGTACAGTAATATGCCCTTTTCGTCTGTCCATATTTGATGCCGCCGTTAATAGGTGACATACATACACACCAATTAAAAATCCACAAGAAAAATGATCTTTAAATCTTATTAAATAAAGATTATTTTCATTTGATAATATATCTACTATATGTAAAATAATTAACACAAGTTGACAAAGAGTTTTGTACGTTATTAATTTACAATAAAGTTTGATTTTGGTTCCTTATGTTTGATAGGAAATGCATTTTTTCTTTTAAACTGGCTCTGAGATGTGATAGGAGTATATTCAGACTTGTATTTTAAAAATATATATATCTTTAATTGGCACCCAGTACAAGGTTAGCTAGTAATATCTTCCTGACCGTATTACGGTCCCGGTCAAGGGCACATTAAGAAATTCTTTACGAAGGGCCCTTTAAGCTATATTTTCTCTGTTTTCGGTAAGAAAATATACAATAATAATTTAAAAAAATAAAAATTAAAAAAACTACAAGCTTTTTAAGCTATTATATGATGAATATTCTATCCCTTTTTTTCAAAATGATTTAATTGTAGCGGATATGGCGCTTGTACAGATGACGTCATCGTATTGTATTGTTCTCTCTGTCTAATTGTATAAATGGAAATGCTTTTAACTACCTCAATATGAAGATAAATAATTACAAAATGAACATTTTAATCGACGATTGTAGATATTTGACGTGTCCCACGATTTCATTTTATATTAATTGGTACCCATGACTGTATCTATTTAATTATTTTTTAGCTTTTAATACATTTATCTGCAAAATTACCATGACTGTTTACAATAAAACTGTTTAACTTAAAATTTACCTTTTTTCAAGTTTTAGTTATTATTTCTCATTCTATTTAATTCATTTAAGGCTTCATTATTGCAAGGTTTCTTGCCCGTTAATTTTTTACATTCTAACTCATCGATATGTAATCCCTCCAAAGATTTCACTCTACAACGACGTATCATTTTTAGCCACTCTAACGCCACACAGTCCTCGATACGATACAATATCTCGACTTGGGTGAGAGTTTCAGATATCGATTTTGTAAAGAGCACTGTATTCTACTTGTCAAGCCATTTCATTTAATACCCATATTAATGGGATTGAAAAAAATATCTGCCATTTTGTAGCGGCGGCCATATTAGATTTTGATTTTGCATAGCGTACTGTATTTTACGTGTCAAGCCTTTTCATTTGATACCCATATTGACGGAAATGAAAAAAAAAAAAAATTATCCGCCATTTTGTAGCGGCGCCCATCTTAGATTTTGATTTTATATAGTGCACTGTATTTTACTTGTCAAGCCCTTTCATTTGATACCCATATTGATGGAATTGAAAAAAAAATAGGTTATCTGCCATTTTGTAGCAGCGGCCATCTTAAATTTACAATAAATTTTAGTATACATAATTTTATTGTCACCAGAACCAAAGGCGTATACCAAATTTCAGATCAATCAGTTGTCAGGAAGAGGGTGAAATTTTAATGACTAAATACGACACAAGAAAGAAAAATAAAGAAAAAAACAAACGCAGTAAGCTAAATAAAACCGTTTAAAAAAGCTTTCGTTCAGATATTATTACATGGATATTAACCTGGGCATAGGGCGCCATCGAACCTAAATCTCTTACTGCAATAAAACATCCAGCTTCCTTTTACACTAAAACGTAATCTAACCAAGGAAATAACTACTAAAAGAATTCTGTACATATAATTATTTAACAGCCAAGGATTGTCATTTACATTAATATAAATAACTAAAGCGACAAAAAGTATAATAAATCAAGCAAAACTATATCAAGGATATATCGCATCCATATTCATATTACAATTAAGTAGAGGTTTTTTTTTATAATTTTATATTATAGACTAGTTGTGTCGGTCATTTTCACTTGCTTGGAATCTATCTATTGCACGCCTCATAAGCGAAGCGTTGAGGTGATGCTCTACTCTCGATATATGAAAATCAAGGACTTTTCAAACCTAAAAATGACTGTATTTTCTCACACTGCACTTATAGGATAATATTATATTATCATACATACATATATCAAGAAAAAATATTCGTGTAAACGTATTTGATATTTCTTAAAAATGAATTATTTTGTTTAAAGTAAGAAAAAATTCGAAGACGTACGGATGTTTCCGTAAGGATATGATACTATCACGACCGTAAAAATTAATGTATCGAAGTTTTTCTTTTATTAAAAGCTTCACAATCGCAACGCGCTGTTTCCTTTCGAAAATAGCTTGGTAATTCTTTGTTGTTTAATTGCAATTAATAAAAATTAAACTACTTAGTCTTTAGTGCTTTAATGTATGTATACCTTATGAAAATTGCATGGGTACGTTTACATTTTTTGTTCGTCCATTCGGACAGGCAACGGGAACAAATCCCATACAGCCATGGATTAAACGAACAGCTATGTTAGAATGGCACGAAATTTCAAAAGTATTTTTTTGGCTTTCATTTTCATTTATACATACATACATACATATCATCACGCCATATCCCTTGCAGGGTAGGCAGAGAGAACAGAGTGCCAGAGAACTCTATCTTTGCATACTTCACTCGTTTCCTCAACATTCATAATTCTCTTCATACACGCTCGCCGGTTTCGGAGACTCTTCACTCCACCATTTTCATTTATGGCATTGACTAATAGTAGGTAAATGATAAATAATATAAAAATTATGAGGCGTGCGCTTTAGGATTTTCCAAATTATTGTTTTATTGTGCTGTGTTAGCGGCTACGAATACTACCACCCCTTACTTTGCTCGAGGATGTCGTAAAAGACGACTAAGAGCTTTATATCGACCTGGGTAAACTCTACTTGATACTGTTTGATCAACAATTACATTACTAAGGACGGTTGAAGTTAGGTAGATGAGTGGCCTCATAAAACTATTCCAAAACTTTTGCAATTGAAAAATAGTACATATTCTGTCCACCACAAATGATTGGGATGAGAATCCGATGATGATTACGAATATCCATAATACATCAATCATCATTTTTGTAATCTCAGCAGTTGTTATGACGACGGTGACTACGCAGAGTCCTTGATGCGCAAACACCCATTATTATCAAATTTTGCCCGATTTGCTAACAATTATAGACACTACTCCAACCCTATTTATCTTGCCTTTTTTTGTGTGTCTTAGTTGTTAACCTCAGATGGCTCTGATAATTTTACTCGGACTGTGGGTGAGCGCTGAGGGCTCTCAACCCGAAATTTATCTTGGCGCTGTGTATTGTATACTAAAATCTTTCTCGATATTATCTTACACAATAAGACCAGTATGATGATGAAGTAAAAATATATATCACCACCCCTTACCTCGCACGTGGGTATCGCAAAAGACAACAAAGAGATATACATACTATCCATATAACATCTATGCAAGAGAAAGCAAAGTCAAAATAAAACCGTATACCAATACGTCTGACCAGCGTGGTTATGGTAAATCAATTCACTTCCTATTTTGGAGGAAACACGAGTTCAGTAGTGGTACGATTATGAGATAAAATAACGATGATGTTAATACAATAAGATTATTAGAATTAAAAACGTAATTCTAGAGATGAAGGAAAATTCGAAAAATAAAACCATATACCAACACATCTGATCAGCGCGGTGTAATGGGTCAATTTCCCTCTCAATGTAGAGAAATTCCTGAAGAAGGGTTGAAGGATCCTGAGGAAGGATGCCTGAGATTAGTGTGTCCATACAAACAAACACTTCAACTTTACATAAAATATATATAAGTAATATAATTGGTACGAAGTACTTATAAGTAAGTGCATCATACAATATTCGTATGGGAATCGTGGAGTTATGTTGAATTGAGATTGAAATTGGATGTGGTATCTTCTCTAATTCTCGTATAGTAATCCATCAATTGTTACATTCTATTATGTATCAATTTTGTATGAATTTTTAACATTAAGAAGCTATATTTATTGTTAGAAATTTTAAAGCATTTCAAATTTAATAAACGACGTCAAAAGTTTATTATTAATTATTCGTTTTAAATATTTTGTTTAAATTATAATATACTTACTTATTATACTATTTCCCTATGGCGACGATCACCATCCCATTGCATTATATCATATACTTGACTTTAATTTACAATATATTGTTTTAATACAGGACGCTGCAGAATAACAGCGTTGTGATGTCACTATTATAGTAGACACCACAACATTAAGCTGAGCAGCCATCTTTTTCCTCATTTGCGGACGGGACGCCTCTGTTATTATTTATATTACCTACTCTGTTTTGTAAATGTATTTTATTGTTTCTTAACCATTACTTTTTAGTGCTTCTTATGTTTTATATACTTTTATTATTTACTTTACTCAAACCATCATGTTGTTTTGTGTCCTTTCCGTGAAAGAGCAATAAATTATTTTTCTTTCCTTCTTTTTAATACTACTATTAATGATACTACTTTACTTATTTTACTTAGGTATCATAAATTATAATATTTATTAGGGAATCCAAAATACTACAAAAAATATTTAGGTATACATATCTATATGTTTTCCAATATTTCTGCACGTTATTAAATTGATTATGTTTATTGAAATGAAAACTTATTTAGCGACGTTGTGCACTTTTTTGGGATGCTTTTTTGGTAAAAATGTTAAATTCGCATCAGGACACGTGACCTGATCGAAAATTCGTAAGACGGAGGGAAAGTAGACCGTAGGACAGGAAATTCGTAAGACGGAGGGAGAGTAGATCGTAGGCGAATATTGTATTTAACCACATAAATTATAGTACTTTTATACTGATAAATACAGCAATTCGTGCGAAATTATCCCCTAACCATACCAACATATTTTTTTTTGCTGGCTGATTATGGTATGGTCACACCCATACATTCTCCCTGGGGAACGCTTTTTATTTTTAACCGACTTCAAAAAGGAGGAGGTTCTATGTTTCATTGTACGTCGCTAGTTCTTATTATGAAGGAATAATACGGGACGTTTTTAGTCCCATACTTTTATTTTCTAAATTTAGTATGCAAAGCGATCAGAGGTCAAGGTTTTTACTTAAGTAAACTAAAGTTTTGTGGGTCTGACAAAATATTGGTAAATAATTATTATAGGCTTTTAAAAAAAATTTGAAGACAGGCAAGTGTAAAGTGTGAGTGTAAATAGCACATAAAAATGAAAATTAACTTTAAATATGTATAAAAATGCATGATGAGTGTGTATGTTTTCAATTTTCACAGTTCTGCGGAAAATTGCAAATTGAAGTTCTGGAGGGTGCTCAACATAAGTGTAAGAATTCCTTATATCCTATTCCACCTTGATCCCATCCGGTATTCCTTCCTTTCTTGAAGTATACGATATATTGATTAACGGTGGGGAAGTGGTGGGTCTTCCTTCCTTTCCTCCATTTTCTAATAGTAACGTCTAATTTTTCCGTGTCTCACGTTAATAAATACATATATTGCTGTTTTTATGGTCACCATGCCCCTTGTTTGTCAAATAGATGCTTTAGTAATGTTCACAACTACTTTTAGGCACTCATTATCTATAACTTTAAATATTGTATACTTTGTAATATTTTTCTGTATGACTGTATGTGCCAAAATAAATGAAAAATAAAACGATCATATTTCCTTTGATCATCCCTAAAGCCTATATATCTAAGCTATCTATATATATATGTATATATATATATATATATACATATATATATATATATGTATATATATATATATATATATATATGTATATATATATATATATATATATATATATATATATATATATATATATATATATATATATATATATATATATATATATATATATATATATATACATATACATATATATATATATATATATATAATTATATCACTCCGTAATTTTTTCGTTACTATTGCAACTTTCTCTAATATAGTCATATTAATTGAAAATATATTATTGAATTCCGTGTGGTGAGTAAGAATACAATTCACAACTCCCTGCATTACCCGTGGGTGATCGTAAGAGACGACTAAAGGATATAAAACGCATATAACATCTGTGTAAGAAAAGGAAAACGCGAAACAAGACCCTATACAAACACGTCCGACCAGCATGGTAGGTATAGTAGGCCAATTTCCCTCCCACTATAGACGAGATTCGAGCCTAACAATGATACGTATACGAGCTGAGATGATGATGACATTATTGAAACTTCACTTCATTTGTTTACAGAAATTATGCCGCATCTATCTATACTCGCACATATCTGTCCCCTTGACATTAAAAGAGTCAATCCCACCTTATTACTGCTAAGTTTCCGCGTGCCATTACAAGGCGTAAATATATGTATTGTAATTGCGTACTTTATTTTAAACCTTGTTGATTCAGTGGTGTAGGTATGAGACTGTCGATTAGAAGTTGCCCAGCCTTCCCTTACACTTCATCGTGTTATGGCTATGCGAATAGTTTGCGAAATTCAGACAATTTCTGTTATTGTAATATTATAAACAACGCAATATATCTGAATTTAGACGTTTAATATTAATCTCAACTCAAATACATCCCACTGCTGGGCTCGAACCTGCTCCATAATGTATATTATTTTTCTTTTATTTTGCACTCGAATTAGCTACTAATTAGAGCCTCTTGTTGCCGATGTTGCGTTTTTATTTAATAAGTGTAATCTATAATATAAATAAGTCACTTTTAATGATGTGACAGTGTGAGGAACGCAAATAAATATAACTTTAAAAACATATATGTAATATAATCGGTAATATACACACGCACACACACACACACCCATACACACGCGCGAACACGCACACATACACGCACGCAAACACACACACACACACACACACTAGCTAGTTTCATATAAATAAAGTCGTATAATTTCATCATCATCATCATCTCAGCTCATATACGTCCCACTCTTGGGCTCGAGCCTCCTCCATAATGGGAGGGCAATTAACCTACTATACCAGCTGGTCAGACGTGTTGGTATAGGGTTTTGTTTCGAATTTTCCTTCTCTCTTCCTAGATGTTATATGCGTTTTATATCCCTTAGTCGTCTCGTACGGGTACGATCACCTACGGGTGAAATAGGGGGTGGTGAATTGTACTCTTACTCCGTCACCACACGGACAATAGTTTACCTGATTATATTTCACGGTTAAATTGAGAGTTCATATTGAAGGACATTATGAACTCTCAATTAGAATTTTTACTACAAGTGGAACACCATTTCACACGACCAAGGACACTGATGATAATTGAGTAGATATGTAATTCTAGAAGATCTTTTCTTTAACTTATCTTCTTGTAATACTTTTCGCTCATCATCTCATATCGAAATACACTGATGGATATAAGTCTCGTCAAATCAAATTATCATAAAAGGCTTAGCAATTGGTTTAGTCACGGAATAAGAAAAGAGACCGACTAACCTACCTAGACCAGATTGGTCACGTACTGAAGGAAGGTGGAGTCAAGAGTCTCTGAAACCGGCGAGCGTGTATGAAGAGAATTATGAATGTTGAGGAAGCGAGTGAAGTATGCAAGGATAGAGTTCTCTGGCACTCTGTTCTCCCTGCCTACCCTGCAAGGGATATGGCGTGATGATATGTATGTATGTAATAAGAAAGAAATATTTTATTGTAATAAAATTTATTGAGATTTATCCATTTGATTGGAATTCCCCCGTGGGACTTGGAGGCGGAGATGCTCGCCGGAATTCACTGGCGAGTGTAGGCGACGTTGGCAGGGCTAAAAATGTCTCGGCCGTGATATCATTGCCCGTTGAGAAGTTCGGCTGGATAAGACTCCGTTCGGCGTTCAGACCGTGAAGGCCTTCCGGAATGGAAAGGAATCTGAATCCTTTTTCCGACTGGTGCAGGTCTTGATGAAGCATGATTGCTACGGCAAGTATCTGCACACAGTCGCGAGGATGGAGAGGACCCCATCCTGCCACGATTGCTGCTGCTGCGATTGCGACTAGGATACGGCGTAGCACCCGCTTGAGGTCTGTGTCGCCTGGGCAGAGCAGCGCCCTGAAGGAAGCGGCGGGGCGGGTCCGACAGTAAATCCTCTTAGGTGATACTCTCCGTCGTCGGCACGTGGAGCGACGCAGGTGTGAGTACCTGTGCCTGATACTGCCCTAGCTGAAGCCGCGGGTAACTGGCTGGGAATAGTCCGTCACCCGCGAACAGGTTGACCGCGTGAGGACGATGTCCCGACAGCAGGCCGGGTCATTGAAAGAGGATGGTACCCAAAAGGGTAATCTGCTGGTCTGAATACGGATGTCGAGGATCTGGTACTAGTGGTCGGCTCAATGGCGATGGAGAGGGAATGCGGTGGGTTATGGGGCCACGCGCCCCTCTTCCGTCATCCCGGACGAAATGGACGGCGTGTTTACGGACCATAGTTTACCAAAAAAAATAAAAAATTATACATTAGCAAAAGTATTACAAATTAACATGAAACGATTCGAATAGTGGTAGGTCCACACTGCTGACAGATAGATATCTATCTACAGCCGTGCGCTGCTCCGTTCGTGGTAGTACCACACTCTCGCAGAAAATCGACGTCTAAGCAATGGCAATGTGCTCTTATGCTTCGTTCGGTGAGCGGAATAGTCGAAAACCCAGCTTCCTTGATGGGTTTTGAGGATTTGATTGGTAGACAACGCCCTAGCTGTATTATATAACAGCATATAAAAAAGCATAAGAAAATCAAAATATTGAATAATATTTTTTTCTTCTTCTTTATCTTATGTATTGACAATCAGCTACTTATACGAGCTATTGGTGCCAGTGTCGAGTTATCTTTTACGTTTTTAGCCTTCCCGATCAGTCGTTGTCTAAGTCAAATTGTCACCATTAACAGTGCTATGGCCACACTGTTAATGGTATCTTGTGGGAATTTTGATGGAAAACGAAAACGTTGTAAAGCACTTTTATATGATATTCACTACATCCCAATAGTTCCGCCGCATCACATTACATAAAATGCCATCAAAATTATCTAATATAACACGTTAAAACACTAAGATATTGAATATAATACAAGAGCACCACATGACGTTTTCAAATTCCCGTCAAAAGTCCCTTCGCAACTCATATAGACTCTAATATTTTTTTTAAATGGCGGAATAACAATTTTACGAGTCACATGACATTTCGATGTTTCTGTCAAAAAAACATTTTTTTTTGTAGTAGAAAATGACTACAAGCATAAATGCCATATAAAATATTAAAAAATAAACGTTATTTTTTTATCATATCGTCAATACATAAGGAAGAATTCGAATTCGAAGATAAAGATATACCAAAGTGACCTTTGATATACCTCAATAGCATAATTGAAGTCGTACACAGTAAGTAAATTTATATGGGCGGGATAATTTAAATGTAATTTTATTAAATGAAATAATCATTGTCAACTACAACAAGATATACTATATTTTTTTGACCCGCTTTTTGTTTGCTTTTTTCCTTTTGTGTAGAAAATTTGTAACGAGTGATTTTTATTTTCACTCAGTCAGTGCGAATGCATGTTGTGATAATCTTGTATTATTCAATAGTTTTTTGTTTTAATTTGTTATATTAAATGATTTTGGTGGTAGTTTAGCTAATGTGATGCAGAGGAACTGCTGAGATGTAGTGAATATAGTATGAAAATGCTTTACATGTTTTCGTTTACCATCAAAATTCCCAGAAGATATCATAAGCAGCGTGGTCATGTTACTGTTGAAGGCGATAATTTGAGTTACTGACGATTTGATCTCTTCTCCCGCGACGCTCCATTATAAACGCGTAACTGTAGAAATGTTTGAGATTATCGAGAAAATGATAACATTCCATAATCCACATCTATTGGAACTCCGTTACAACAGTCTTTTAGAAGTTAACAATTATTCTATTATAATTATAACAGTTTTCTGGAAATTGAAACCAATTTCCAAATCTATTTGATATCTGTTCTAATTTCCAGAAGAATTACTTACGGGTTTAGTCCGTCTGGGGCAACATTTTTCGCTCACAAATAAGTTTATTTTACTCTGTTTGTATAAAGAATATAATTCATCATCAAACAAAGGACGAATAAGGGACGACATAACATCTAGGTAAAAGAGGGAGAAACTTGTCTAACCAGCGTGGTATACTTGATCAATTTCCTTTTCATTATGAGGGAAGATCGGTACCAGCAGTGGAACTTATTTTAGCTGAGACGATGAAATATTTTTTATATTTGCGATTATCGCATACCGCTGTAGTTGGTACGCAAGCCTAAAACTGGTACAAATAAATAAAATTATAACGACCGCTATCAGCCGTAGGTGCTGTGCCACCGAGGTGTTGTCTAAACGAGCTGCGTTATGAGGACGGTCACATTGAAAGGAGAAAGGAGCGACTATTTTACAAAGTAATCTATATTTTATATTAATATATAAAATTTGTTTGTCTGTTTAACTAAGCTGTGATTCTTTTAAACTTTGTCGAATATTGATGTGATTTCTTTAAGAAACTATAGCAAGTTTTCATACAGCTATTTAGCACAGTATTTAATACTTATCTATCATCTATGTTTTAAGTTATAGTTTTTATATATTTTTTTTTTCATAAAATACCTCGCACTAAGGAAATAAACCTTGTATTGCAGGGGACTTTACAAACATATAATTAACGCGAACAAAATACACTTAGACTCAGAACAACATTTTGTAGATAAAAATCGAACTCACGGCAATGGCACGGAAGGTCGGTAACCACTACGCCATCTGTGCAGTCGTATTAAAAGGTTCTTTTCTTATAAATATTTCATTTGCTGGTAAAAACTTGATCAAGTTAAATGTTGAGGTTCATACATTATTAGGATTATGTAAATAATTCGCCTGTGAGAATTTAAAAAATCATAATAAATTAAAAAAAAATGTAGTAAATGAATAAATAAGAAATTATGTTTTTAAATTACTTACGAATGTTATACGTTCTTCTAATTAATAAATTTCAGGTTTGTCTATAGAACCTTTTTTTTTAGCATGGAATGGACGGCGTGTATAACGCCGTCCATTCCGTCTGGGGCGACGTAAGGGCGGCACGTGGCTCCATAACCCAGCGTATTTTCTCCCCATTGCCATAGGGCCCGCCACTGGTTCCAAATTTTTAACAACCGTGACCAGCCCGGAGGATTACCGCGTCGCTCTCACGCGGTCAGCCTCTCTGCGGATGACGGACTATTCCCCGGTCCAGTCACCCGCGGTCACGTCTAGAATCTGGCAATTATTTATATTCATGTTTTCATCGGATTTCGTTACTTTTTGTAAGGTATTTGTTATAGGTGTAAGGTTATTGAGAGATCACTGAACAGCATGACTCCGTTCGCGTGTTAGTTTTGCAAATATATATAAGTAAATTTTAAAAATTAAGTAGCCATAAAAAGCGATGAAACAACTTTCATGATAAAAATGATTCTCCTGTGAAGATGAAAGAAGTTTTTGCTTTTATAATTATGGAAGCCACTAAGTTTACCTAATAAATTCGATTGATGGATTTCTTTTAAATCTTTATACGATTCTTCCGTGTGGTGACGGAGTAAGAATACAATTCACTACCCCATATCTTACCTGTGGGTGATCGTATGAGAGAAGGGATATAAAATGCATATAAAATCTATGCGAGAAAAGGAAAACTCGAAACAAAACCCTATACCAACACGTCTGACCAGCGTGGTACAATAGATCAATAACCCTTCCATTATGGAGGAGGCTGGAGCCCAACAGTGGGACATATATGAGCTGAGATGATGATGATTATACGATTCATTCACCATTTTTGGCATTTTTCTTATGCATATTACCTGGATGGATGTCAAATATGAATTTTGTAGGGCATCAGGGAGTCCGTGAGGTTTTGCTCTATACGCCGTAGTCGGTCATTAAAATGACGATTTTTGGACGTTGATATCTAATTAACCGTTTCAGTTATGTTTATAAAGTTTGGTATGCAACTTTATATAGTAAATCTTAATAAATATTCTCATTGTATTAGAGTTTTTGATTTATAAAGAAGTCAAAATGGCTCGAAATGGATAGTGTAAAAAACACTCGGTGCGTGGCCCCGCCAGTTCTCTTTGCTTAACACGCTACCGTCTGTCTAGATTTGGTAGCAAAATCATTATATTCCCTTCCTAAACATTTTTTATTTCTTAACTTCAAGTTTTCGTCATCATCATCAGCTCATATATGTCCCACTCTTGGGCTCAAGCCTTCTCCATAATGGGGAGGGAATTTCTTACCATACAATAATGGTCAGACGTGTTGGTATAGAGATTTGTTTCAAGTTTTTCTTCTCTTGCATATATGTTATATGCGTTATAAATTCTTTAGTCGTCTCTTACGATTACTCACGGGTAAGATAGGGGTGGTAAATTGTATTCTTACTCTATCACCATACGGATAAGCAAATATTTGGCATCTTTATATTGCATGTAGAGACAGTTAGAAATTAAAATATAATTAAGAAATTACACAGACATCTAAACATTCAGATGTTTGATAAAATATCCAAATAAATTCACTGACTATAACTAGTGTTGATCATTGTATAATTCCGTAATGAATACATCAAAATGTAACAGATAATCGTAATGAATTAAATTATTAACATAGCCACAGATTACGTTAATATAATATAAATAATTTATTTATTTAAATATAACAAGTACACCGTTAATTCAAGGTTCATTTGAGTTTTAAGATAAATTGGTTTTTATAGTTTAACGCATGTATCTATCAAGTGGACAGACATAGCATCGAAGACAAAGAAATCTGTACCGGTGCAGCGGTGGCCCGAACTAACAGTGACAAAGGGATTCTTTTCTTTTGTGACTTAATTGTTAGCCTTAGATGGCTATGATAACTTTACCCCGACTGTGGGTGAGCGCTGAGGGCTCTTAACCCAAAGTGATAGATGGCTAATTTTTCTTTTATTTGTTTGTTTATGGTGGCAAAGAAGCAAGCAGTACAGCTGATGGTAAGGGTTACTGCCGTTCATGGACCTTTGCATCTACCTGGGGTATAACTAGACTGCTACATATGGCTAATGGCTGTCAGCTCTCTCACTCACCGAACAAAGAACAACAACATATTGCCACTGCTCAAAGGTGTTTTTTTCTTCGAGAGTATGTGTTATGCAGACGGCTTTAATTGGTGTCCTGTACTTATGCTAGAGTCCGGTCACAGTCTACTCAAACCAACCACGGAAGGGACGGCGTGCAACTTCACCTGCTGTATTTTAATAATGGTAACACACTTGACAGTTTTTTGTCTACAGCCGGCCCGGTCCGTTCGGAGTAGTACCACATTCTCACAGAAAATCAATGACTGAAAAGTGGCAATGTGCTTTTGTCCTTTGTTTGGGGAGCGAGAGTCCTTAGCTCTGCTTGGGTGGGTTTTGGATGGTAGATAGCGGGTTAGTTGTACTCCTGGTTCATGAACAGCAGTATCACTTACTATCAGGTATGCTGCTTGCTCGTTTGTTACTATAAGCGTTGAGTTTTCCTTCTCTGGTATCTATCTTTTCTACATATTATCCTTTAATCGTCTCGTATAATATCCATGAGAAAAAGAGGGGGTCGTGAATTATATTCTCATTCCGTTACCATACAAAAAATATGGAAATAATGCCTCCGAAGAATGACGTATGCACCATCTGAAAAACTTTTTGAGGAAGGCTTACGCTCAGTAGTTGTTGGTAAAAGATTGCGTTATGATTCTATGCCTGAAAATTTTATATCTCAATTACTACGGATTTACTAATGTATTTTTTATTGGTCCTATTCCCATCACACATTCCCGATATTGTAATTCCCTGTAAGTTAGGATCCACAATGATTTCAATAGTTGACACTGTGATTTGACCTTCCAGCAGTCCCGGCAAACACTTTTAATAGTAGAATTAGGACCCATAAAATATTTAATAGAAAAGTTAAAAAGGGAAGAGTTGAAAAATAATTTGGCAAATCCAAAAGTGCACGCCTCATATTTTTTATATTATTTATCATTTACTATTAGTCAATGCCAGAAATAAAAATAAAATTAAAGAAAAAAGCTTTTTTTAAAAACAAGCTTTTATTATTTGCTAATAAAATAAAATAAAAAGTTAGAAATAAATTACCTCTAATAAGACATATAACACGTTATAAGTTCATTGTAACCTTTAACGATAATTAAGCTTCTTCGTCTAATACAAAATAATTCCATATCGTACATAATTATATATTTTTAACACGAAAACTTTACAACATAATTATTAAATCTTCCCGTTTCTATCACAGTCTCAATTTTATAAATAAAAGCGTGTTACATTTTGATGGTATGATTAAGATAATTTAGCACCTTCTTTTTCCTATGGCCAGTTTCCAGGTCCAACATCAGATCCTGGTTACCATATAGTATCAAAGTACTCATCAAGACGAATCAAACGAGTCCAAACTCGATGGAGTTGCGTCGTTTAATTACGGAGTGCCTATGGCCCGCTTCCAGGTCGATCATCAGATCCTAGTTACCATGTAGTATCAAAGTACTTGACAAGACAATTCAAGGGAGCCTAAACTCGATAAGGTTGCGTCGTTTAATTACGGAGTTCCTATGGCTAGCTTCCAGGTCCATGATCAGACCCTGGTTTCTATATGGTATTAAAGTACTCACCAAGACGAATCAAATAAGCCCAATTTCGATGGGGTTGCGTCGTTTAATTACGGAGTTCCTATGGGCAGCTTCTAGGTCCATCGTCAGACCCTAGTTACTATATAGTCTCAAAGTACTCGACAAGACAAATCAAACGAGTCTAAACTTGATGAGTTTGCGTCGTTTAATTACAGAGTTCCTATGGCTAATCTTCCAGGTCCATGTTCTGAGACCCTGGTTTCCATATAGTATCAAAGTACTCGCCAAGACGAATCAAATAAGCCCAATTTCGTTGGGGTTGCGTCGTTTAATTACGGAGTTTCTATGGCTAGCTTCCAGGTCCATCGTCAGACTGGGGTACGATACCAGAAACCTCCGCGTGGTGTACCCTGGGTGCGGGCGACAGTCCCCCAGATCCCTCTGTTGAATTGTCGCCCGTAGCGAATCTCTGGCGCGAAGGGGGGTTCCCCAGCAATGGGTTGAGCCCCAATTCGCTCCTGACCCTCTAGTTGTAGAGGGTACAGGACGCGAAATCTCGGATGGGCCCGGTCATTCATTAATTTGAGGGCTGGGCAGGCTTATGCCACCGCCGACATATCGTAAACCTGATATCTTGCTTCAAGACAAGTTGTCGTGAGGCGCAGTATCAGGAACGAGGGTCTTGGCTTAACCGCCCGGACCGCGAAGAAGACAACCTCTATAAAGGGTTCGAATCAACATTCGAATTCGGAAATCACCCAGAATCTTAAGTTCTAGCGTGCGGCGAGAAGATGCATGGCAGATGGGTTGTTCTGTCGTTAGCACGCTCCAGCCAGGGTACCGGCCGACCCCCTGGTTGGTAAATGTAGGCTTGCCGGGGTACAGGGATCTCTGCCCGGGTCGACGGTTTTTCTCCCGTGCTCGTGGGAATTGATATGGATTTGCCTATTTTACTCTCAAAAGACGAGGATCCTACGGATTCCCACTCTACGGCCTTGCTAAGCCAACAGAAAACTGGCACAAACGACGCCTCGTCCTCAGGACTCGAGGCGTCCGCTGAGGGCCCGGCACCATCACAGGAGGCCCCAAAGACGAAGAGGCGTGGGAGACCCCCGAATAGGGGAAAGGCTTCCGGCGCCAAAAAGCGACAGGCGGAGCGGGAGGAGCGGCGGGCTCTCAGGGAGGCTGCCACCGCTGGACTCCAAGATGATGGCGGCGGATCTACTGCAGGGCCGTCAATGGACGAGGGCGACAGTAGTGTCGCAGAGCCGTCCAAAGATGAGGGCAGTGGATCTGCCGAAAAAATGGACGAGGGCGGTAGTTCCGTAGAGCCGTCCAAGAAAGTCAGCGGGCGCGGCTCGTGCCGCCTGCGCCACCTGCGCCGCCGGTCAATGCTGGCCGCCGAGAAACCGTCGCCGTCGTCGCCGCCCCGAGGTGCTGGGCGTCCATCGGTTGCCGCCGCGCCGAAGACGCCGTCAACCAGCACCAGCCCGCCAAATGTCGCCGTCGTGGAGCAGGCCCCGGCAGAGTTCCAGCCGGTAACACCAATCCCGCTGCCCGTGGTGGGGGGCGTGTCGGACGGGGCCTTGCGCGCCATTATCGACACGATCGGTAATATGGTCAATGCGCGCTTGGCCGTTCTGGAGGCAAAGCTGCCTCCAGAACCACGTGTTCGATCGCCTCTCGCCGCGGACAAGCGGCCATATGCGGCACCAGCCCCCGCCCCGCTGCCCTGTCAGGGTGGCCGCGTGGGGGGCAGCTACGCCACGGCCGCGGCTGGACCCAAACAAAAGGGGCCCGCCCCTAAAAAGAAGTCGGCACCGGCTCCTGCCGTGCCGTAGTCGTCGCCCGCATCAACACCGCCGGTGACGACTAGCGCGCCCGCGACCACGCCTCCTGCGCCTGGCACGCCCGCTGCGCCCGAACAGGGTTGGCAAGTGGCCGAGCGCGGCAGGAAGAGTCGCGACCAGAGGAGGAGAGCGGCGGCCAAGCGCATCGCTGAGGTCTCCGCTCTCCAGGCAGGAGCCGAAGGAGGCGGGAAGAAGAGGAAGAGGCCGCGCAAGGGGCTCCGGCCGCCGAAGACAGCCGCAGTGGTGATCACTGTGCTGCCTGAGGCAGCAGAAAGGGGCCTCAGCTATGAGGCCGTCCTGCGGAAAGCCCGGCGGGAGCTAGACGTCTCCGACATAGGAGGCGTCGAAGCCAGGACCCGCAAGGGCCGGACAGGGGCTCGGATTCTGGAGTTCCCTGGGGCCGAGGGCACCAGGACGGCCGATAGCGTGGCATCGAAGCTGCGAGGTTTGTTCGCTGAGGAGGGTGGCGTGAAAATCGCCAGACCCGTGAAGTGCGCCGAAATGCGCATCGCGGGTCTGGACGACTCCGTGACGGTGGAAGACATCCGGGAGGCCATTGCCTCGAAAACCGGGTGTCCCCTGGACACCGTCCGAGTTGGCGCCATCCGGCCCGGTCCGGGCGGTGTAGGTGCCGCCTGGGTGCAGTGCCCAGTGGAGTCGGTCAGGCAACTGGCCGGCTCAGGCAGGCTCCTCGTGGGCTGGAGCACAGCGCGAGTCACCGTGCTGGAGCACCGGCCTGCGAGGTGTTTCAAGTGCATGGCGGTCGGGCATACCCGGCCAACATGCACTAATTGCTTTGACTGTGGTGGACTCTGCTTCCGCTGCGGTCAGACTGGGCACATGGCGGCATCTTGCGCCACCCCGCCCCACTGCCCCGCATGTGTGGCGGGCAATAAGCCTGCCACGCACCGCATGGGCTCTGGGGCGTGCAGACCTCCGGCTTCGGCCCCAAAGGGGCGGAGCGGCCTTTCGACCACGGCCGCTCCCGCTCCTAGCGCGGCCCGATCGCCCGCCAGCGAGGAGGTGATGGAAACGACCCACTAATGGCTGCCCAATCCACTCACCTCCTGCAGGCCAACATCAACCACTCCGCCGGTGCGCAGGATCTCCTCCTGCAATCCATGGCGGAGTGGTCGATCGGTGCAGCCGTAGTCGCGGAACCGTACTGTGTGCCTGATCGCCCCAATTGGGTGGTCAGCTGGAACGGAACCGCGGCAATCGTCGCCTCCACGCAGCGGCACTTCCCGTCCTTATCCCTCTTGGATAGGGGCGAGGAATTTGTCGCGGCGGATTGGGGAGGGGTCACGCTCTACAGTGTATACCTCTCCCCTAATAGGAGGGCGGACGATTTCGGGGCCCCCCTCACCACCTTGGAGGCTTCGATACGGCGACTGGCACCGGGCCTCGTCCTGGTCCTGGGGGACTTCAACGCCAAATCCACGGCGTGGGGGTCCCCGATGACGGACGATCGCGGGCGGGCGGTCGTGGAGTGGGCGGCGTCACTGGGCCTCTGTGTCCTAAACAGAGGCTCAGTGAACACGTGTGTGCGAGAGCAGTTTGGGTCGATAGTGGACTTGTCGTTCGCTAGCCCCGCTGTCGCACCACGAGTGAGGAACTGGCGTGTCCTGGAGGAGGCGGAGACCTTGCAAGGTGGGTCCATGGGGTTGCGCGCCGTCTCTTCCGTCGCCCCGGGCCGATTTGCCGGGGCACGACCACATCCATGGTCCCACCTTGCGAAAAAAAAAATAAAAAAAAGGTCCGTCGTCAGACTCTGGTTACCATATAGTATTAAAGTAATCATCAAGACAAATCAAATGAGCCCAAACTCGAAAGGCTTGCGTCGATTAATTACGGAGTAACTATGGCCAGCTTCAAGGTCTATCATCAGATCAGCTCTATGTCACAATAATATTGCATTGTCATCCGATTTATATATACATGCTAAATTTCAGCTCAATCGGAAACCGGGAAGTGGATCAAATTTAACTTGCAAGATTTGATTACAGACAACAGGACAGGTAAAACTAAATATAAACTTGTAATGAAAGAAAAGAAATACTTTTGAAATTGCGTGCCATTCTCGACGTAAAGCTAAACATAGCTGTATAGGCTGAATGGGATTTATTTCCTTTGCCTGTCCGAATGGACGAACAAAAAATGTAAACGAGCGCAATTTTCATAAGGTATACATATACTAAAGACTAAGCAGTTTAGTTTTTTATTAATTGCAATTAAATGACAATGAATTACCAAGCCATTTTCGAAAGGAAACAGCGCGTTGCGATTATGAAGCTTTTAATAAAAGAAAAACTTCGATATATTCATTTTTACGGTCGTGATCCTGCCAGATACAAAATATTTTCTCCGACGTCTTCGAATATTTTTTTTAATCAACTATTTTCTTACTTTAAACAAAATAATTGCTTTTTAAAAATATCAATTACGTTTAAACGAATGTTTTATCTTGACATATATATTATAATATTATCCTATAAGTGCAATGTGAGAAAATTACAATCATTGTTATGTTTGAAAAGTGCTTGATTTTCATATGTCGAGAGTAGAGCAAGACCTCAACGCTTCGCTTATGAGGCGTGCAATATGAATTCGGAAGACGTGAAGCAGTGTTCAGCTAATAAATAAGAGTATATACGATAAGTGCAGCAGTACATTAACACGGAAGAACTTAACAGAGCCTATATATGGACCTTAAAATTGATTACAATGGTAGGTATAACAGAAATGCTTGAAAACCCGTTTTATTTTATTTACTGTAAAAATAATCAAATATTAATAGCTTCATGTTGCTTTAGCATATGTCATAACTATTGCGAGGCTGATTGCCTAAAGGCGACACCCCGATGTTGCTTTCAGGTGTCGCCGGAATTCCGATAGAGGATGGTATCCAAAAAGATTATGCCCCGGGCGGTGACGATTACTTGTCTTCGGCTATCAACTCATTTGGTGACAGAGATATACAATACAGGCGAGTATACGGCTTCACGCCGTCTTTTCTGTAGTTCCGGACAGTTTAAGCAGGGCGTGACCAGATAGTCCGTCAAAAAAGCATAATCATTTATGATGTTTACCCACGTATTACACAGATATAAATAAGACTATTTTTACGATTTTATCAGCATTTTCCAGCCCTCATGGTGCGTGGAGGTCTGGTTTCACGTGAACATGAATATTTAATAAAAACAGCATTACAATTTTTATGAAACTTCGTATAAATCATCACATGATTTGAACCCATGCCATATTTATTAAAACTCCGTTCCAATAAGTAGACTTGCTTGTTGCAAACGAGTTTTACAAATGAGTTATAATAATAAATTATAATTTAAATATGAGTCTCGTTACATATCATATTCAATTAAACATATTTATTTCTTTACAAATTTATATTCAGAATGAGAAGCGGAAATATCTATCATTATGAAATTATAATAAATGTGATTATGTTTATTTATGATTATAACTAGCTGTCCGGATAGATTTCACATGGTTGCATTTTTTTATTGCGATAATAAATTAAGGAATTATAGAAAAGCCTAGGGGCGGGAGATTCTTGGTATTGACATGTGATGAGAAGGGATGAAATCATCATCATCATCATCACAGCCCATATATGTCCCACTGTTGGGCTCGGATCTCCTCTGTAATGGGAGGGAAGTTAACCTACTATACCGCGCTGGTCAGACGTGTTGGTATAAGGTTTTGTTTCGAGTTTTCCTTCTCCTGCACAGATGCTATATGCATTTTATAACCCTTAGTCGTCTCTTACGATCACCCACGGGTAAGATAGGGAGTGGTGAATTGTATTCTTACTTCGTCACCACGCAGACAAGGGATGAAAGACATGTAAAAAGGAGATTTATTAATATGAATGTGAATGGACGTATGCCGTGGGAGACTCAAAAAGATATTGTATTGGTTGTGTGCAAATATAACAGTAGATAGGAGTCTATGGAAGGTAAATGTGTTGTACCATTCCTAATTAGCGTACGATGATGGCAGGCCAATAATTTTTTTTATCTTGATATAGCGAAACATTTAAATACATTTTTTCTTGGCAAGCTATATTCTGGACACACGCCGTCCGTTCTGTCCTCATTGCCAGTGGCCGGGCCACTGGGACCGCTTCCTTGACATCCGTGGCCAGCCCGGCGGGTTACCCTTTCGGGTACCATCCCCCGTTAATGCCCCGGCCTGCTGCCGGAACGTCACTCTCACGCGGTCAGCCTCTCTGCGGGTGACGAACTACTCTCCGGTCACCCGCGTCCTCCACAAGGGATATTTTTTTAGATTTCGCATAAATTTATATATTTATTTTATTAATTTTTAATTGTAAGTGTCAAATTTTATTAATAAAATTGCATTATATTTGTGTAGCTATTGAATTACTTCAGCAGCTGTGTGGCTACGAATACTACCAACTCTTACTTTGCTTGTGGATGTCGTAAAAGACGACTAAGAGCCTTATAACGACCTAAGACAACTCTACCTGATTCCGTTTGGTCAACAATTACATTCCCAAGGAGGGTTGACGTCTGGCAGGCAGCCGGTCATAAAACTATTGCCAATAATTTTTACAATATGTACTATGAAAGAAGAGTACATATTGTAGCGACCCCAAATAATTGGGATAGGAGTAAGAGAATGATGATGATAAATTACTTTAGCAGTCGTCTTTTTATAGATAAATACAAAGTTTTCCATAATAAAATCTGCCATTAAAAACATAAACTATTATATATTTGTGGTGGCTTATTAAAAAATCTATGCCAATCCCAACTTTTCCGTGGCAGTCATAAAAATTGGATGAACATTCATCATAAGAACCTTACTGCTATTACCAACCCGCTCATCATACATGATCATATATATGATCGCGTCATATGGCGATCTCTGAGGTAGTTTTGGACGAGGTTTTTTTTATTGTAGTAAGACCACGTTGTTAACAGTTTTCTGTCTACAGCCGCGGTATGATTCGTCCAGGGTAGCACCACACTCTCGCAGAAGATCGACGTCAGAGAAATGGCAAGGTGCTGTTGTGCTTCGTTCGGTGATTGAGAGAGCCGAAAGCTCAACTGGGTGGGTTTGGGGCTTATATTAGTAGGCAGCGGCCTAGCTATACGCTTGGTGTTGCAAAGGTCCGTGGGCAGCAGTGACACTTTCCTTCAGGTGTGCTGCTTACTCGTTTGCCACCGTGCAACAATAAAAACAAAACAATAAAGGAAAGACTAAATAATGATAACGAAAAAATATATATTCTACTTTCTATTCACGGGATCTTCCAAAGGAAGGATATCTGGTACTTTGGGGAACTTACACGGTGACATAGGTCAAAGACGCAAAGGCCTTTGAAGACATTTTATTTAAAAATGGGATAGGTAGTTAACAGATTACACTCCACATCTGCATATAACATGAACGGTAGTGGTAAAAATATTGCGTGATAATTGCATCTAGTATTTGAACATAGGTTTGAGTCTTTAGTGAACTAGTTTATCTTAATTTTTTTGAATTTTAAACTCGTCGGTCTATTGTGCGGTGACGGAGTAAGAATACAATTCACCACCCCCTATCTTACCCGTGGGTGATAGTAAGAGACGACTAAGTGATATAACATCTATGCAAGAGAAGGAAAACTCGAAATAAAATCCTATACCAACACGTCTGACCAGTGTGGTAGGTCTATTTCCCGCCCATTATGGAGGAGGCTGGAGCCCAACAGTGGGACATATATGAGCTGAGATGATGATGACGAAACTGTCGTCCCCCTTCGTAAGGAATTATATGCTCTTATTTTTCACTTCTTGAACTTTTTTTTATCACCCGTAAGTACCTATCTATCTATAGCTTGACTGGTATAGCAGTTGGAAGGTATTTCCAATAGATAATAATTTCAATTTTACCTGTAGTGACTTATTCTTTCCGTTGAATGACGGAGTGGATCCAAGAGGAAATCCTCTTCAGTGACACGCTCCGCCGCCAGCGCTTGGGGCGGTGCAGGTGCAATTACTTGCACCTGCACCACTCTAGCCGATGCCGCGGGTGACTGGACCGGGTAATAGTCCGTTACCCGCAGAGGCTAACCGCGTGAGTTCGACGCCTCGTCAGTTAGCCAGGGTGTCGAAAGGGGATGGTACCTGAAAGGGTAACCTGCCAGGCTGGCCACGGATGGCAAGGAAGCGGTACTAGTGGCCGGCCCAATGGCGATTGGAAGGGAATACGGTGGGTTGTGGGACCATGCGTTGCTTTTTCGTCTCCCTGAACTGAGCGGGCGGCGCATGTCTGGACCATAGCCTACCCAAAAAAAGGGTGACGGAGTACGTATACAATTCACCACCCTTTTAACTTGTCCCTGAGTGTAGTAAAAGATGAATAAAGGGTGTCTATGCTTTTCTGCAATAAAGGTAAATTTATTGTATCATGTTGATTAGAGGTTAGTTTTAGAGATAGGATGTTATTTTAAGTTTTATTTCTTTTGCGTTGGGTGGTCAACCCAAGGATTAGATAGAAAAGTTTGGTAACACTATTATTTTAAAAGTACTATAACAATAAAATATTTAAAGATTAAAACGGAATTATTTTTATTTCTTGTTCTTAACATCTCGCATAATACTATCCACAAAATATAACCGGTCCTTTAATCTGAATACTTTGTAATCGTCGCAATGAATACATACAACATATCCACATCTTGTATGAATGCCAAGGACAATCACTGTGTTGGCTGTATGTTAAAATTCCTTTGCATTTATTTACGTTTCATAAACCTGCGTGATGACAGATTAAGAATACAATGTAGTTTTTGGCGGGAAGGTGCAAATGTCATGTTGCGATCTTAATTTTATTCAATAAAATGATTTCTGATGTTAACGTGAGTATTGTATATAAAAATGAAACAATTTTTATGTATTTTATCGCATTTTTATTTGAATTTTATTTTTTTGCGGTTTTGAAGTTTTTTGGCGTTAATGGTCTTCTCATGACCATAGTGAAATAGTTTTATTTTAAATATATAATATTTTCAGTGTTTTAACTTGTCTAACTTGTTTATGTTAAATTAAATAATTCTAATTGAAATTCAGAGAAAATGCTAAAGTGTAGTGAATTGGTCATAATATCTCTTTAAATGTCTTGCTAAAATTTTAAAAGGAACCTTTAATTAGGTAGCTAACTCATAGTAAAAGGTAATTACTTAAAGAACACAATTTCTTACCACTTTGAACTTTCCCGTGGGAGTTTAAAAAAAAAATAAAAAAATCGGCTTTCTCTCGAGTTTAAAAAAAAAAGAAATTGTAAAAAGTGGATCATGTAATATGGGCACGCTCCCTTCTATTTTTTTTTTGCGGCGGGCTACGGTACGTCAAATGGGCCCGTTCCCTAAGGAAATATGTAGAGCGGCTACTACGAAATTCGATTGAAGATGGATTCGATGATCCATTGTTTTCCTAAGCAGCAAAACTCTTTCGACGATCGATTCGACGCTTGCAATCAATCAATTATTCAGTTCAACAATTAAATTGAAGTTAATTACATATAAGCAACAAATAATGCGTTTAACGCAATTTAAACTATCATATTACTCAAACAATTAATTATTATTTGTACTAACACAAACAGCTGTCAGTCATTTTTTTTTTATTTGAAAAAAAAAATAAGTTTCGGCGGGAATTAGAAAATATCATGTGACGTTAGTGTCTTAGTGTTATCTTTGTATTGAATAATTTTGCTGATATTTTATGTAATGTTATACAGAGAAAGTGCTGAAGTGTAGTGAATATAATATAACAGTGGTTTACATGTAGTTTCATTAAAATTCTCAGAGAATAGTCAAATTGGTTTTCAGATTATTTCTCCCAAGTAAGTGCAGGATCTGGAATGAACTACTTGCTGCGGTGTTTTCCGAATGCATGAAAACATGTCATTCTTCAAAGGTGTAAGAGAACCATTTTGTTCACCACTTACCATCAAGTGTGCTGCTTTAAAGAGGGTTTATTGAACATGTTTGCGTTGACCAAGTCACTATTTTCGGATTTTCTATTATTTTTTAAACAGTACAATGTCTGTAGAGTACCCCCCCACTAGTACATATGTATATAAAAAATAATAAACAGTGAAGTTTTCATATGCACATATATTCGTTACAATAATAATATTTATTATTAATATAATACAATCATAATAATAATTATCTCTTAAACAACTATTAAAGCTGCCACATATTTCATTGGTTTCACCGCAACGCTATGTTTGTTATAAATAAATAATAACAATAAAATTATATTATTAATAATTATTCTAATAATAATAAATAAAGCTTAAAAATTATTCTTAATAATTATAAATACATATTACATAAAGATAATTTATAATGTGGAAATAAAAAAGGGAAATATGGGGTTTAATTTTCAATAATAAGTATTTACAAAATATTGTTGATACAAACCCCACATTATTCTTTTTTTTCGATAGGTTTAGTATCTATAACAAAATTATCTAATATCTGCGAAGTATAAATATTATCAGTAGATATTAATTAATTATTAATTTCACAGAATAAATGGTAGAAATTAAGATATGCTATTATTTTCCTGTAAATAACATATGGTAAAAAGTAATAGGTGTACATGTATGTGTTTTGTATATGTATGAATATAAAATTCCGATCATTATAATATGAATACATATATTTTATAATTTATAAATTAATTAACAAAATATTAATTTATAATTGTAATAATTGATATATTAAAAGCAAATATTATTTATAAATTATAGTGCATACTTTAATTAAGTCTCATATAACAACACAGAGTCATTTAAATTACCTGAAGGATAGACTCTGAATGTGAGAGTCGGTCATAGAAAAATTTATAAAACGGAACCAATATATTTTTAAACAATAGGTATATTCAAAAATCTTATAAATTAAATAAAACTCATTCAAAAAATTTTAATGTTTACTATTACGCATATGAAATAAAACTATTTTTACGGTTTTTATGGCGTTTATATTTAATTTTCCTGGCGTTTGTATCAAAAATGTGGGTCACAATTCAACCAGTACTATAGAGAGTAGGTACCTATATGAAAACTTGTACCTCTCGTGACCATGAATCCTTTTCAACCAGTACTCTCTATAGAGTACCTATATGAAAACTTGTACCTCTCATGACCATGAATCCTAGAACTGTCAAAAAAGTGAAAATCAAACACAAAACCGATTAAATCCATAAAAAATATTTTATATTATACTCAATCAAGGAGTTGTTAATTATATGTATTATATGTAGTATGAAGAATGCTATAATGTAGATTTATAACATCCTTGTCTTCTTTCGTTGGTGGGCTATTTAGATTTTTCTTCTAAATAATAAACAAAAAAAAAACTGATATTGATCAGGAACTTTCAAACGATTATTTTTCCTTCTAATCACATCATACAAATCTCACCTTTATGAGAATTGAAACCTAAAATATTTGTAAAAGAAATTCTATATGGTTAAATTTTATTAATTTGCTTAAAATTGTACCCGTATCTGCTTCATATTGAAACCAAACATCAAAAACACGAACAAAATACATTGCAAGCACCGACACAACACTGGCAGACAGTTTATTATATATTTAATATATTATATAAAATTATATTATATACATATAAAGCGAACATTATTTGTGGACGAAATTTATAAATTGTTGGCATATATTCAGATTGTCTTAAATCCTAGATCAAAACTGATCCACCGTTATATAATCTAAATTGTCTTTGATTAGTAATCAATTCGCCTTTGTAGAACTATTTTTAAAAATGGCGATCACACCTATGTTAGGCAATGGGATTAAACGAAATACAGCAATTTGAAAAATTACTCCGACATGCAGTGCAACTATATACTAAATAGATCTATTTTCTAAAAATACATATGTATATATTAATATGCCTATAATGTATATAAAATATTTACAAAAACACTGGCGTAGGTTTTCAGGACGTGTTTCATTATATACTTGGCACTATATTGATATTATTTTATATTTTAAAATAATTTATAATAATTCTAAAAAAAATATGATTTAATTTAAAAAAATCTACTCGTCATAGAGACAACCACGAAGGTATTTAGTCTTAATTGTCAACATGGATTAACAATGTTGAATAATAAGTATGCCGGTCGGTTTGAGTACAATGGAAATGTGAACGTTTAAAGGATGAACAATCAAAAACTATTTGGAGAGGCAACTAGGCTGCTACGCAGATGTCTTCAGTTAAAAAATCATAGTTTGCACTGTTGAACTATGGCCTAAAACCCTCAAACCGTCCTCCTATTTTGAGAGCAGACATGCTCTACAGTGGATAGATAGTTGACTAGATATTTACCGCAATCATATTCGTAAATAATTATCCGCAGAATAGTTTTTTAAAGGACAGTGAACTTAAAATCAATTATAAATATGATTCAATATAGACCGATTTTATTTCAAATATAAATTAGTGCCGATAATTTTAATATTTCTTTAAAAATATACTTAATCTATTTATATTTAGTGGAGTGCAGCGATTTAAATTATATTAATACAAGATACGACAAAGCGCTTACATTTCCACGACACAAAACATATATTTAATACAACATTTAATTTAAAATGAATAAATTATTAATTCAGTACAAATTTTGTATTTAAAAGCATCTTTATATACTAAATAAAACAACAACGCATTGATAATGTCTTAAATAGTTTTATAACAATAACTATAACGTTTCATAATGATAAACAATTTCTTATAGCTAATAATTTATAATTATATTTAATTTTATTACATTTAATAAGGATAAAAATCCATTTCAATTAATAATAGTATGTCTGATAAAATGTGTATGTCTAACTGATAGTAAAATACATAGTTGGTCATCGTTATTTAAAGATTTATTTTTAATTATTACTAAAAGCATCCGATCTCTGTACGCACATTTCATAACGACAAAAATATTAGTTACATTAGTTATGACGTTTCAAAAGTTTTGAAACAAGATTTTACAGAAAAATTTGAAGCAAGTAGTAAGAAATTGGTTTCTAAATGTGGATAAACTACCACGGTAAATTAATTAGTTGAAACAATTGGTTTGTATTACTAATATGATTGCAAAATGTGGCTTCATATAAAAAGATATTAAATTTTCTAAATCACAAACTTATTTTTTGAACTTGAAAAATATTTCATAGTTTAAAAAATATTAACTAACGATGTCCAATCATGTTATATTCACAAACAGTAAAATATGAATTGTAATTAATGAAAGTAGTTTAAGTTTTCAACTAAAATAATTATAGATTTTTATATTTTTACATTAAAAGATTGTTGCAGTACAGAATGTATATAAATTTTTATGTTTACAAAATATTGTAAAGGTATCATTTAAAAATATTCGTAACCCACAATGTTCTTTTGCGGGTTGCATTATTTTTTTATTATTTATTTAACAGTGTTTATTTATTTAATGCAAATATACCTTCACTAATATTAAGTCTTCACCGATTCATATGGTTACTTTTTATAATATATATTTCTATATATTCTTAAAAATGTTCCCTTAATTTGAACTTGAAAAAGTCGGTGATATAATTTAATTTTATTTGAAATTTAATTGAAAAATTAATGTTAAATTAATTTATGCGTTAATGGTGATTCATTTTAATTTATATAATTTATACATTGACTACTATAATTATAAAAATACTATAGAGCGTTTTATTTAATTAGTAAATATAAATTATGTTTCAGAGTCTTTTTGGATTTCATTTTATTATTTTTTTCAGTTTTTTTTTGAAGATTTATGTCACAGATGAATTTACAGATATAAATCCAACGGACACAAACATCGACGCGAATATCGTACGGCTACCGTAACTAAACTAACTAAACGTGTAAAATGTCTCCAACAAAATGTAAAATGCGTCAATCAAAATCTTTTATTATACAATTAAAATCAAAATATTTTAATGCAACAACTTATTAATTTACTAGAACTAGAATTACAAAAAAAAATAACACATTTATTTGTAATTAAAAGTAAAAATTGATGGTATTATGTTGCCTGCTGGTGTCTAAGGATTAATTCTCGTTTATTTTGTTTCTTTTTAGGAAATTTTTAATTAGATTTTTTATAGCCACGATACCATGTAGTCATGTTATTTATCAATATTTTCTGATATTTAGGCAAGCTATTAAACATTTTAGCGCCATTCAAATTACTGACATGTAACATGTAACATTATTTATAAAAAACTTGTTTCACGAGTGAAAGATGTTGCCCATACGTGGGACTTGAACTAACACAACAAATCTGTTTCTATCATCCTACCATTACTTGCCCATTTATTGAGTGAATGTAGTGCCAGATTAAGCCAGCGCGAGGCCTGTAGCAAATTCTGTCAAAAGAGCTATAGTTTGCTATAACTTCTCAAGTTTAGGGTATTAAATAAAACAAATCTGTTCTAAAGTTAGTAAGATACTTATTTTACGTGAACGTGTTAATTGATAGACTTAAAATGTATCAAATCTGTTAATTAATTAATTTCCTATCTAATAAATATATTTTTACAACAAATAAATATACATAAATGATTAATTTCTGATAAAATTTAAGACGAAATCGAGTTTTAGATTTCAAATTTTTGAAATTTTTTTTTGGGAGTAAAGCATAGCCTAAGCGCTTCATGCTTACGGTATACTTTTACGCTCCTATCTAAATAGATATTTCTTTTACGGTCAGACAGCCGTTGGAGCACGGGGCTCTAATTCGCAGGACCTGTATTTTTTCATTTGCTACTCTAGCTACGTGGCTAATCCGGCACTTAGTAAATGTGATTTGTAAATAGTAGGACTGTAAAAACCAAAAAGACTCGGTAAAGTCGTAAAATTTGTTTTAGTACTAGGAACTCTCTGTTTTACTATCTGTAGCCACAAATGGTCGGCTTGTCCGTGATAGTAACACATTTTCGCAGAAAATTAAACATCTGAATAGTTATAATTTGCTACTGCGCTTCATTTAGTGAACGAGAGAGCTGGAGCCCCAATTCATTATGAAAGCCCGTTTCTGATATTGCGCGGAAGTCCACTAACGCTAGTTATCCATTATTATCACGTAGGTAGCTTGCTTGTCTGCTACTAAAGGCAAAAAATAAAATACTTTGCGCTAGTTATAGCAATAACTTCAATTATTTTCCAAATCACTGCAAATTGTTTAAAAAGTAAATGCAAATATCAATCTTTATTCTCACTTATTTAAGTTTAATGTTCTAATATATACGCAAAAATCATTTATTTTACAGCTTATAGTTAAAATAATAACATTTAATGCAATGATGATGTATTATTATGAAAACACTGCATTATGTGATATCTTATTACGGAGCGTCCATTAATTACTCGAGGCATTTTTGAGGATTTTTAACTCCCCCCCCCTTGGTGAGATGTCGTAAGATTTTTCTCAATCCCCTTTCCCCTTCTCACGTGAGATTTTTCAAAACTTGTACTTGGGTATAAAGGTTTTTACTTTCATTTAACTTTAATTTAACTTAACTTTCGCGCAGTTTTACACCAATTCCTGCTAAAAAAAATAGATTAGATTCGGCTCGACCCCCTCTCCCCCTGAAAATATCGCGTAATTAATGGACGCTCCCTTAAAATAAAATAATTATATGGAATAACAAAAATGATTAAGCATTTACAAGCGTTAGTGGTAAAGGTCAGTGGGATTATTTCAGTAAATAATTTAGTGGAATTATTTCAGTAAATTATTCAGTGGAGTTATTTCACTGCAATTATTTCAATATCTAAATAATTCAGTAAGATTATATCTGTAAATAATTCAATGGAATTATTACAATAATTTAACAAAATTATTCAATAAAATTGTTTCAATAAATAATTTAGTAGAATTATTAGATATGCAATAGCATTTCACGAAATATTACAATTCAATTGCTTGTTCTATAATTAAATTTATTTAACAATAGCCAAAATTAAAAGATTCACATTTCATTAATTAAATTAATGAATTCGAGTTTTGAAAGATTATTTATCATTGACAGATCAATTACTTTTCTAGATTGATAAACTATTAACTTATGAACTTTCAAATTTATTAATGTAGTAATAAATAAACTAAAATATCAATAAATATGACATAATTTTATATCATTATTTATTTGGATAGAGCATAAATTTTGATTGATAAGATTAGTTAAATTTTTTTTTTGGTTACTAGGATCCTCAATGATTTTCATAGATGATACCAAGCCTTCGGGTAGTCCCGGTAAATTCTTTTAATATGATTAGTTCCGTTTTTTTTTGTTTTGTTTTGGAAATCAGATTCTAAAAGTCTTAATAGATGATACCGAGGTTTGACCCTCAGGCAATCCCGGGTTGACGAGTTGGTACCGGATGTCAAGGAAGCGGTACCAGTGGCCGGCCCGATGGCGATGGCGAGATAACACGGTCTTATGGGGCCACACGCCGTCCTTCCGTCGCTCCGGACAGAATGGACGGAATGTGTCCAGACCATAGTCTACAAAAGAAAATAAAAAAGGCAGTCCCGGGAAACATTTTTAATTATCTTGGGATCCACAACAAATTTAATTAAAAAAGTTATAAGGAGGAGTTGGAATAGATAGATTCCACTTCCTTCCTGAAATTTAAGATTCATTGCAATATTAAGTATGGCAGAAACGCGTGATGATACAGCATTTTTTTGGACTTGCTGAGATCCAAGATACAGTTATATAGATACTAAATACTCTAACAATGTATTTGCAGGGGTTTCGCTGTATAAAGATCGGGTACCGGTGGCCCGCTCGCACAGCTAAGAGAGGCGTTTTGCAGTGTGGGTCTATGGGATCGCGCGCCGCCTCTTCCGTCGCCCCGGACCGATTTGGCGCGGCGTGACCACCTCCATAGTCCACCGCAAAGAAAAAAGGGTTTTGCTATATAATTATAATAATAAATCCACCAAGTTAATTTATCAATCTAAAAAGTTGTTTAAGTTGATTGGTTTTATATATTTAATAATAATTAAATATTCGGGGTTGTTAAATCAATTTAGCAATGTGTGAACAGTTTGAAAAATCCCCTTCCCTTCTCTGGCGCTGGTCCCATCAGCATTGGTACTTGGTTCTTGTGTGTTACCGTTATCTGAAAAAAAAAACTATTTTATTATAGTATTTTATTATTTATAGGTATTTTATTCATTTTTTGGTCTCTCTAAATCTTACTTTCCCGTAGAAATTATAATATGGATGTTGCGAATAGATCTGAATGGGGATATTATAGGGTTTTCATTTAGAGTCTTTCTTCTCTTGCATCAAAGTCTATATAATCATCATCATCATCTCAGTCCATATATGGTGTTGCCGCCAAAGGTTTAAAAATTGCACAAGAGATCTAATCGGATCATTTCTGAACGGTGGCGACAAGTACTTGCTACGCGCCTACCTTCCCCTTCCCGCTACACATGTCAGTCGCATATGCCGCTCGGTAACAAATGTCTCGCTAAAGACATTATTATCCAAAATTCAATATTTACAAGATAAAAGACATTGTGGCAGTGCTTCCCCAGTTCCTGACCTGCAAATTGGTAAATGCTTGTTTTATACCCGACATATGGCCCACTGTTCGGCTCGAGCCTCCTCCATAATGGAAGGTGAATTGACATACTATACCGCGCTGGTCAGACGTGTTGGTATAAGGTTTTATTTCGAGTTTTTGTTCTCTCGCATAGATGTTATATGCGTTTTATATCCCTTAATCGTCTCGTTGGGGGGCATAGTCCGGAGCGTGCTCGTTCGCGTCCCCTGCCAGTCTAATTAGACTGCTAATCCGGCTCGAAATGCGTACCGCAATGCGGGTTAGGGCGTCCCCCGGAGGCGACGCGTACCGACCCGCCCCCGTCGGTACGAACTGCGGCAGTTGCGGCGATGGGGGCCGCCACCCATCACGCCTTGCCCAGTCAGGCGAGTCGAGGAGAGCAGAGTGCCGGGTGGGCACGTGGAATGTAAGAGGTTGTGTGGAAGGTAAGTTGCACGAGCTGATATCCGTCATGGCGGACAAACAGCTAGACGTGCTCTGTGTAACAGAGACCAAGCGAAGGGGCAGCGACGCCTGCGATCTTCCTGGTGGCGGGATGGCTCTGTGGTCTGGTATACCACAGAGCGATCGAGCCAGCATGGGGGGGGTAGGAGTACTGCTGTCCTCTCGCTTGGCCTCAGGTGTGAAGGATTACGGAATGTATGATCCCAGACTTCTTTGGGTCCGTATAAAACTTGGTTTCACCAAGGTATTCATGATTGTAGCATATGCTCCCGTAGGATCCTCGGTGGCATCAGACCTAGAGAAGTTTTGGGATAATGTTAGGGAAGTTCTGGATATGGCAGAAACCAGTGAACACGTGATTGTATGCGGAGATTTGAACGGATGGTTGGGGACCAAGCGTCCTGACTATGAGGACGTACTTGGTCCATTTGGTGATAAGAGAGTGAACGACGCAGGTAGGCTCATAGTTGATGTATGCATGGAGAGAAACCTTATTGTGTCAAACACATTTTTCCAACATAAGGACATCCATATGTATACATGGAGAAGGAATGAACAGAAAAGTATAATAGATTTAATTTTGGTAGACAGTCGCCTCCGAAGCAAAATATTGGACGCAAGAGCCTACAGGGGCCCCACAGTCGATACGGATCACTATCTCGTTATTGCGAGATTTAGTGGTCTGTTCAGAAAGTGGAGTCACTGGCGAGAGCGTGTCCACTTCGGAGGGCTTGAAAGAATAAAGGTTGAAAGGTTGCAAGAAGAGTGTGTAAGAGAAAAGTATGCAGAGGGTGTCCGAGAACGGCTGACGATGGCAAGCCAGCCGCAATCGGACATTGAAGAATGCTGGAGAGTTTTGAAAGAGAGTATGGTAGACACAGCGAAAGAAGTATGTGGAAGTTCAAAGAAGCATAGAAACATAAATGGTGATGCATGGTGGGATGCGGAAGTGGCAGCTTCCGTAGAGCAAAAGAAGAAAGCGTGGCTGGACTATGTCTCTTCTTTGAATCTGAATGACAATATGACTGAACAGAAGAAAGAAATATATCGGCAATGTAAGAATGACACCAAGGCCTTAGTGAAAGAGAAACGTGATAGAACAAGTATGAGTGCAGAAGATAGGCTGACTAAAAACTTCGAGGGTAACACCAAACTCTTTTGGAGGGAGGTGAAGAAGTCTCGGGGTGGTTGGTCAGCCTTCAGAATGAATAAAATAAGGTCTAAAGGTGGAGACATTCTTACACAAACGCAAGACGTGTTAAGCCGATGGAATGAATATTTCGGCGATATGTATGCGGATGCTACGGTTGGCGCCGCTGTTGCATGTGGTCTAGTAGATCAGCATTCGGCGACGGCGTCCTCCGATGGCATCAGTATGGATGAAGTTGAATAGGCGATAAGAAGTTTGAGAAATGGTAAGGCAGCGGGCATTGATATGGTGTCTGCCGAGATGATCAAGCTTGGTGGCTCCTGTGTCCGGGAGGCGTTCCTGTTGCTCCTCAATTTATGTTGGAGCTCGGGAATGGTTCCCGGGGACTGGAATAGCGCAGTCATCGTGCCTTTGTTTAAAAACAAGGGTTCACGTTATGACTGCGCAAATTACAGAGCCATAAGCTTGACCAGTTTGGCAGCAAAAGTGTATGGTAAAATTATTGAAAGGAGAATGAGGATGGTGTCCGATGGTTTACTGTGTGAGACACAAGGAGGTTTCAGGAGTGGAAGGGGATGCATGGATCAAGTGTTCTCTCTGCGCAACATTGTGGAGAAGCATCTGGCCCTAGGTCAGAGGGTTTTCTGCAGTTTTGTGGATCTGGAGAGAGCATTTGACATGGTTGTACGAAAGGAACTTTGGGACATTTTACCGGAGTATGGTATTAACGGTAAAATGCTGCAGGCTGTGCAATCCAGTTACATGGGCTGTAGAGCCTGTGTGCGGCTGGATGGTGGAATGTCGCCTTGGTTTAACGTCAATATCGGCGTTAAGCAGGGCTGCGTTCTATCAGCCAGGCTGTTTATCATATATCTGGATAAATGTCTCCAAAGGTTGAACGATATGAATGTGGGAGTCCAGATGGGTGACTCAGTGGTCTCTGCTCTGCTTTATGCAGATGATGCAGTCCTGCTGGCACAGTCAGCGACTGATCTGCAGACCCTAGTCGACACAATGACAGAAGATTGTAAGAAAAGGGGTCTACGCGTGAATGTGAGCAAAACCAAAATAATGGTCTTTGAAAGAGATGAAGCCAGAACAGATGTAAGAGTAACAATAGGTAATGATGTACTAGAGCAAGTGGATGAATTTGTATATCTTGGATGTGGATTTAGCCGAGATGGACGGTACACCACTGATATAGAGCGAAGAGTGAATGCGGGAAATAGAGTGAACGGAGCGTTGGGGCAACTTCTCGGCAGCCACCACCTCAGCCAGAAGACACGTGTAGCAATACATAACGCAGTGCTTGTCCCAACATTACTGTATGGAAGCGAGAGTTGGGTATGCAGAAAAGAGTATGAAAGTAAAATTAATGCGGTCGAAATGCGATCTCTTCGGAAAATCTGTGGAGTTAGGCTGACCGACCGCATTCGTAACGACGACGTAAGAGAGCGAGTAGGTATGAAAGAGAGTATTGGTGTAAAGATGCGAAAGGGAATGCTCCGATGGTTCAGACATGTGGAAAGAATGCCGAACGAACGTCTGGTTAAGAAGATATACAATGCGAAAGTGGAAGGATGTAGGTACCGAGGGAGACCGAGACTAACCTACCTAGACCAGATCGGTCAGGTACTGAAGGAAGGTGGAGTCAAGAGTCTCCGAAACCGGCGAGCGTGTATGAAGAGAATTATGAATGTTGAGGAAGCGAGTGAAGTATGCAGAGATAGAGTTCTCTGGCACTCTGTTCTCTCTGCCTACCCTGCAAGGGATATGGCGTGATGATATGTATGTATGTAATCGTCTCGTTCGATCAGCCACGGGTAAGATACACACGGAAAAAAGAAAGTCAATATGTTAAATGGATATTATATCCCTCAGACGTCTTTTATGATACTCACTGGCAGGATAGCTGGTGATGAATTTTATTCTTACTACTTTGCCGCACGGTAAACTCTGCTGCTCAATCCTTTAGTGCGCGGTTTTTGCGATCCTCAAGAGAAAGCAAGTAATGGTTTGATAGTTGCGCCAATGACGGATAAGTTAAGGAGTGAAAGGTTAACATTGTATGGACATGTGATGAGACTGGATGAAAGTAATGTTGCGAGGAATTTTTTAATTATGAATGTTGAAGGCTTTACGGGTAAAGGAAAACCAAAGAAAAGATGAATGGACTGCATGAGGCATGACATGGATAGACCGGGAGTAACTGCAGAGATGACGTTTGAGGGGACTGTATGGAGGAAGATGACATATTGCGTCGACCCCAAGTAATTGGGATAAGAGCAAGATGATGATGATGATGGTGACCCTTTGTGCTCTGAATCCATCATCAAGCGGAGAAGGGATTTACAAATGCTTTAAGAACTCATCTAACCTTGCAAGGCGGTTGCATCCATGGTTCTCCATCGATCTGCATGGGGAATGTCTTCTTTGTTGTCAGTGTAATAGAACTGCATTGGGCTAGCCGTCGACCTGAAGCGCGAAGACCTGTTCCAAATATTTTATTATATATCTATCTATTGATCATATGCTGTGTGGTAGCAGTTACTAATAATACCAACCCATACATGGGTGACATCCATCTTTTACGACAGTAAAAGACAACTAGCAGCAACGTCCTGTACCAACGCGATTGGATGCCATCTTTTTTTTTTTTTTATTTGCTTATGTTGACAGACGAGCAAGCAGCATACATGGTGTTAAGTGTTACTGCGGCCCATGGACTTATGCAATACCAAGGGTATAGCTATACCGCTGCCTACCAATAACAACCCCAAACCCACCCAGTTGGACTTCCGACTCTCTCGCTCACCGGACAAAACGCAATTGCATATGGTGATTACTCAGACGTCGATTTTCTGCGAGAGTGTAGTACTGTCCCGGACGCACCGGCCCGCGGCTGTAGACAGTAAAATAGTCAACAGCGAGATCGTACTACTAAACATATAAACCATCTGGTTAACGATTACATTCTTAAGGGATGACACGAGGCAAACGGTCGGTCATAAAACAAAAAATTATGCAATTTGTACGTAATATGAGCGCTGAAGTATCTCATCCCGACTTTTTGTTATAACAATTTTTAATATAAACAAATTACAATATTCTCCATAAAATATTTCCTTGGTAAATACTGTTGTTATTTCACCTATATATTCCCCTTATACATCATCAACAACGTACTCTTATCCCAATTTATTTGGGGTCGATACAATATGTCTTCTCCTTCCATACAATCTTATCAAACGTCATCTCTGTGGTCACTCCTTGTCTATCCATGTCATGTTTCACGCAATCCATCCATTTTTTTTTCAGTCATCCCTTACCTCTAAAGCCTTCAACATTCGTACTTATCATTCTCCTATTCTTATCCCAATTACTTGGGGTCGATACAATATGTACTTTTCTTTCATAGTACATATTGTAAAAGTTATTGGCAATAGTTTTATGACCGGCCGCCTGCCAGACGTCAACCCTCCTTGGGAATGTAATTGTTGACCAAACGGCATCAAATGGAGTTGGCCTAGGTGGTTATAACGCTCTTAGTCGTATTTTACGACATCCACAAGCAAAGTAAGGGTTGGTCGTAGCCGCTAACACACAATTATATTCATATAATATGAGACAAATAACCTACTATATGGCGCCGGTCAGATGAGTTATTATAATAAGGTTTTCTATTGAGACTTTCATCCCTTGCAACAATTTTATATGTAATATTATATGTCTCAATCATCTTTTACGTTAGGGGGTGGTATTGAATTCGAATTCTATCATCACAGTAGCTCAAATTCTAAATTCATTTATTATGTATAAACCCTGCAAAGGCACATACATATTGTCATTTTTTTTACATTTAAATTTAATCTAATAAACTACCACCTCATCAGAATGAGACCGCAACTGAAAAGATCCGGCAAGAAACTCATATTTCTTTTCTGTTTCGACTCGTTATTTCTTTTCGTTATTTTTTATAAAAAAAATATACAACCTGCTTATTATTTAATTTGCTTCAGTGTGATGCCTTTGGAACCCTACAGTTCAAAAAAGGGCTGAAGGGATAGTGGCTACGAATATTACCAACCTTGACTTTGCTCGTGGGTGTTGTATGAAACGACTGAGAAATATTCACCTGAGCCAACTCCACCTGGTGCCGTCTGGTCAACCATCGGCCGAGAATTGAAATCAGGTAAGCGGTCAGTCATAAAACTATTGCCAAATAACTATTTGTAATACATATGATGGGAGAAGAGTAAATATTGCGTCAACCCCAAGTAATTGGGATAAGAGCGGGATAACGAACGAGTGGTTGAGTTTTGTAATATCGCGAATGCTTACCTGTTCGTACTTGTCCCATGTGTAAACAATTCTCCAAGCCAATGACTTCTATTAATTTGTCACCGATATCTGAAATATTTATAATAATATATTTTTTTTTTTTTGTGGATCTTTAAAATTTTAATCTACTAATCTTTCTATGTAAAAGGGGTGTGGGTAAACATTCTGTCGCGTTGAGTAGGATCAACATCTCACTTGTCTTCAAAAGCCAAGCTCTTTTCGCTTTTATAATCTATATATATAAAAAAGGATATTTGTATGTCATCGTTAAATTTAATCGTGACATCATTAAAGTTAATTTGTATGTATGACATCGTTACTGACTGCACAGATGGCGTAGTGGTTAAGATACCTTCCATGTCAGTGCCGCGGGTTCGATTCTCACGCAGGACAATACTTTGTGCGATCCACAAAGTGTTGTTCTGAGTCTGGGTGTAATTTGTCTGCGTTAGTTGCATGTTTGTAAAGTCCCCAGCAATACAAGGATTATTTCCTTAGCGCAGGGAGGTGTCATTCTTAAAAAAAAAACAAAAAAAAAAAACTTGAAAACTGTTTGACTGATTATTATGAAAATTAGTATGTAATATGTATTTTTTACGGAGAAGCTTTATAATGCTATCCCCCATATGTAGCTCGCCGCCAGGCGATAGTGTGATATATCGAATTCAACAAACAAACCAACGGGCAGGGTTTTCTAGTTATGTATAAATAAATGTGTGATAGACATAGCTCTATTTCTATACAAAATGTTTGATGTACATAATTACAGTTTTACTTCTATCTTATGTATTTACGATATAACCTTTTTTACATACATACATACATATCATCACGCCATATCCCTTGCAGGGTAGGCAGAGAGAACAGAGTGCCAGAGAACTCTATCCTTGCATACATCACTCGCTTCCTCAACATTCATAATTCTCTTCATACACGCTCGCCGGTTTCGGAGACTCTTGACTCCACCTTCCTTCAGTACATGACCGATCTGGTCTAGGTAGGTTAGTCTCGGTCTCCCCCGGTACCTACATCCTTCCACTTTCGCATTGTATATCTTCTTAACCAGACGTTCGTTCGGCATTATTGCCACATGTCCGAACCATCGGAGCATTCCCTTTCGCATCTTTACACCAATACTCTCTTTCATACCTACTCGCTCTCTTACGTCGTCGTTACGAATGCGGTCGGTCAGCCTTACTCCACAGATATGCCGCAGAGATCGCATTTCGACCGCATTAATTTTGCTTTCATATAACCTTTTTTAAAGGTTATTTTAAAGCCATCATCTCTTCTCGTATACCTACGTCCCACAGTTTAGCTCGTCTCTCCTCTCTCTCTCTCTCTCTCTCTCTCTACACAGTGAGAGAAAAATCGACTACATACCACATTAGTCAAAACAGGCTGGTATAACAGGTAGGTTGTTATACAAGGGTTTATTTCGAGATCACTCGTAGTAATATATAATATTAAAGTGATACTTATAACATTATTTATGGGATAATTTTATAGCGCAAACTAATAGATCATAAAAAAATATATTTATACAAATCGTAAACTTATTTAATTTAAAAGAGGAAATCTTTAAAATTATCAAAACACTTATTCAAATAAACCATTGCCAGTGGGTAACGTGTTATTTTTTTAGAATATAATGATTTTATTATCAATCATAATTTATTAATAATTCCATCAGCCTAACCACGTCTAATATTGGACACAGACCTTACTCTATGGACTATATATAATGTAACACCACACTTAACAGGCAGGTCTGATTAAAAATTGCCCTTTCTAACTTAGAACCTGCCTTGGTCACCTTCCTAATACTCTCTCATTCGATTTTTACTAATTCCACGGGAAAATTAGGTGTTGATACACCTACTACAATTGTATATCTGCATCAAAATGTGGGTTAAAATTAGATAGTATAGCGGGTAGATATAAATGTTTGTAATAATATTGACTTGTTGGACGACACACCTTAGTCCTTCCGTCTAAACGAGCGCTAGAAAAGTAGTGAAACTAAAAATCAAATAATATTCGTATATGCACGGTATATTTGTTTCTTCCATTTCTTTTAAAGACTGCACTATGACTAGAATATGGAACTCAGGAAGACTAGTCTGCACTAAGGAAATATCAATTGTATTGCTTTTACAAATACATAATGAAAACGAATTGCACCCAGACTCAGAATATTTGTGTATCACAGAAAGGATTATACTGTATAGTAATCGAACTCCTTTTCCTGGTGACGGAGTAAGAATACACCAACCCATCTTTTACCCGTAGGTGATCTTGACCGTGAGGGATATAACATCTATGCAAAAGAAGGAAAACTCGAAACAAAACCCTATATCAACAAAATGATGACGATTATGATGATGCAGAATCGAACTCGCGACACTCGGTACAGTGCGTACAGTTCAATTGTACAATAGCACCATTTTGTTTTATGAATGAAAAGTATTACCTTGTTGAGCATTAGGAAACCTTCCACGGCGATGGGCTCCACTCGATCCCCATAAGTTTGACCCTCCATGAGCATACGGAATGTTGAGCAAGGCGACTCCTTGGAGAGAGGGGCCCTTATTCAGCTCTAAGGAGGCACCATCGCACTAGAATATTATACAGAATAAGTTTTGAAGGACCTTAGACAAAATATAGATTAACCAGCCTATTTAATCTTCTTGATCTATTCAGAAGGAAACCTCGATATCAACTTAATTTCCTTCCCATTGTGGTAATTGAGGTTTTTGAGACATATCAAGGCTAACTAAGAAGAAATCATGCCATCTTGATCTAGAATAACGATTCAATAGTGGTAGGACCATGCTGTTGACAATTTTCTGTCTACAGCCGCGGGCCGGTCCGTCCGGGGTAGTACCACACTCTCGCAGAAGATCGACGCCTGAGTAATGGCAATATGCTGTTGTATTTATTTATTTATTCTTCATGTAACAAGTACAATGGTGGACTTAATGCCAGAGGCATTCTCTACCAGTCAACCACAGGTGACGCAGAGATAGTAGAAGGTGCATGTGCTGAGAAACTCACATGAAAAAAAAAAATTGTGAACTTAAATGATACATTATGAAAACGGAGACAGATACATACGGATATACATAATTATACTTAAGTTACATAAACATAATTATATTCTATACACATATATATTCAATAATTTATAATACATAATAATATACATATAATAATATAAACATATAAACAATATATATATATATATATATATATATATATATATATATATATACTACATATATATAACTATAAGAACGATAAATTATATAAATCATGATGATTCATTCGGTGAGCGAGAGAGCCGGAAGCCCAACTGGGTGGGTTTGGGATATGTATTGGTAGGCAGCGGTCTAGCTATACCCCTGGTTATACAAAGGTCCATGGGCGTTAGTAACACTCACCATCAAGTGTGCTGCTTGATCTTTTGCCACTAAAAGCAATAAAAAAAAACGTTGGCTGCGTTTCTAATGATTTTTAAAAAATATAAGTATGATTGCCTGACATTTGCTATCAGCATTAGTCTTTCCGGTACCGTCCCAGTCGACGCCCTGGCAACAAAAAGCAGTGTTGCCGGAGCCTCGCTATCACGCGGTTGGCCAACCAAATTTAAAATATTTACCACAATTCAAATTACTGATTTTTTTTTGCATTTAATATGCTTAATTATTTATAAATACCCGATTACGAAACGAAAAATGACTTGACCCCGCTTGTGACATCATTTTACGTTTCGTAATCGGGTATTTATAAATACTTACCACAATGTCTATATGCTCGTGAAGATTCTTGCAGCTGGCAGCAAATTGTTCAGATGTAGCGAATTCGAAGTACCACAGTTTGTTCTTCATTCTAGAGCTGAATTTATCAGGGTTACGCTCCCGTTCAGTGTGAAATTTTACACATATAGCTGCGTCCTGAAATTATACGGTTTCATTCACTTTAAGCGATAGAAGACATTGCTCCAAGTAAGAAAGGACGAAGTATTTTATTTTGTAAATGTTATACATAAATATAAATATCAGAATGAGTCTAGTTCAGTATTTTTTTCTTTTGTATATATATTTTTTTTAATAATTTTAGATTCCTTTTTTTTAATTTTTTTATTCTTGTGTTGCGGGGGACTTTACAAACGTATAGTTGACGGACATACATTTTGTAATTTGTCTGTGTGTACAGACTTAGAACAATTTGTAGATTGCATAAAGTAATAGTCGTGTGTGGGAATCGAACCCGTAACACGGTAGTTATCTTAACCACCACACCATCTGTGCAGTCATTATTAGAAGGTAGGTATGTACCTCTTATTATTAATTTAGTTTTAGTTTATTGAGAGACTAAAAGGATTATTGTGTGGTAGTGGCTACGAATACTACCAACCCTTTACTTTGCTCGTGGATGTCGTATAAGACGATTAAGAGCTTTATATCAACCTAGGCCTACTCCATCTGATATCGTTTGATCAACAATTACATTCCCAAGGAGTATTGACGTCAGATAGGCGGCATGTCATAAAACTATTCATCATCTCAGCCCATACATGACCTACTGTTGGGCTCGGGCCTCCTCTATAATAGAAGGGTAATTGACCTACTACACCACGCTGGTCAGACGTGTTAGTATAGGGTTTTGTTCAGAGTTTTCCTTCTTTCGCATAGATGTTATATGCGTTTTATATCCCTTAGTCGTCTCGTACGATCACCCATGGGTAAGATATAGGTGGAGGATTGTATTTTTACTCGGTCACCACAAGGGAAAAAATAATAAAACAATAACTATTTACAATATGTACGATAACAATATATATTGCGTCGATCACAAGTAATTGAGATGGAAGCAGGGTGATGATGATAAAGATCATGATGATTAAAAAGGTGTATACTCACAACGCCAACAGAGAAATAATTATTGATAATATTATAAGGTACGGTGGTCGGATGTGGCGCTGAATCCAGCATCTCCTGGTGCTCACACTGTAACTAGAGATAGAAATGGAATTAACACGTAATTGGGTGCAGCTTATGGAAGCTGGTTGGACCAGCTTGGATTATATTTGTTTATTATAATATACCGCACCGCATAGGACCGCACTCTGTGGCGTAAAATGAGGGAGGCCTACGTTCAGCAGTGGACGGCAATAGGCTGAAATGATGATGAATGATGATTATAATATATATGTATATAGTAATATGTACTGAAGGAAGGTGGAGTCAAGAGTCTCCGAAACCGGCGAGCGTGTATGAAGAGAATTATGAATATTGAGGAAGCGAGTGAAGTATGCAAAGATAGAGTTCTCTGGCACTCTGTTCTCTCTGCCTACCCTGCAAGGGATATGGCGTGATGATATGTATGTATGTATTATAACATATCGTGGTTTAGAATGTAACACATTGGTAGTACCCCACTGTTGACAGTTCTCTGTCTACAGCCGCGGGCCGGTCCGTCCGGGATAGTACCACACTCTCGCAGAAAATCGAAGACTGAACAGTGCCAATGTGCTGCTGTGCTTCGTTCCTTTTAACTTTGTGAGTTTGGGATTTTTATTGGTAGACAGCTGCCTAACTGTATCCGTGGTATTGCGAATGTCTATGAGTGACAATAACATTTATCATCAGGTGTGCTGCTTGCTTATTTGCCACCATAAGCAAAAAAAAAACAGAATTGTGTAAATATAAATAACAGTAAATTACACTTAAAAAATGGTAAAAATGGATCACGTAATGTGGGTACGCTCCCTTATCAGTGTGGTCGAAGCGCAGTTAAAGGCGATGTTTTGAAATTTCAATAAACTAAAAGGAATATAATTTGTGAAATAATTGTAACTCGACACTGGCAATAATGGTCTCGGTTTAGTACCTAATTGCCAATATAAAAAAAAGAAGAGAAAGTATCCTGCATGGGTATCGAACCCACGTACTGGCATGGTAGTTTGATATATTAACCGCATTGCCATCTATCCAGTCTTATTAAAATTAATACAGTTTTAGGAGCAGACTTATGGCACAATATAGATGTATGGTATGTGGATTTAGATGTATGGTATGTGGATTTAGATGTATGGTATGTGGATTTACCTCAGTACTCGCGTTAGTCGAATTTGGATTGGAATTGTTTTCTACGTGTATATGCCACCGGTCCATCATGACGGTGCTGGCGCGACTTATCTTGTCCAATATCTTGTGAATGGATTCACCTTCATAACTAAAAAGACAAATATAACAAGTAAAACTTGTTGTGTGGTGACGCCTACAAATAATACCAACCCTTACATTGCTCGTGGGTGTCGTAAAAGACGACTAAGAGCATTACATCGACCTTATGACATCTGATGCTGTCTGATAAACAATTATATTTCTAAGGAGTGTTGACGTCAAGCAGGCGACCGGTCACAAAACTATTGATAATACTTTTGCAATGCATATTTATGATAAAAGCAGGGTACATATTATATCGGCCACATAAAACTGGGATAATAGCAGGGTGATCATGACAAAAGATATTATTAATATGCATCATTTTATTACATTTAATTAAAATTTTGACAAAAAATATTTTCATTTGAATTTTTCCATCTTTTGCGCTGATACTATTTGCTTGCATTAACGGGATGATGCTTGGCAGTAAATGTATTAAAAAAACATTACTTTTTAACAACGCCATCTAGTTATACATATGAAAATTACTAAGATAGGTCGTGTTCAAAATTGTTTATAGCGCCATCTATTATGCTATAACTGCTAATATGATATTCATTCTTCTTACTATTAGTTCCACAAAGTAATATTAAAAATCAGAATAATCAAATGTAAACCGAACAAATAATTTGCAATCAAATCTTTAGCATAAGTGGAGATTAATTAGATCACTACGCTATCAACGTAGATATAGCAGTAACTTACCCGCCTCCCCAACGAAGACACCTCGCCAAATCATTCCCTGTGCCAAGAGGTATCACGCCGACAGCTGGTGGAGTCTCCATTTGGACTTTATCTGCAGAAAAATACTTTTGAGTATGATTCTAGAGGTTAAACTAGAAGTACTAATCGGAATAGTATATAAAATATACGATAGGTACTTAGTATCGCAAAATATCAAAAACGCGAAATACCAAGGATAAATAGGTTGCTATGAGCAAAAAACACATCACAGCGTCGGGTTGAGACTTGATACCCCTCAGTGTTCACCCAACAGTTTCGGTAAAACTGTGATAGCCATTTGCGGCTAATAACTAAAGTCACAAATCCAAAAAAAAAAAATACAGATCACAGCTGGGCGCGTCATTTACGTCGATTTAGCATGTAATACCTGAATTGACTGTACAGAGTGAGATCCACAAAGTGTTGTTCTGATTCTGGGTGTAATTTGTCTGCGTTAATTATATGTCTGTAAAGACCCCCGCAAAACAAAGATCATTTCCTTAGTGCAAGGTGGTGTTTATAAGAGCCACCGCACCCCGGACCGATTCGGCGGGGCGAGACGTATCCATAGTCCACAAAAAGAAAAAAAAAAAAAAAAAGTTGGTGTTTATAAAAAAAATACTATTCGCTATGCATTGAGATAGATTTTACCTATTCTTAGTAATGTGTTATCGACATGTATTATAATATTTAAAACTAACACTGGATATCGATGGGCTGATGTATAAATTTATTTGAAATGAAATGAAATGAATGAAATGAAATGATTTATTTATGACAGACACAAGCACAAGCAAAATAAGTAGATAATAATAATAACAAAATGGTTAGTGTTTGCCACAATCCGGTCTCAACTCAGCATAATGCTGGCCGCAGATGACCAGCGCTGGTCTTCCGTTGTTACCGGGAGGAGACGTCACGCACATGCTCTCAATGTGACTTAATATAATGTAGCATCCATAATGTAGTGACACAATCTAGCTTAAGTCTAAACTTTATATAATATGACATGGTAATAACAATAATATAATATGTTAATATTATATAACAAAGAGAATACAGTTTCGTTCAACTTTACTGCGAAAATAGCAAAAAAGAAACATGTGCAGCACATAAATAACACAGGTACATATTACAAGCCAAATATTGAAACTAATTGTAATATTATCCCGGTTCATAATGTTACAATACAAATTCCCAACAATATTAGAAATGATGTTTACACAAGTCATTACTAAAAAGCACTGGTGTCTTGAGCAAGTAGTTCCTCATTTCTCTGATGTGCATAGATAAAGTTTCTCAGTTTTTTCTTAAATGCATGCAAATTAGGCAGATTCCGTATCGGTGGAGGGATATTGTTCCAACATTTTGTAGCAGCGTATCGGAAACTACCTCTGAAAGCTGCTGAACAATGTCGCGCAGTCGCTAGTTGCAGGGAACATTGTCTAACATCACGAGATTTACGATTGGCCAACCATGACAGTTTGCTATATAGATAAAAAGGAGTTTGACTTTTTATAACTCCGAAAAGCAAACACGCCAAGTGAAGCTTGCGACGATGCATCATTTTTAATAAATGTTTCTTATTTAGAAATGGAGTCACATGTGACCTTAAAGGAATACTAAAGCAAAACCTGGCACAAGCATTTTGAACGCGTTGTACCAGTGTCCGCGTCCTAGCTAACAACCTAGAACCAAATACAGTGTCCATATAGTTAAGCCTCGATAATACTAATGTCTCAGTCAACTGAATACGCAAATTTTCTGTCAGATAGGGCCTCATCCTGTAAAGCAATTTCAACCTGTAGAAGCAATTTTTTATACAGTTAGCCACATGTTTTTCATACCGCAGTTCACAATCCATGTGAAGACCTAAATTACGCACTTCATATACACGCTCAATAGGTTCGCCCAACAGTGTGACTCTCACTGATGGCTGGACTCTAACAAGCTGATGTTTACTACCGAGGATGAGGAATTTTGTTTTTACTGGATTTAGCATTAAGCAATTATCTGTAGACCACCTGGCCACCCTTGCTAGATCTTCATTTAGGCTTTTTATAGTATCATCTATGTTATTGGGTTTACAGGAAATGTAAAGTTGTATATCATCTGCATACATGTGAACGTTGCTGTTACGGATATGCTTTATAACGTCAGCAGTATATAATATAAATAGTATTGGTCCCAAAATGGACCCTTGTGGTACTCCCCGCGTCACTGGCAACTTATGGGACATCATCGAACTACCATCAAAACGCTCAATCTTCACGCACTGCGAACGTTCACTAAGATAACTGTTAAACCATTGGATAGCTGCAGAGTCAAACCCGTAGTAACAAAGCTTGGACAAGAGAAGGTTGATATTTATACAATCGAATGCTCGTGAAAAATCCAACAGCACCAAAATTGTACATAACCCTTTGTCTTGGGCATTAAGAATATCATCAGTGACATCCAATACAGCAGTTTCAGTACTACGACCCTTCCGAAATCCCGATTGACATTCGGGTAAAATATTATTCTTTTCAAGAAAATCAGTGAGTTGTATGCATATGGACCTTTCCAGAATTTTGGACAGGCAGGGTAATATACTGATAGGCCTGAGATCCTTCAATTCTACAGGAGTAGGAAGTTTCGGCAAAGGACGGACTATTGCTGTTTTCCATATGTCGGGATATGCTTTAGCAGTAATGGAGGTATTAATGATGGTATGTATCGCGTCTATCGTATTCGGAAATGTCATTAACAGCATATCCATCGTAATGCCATCACAACCTATGGCATTTGATTTCAAGCTTCTGATAATCCTAATCAAATGGTCGTAATTAACTTGCTCTATATGAAATACCGCATTGCTAAAACGGTGGTGCTCAAAATAAGTTAACTGTGAGATAGACGGATTCTTCATATTAGGAAGAGTCAAAAAATGATTGTTTACTACGTTCGGGTCATTAAATGAAGATGGTAATTCATAGCTCTTGTCAGGCAACAAGGTTTGTTTAATATTTTTCCATAGACGTTTAGGGTCGCGCATCCTATTGTTTATATTAAATTTAAAGTATGCGGTTTTTTCGTGATAAAGAGCTTGACTGACTGTAGATTTTAATAACTTATAATATTTTTTTTTAGAATCAGATTTAGTTTTATGATACTCCAATGCTGCCCTATCACGTAGACTCATCATAAGTTTTATAGTGCGAGTTATCCATGGATAAGATTGACCCCTAACTACTAAGGACTTATATGGGGCATGACAGTCAAAAAGTGTAGTAATATTATAATTGAAAAATGTCACCATGTCGTTGACATCAGAATAATGCGGAATAACATCCCATTGAATACGTTGTAAATCATCACAAAAATCACCTATCGAAATATCCTTAGTCGGTCTATAAGTAACTATCCGGGGGACAGGCTTATCCTTCTTGATATTAAATTCGCATAGTACAAGGCAGTGACCATAGAGTGTTCCTACCAAATCCAATGTAACATTCTTTGCACGCAAGTCCGTACAAACTAAATCTATTAATGATTCACTAGTATTTGTAAAATGTGTAGGTGCCGCGACTAGCTGCTCTAATTGAAAATACGATAAAAAGTTTTTGAGTTTAAATGTGTTGCTGTCATTACTATTTAAGAAATTTATGTTGAAATCACCCAAAAGAATCAGGTTGTCATATTCGGGCATTGAACTAATTGAATCGGTGATTGCATCAAAAAATAAATCCACATTTACCCATGGGGGCCTATATGCTGTGCCAATAACTAATTTTTTCCCGTTAAGATTTATTGAGAGCCACATTTGCTCAACTTTGTCATTTAGAGGGTCCACTGGATGGCGCCAAACACGCGCCGTCACTTCATTTTTAATATAGAAGCCAACTCCGCCGCCACGAGAGCGGTACTTAGGTGGCCGCGGCGTGTGCTTTAGCCGGTAGCCGGAGATGGCAGGAGCGCGCCCCTCTTCGCCTTCACGCATCCATGTCTCATTCAAGGCTAAGATATCAACACTAGACTGGGACACCGACGCTATAATGTTGTCATGGTTGGTACCAAGGGAACCTGCGTTATAAAGTCCAACACATAAATTCCTATTGGGCATCATTGCAAATAATCAAAAAGATACAAAAAATAAAATAAAAAAATAATTGTGCACGTGAAGACATAATCGCTGACACCAATGCAATACATAACTTATAAATGTGAGATATAACTTTAGGTATAAACGAATGTAACAATTTTAGAATATGAATATTGAAATACAAATTAATATACAGAAGAATGAACATAGGATAATTATTGTTATCAATAAACATTATAAAATTTTGGTATTTTACATTTATATTACATAGAAAAACAATTAAATAATAGTAGGTTTTGAAACACAGTAAAACTAAAATAAAATTGAGAAATATATAAAGCATCTCATGTTGCTTCTGGAGGGGATACCCTGGAATGTGTAGTGCGACATCCGAAAATTTTCTCAATATCCTTTTCGGAGCGCACACGAAAGGAAGCCCTTCCTGCCTCACGACGAACAAAAATACGGCCGTTCTTAGTCCATACAAACCTCCACCCATTCGTGCGCGCTTGCTGTCTTGATTCGAAGAAGAGCATCCTATTGATGTTAGAAAGACGCTCATTGACAAAAAATCTTGTCGGAGCGGTGGCGAACCCCATGCCATCCGTGGTGATACCGCGGCGCACACGCGCTGCACCCAGAAACGCGTCTCGCAGCTGCCTGCGCGCTACGCGTACTATCAATCGGCGCGGGCGTGGCGCGCCCGTCGGCGATGCATTGTTACCAGTAGTGTCATCGGGTGCGCGGCGCATGCCAATGCGCTCCACGAAAACAAGATCGCGTTCCTCATAAGCCACGCCAAGCTTATCCGCGATTCTACCCACGATATGTACCACATTCTCCCCCTGCTCCTCAGGTATGCCGCTAATCTCTAAGTCGTTAAGAAAAGATTCCTGTTGCCGGTCATTTAATTGCAATTTCAGCTGGTCGATCACGGAGATAATATCACCCACTCCCGCATCATTTTGGATATTTTGAAGCTCAGAAGATCTCTTCTCCAGACCTATCAAACGCATCTCCATACCATCAATACGTCCTCCGATACTTTCGGCGACACCCCGGAGTACCGTAATATCATTCTTCATGGTGTCAATGTCATTTTTAAAGGACATCATATTTTGATTGATAAGTCTCATCTCTTTAAGCAACTCAGCGCAAGTACCACATGACGTGTCGGCCTGGTGTGAAGTACTAGCGTAGTCGGCCTTTTCTCCTCTTACAGGGTTGTCAATGTTACCCTTACGCGGGGTCTGTGCTTTACAACTGGGGCAAAGCCATCCTGATATAAGCTTGGCATCATTGGGAATATTAACACAGTCTCTGTGATGATATCCCAAACACTCCGAACAAGTAACGCCATCTGTGGCATTTGCATAGCGACCGCAAGCATTGCATTTCTTAGGCATTTTGTTCGGAGTGACAATTAATATTCAAACTTAGAAAGAGTTATCGATTTGATTCGAAACAGAGTAGAAGGGCTTAACTAGATGGCGTGTCGTCCCGCTCGAGGAGCAACTTCTAAAGCTTCCGTGTGTAATTTTCTGCAAGGATAACGAACCCAATCTATTACAAGAGATGGCGCTGACTTCACAAGAAAAAATATGCAGACTTTAATTAAGGCAGAAGTCTAGTTAAATACGATAACAGTTTTCATAAATATTGTCACTATATATATAACGCACTAAAACTGCAATAACATGAAGCCATAAAAAGTCACTATTATGATATTGGAAAGCTAAGGGTAGCTTTATAAGCACTTGCACTAGAAAATACTGTACTATTGATTATTCATTCAAATCAATACAGACGAACTGTCCTACACTTTATACCAATTATTGTCTTGTTTACAACAATTCCAGTAACAAAACTCCGCGAAATGACTACATTCACTATTTTAAACACAAAAATTCTTTTAGGCAAATCAGCTGATACCCACGTCCGTGACGTCGTCCGTCGTATTTAATGGAGAAAAAGTGTTAAAAACGCAATATGAAAAACAAACAGTGCTTTATGTCTGTTTTATGTTATGTCAAAATTTCCAAAAGGAACATGTTAATGTTTTGGCTCTGATATCGGTTACGGCATTGAATCCGGTGGTCAGCCCAAATGGAGATGGGAAGATAATATTACCTGTATGTGGTTGAACGCTGCCCTTCCGTCGCTACGGTATGGGCACCCCGCCCACCCGTCTCTAGACAGTAGACTCATTTTACTATAATTACCTTAACTTACTAACTCCTCCTCTCAGCCCATATATGTTCCACTGATGGGCTCGGGCCTCCTCCACAACGGGAGGGATATTGACCTACTATACCACGCAAGTCAGACGTGTTGGTATAGGGTTTTATTTCGAGTTTTCCTTCTCTTCTCTTGCACAGATGCCAATTGCAAGTTATATATCCCCTTAATCGTCTTGTACGATACCCACGGGCAAGAGAGGGGTGGTGAATTGTATTTTTACTGCGTCACCACACGTAAAACTTACTAAGTACCTTAAATTAATTTTAAACACAAATTTACTCGACTTTATTAATAATTAATTACCAAAATTAAAATATAAGAAGAAGTAAATATGAGAATGACTTAAAATCTTACCCATTGTTTCCAATACCCAACCGACTGTACCATCACCTCCACAGCATATCACCCGATAATTCTTCACGTCTTTGAACATTTGCAAACCTATAAATATAAATATTATCATAATATAATAATTATTACATATTAAAAAATTAATAACAATTAAACAAAAACAATATATATATATATATATTTATATTGAATTATTTTCTTTTTGTATTGGAAATGAATTTATATATTAATATGGATCAACATTTAATAACTAATGCTGTAGCGGGTAGATATAAATATCTGTAATAACGATGACTTGTTGCGCGTGAGACACCTCAGTTCTACGGTGAATATGAACGCTGTAAATTGTTTGAAACATCGGGAAACTAAAATTCAAATATAAACGTGATAGAATAATTTTATAATGACGAATAATTTTATTTCAAATACATACATACATTCATATCATCACGCCATATCCCTTGCAGGGTAGGCAGAGAGAACAGAGTGCCAGAGAACTCTATCTTTGCATACTTCACTCGCTTCCTCAACATTCATAATTCTCTTCATACACGCTCGCCGGTTTCGGAGACTCTTGACGCCACCTTCCTTCAGTACATGACCGATCTGGTCTAGGTAGGTTAGTCTCGGTCTCCCTCGGTACCTACATCCTTCCACTTTCGCATTGTATATCTTCTTAACCAGACGTTCGTTCGGCATTCTTTCCACATGTCCGAACCATCGGAGCATTCCCTTTCGCATCTTTACACCAATACTCTCTTTCATACCTACTCGCTCTCTTACGTCGTCGTTACGAATGCGGTCGGTCAGCCTAACTCCACAGATTTACCACAGAGATCGCATTTCGACCGCATTAATTTTACTTTCATACTCTTTTCTGCATACCCAACTCTCGCTTCCATACAGTAATGTTGGGACAAGCACTGCGTTATGCACCAAATACCTATAACTTAATTAAATTTTAGACTATAGATGGCGAAGCGGTTAAAATACCAACCTACCGTTCCAAATGTCACAGGTTCGATTCTCATGCAGGATTATACTTTTTGCGAACCACAAATTGTTATCCTGAGTCTAAATATATTTTGTGTCCGATAATTGTATGTTCGAAAGTTTCCGACATAACAAGCATTATTTCTTTTAGGTGCTGTCTTTTTTAAAATACAAGCAATAATCTGGTTTTCTTTCTGGTGATAAATGAAAGAAGCCGAGAGTCTCCGAAACCGGCGAGCGTGTATGAAGAGAATTATGAATGTTGAGGAAGCGAGTGAAGTATGCAGAGATAGAGTTCTCTAGCACTCTGTTCTCTCTGCCTACCCTGCAAGGGATATGGCGTGATGATATGCATGTATGTATGTATAAATGAAAGAAGTCATCATCCTCGTCATTTGAACTTGCAGGACGTAGAAGCTCTCACATAAATTATGGTATGGTGCGTAACTGCCACGCTTGGTAGGCGTGTTGTCGATCGCATTGAAAATCATTGTTTCTTAGGTAAGAAGTGCCGCTATCGACGATAAAGACGGGATTCCGGTGGCTCACTCGTACGACGGAGAAATACATTACAGGGCGGGTCTATGAGGTCACGCGCTGCTTCATCTGTCGCCCCGGACGGATTTAGCGGGGTGTGACCAGACCATAGCCCGCCGCAAAAAAAGGTGAGAAGTGCTGGTCACTATCCTAGTGAGACCCTCAACCGATTTTTACGATTTCCATCGTTAAGCAAGGGGTGGTGACAATTGTATTATTATCCCCTCGTCACACAGTAGGATCAGGTCACAGGTGTAATTTAACGATATAATATCATAAATAATATCAAATGTATTCACGGAGAACTGTATTTAGAAAATACATACATACATACATAGCCTCACGCCTGTTTCCCAGAGGGGTAGGCAGAGACTACGGATTGCCACAAACCACGATCCTGACATACCTCCATCGCTTCATTCACACTCATCACAGTCTTCATGCATGCTCTACGATTACGCGTACTCTTAATCTGACCTTTCACTAACACATCTTCAATTTGATCCAGGAAAGTACGACGTGGTCTTCCCCTTGTAATCGTCCCACTCACACTCGCTTTGTATACTTGTTTAGTCAACCTTTCTTCACTCATTCTTTCCACGTGTCCAAACCACCTCAGCATACCCTTTTTTATCTTTGTCACTACTTCTTCATTCATACCACAGCGCTCTCTTATAACACTATTTCTAATTTTATCTTTCAGACTTACACCACACATACTACGAAGAGCTCTCATCTCTACAGCATTTATGCTACTTTCATGTCTTCCCTGCCAAATCCAACTTTCACTGCCATACATGAGAGTGGGAACTAATACTCCCTTATGTACAGCTAGGCGTGCCTTGTTAGATACATTCCTACTTTTCATAAAAGTGTACAATGCCCCATTCACTTTATTACCAGCATTTACTCGTCTTTCAACATCTTCATCATTTTTACCATCACTAGTAAACAGTACACCCAAGTATACAAATTCTTTCACCTGTTCCAATCCCTCACCATTTATAAAAATATTACATTCCGTCATACATTTATCCTTTTCAAAGACCATTACTTTCGTCTTACTTACATTTACTTTCATACCTTTTCTTTCAAAAGCATCATGCATAGTAGTTACCATCGCCTGTAAGTCTTCAGCCGACGATGCAAGTAAAACCTGATCATCGGCATAAAGAAGACATTTGACGAGTAACTCATTCATTCTTAAACCACATTCATTATTTTTCAAATCTTGCAAACAGCTATCCATAAATAGGTTAAACAGCCACGGTGACGCTACACATCCCTGTCTGACACCTTTATCAATGTTAAACCATTCAGTGTAGGACCCGTTTATCCTTACGCAGGCTCTGGAATCCTTATAAATGGATTTCAGCGCCTGAATAAGATGGCCATTTACCCCATACATAGATAGTACCGACCACAGTTCATTCCTCCTCACTTTGTCATAAGCCTTCTCTAAATCAATGAAAGCGCAAAAAACTTTCTGACCTTTAGCCAAAAATTTTTGCGCCAGGCATCGTAAAGAGAAAACTTGATCCGTGCAACCCATACTCTTTCGAAAACCCGCTTGTGCATCCCATATTTTCTTTTCGGTCACTTTCACTACTCTTTCAATCAACACTTTCGCATACAGTTTGCCGACAATGCTAAGGAGGCTTATGCCCCTGTAGTTTCTACAATCTTGCCGTGAACCTTTCCCTTTGTAGAGAGGTACAATTACCGCCTGACACCAGTCTATAGGTACTCGGCCATTAGTCCAGCAAAGATTGAAGAGCTGGTATAGGATGTTAGTTGTAATATCTTCTCCAGCCGTCAGCATTTCAACTGTAATCCTGTCGTATCCTGCAGACTTACCCGCTCTCATACCTTTCAATGCATTTGTAATTTCTATCATACTTATGCATTCTCCTTCCTCGAGATCTCTTTCATTCACAAATGATAATTTTTGTGGCTCTTCTCTTTCAAATAAGCTTTCAAAGTATTCCTTCCATCTCTCTAGTATACATTCTTCTCCATACACTGTCCTTCCATATTTATCGCTGATCGAGACTAGCTCTGTATTTTGCGCTTTGCCTCGAGCCGATCTTATGGACTTCCAGAAAATCTTCGAGTTAGTTTGGAAATCCTTCGATAATCTTCTATCGTACTCGTCTTTTTGATCTTCTTTCTTTCTTCTAACAATTTCTTTCACATCTCTGTTTTTTCTCTTATATTCTTCTTTGGCTATATCTATGTCTTCATTCGTTGCTTTCTTCATTCTCTCATTGGCTCTGACAGCAAGCCAATCTACCCAGGCTTTCTTCTTCTCACGAACTACACTCTGCACATCTTTATCCCACCATATATTCTTCACCTTGTTTACTTTCATTCTTCTAGTTACACCACATATTTCTGTAGCAACATTTACCACCTGTTTTTTAAAAGTCTTCCATAATTCTTCCATACTACAAATATCAGCCGCATGAAAAAACTTTTCCTTTAGTTTACTTTTGTATTTATCTCTAATATACTCATCTTGCAAATTTTCTACTTTTATTCTTTCTAGCACACTTTTCGGGTTATGTATCCGGTTTCGCCACGTTGTCATAAGACCACTTATTCTAGTCATTACTAGAAAGTGGTCTGTATGAATACCAATACCGCGATATACCCTAGTGTCTAGTACTTTCTTTCTGAGCCTTTCATCTACTATTACAAAATCAATTATACTCTTTCTTACATTCTTTGCTTCACGTGTATACATATGGATCTTTTTGTGTTCAAACATAGTGTTTGTAACACAAAGATTCCATTCCAAGCACACTTCTAGTAGACTTCGACCATTTTCATTCACGCTTTCATCACCAAACCTTCCTAAAACCTTTTCAAATCCTTCTCTGCTTACTCCTACCCATCCATTAAAATCCCCTAACAAAATCAACCTTTCATTCAAATTACATAATCTCAAAACATCCCGCAGTTCCTCCCAAAATTTCTCTCTTGCATCCTGTTCACATTTATTGTTATGTAATCCCACGTTCACAGGAGCATATACTCCCACAACAAAAATACGAGTCAGACCTACTTTCATCCTTATCCATACTAATCTAGCATTCACACAATCATACTCATTCACACATTGAGCCATTCGAGCAGAAAGAAGGAGACCAACTCCCTGACAGGCTCTACTAGTCATTGGTACCCCGGACCAGTACGCCGTGTAAGGTCCATGACTAGTAATCTCACATCCCTTTCGCTTCGTCTCATTCACACAGAGAATATCAATCTTTTTATCATCCATCATTTGACATACCTCATTTAATTTCTCTTTCATTCCTCCTCCTACATTTAGCGTGGCAAAGCGGCACTCCGTAGACCGCTTTTCGCCCTCATTGGGAACGAGACGTGAAGGGTTGCGAGCCGCATCGCCGTCATTTCGAATTTTAAAATTTTTAGTACAATTCATAGCATTCCCACGAGTATTAGGGTATTAAACGGTCCACCCCCACAGTGCCCTTGTGTAGAGGTAAGATGGAATTTCTGCTGTGCCCTGTGACCACCAACACATGCACCCTCCGTTTTCGACCAGCTTACCCTCTGGCCGCGAATCCCTCAGCACGGGTCGGTTTACACCTTGGATCGGGGGTTATATTTCGGAGTTTGCCTTCTCCTAGATAGATTGCAGATCAGTGCTAACGAGGCCTATCTCCCCGGGTTATATTTCGGTGTTTTCCTTCTCCTAGATGAGTTGCAGCACAATGCTAACGAGGCTCATCTCCCCGAAGTTTTAGTTAGAACTAAATTCAAAATTTCAGTTAATATGCGACTATCAACATAAATATTGTTTTAAAATGTTTTGAGATGCAACATACAGATAAACAGTTTTGGAATGATGTATCCAGTCGAATGAAATGTCAGTAATGAATTGTGTAAAACGATGAGAATTTTTTCGACATCGTACAAGCGTGATCTGAAATGCGCATGTCTTCAACGACAAAAACGGTTGACATATCGGCGCGGGCGCAAGAATAAAGAATTCTTATTACATTCAACGATAAATTACATTACACATTTACGATTCGGAGCACCGTAACATGTTTACAAAGATACTTTATCTTTACTGGGATAATTCCCACGCTGAACAAATTTTATAATGCAAAATATACGTGATTTTGTTGTTATCATGGTATTTACATAAATATACTAACTGCAGTTCACTAATAATGTATTTCAATACCTAGCTCTTAACATTAGTTATAGTTTTTCTTAATAGATTTTATATATTTTCTATTGATATATTTCTTTAGAAATAACCATTTCTTTTAATAAGACTTTGTAAGCACTGTAACTTCTATAAGCCAGGATTCACAATATAAATGACAACGAGGTTTCACTCTCGGAAAGTCTCAGGAACATTTTTTTTTAGAAACAAAGAGAAGACATTCCAATGATTTACAGATAAAGAGAAGGAGTTGGAACGGTTTATTTAGTTGCGATGATTTTACTTCGCTTCGCAGCACAGAGCACAAGGGGCCGATATAATAGTTTTATAAGGTTTTTAGAAATTAATACATACTTTTTAAAATTTTTGTCATAACATATCAAAATCGGGGAAATTAATTGTGGTATTGCACATACATATGTATCAATACATTTATAAATCAATTACAGCATTCCATAACTAAAGGATCAAAGAATTCGATTAAGATTCATAAGCCCGCAGTGGAGGGGAGAGCACTAATATTTTGAAGTCGTTTTTACGATTCCGCCCTCGCCGTCGGGGTCGGAAGTCGTGTCGCGTTCAAATCATAAACGTGGGAGAACCCACTTTGCCAGCGACCCCCCGAGCCGATGTCCGTACCCCACAGGGGGTGCCCTCGGGAACGGTCGCTTAACTTTTACGGGTTGAGAGCCCTCAGCGCTCACCCACAGTCCGGGTAAAGTTGTCATAGCCATCTGAGGCTAACAACTAAGACACACAAAAAAAAAAAAAAAAAAAATATATGCTCAAAGAAAATATTACTCTTAATCATTACTGAAATAATAGACCGTGTCCACGTCACAGTCATATCTCGATTTGCTTGCCCATTTTGTTCATTTTATGTTTTGGTCGTCTATGGTCTGGCTACATGCCGTCCGTTACGGCCGGGCAACGGAAGGGCGGCGCGTGACCCTATAACCCACCGTATATACTTCCCATCGCCATTGGCCCGGCCCCTGGTACCGAATCCTTGACGCTTCTGGCCAACATGACGGGATTTTGTTCATTCTAAATAATACATGATACGCATTTGAATTTTTATTATGAACCCTAAATTTTATGATCTTCATCAAGGAAACGTTTTAGCCCAATTGGAGGTGAGGGCTAATACTTTATAATCATGAGGTTTCACCGTTCATCCGTCCAACTATCGTATCGAAAACTCTAACCGGATTGGAGTCCGATCGATCTAACCTGTCACAAATCAACCTTATCAATCATGTTTACATTCCGATACTACAATTCCCACGTGAGAGAAAGGGGTGGTGACGATTTAATCCTAATTCCATCATCATCACAGCCCATAAATGTCTTACTGTTGGGTTCAGGCCTCCTCCGTAATAGGAAGGAAATTAACCTACTATACCGCGCTGGTCAGACGTGTTGGTATAGGGTTTTGTTTCGAGTTTTCCTTCCTTACATTTAGAAAATGAACGAAGGAAATGAAAATTATTATTTATAAAAACCCGATTACGAAGCGGAAAATGATGTAACAAGTGGGATTCGAACCCACACCTATTGGAAATCCGTCCCAATCGTACTGCCACTTGCACCACCGTGAACTATTGTAGGACATTCAAATCTCGCTTCGTGTTATATTTACGTCTTTAAGGTGACGTGTGCCACCTACCCGACAATGTTTACACATTGTATGGGCTTAATACTTCAAACTTTGCAGTTAGAATTGTATTAAACGATGACACAACCTTGTTATTCAAATTACAATTTAGCATTTAATATGCTTAATTATTTATAAAAACCCGATTACGAAGCGAAAAATGATGTCACAAGTGGGTGGAAAAATGATGTCACAATTTGAATGTCCTACAATAGTTTATGGTGGTGTAAGTGGCAGCACGATTGGGACGGATTTCCAATAGGTGTGGGTTCCAATCCCACTTGTGACATCATTTTTCGCTTCGTAATCGGGTTTTTATAAATAATTAAGCATATTAAATGATAATTTTCAGTAATTTGAAAATTATTAATTAATATACTCAGACTTCCTAGTCTCTGTGATGATGGAGTAATAATACAATTCATCACTGTTTATCCTGCCCATGGGGGTGATAAAAGACAACGAAGGGATTAAATATGCAGATAACATATGGATGTCATCTAATTAACATATAATTTGACATATAGGGTTTCATTTCTAATTCTCCTTCTCCTGCCTATGCAACAGAAGGAAAACTGGAAATAAAACCCTACGTCATATGCTTTAGTGGTCTTTTACGACAGCCACGGGCAAAAACAGGATGGTGAAATGGATTCTTACTCAGTCACCACACAAAAAAAAAACCCATATGAATTTGAGGTATTTACCTTGCATTGGTCCACCTTTCGCGATATCATGAACCTGTCTCGGATTCAGGATATACTGTAGCTTCCTCAACACCCTGGATCCTTGCCGTCCACCTGATTTTGGATTAATGAACACGAGTAGAGGGCACGTGCCTTCAGCTGGATTTATTTGGAAGGAGATAGGCGGTGCGCGAGGTTCCCGCTTTTGGGATTCCTCTTTTTTTTCTTCTGACGTCGCAGCAATTGATATTGGCAATGATATTGAGGTAGGCAGAGATTGCTGAAAGAAAAACAAGTAATATCGACATATGAGTAGTGGCAATATGCTGTTGGACTTCGTTCAGAGAGCGATAGGGCCAGCCCAATTTTCTGGGTGGGTTAGTGGTTTTCTTTTGTAAGCCGCGGCCAAGTTGTACCACTGGTAAAAGTCCGTGGCGGCAGTAACACTTACCATCAGGTGTACTGCTTGTTCGTTTGCTATTATAAGCGATATACCTATATGAAAATGTTCATCATCATTCTCCTACTCTTATCCCAAATACTTGAGGTCGATACAATATGTACTCTTCATTCATAGTACATATTGTAAAAGTTATTGACAATAGTTTTATGACCGGCCGCTTGCCAGACGTCAACCCTCCTTGGGAATGTAATTGTTGACCAAACGGCATCAGTTGGAGTTGGTGGTCTTTATAAGGCTCTTAGTCGCCTTTTACGATATTCACGAGCAAAGTAAGGGCTGGTAGTATTCGTAGCCGCTACCACACAGCCTACATATATGAAAATGTTATGGGGTTATTTTAAAAATTTGAATACATCTAATTTTAGTTACCTATGTTATTTAATAGTGGTAAATGGACTTCATCGTCATCTTATACGACCCACTGCTGGGCCGGATACTCCTCCACAATAGGAATTGACCTACGATATTACACGAGTCAGACGTGTTGATATAAGGTTTTCTTTCGAGTTTTCCTTCTGTTGCATAGATGTTACATGCATATTGTATCCGTTAGTCGTCTTTTACAACACCCACGTGCAAGTTAAGGGGTAGTGAATTTTGTTCTTACTCCGTCACCATACGGAAATCGGCTTCATGATTCATCTCTTTCGTAATCCACTGTTGGAAGTTGGCGTTCCACATAAAATACCATATTGCATTTTCATATTTTGATGGGGTTAAATATCACCATGCTTCTATTTGACCGATCATTATGAAAATTGTAATTTTTACACGGAGAAGTTTTATATGCTATCCCCATTGATGGAACTCGCCACTAGGCGGCGCTGCGATATATCAACTTCTACAAACAATCCAACGGGCTGGGTTTGTTTTTTCCATATATGTATTTAAATTTTGTCATCGCTTTTTCTTTGAAACTGAATGAAATGTATCAAGTAAATGATAAATAATCTGCTACATACTAATACTTTCTTAAATATTGATTAAAATCTAAATAAATCAATGATTACGTTTGCTGCACTATGACAAACGTCGTCTTTACAGACAGCTGATGGGTCAATGACCCTATTACCACCCATTCACTACCACCCATCGACCAGCTATTCCATTATCTGTTACACCCGGTATGTGTAAAAAAAGCATAAGTTAACATCTTAGATATACCTGGTCATTTATAAAAAAAAAATCGGTAGATGGCACACGTCACTTTAAAGACGTAAATATGATACGAAGCGAGATTTGCATGTCCTACAATAGTTCACGGTGGTGTAAGTGGCAGCACGATTGTGCCGGACTCCCAATAGGTGCGGGTTCGAACCCCGCTTGTGACATCATTTTTCGTTTCGTGGTTTTTATAAATAATTAAGCATATTAAATGCTAAATTTCAGTGATTTGAATTACCTGGTCATGTTGAGGTCTATGTGGTAATGAACGTTGTCTGTCTAATACAAGCGGACGGATAGCGGTCGGTGGTAGGATGTGACGTGCGTGACGGCCCAAAGTGCAAGCGCCACCAGCACTACCAACACAGCGATTATGCAGCTGAAAATATTGATATATGTTTGTAGTGATGAATGATGAATGAACGATGAAACCAGATGGGAGCAAATGTAGTGTAGTAGAGTATTCGTTGCAACCGAAAAACTTTCGACTCCATTTGATGCTGTATGTCCCCCAATTGCAAATTGTAAATCGAAAGAAAATTTATGGTTACCGTCTAAAACTATGCTTAATATGGGAATCCGTTAAACCAAGAATTTATCTATATACAATTTATTTTAGTTTTGCTTTCCATTTCTTAATATTTTTAGAAGTGCTTTAAAATTATCCTGTTTGTAGTCGGGCCTTTGTTTTTTCTTTTAAATTTACTATTGTATTTTTTTAGTGTATGAATTAGTTGTTAGCCGCAGATGGCTTTAGCCCCTTTATCTGAACTCTGAGTGAGCGCTGATGGCTCTCAACCCGTTTATTTAATTTTTATTAAATTTCAATAAAAAGTAAATTAGCATTTATATATTAAATAAATGAAGCTTTTTTTGTGTCTGTCTTTTAGCTGTTAGCCGCAGATGGCTTTAATAGCTTAACCCGGACTATGGGTGAGCGCTGAGGGCTCTCAACCCGGTAAATTAATGAATCAAAAATAATTCATTTATGGTCATGTAGTTGCGATGCAGAAAATAGGAATAGCGACATCTATCGAGTCACGCATAAACTTCAGCAACGAATATAATAGTGTAAGGATAATGGTACAAAAATATTTATGTTCTTACATTGTCACCGATCCTTGATAAAAGTGCATAGTTTCAAATTAACCCAACTTTAGAAGGAGGGAATTCCTATGTAAACAAAATTAATATAATAAAAATAAAAAGATAATTTAGAATAATTTGACGGTAAAAATTCTCACAGTGATATGACACCATCTGCAATGCAGTCCCGTAATGCCGTTGTATCCTTTGATCTTTTTTCGACATCGAGCGCATTTACCATGGCAGTTTCCTGAAAGACAATATAAAAAAACAATTCTTACTATAATAAAAGTAAACTATAGAACTATTGGCGGGAATGTGAAAGCGTCGTTTTGTATTATATTCAATATCTTATTGTTTTAATATATTATATTAAAACATTTTGATGGTATTTTATGTAATGTGATGCGGAGGAACTGCTGGGATGTAGAAAATAAAATATAAAAGTGCTTTACAAATATTTTTACTTTCCACTCAAAACTTCCAGAAAATGCCCTTAACAGTGAGGCCATAGCACCGTTGAAAGCAACGATTTTCCTTACTGTCGGACAATGACTAATATTAAAAAACCAAAGACGTAAAGAATCTGAGAATTTGTAAAGAAAATTGGTACTGAACAATGGCAATAATGGGCTTGTATTAGAAGCTGATTGCCAATACAAAAGAAAAAGAAATGTGTGGTAGGAACACTTCCAAAAAAGAGCTCAACACCATAATCGTCATCAAACCGTTAAATCACAATGGCGATTGTGCATTATGACATAGCCATGGTAGTGATTTTCTTTTTTTTTTACAGACATCTCCCTTTTTTTTTTTTTTCTTTTCGCAAGGTGGAACCATTGATGTGGTCGCGCCCCGGCAAATCGGCCCGGGGCGACGGAAGAGGCGGCGCGTAACTCCATGGACCCACCCTTCAAACACCTCTCTTCGCCGTGCGAGCGGACCACCGGTACCCGATCTTTGTCTTCGGTGGCCCGCCCGGCGATATACCCTCTCGGGTTCCTCTCTCGTCGACGCCCCGACAGCTTTCGCCATCGAGGCGTCGCCCTCACGCGGTGGCCTCACGTCGGGTGACCGGACAATTCCCCGGTCCGATCACCCGAAGCCTCGGTTAGGGCGGCATCAGGCGCAGAAAGACACCTCCCTGCACTAAGGAAATAATCCTTGTATTGCGGGGGACTTTACAAACATGCAATTAACGCAGACAAATTACACCCAGACTCAGAACAACACTTTGTGGATCGCACAAAGTATTGTCCTGCGTGGGAATCGAACCCATGGCACTGGCAGGGAAGGTCGGTATCTTAACCACTACGCCATCTGTGCAGTCGCCATCAGATTGCAGTTGATGCTATAAATATCCAAGTAAAATACAGCTGCTTATTTTATATTGACCTCTCAGTCAGTTTTTACGACTTCCTTGAGAAAATAAGGTCGACTTATTACTATATATATATATATATATATATATATATTCTTAACTCGCATATCCCTTAGTCGGCTTTTACTATACCTACGGGCAAGAAAAGTTGTAGTGAATTTGTTTTCTTCTACGTCACCATATGGTAATTGTATGGGCATATATTGTTAGTTAACGTACCTTCGACCCAGTGGTGAGCCAATGTAGCAGGTGCCCTTTTAGACTTGGAGTATGTAGCGATGCAAGACGCTGGTGCCCTCTGCACACATCTCTCATGGACGGTGAATTTACAAACTGCAAAAATTATAAGCCTTTATTTAGTTTCACCTGTCGCGGTGTCTGTCTGTTATAAATTAGAATTTTAAATTTAATCCACTATCCAATCTGCGATTGAGATGACACACACACAGTATTCAATTTTATAAAAGTTTCATTATGTCCGACATTCCAAGATGGCGTATTTCTATTTTACTTATTTTTATTACAAACTTATACATTTTTACGGCAAGATAAATAAATATTTTTTTTTTATATATATAAAATACTATATTTCTTATTAGATTTAAATTATTGTTCACTTTTTAGTTCTTTTTATTACAAAATAATAATTTGAAAAAAAAAAACATTTTTTTTTAAAATATATCAACGTTCTTAATATAAGTAAATATCACATGGTAAGTTTTGAAAAACGAACATATTAGTGATATCGCACTAAATTCAATATGACCGTCGATCTAAGATAACGAATTATATGTTCTTTTCAATCCTCTATCAAGTGAAAGGGCTTGATAAGTAGAAAACAATATAATTACTGGTATGATATGATGGTAATATAAAATCAATTGGCAGTAACGTGAGGATAATTTTAGTACTGGCAGGGCCACGCTGAACGTCTTCCATCGGTACCTATAAATGGTTTATTCCAGGTAAGTACCACACATGCCGGGCGGGCCACCGAAGACAAAGATCGGGTACCAGTGGCCCGCTCGTACGGCGAAGAAGAGGTGCTTGCAGGGTGACTTAATGGGGTTGCGCGCCGCCTCTTCCGTCACCCCGAACCGATTTGGCGGGGTGCGACGTCCATAGCCCACCACAAAAAAAAAGCTAAGTACCACACTCGCAAAAAATCACCATGTGGGACTGTGGGTATCAGCAATTTTCTGCTGCACTTCTTTCGGTGAGCGAGAGTTTGAAGACCTATTCTCAACTTAAAGTAGATAGCGATCTATCTGTGCCCATGGTATTGCGGAGATCCATAACTGGATTACCACTTACCGTCAATTGAGCAGTTTAGCTTGTCTACCACCAAAGACTGTCTTTTATATAGTCTCTTTTTTTTCGTGCGGTCCCATAAACTACCATTATCACTCCTCTACGCCATTGGGCGGACCATAGGTACCAGTTTCTTAACCTCTGTCGTCAGACCAGAACATTAAGTTACCAATACTTCTATTATGGAAGACTTCACTAACATATAATTAACAAACACAAATTACACACAGATTCAGAACAACAAATTTTGAATCATGACGAATTGTTCTGCTTAAGAATCGAAATCACAATACTTATTACTACCCCATTTGTACAGTAAAATAATAAAAATATTACTTACATATACAACAGAGACCTTTCTTTCCCAAACCAACAAGCATGTTCAGACAAAGATTGCAGTATGCCGGTCTACTGAAATGCTTCAGCCTCCACGCATGTTCTCCATCTTCCTTCACATTCGTATCAAGACCCAATAGTACTAACAGAGGAATTGTTGTCATCCTAAAAATAGAAGAAGGTTTAGGTGGATATTTTTTGCTATTGACAAAAAGTTTTATACGCTATTGATTCAATTACACAACTAATAATTTTTCTTGTAGTGACGGAGTAATGTTTTCATTCTCTTGTTTATTTTCATTTTCTTGATTTCTTTTACGACACTCACAGCCTAGAAAAGGGGGAAATATATTCTTACTTCGTCACCGCATGAAAAAAAAAAAGAATTAAAGGACTAATGGAAGAGAAATACTCACCCTCCACGGTTCCATTCATCAAGTGACACAGTACCATCAGCATCATAATCTATTTCTACCATCATGTCTTGTAATATCTGGAAATACGATTAGGGTTATAAATAATATTTTATATAGAAAGACAAAAGAAGAAAAAAATAATTTATTACTTCATCACGTAAGGGACACAGAACATCTAATAATAATAATACATACATACCATCACGCTATGTCCCTTGCAGGGTTGGCAGAGAGAACAGAGTGCCAGAGAACTCTATCCTTGCATACTTCACTCGCTTCCTCAACATTCATAATTCTCTTCATACACGCTCGCCGGTTTCAGAGACTCTTGACTCCACCTTCCTTCAGTACATGACCGATCTGGTCTAGGTAGGTTAGTCTCGGTCTCTCCCGGTACCTACATCCTTTCACTTTCGCATTGTATATCTTCTTAACCAGATGTTCGTTCGGCATTCTTTCCACATGTCCGAACCATCGGAGCATTCCCTTTCGCATCTTTACACCAATACTCTCTTTCATACCTACCTACTCGCTCTCTTACGTCGTCGTTACGAATGCGATCGATCAGCCTAACTCCACAGCTTTTCCGTAGAGATCGCATTTCAACCGCATTAATTTTATTTTCATATTCTTTTCTGCATACCCAACTCTCGCTTCCATACAGTAATGTTGGGACAAGAACTGCGTCATGTATTGCTACACGTGCCTTCTAGCTGAGGTAGTGGCTGCCGAGAAGTTGCCCCAACGCTCCGTTCACTCTATTTCCCGCATTCACTCTTCGCTCTATATCAGTGGTGTACCTTCCATCTCGGCTAAATCCTCATCCAAGATATACAAATTCATCCACTTGCTCCAGTACATCATTACCTATTGTTACTCTTACATCTGTTATGGCTTCATCTCTTTCATATATAATAAAAAAAGAATAATTTATATAATGGTTAATTATATTAACAACTGCTTAATAAAATAACTTAAAAAATAGTATATAAAACATAAAAGCACTAAAAACTATGAGTTACACAAGAAAGTACCATAAATATTAAAAAAAATAAAAAATAAATCAATTACTAGCTGAACCAACATATTATTATATTATGTTGTTCTGTACAAATTAAAAAACAAATAGAATCCCTTGAAATCGATCGTAGCAACCTATCAGATCCAATTATATGTATATTAATAATCTAAAAACAATTGAGTCCACCTGAACACGTACAAAATTTTCATCGAAACCGGTGCAGTTATTTAGGAGTCCAGTACACATACGTATAGAATAACTATGTATATAAAGATACATAAAATAGATGAAAAACTATATGTATATATATAACATATATAACTATATATATACATATAGTTATATATATGTTATATATATATATATATATATATATATATATATATATATATATATATATATATGTTATATATATATATATATATATATATATATATATATATATATATATATATATATATATATATATATCTATATATATATATATATATATATATATAATATATATAACTATATATATATATATATAAAAAAAATGGCATTTATTTTCATATCTGGCCAGGTACAAGCATTATAAATTTCATGTTTAGATAGAGAAAGCAATACAAGCATATGACGTCATACTTCACAATCTCCATACTAATCAGCGTCTAAATGAAACAAATCATAGTTTTATAAGAAAGAGATAAAATATAAGCCCCCTTATAATTTTTGTGTGTAATTTTTTAAATAAATTACATGCTCGTAGTGGCAGAACCACACTTTTGACAGTTTTCTATCTACAGGTACGATCCGGTCCGTCCGGGGTAGTACCACACTCTCGCAGAAGATCGACGTATTAGTAATGGCAATGTGCTATTGCACTTCGTTCGATGAGCGAGAGAGCGGGATGCCTAAGTTGAGTGGATTTTGATTGGTAGGAAGCGGCCTATCTGTGCCATTGGTATAGCAAAGTTCCATTGCCAAGTAACACTTACCATCAGGTACACTGCTTACTCATTTGCCAACATGAGCAATAAAAAAATCATCACCCTGCTCTTATCATATTTACTTGTGGTCCGACGCAATTTGTACTCTTTTTCTATCATAGATATTGCAAAAGTTTTGGCAATAGTACAGGTTGCTTTCCATTTAGTTAACACGGAGGGACTCTGCGGTACATTGTGAAACACTGCCAAACACCGTGTAAAAGTTTAAATGAAACAGCTAAGTTGTCATCAATATCGCAAAATTATGGGCGTTGTATACCTAAATGCAAGTTCCTTGACAAAGTCTTGGCTCAATAATTTATAAACATAACCACATTATCAGGGCTTCAATAGTGCAATATTTACATTTTTATTAAATTTTAATTAGCAGTAAGAGACAAGCTCAATTTAATAATCTCAAATAATACTACTAGAATATGGCATAAATATATTGCGAGGTTAAGTAATGATACTTAATTCAAGCAAAGTAGTACCTATATATTTAAAGTACTCTATGAAAGTAGGTAAGCATTTGTCAAACACCACTTTTTCGAGTGTCGAACAGTGTACGGCTGTGTTCAACAGTGTCGTTGATGGAAAGCGCTTTATCGAACACTGCGTTACACTGCGTCACTTTTTGTATTAAATGGAAAGCACACATAATCAGGCGCCTACCTGACGTCAACTATTTTGGAAAATTATTTATAGACCAGATGGGATCGGATAGAGTTGGCACAGGTATATAAAGCTATTCATTTACGACACTCACTAAGAATATAAGGATTGGTAATATTCATAGCCAGCAGATAAAAAAATATTAGTAAGAATAAAACTATACTTACAGGCCTAAGTTCCGATGTCTCCCAACCGAGGTATTCAGCTACGGTCATCATTTGATTAACGATGCAATCCATCTCGTTAGTATCCAGGACACCATTACCGTCCGTATCGTAGAGCCGGAACATAACTTTAACAAAATATTTTTTTTTATTCGTCCATCCATCCTATCGAAATATATCCTTTCCGTGTGATGAGGGTACAGAGTAGATCAACATACTGTATCTCGGCCACGGATGTCATAAAAGATGACTAAGGGATATAATATGCATATTACATTATGCAAGGGTAGGAAATCTTGAAATAAAATCTTATACCAACACGTCTGATAAGTGTGGTATAGATCAATGGTCCTCTTATTGGAGAAGATGCGAGTCCAAAAGTCGGAGGTTTGTAAATCCAGATGAAAATAAATGAAATGAATCAAATAGAAATTCATGGTTGGACGTAATCCTTCCGTTCCTTACGTATTCCAGGCGGATTCTTAATTATTTTTTTATAATAAGTTTCCTAAGGGCATATTGGCTGAGGGAACGCCAAAAGAATATCTTTGGTGGTCCCTCAGTCAGTTTTCATGAACCTCGCGGGCAATAAAGAATCATGACACATTGTGTGCTTCCTCTTTGTGATAAATTGCACGCTTCGTTTGCCAGTGTCTTTTCTTCACAAATTATCAGATTCTTCACATCTTTAATTTCTTCAAATTTCAGTACCCCTTATCTTACCCGTGGTTGATGGTAAGATAAGACTGAGGGATATGAAATGCATATAATAGTGGTAGGAACACGCTGTTGACAGTTTTCTGTCTACAGCCGCGGGCCGGTCCGTCCGGGGTAGTACCACACTCTCGCAGAAGATCGTCTGAGTAATGGTAATGTGCTATTGCGCTTCGTTCGGTGAGCGAGAGCGCCGGAAGCCCAACTGGGTGGGTTTGGGGATTGTAATTGTAGGCAGCGGCCTAGCTATACCCTTGGTATAGCACAGATCCATGGGCAGCAGTGACACTTACCATCAGGTGTGTTGCTTGCTCGTTTGCCACCATAGGCAATAAAAACAAAAAATCATTTTGACGCATAGTATAGTGGTCCAGTTAGCGATCGCCCGTGTCGAGTTTCGTAGGTTCCTATAACAAGCTAGGCATTTCTACTTACACTCAAGTTTATCTTCAGGTCTTCCAGCTGCCAACAATGAAAGATAGCATACTATGTCTTTGAGCGACACCCTCGCGGTGTGGACTTCTAGCGTTGAGGAGCGACGCATTAGATGCTTGAAATCTGCAAGAACACCAATATACCTTTGATAATAATATAATGGAATGACATTAGTTAAGTGATCTCCTGATATTTTAGTGGTAGTGCGATGCTTTTTTGTAATACGCCTAGGCTGGATATACTCCGTTCGATTCGTTCGTGACGACAGAATGGTGGCATGCGGCCACATAACACTTCCCTTTTACTATTGGGACAACAACCGGTACTGATTCTCTAATATTGAAGGTGTGTTCTCTGCCACGAGTTTTCTGCCTACAGCCATAAACATCATCACAGTTCAAATTACTGAAATTTTTAGCATTTAATATGCTTAATTATTTATAAATACCCGATTACGAAACGAAAAATGATGTCGCAAAGCGGGGTTCGAACCCGCACCTATTGGGAATCCGGCCCAACCGTGCTGCCACTTACACCATCGTGAACTATTTTAGGACATGCACATGAACGGTTGGGCCGGATTCCCAATAGGTGCGGGTTCGAACCCCGCTTGTGACATCATTTTTCGTTTCGTAATCGGGTATTTATAAATAACTAAGCATATTAAATGCTAAAAATTTTAGTAATTTGAATAACAAGGTTGTGTCATCGTTTAATACAATTCTAACTGCAAAGTTTGAAGTATTAAGCCCATACAATGTGTAAACATTGTCCGATAGACGGCATACGTCACCTTGAAGACGTAAGATATAATATGAAGCGAAATTTACATATCCTAAAATAGTTCACGATGGTGTAAGTGGCAGCACGGTTGGGCCGCATTCCCAATAGGTGCGGGTTCGAACCCCGCTTGTGACATAATTTTTCGTTTTGTAATCGGGTATTTATAAATCATCACAATTTATATATATACGTCCCACTGCTGGGTACAAATTTTCTCCTCCATAATGGGAGAGAAATAAAAAAAGATCATACCACGATGGTCAAATATTATGGGGTTTATATAGAGTTTTTTCGTCTCTTGCATAGATGTTATATACATATTACATTCCTTAGTCGCCTTTGCGACACTCACGGGAAAAAGGACGTGGTGAATTGTATTCTTATTTCGTTATCACACGGAAAACCATACATTGAAGTACAAAACTATGCATTGAAGTACTATGTACCGGGTATCATACTCTTGTAGAAATACGGTTAAGCACTCCCTCTCTTTTCATGTTCTCACTCTCTCCATTTCTGCGTCTATAGTATGGACTAGTTTAGGGAATTATATTCCTGGTATTACTCAAGTCCTTAAGTAGTAGGTACTACTTACCATCAGGTAAACTGCTTCTCTGCCACTATAGGTTACGAAAAAGCACTCATCATGTTAGTAGGACGAAACTCCACTAAGTGGACTGATGACATCTCAAAATCTCAGGAAGCCTATGAATACAAGTGGCACAAGGCCGTTTTGTGTGACATTCTCATGGAGAGGCTTATGTTCAGCAGTGGACATTTACGAGTTGATGATGATGGTGGATGGCCATAGCTTTCATATTAAAAATAAAAATAATCGTCATTTGACGGTAGTTTTAGAGTAATTGATTCAACTATACCTTCAATCTTAGTGGACTGGTTAACTCTTAAGGAGTTGCTACTTTTCCTGCTGGAGTTCCTCGACATTTGGCTATGGCTCGGACTGGTCTCGTTGCGGCCTAGACTTAACTCGTGGGATGAGTAGGATGGATGAGTGGTGACAGTAAACATTGGATGGACGCTCCCTGAAATGAATATGTAATTTAAATAAGCATTTATGTCACCATGTGGTGACAGGCTAAGAATACAATGTATCATCACTCTTTCTCTTCGTTGTAAGAACAAGGTAAGGAATCATCATCTCATCATTTGTTCTCTGGCACTCTGTTCTCTCTGCCTACCCTGCAAGGGATATGGCGTGATGATATGTATGTATGTATGTATGCTAAGGAATCATCAGGAAAATGGTCAACAGCACTCTTCTAGAATACTTATGACAACCTAACTGCCAAACATTGCGATTAAGTTAATGTGCTGCTATTGAAGAAGCCCATTCTCAATTTGAAGGACAGTTCATGTTATGAAGGACTAGTGGAGGATCAGTTCATCTCATGTTTCTAAGGAGAGCACTGCTCCTCACTGCCATGTCATTCTCTTGGATTTTTTATTACTCCTAAGGGCAATTAAGGCAAAGTAATACATTGTATACTTATCTCGTCGTCTTATGAAGTAAGGTAGGAAATAAAGATCACCATATAGAGTCAATGTCCAAACTTCTTGCCAATTTACTAACCAGTTCGACTTCTACTCCCTTTATCACTACCGTCCACAGAATCTCCAGAACTTTTGCCAAGTTGTTGAAGGCGTTCAGCCAACCCATGAATTTTGGACGCCAAGCTGAGTTTTCCCTGGAATTGAAAAGAAAAAAGCAATATATAGTGAAGTCCAAACCTTTTAAAGCTTAAGGTTACTAACAACATTCAAGTCCTTAGGATCAGTAGTTACGTCACCGAAGACAAAAATCGGGTGCCGGTGGCCCGCTCGCACGGCGAAGAGAGGTGTTTGCAGGGTGGGCTATGAGGTTGCGCACCGCCTCTTCTGTCGCCCCGGACCGATTTGGCGGGGCGCGATCACGTCCATAGCCCACCGCAAAAAAAAATACAGTAGTTAAAATTTTTTTTACATCTAAAACAACTTCTTTCCCTGTGGTAACGTATTAAGAATGCAATTTACCACTTTCTTTCCAAACCTGTCAGTATCCTAAAAGACAACTAAAGCATATGATAAACAGATGAGATTGAAGCAAGAAGTATAAGTTGAATTAAAATCCTATATCAACCCGTCTGTCCCATGTGTGTATGAAATTCACCACGTCCAGTCGACAGTCAAGGCGGCGGGAGGAGATGCGCGTAAAGGCGCCTCCCCCTTCCTGGCCGCCGCCTACGGAGCGAGTCTGCAGAAGCAGATGCTTCGTGTACCCGCTCCGCGGCCTCCTTCAAAGAGATGACCTCCTCGCAGAAGGAGGCTATCGACGACCAGTACCTGTCGCAGTCAAGCATCTTAGAAATGATGGTCAACAACAAGTCTATTCCTATGACCGCCGACAGGGCGCGATGCTGAGGCCCCCAGGCGGGACATACCTCTAGGGTGTGACGCGCATCATCAGTTAGCGCGTCACACTCATGGCATCCACGGGCCTCTTCCCGTCCGATCCTGTACAGGTACTTACCGAAGATCCCGTGTTCGGTAAGTACCTGCGTCATCCTGAAGGGCAAGTTGTCGTGCCTTCTCTTCATTCTGCGGTGGAGGTGGGGCGCAATCGCCTCAACGGTCCCCCACCCTGCTACAGGGGACTCTAATTATTTCCTCCACCACCGGATAACTGCAACTCGAGCCGCTTCTCTTGCCCTACTCAGTTCCCCCACGGTAGTATGCTCGCCACTTTCCCGCGCCGCAGCGCAGAATCGGTAGACCTCCGCCTGTGCCCTAGCCTGAAGCAGCCAGGGTGGATCGCCCGCCAGCAATGTGGCTGCGGTCCAGGACACCGTACTCTTATAGTCCTCACCGCCATGTTTCTTTGTGATTTACGCAGCAAAGCCGTGTTAGGAGCGGTGAGACACTCCGACCAAATCGGGGCACCGTACAATGCCATAGACCGCAGAACACCCGCGTATAGATGCCGGCAGGACGATCCAGGACCACCAGTATTCGGCAGAAGCCTACCCAGCGCCGCGGCTGCTCTGACGAGTCTGGGGACTAACTGAGCAAAGTGCGGCCCGAAGCTCCATTTGCTATCTAGGTGCAGACCCAGGTACTTCATCCGGGTCTGCACCGGCACGGTAACTCCAGACACCCTGATCTGTGCTCCTCGGGGGAGACCTTGGCACCGGCCATAGAATAGGAGGGCCTCCGTCTTCTCCAGAGAGACTCTGAGACCCAACTTGCCCATCCGGTCCACGACGAGCGCTACACCAACCTCTGCCAGATGGGCGGCCTCCCGGTAATCAGCCCTCTCCACAGTGATGAGAATGTCATCTGCATAACAAATAACTCCCATCCCGGGAAGGAGCTGGCCCCGTAAAAGCCAGTCGAACCCAACGTTCCACACGGTCGGAACGAGGACCGAGCCCTGTGGAACGCCGCATTCCACCCTGTGGTAACGTAAGCGCCCGTCGTCCCCCTCCCAGAGCACGTGCCTTCCCTCGAATGGTAACAAATACTACCAACCCTTACTTTGGTCGTGGATGTCGTAAAAGAGGACTAAGAGCTTTATAAGGACCTGATCCAACTCTATCTGATGCCATTTGGTCAACAATTACATTCCCAAGGAGGGTTGACGTCTGGCAGGCGGCCGGTCATAAAACTATTGGTAATAACTTTTACAAGATGTACTATGAAAGAAGAGTACATATTGTATCGACCCCAAGCAATTGGGATAAGAGTAGGAATGATGACTATCGTCTGCTTCTTCATTAACCTACAATTTTTTTTGTTACCTATGATGGCAGATGAGCAAGCAGCCTAACCAATTTTAATTGGTACCTGCTGCTCATTGACCTATGCAATATGAGGGCTGTAACAAGCAGTATACTCAAACCTTAGATTGGGCCTCCAGCCCTTCGTTCACCGAACGAACAATTTGTTACAACTCAAATGTAATATTTCTGCTAGAGTGTGGTACTACCATGGACGAGCCATCATATGCTGCTGCAAACGGAAGACCATCAGCACTGTGACCCTCTTCCCTTTATTATTTTTTTTGACACACCCTACTCAAACCCCTCAAAGTGGCGGAACGTAAGGTGCGTAAATCCATAACCTGCTGTAATAGCTGACGATAGAAAAGTAGTGTAGCTTTCTACCGTCATTCGGGTGTGACACCGGTTTCAAGTTACAGTGTAACCTTACCACCACTGGGTAATTGTTTCGAGATTCTTACATCTTGCGTTGAAGTCATCCGTTTCCATTTATTAGACTGTTTTAAGACACCCATGGGTAACAAAGAGCTAGTGAATTTATATTTTTACTCCGTCACTACACGGACAATTGTAGACTATTGCTGGATAGATGATGGTTAAATAGGATCGAGAGAGCCGGAAGTCCAACTGGGTGGGTTTGAGGTTTGTATTGGTAGATAGTGGCCTAGCTATTTCCTTGGTATTGCAAAGGTCCATGGGCGGCAGTAACACTTACTATCAGGTGTGCTTCTTCCTCGTTTGCCACCATAAACAATAAAAAAAAGGAACAGCTATCAGAATGTTGACATCCACTATTGAATACAAGTTTACCTAGGAGAATTTCACTCAAAAGGATCCCTGTTCCACCTGCATTCAACGGTTTTTAGTACCTCAAAATATGTCATCAGTACACCTGATGGAGATCCTTTCCATACCGCAAGGATATCTACTATAATTTTTCTATATTTTAATGTATTATATGTTACCTGATGATCAGCATGAGGCGTTATAGCCGCGCAGGCAGCAGTGGAACTGGCGGCGGCCATCTCCCGCAGTGCTGGTCGACGGTCACGACGTACAAACGAAAGGAACAAGTGCCTGAAATAGGCTTTTATTATATTGACTAAATAATACTGTGAAACGTGTGGTGGTAAAGTAAGAATACAATTCATTAATACATATTTGAAATAAAACTAATTTTACGGATTCTACTGTCCTCTCGTGACTGTCCTCTCGTGACTATGATCACTGTAAAGTGTTTACAGTCCTCCCGTGACCATGATCGCTGTAAAGTGTTTACAGTTCCCCCGTGACCATGATCACTGTAAAGTGTTTACAGTCCTCCCGTGACAATGATCACTGTAAAGTGTTTACAGTCCTCCCGTGAGCATGATCACTGTAAAGTATTTACAGTCCTCCCGTGACAATGATCACTGTAAAGTGTTTACAGTCCTCCCGTGACAATGATCACTGTAAAGTGTTTTCAGTCCTCCCGTGACAATGATCACTGTAAAGTGTTTACAGTCCTCCCGTGACCATGATCACTGTATAGTGTTTACAGTCCTCCCGTCACAATGATCACTGTAAAGTGTTTGCAGTCCTCCCGTGACAATGATCACTGTGAAGTGTTTGCAGTCCTCCCGTGACAATGATCACTGTGAAGTGTTTACAGTCCCCCCGTGACCATGATCACTGTAAAGTTTTTACAGTCCTCCCGTGACAATGATCACTGTAAAGTGTTTACAGTCCTCCCGTGACAATGATCACTGTAAAGTGTTTACAGTCCTCCCGTGACCATGATCACTGTAAAGTGTTTACAGTCCTCCCGTGACCATGATCACTGTAAAGTGTTTACAGTTCTCCCGTGACCATGATCACTGTAAAGTGTTCAAAACATCGATAAATTAAAAATCAAATACAAACGCGATAGAATCCGTAAATTAGTTTTATTTCAAATGCGTAACACCCGCGTAGACATCAGAAATAATTATCATTAATGCATTTCATGGTTGTGACTATTTTAAAAGACGACTAAAGGATATGTATGTGCAGATAATATCGATACAGGAGACAGTCAACTTGGATATCAGCTGGTCTAACTGCTATAATTCGGTACAAATCTAACGCATCAAAATTTGTCCAGTCATTTAGTAGGTATACAGCGATTTATAGAAGAATTATATATATATATATATATATATATATATATATATATATATATATATATAAAGGTAGGTAAAAACAATATCAAGTACCATTTACGGCTATGCTCAAGGACACCACTTACCTGGAGAGCTCATCGGGAGTGGATATTTCCAAGAAGGTATCAAGAAACCACCTGAATCCCTCATAGTCGATATCCTGGAACAAAAAAGAAAATATTTGTGACTCTCATTTGTTAAAAATGGAACTTATTAGAGACTGATTTTTATTATATTCGATAGCAGTGATGGCTGCTGTAGTAGTTAACTCGTGATCAGGTCCGCTTATGGGATTTTTGCATGCTATTTGAATTGTATATTATATCTTGATTAGAACCATCATCATCATCACATCATCACATCTTATTGGACATCTTATTGGAGTTAATTTTTACCAAACCTAATATAAACAATTTAAAAAAATAATGGAGTTAGGCTGACCGACCGCATTCGTAACGACGACGTAAGAGAGCGAGTAGGTATGAAAGAGAGTATTGGTGTAAAGATGCGAAAGGGAATGCTCCGATGGTTCGGACATGTGGAAAGAATGCCGAACGAACGTCTGGTTAAGAAGATATACAATGCGAAAGTGGAAGGATGTAGGTACCGAGGGAGACCGAGACTAACCTACCTAGACCAGATCGGTCAGGTACTGAAGGAAGGTGGAGTCAAGAGTCTCTGAAACCGGCGAGCGTGTATGAAGAGAATTATGAATGTTGAGGAAGCGAGTGAAGTATGCAGAGATAGAGTTCTCTGGCACTCTGTTCTCTCTGCCTACCCTGCAAAGGATATGGCGTGATGATATGTATGTATGTATGTAAGAGTTTGTGCGTCAACCTCCGGCTTCGGCTCCAAAGGGGCGGAGCGGCCCTTCGACTCCGGCCGCTCCCGCTCCTAGCGCGGCCCGATCGCCCGCCGCAAGCCAGGAGGTGATAATGGACACAGCCCATTAATGGCTGCCCAGTCCACTCACCTCCTGCAGGCCAACACCAACCACTCCGCCGGTGCGCAGGATCTCCTCCTGCAATCCATGGCGGAGTGGTCGATCGGTGCAGCCGTAGTCGCGGAACCGTACGTCGTGCCTGATCGCCCCAATTGGGTGGTCAGCCGGAACGGAACCGCGGCAATCGTCACCTCCACGCAGCGGCACTTCCCGTCCTTATCCCTCTTGGATAGGGGCGAGGAATTTGTCGCGGCGGATTGGGGAGGGGTCACACTGTACAGCGTTTACCTCTCCCCTAACAGGAGAATGGACGATTTCGGGGCCTCCCTCACCACCTTGGAGGCTTCGATACGGCGACTGGCACCGGGCCTCGTCCTGGTCCTGGGGGACTTCAACGCCAAATCCACGGCGTGGGGGTCCCCGATGACGGACGATCGCGGGCGGGCGATCGTGGAGTGGGCGGCGTCACTGGGCCTCTGTGTCCTAAACAGAGGCTCAGTGAACACGTGTGTGCGACAGCAGGGTGGGTCGATAGTGGACTTGTCGTTCGCTAGCCCCGCTGTCGCACCACGAGTGAGGAACTGGCGTGTCCTGGAGGAGGCGGAGACCCTGTCGGATCACCGTTACATCCGGATGGAGGTCTCCCCTCTCCGGGACCCCAGCAGGGGTCACAGGGCGGACCGAGCTCCCGCATTTCCGCGGTGGGCTGTGGGGCGGCTGGATAGGGACCTACTGGCGGAGGCGGCCATCGTGAACACGTGGCTGTCCTCACCACCCCTAGCGGACGGAGTGGACGTTGAGGCTGTCCGCATCCGCAGTGCGTTAACGCAGGTCTGCGATGCGGCCATGCCCAGGGTGCGGCGTCTACCTCCGAGGCAGGGGGTCTACTGGTGGTCCCCAAGACTGGCGGACCTTCGTGCGGCGTGCATTAGTGCCCGAAGGTCCTACACCCGCAGTCGGCGGCGTCGCCGCGATGTTGAGCGGGAGGGCCAGCTGTACGAGGCGTACCGCAGTGCGCGTACCGCCTTTCGGCTGGCCATCCGGTCCGCCAAGGACGCGAGTTGGCAGGAGATGCTGGACGGTCTTGACCGTGACCCCTGGGGTCGCCCGTATCGCGCGTCGCTGAATAAGCTTCGCGCGCAGGCCCCCCCCCTCACCGAGACCCTCCAGCCCGACCTCCTTCGTAGAGTGGTCGAGGAGCTGTTCCCGCGGCAGTCGGAGCACACGCCCCCGGTCATGGCTTCGCCAGATCACGACCGGGAGGCCGTCGAGAGTGTTCCGCCCGTGACGGAGTCGGAAGTGGGGGCAGCCGTGGCGAAGATTCGTTCCGCCACCACGGCCCCCGGCCCGGACGGAATCCCAGTCCGGGTGTTGACGTTGCTCCTCGAGCATCTCGAACCTCGCCTCAGGCGACTGTTCAACGCCTGTCTGACGTCTGGACAGTTCCCTGAGTGCTGGAAGGAAGGGAGGTTGGTTCTCCTGCCAAAGCCGGGACGGCCCCCGGATTCGCCGTCGGCCTACAGGCCCATTGTGCTTCTGGACGATGTGGGTAAGCTGCTGGAGCGTGTCCTCGCTGCCCGCATCGTCCAGCACCTGGAAGAGGTGGGGCCCGATCTGTCGGACGCTCAATTTGGGTTTCGAAGGGGGCGTTCGACCATCGGGGCCCTGCTACGCCTGAGGCAGACGGCCGCGGAGGCTGTCGCCGGCAAAGGAGTGCTGTTGGCGGTGTCGTTGGACATCGCCAACGCCTTCAATAGTCTGCCATTCAGCTGCATCAGGGAGGCGCTCCGGTTCCACGGAGTGCCCCTGTACCTCAGGCGGCTGGTGGCAGACTATTTGCAGGGGCGCAGTGTTCTCTACGCGAGCCCCGCAGGGGACATTGTGCGGACGCCCATGTCGTGCGGTGTTCCGCAGGGGTCGGTTCTGGGGCCGACTCTGTGGGACATCGGTTACGACTGGGCGTTGAGAGGGAGTCTCCCCCCCGGGCTGAGCGTTATTTGCTATGCTGACGACACGCTCGTCACAGCCCGGGGCAGGACATTCGAAGAGGCGGCGAGCCTGGCCACTCTCGGCACCGAGGAGATGGTCAGGCGAATCGAGGCGCTGGGGCTCAGGGTGGCCCTAAACAAGACGGAGGCCCTTTTATTCCATGGGCCCCGTGTGAGGCTGCCCATCGGCGCCTCGTTAGTCGTCAACTCCATCCACATCAGTATCCAGGCCCATATGAGGTACTTGGGTCTGGTGCTCGACGGGCGATGGTGGTTCCGGGAGCATTTTCGTCAAATTGCTCCCCGGCTGGTCGGCGCGGCGTCCGCCCTTTCTCGGCTCATGCCGAACGTGGGCGGACCCAGTTTTCAGGGCCGACGGCTGTATGCGGGGGTGATCCGCTCAATGGCCATGTACGGCGCACCCGTGTGGGCGAGGGCTCTGAACGCCCAACTCAGGGCGGTTCTGTGGAGGCCACAGAGAGTCATGGCGGTCAGAGCCATTCGCGGGTACCGCACGGTGTCGACAGAGGCGGCGTGCCTACTGGCCGGGACACCCCCGTGGGACCTAGAGGCGGAGATGCTCTCCGACCTCTACCGGCGGGTTACCTCAATGCGCGAAGAGGGTGGCTCCCCATCGTTCAACGAGATAGCCACCTGGCGCGAGGACGCCCGCCGAGAAGTCATCGCCCGTTGGGCTACGCGGCTGGAGAGGCCTAGATACGGTGTTATTACCGTTGAGGCCCTCCGGCCCGTACTGATGGAGTGGATGGAGCGGCAGCACGGAGTCCTCTCTTTCCGGTTGGTGCAGGTCTTGTCGGGGCATGGTTGCTTCGGCAAGTACCTGCACACGGTCGTGCGGAGGGAGTGGACTCCGTCCTGCCACCATTGCAGTAGCGACGAGGACACGGCGCAACATACGCTCGAGGTATGTTCGGGCTGGGACGGGCAGCGCCGTGACCTCGTCGCTGTCATCGGTGCCGACCTGACGCTGCCGGCTGTTGCGCGAGCGATGGTCGACAGCGTCAGGAATTGGGACGCGGTCGCCGCCTTCTGCGAGGCTGTCATCTCGCAGAAGGAGGCGGCGGAACGGGCCCGGGAGGATTCCCGTGACCCGGACCGCCGCCCGCGGCCGGGACGGCGCAGGCGCGAGTACCTGCGCCTGATGCCGCCCTAACCGAGGCTTCGGGTGATCGGACCGGGGAATTGTCCGGTTACCCGACGTGAGGCCACCGCGTGAGGACGACGCCTCGACGGCGAAAGCTGTCGGGGCGTCGACAGGAGAGGAGCCCAAGAGGGCATACCGCCGAGCGGGCCACCGAAGACAAAGATCGGGTACCGGTGGCCCGCTCGTACGGCGAAGAAGAGGTGCTTGCAGGGTGGGTCAATGGGGTTGCGCGCCGCCTCTTCCGTCACCCCGGACCGATTTGGCGGGGTGCGACGTCCATAGCCCACCGCAAAAAAAAAAAAAAAAAGGGTTTATACATAATGGCCACCAAAGACAAAGACCGGGTACCGGTGGCTCGTTCGCACGACTTCGATAGGTACTTGTAGGGCGGGTCTATGAAAGTCACGCACGTGATGTGATAACAAAAAATGGCGGACAAAAAACAAAAATTTTTTTTGGTTTATACATCATAAATGAATTTGAATAATTTATCTAAGTATATAAAAATTCTTCATGTGGTGACGGAGTAAGAATACAATTCATCATCCCCTATTTTACCCGCGGGTGATCGTAAGAGATGACTAAGGGATGTAAAAACCATATAATAGCTATGCATGAGAAGGAAAACTTGAAACGAAACCATATACCAACACGTGACCAGCGTGCAACCCACTACAAGGTTAATTTCCCTCCCGTTTGGAGGCGACTCGAGCCCAACAGTGGGACGGGTATGAGCTGAAATGATCTATATATATAGATAGAAGCTGGTTGACTGATTCATCAACGTCAAATCGAAACTATTAAAACTAGACAAGACATGCAATTTTGACAGTAGTTTTTTCATATGACGTAGAGACTGACTAAGTAAGGTTTTTATAAAATTCAACCGGAGCAGAGGCAATGGCAAGAAGCAAAAAATCTTTAAAAACTCTTCCAATGAATCACAAATATTCTACAGTTAAAATAAATAAACACATATTTCAGTATAAAATCCGATTACGAAATGAAAAATGATGTCGCAAGCGGGATTCGAACCCGTGCCTATTGGGATTCCGGCCCAATCGTGCTGCCACTACACCACCGCGACTAATTGTAGGACATGCAAATTTCATTTCGTATTATATTTACGTCTTAAGGTGACGGTATGCTATCTACCCGACAATGTTTACACATTGTTATAGGCTTAATACTTCAAACTTTACAGTTAGAATTGTATTAAACGATGACACAACCTTGTTATTTAAATTACTGAAATTTAGCATTTAATATGCTTAATTATTTATAAAATCCGATTACGAAATGAAAAATGAATGATTTTATAAATAATTAAGCATATTAAATGTTAAATTTCAGTAATTTACATATTTCAGTATTTACAAGATAAAGATTAAAATTTTTCGAAGATTTTTACTTGCATTGTGATAGCGGCTACGAATACTACTAACCCTTACTTTACTCAAGGATGTCGTTAAAGACGACTAAAAGCTTTATATTGAACTAGGGATTGAGCTTCGTTCGGTGAACGAGAGAGCCGGAAGCCCAACTGGTTGATTGGGGAATTTTATTGGTAGGCCTAGCTATACCCTTGGTAATTTAATGCAAATGTCCATGGGCGGCAGTGACATTTACCATCAGGTGTGTTGTCTGCTCGTTTGCCACCATAAGCAATAAAATCTTATCCCAATTACTTGGGGTCAATACAATATGTACTCTTCTTTTATAGTAGGCCATTGTAAAAGTTATTGGCAATAGTTTTATGACCGGCCACCTGTTCTTGTTAGTAGCATTCGTAGCCGCTACCACACAGCTAGAGAAAAAGCTATTACATATTTATACAAGGTCCACGCAAGGAAAGCCGCGAGCACAACTAGTACAACAAAATTCTCGATCGTCCCACGCTCATAAAATGTTTCTTATCAGGTAACCATAGCAACGAGAGATAAATCACAGCCGCCATCTTTGTTCAGACGTTAACAAACTCCGACAATACCAAAAGTTTATTTTAGAACAAATCGATACAATCCGTTTAGAAACAATTTTGTTTGATATGAGTATAAAAGAAAAAAAAAACTAAATTGTACCTATCTTTTTACTATTTTATATATTTTTTTTTATTATTAGTCTGACACTCTTGTCATTGAAAGAATAAGCGTAGGTGTATATATATCCATATATTTCAACACTATTCTTAAACCTGTTTTGCACTAACGGCACCTAATTTTCAGGTAACACCTAACACAATCCATATGACACATAACATTAATTAACATTTTTATAATTCAATTCAACATAACATTAATACGCACCAAAAATTATACTGTCATTAAAAACGGATAATATAAATCGCCAACCCGCTTACTAATCGCGACGTTTGTAACACTTCCACCTTTTTTTTCAGCGGGTTGGGATCTGGTCACACCATAACCCGATCTTTGTCTTCGGTGATAACACTTCCACCTAAGAAAGACTGTTTTCTACTATCGTTATCATCTTGCTCAGATCCCAATTACATGGGGGTGACGTATATATGTATTGTTCTACATATTGCAAATTAGTTTTGTCAATAGTTTTGTGTGACCGGCTGCCAGGGAATGTAATTGTTGACAAGACAGCATCAGAAGGACTCAGGTCGATATGAAGCTCTTAGTCGTCTTTGGCGACAACCAATGCTCATAAGATATTGATAAGCTGACTGATGGATGCAGTTTATGGACTACAATGAATAGTTACAATATGCATTCTAAGATTTTTTTTTGTGGCGTGCTATAGTCCGGTCACACCCCGCTAAATTCATACGGGACAACAGATGAAACGTCGCGCGACCCCATATAGCCACCCCGCAATGTACCTCTCCACGCCGTGCGATTGGGTCACCGGAACACGGTCTCTGTCGTCGGTGGCCATGCATTCAACGACTAGAGTATTTAGACGATATGTCTCTCCTTTGAAGTTTTTTAAGATCGTTTTAGCATTTTTTACAATCGAATCATATTTATCGGATTCGTTTTGAGTTTAATTTTAAATTTTATTCAATTATTTATGATTATACTCGTTCCAACCATTTATTTTACTTTTGGCAGGTCGAATTCTGATCAATTAGTGTTGTACCAATGTATTACGGATACTATGTTTTGTAATAATCGATTTTAGTAAGGAAGAACTTTTTATCGATTTAACACGGATATTTTATTTTTGCTTAAATACATATTTCATATTATTTAAAAACTTCACTTCTGTAAATATATTTGTTATTTGGGCACATTAATATTTGCATACCCACTAATTCAGTCCTTCCAAAATATTTTACTTTGTACTTTGCAAAATAAAAAATAACTACTTTATGAAGCATTTTTCCATTAAGCGGGGTCCGCTGCTCCAAACTTTACTTAGAGACAATGGCGCCCTCGTCTGCGGTAGTAAATCACTAATTTTCTCATCCAGCCTACCCCTTTTTATTTAAGCCGAATTGGCAACACTGAACGGCGCGCCGGCGACGCCATTTTGTTGTGTTGTCTGTCACTCGCAACAAGACTCCCGTGCTAGTCACATTTCTGTTCGCTGAGTGCTCTTTCATATTTTTCATACGCTGTGTTGAGTATTAAATTCCACCGTATTGATTTCATTGTTCTTACTTTGATTGAGTTGAGCGTATCCTTCCTCCCAGTAAGATTTTACTTGCAAAATGCCGAAAGGTATGGTGCTTAAAGGACAATCCAGAGAGTTAGTGCTGCGGCTTCGTGAATTTTTTGAAAAGGAAAGCCGCAATGGCGGATTCCTTATACCAGTAACCCAAGTTAGAGACCGTGTTGCAGCAGCATTAGGTATTATGCTCCAACGGTGGCGAAAATCACTAAAGAAGACCATGGTAGTAGTGGTATTGAACAGAACAAGCTATCTACGCCTAAGAAAAAACGTCAGCCCCGTAAAGTGACAGCAATTGACAGTTTTCATACTGATGCTATTCGTCGTCATATATACAATTATTACATAAGCAAAGAGATTCCTACTTTGAAAAAATTAGTAGCGTCTCTACGAAATTGTGGCTTGTTTCGTGGTCAAAAATCTTCTTTGTCAAAGGTGCTGCACCAAATCGGGTTCTTGTATAAGAAATCCGACAAAAGAAAAATTTTAATGGAACGTCGTGATATAGCCTTGTCTCGCTGTGAATTTTTAAGACAAGCGAAGAAAATAGAAGACTGGTCGAATGTCGTTTTCACAGATGAAACTTGGCTCAATGCCGATCATTCCATACCAAAAGGTTGGACTGACGATACTGCTGCTTCTACTTCTGCAGTGCCAATGGGGAAAGGTGAACGCCTCATCATTTGCCATGCGGGAACTACAAAGGGATTTGTACCAGACGCTCTGTTAGGGTTCAAATAAAAAAAAACAGGAGACTATCATGAAGAGATGAATGCGGACGTGTATGAAAAGTGGTTCAGAGAAATGCTTACATCACTTGAAGAGCCATCAACAATATTTATTGATAATGCACCCTATCACTCTCGCCAAATTAATAAAATGCCAACACAGGCCAACAAAAAACACGAGATTATAAACTGGCTTCGTGATAATGGGGAAGATGTGGACGAATCCCTACTAAAAGTAGAATTACTTAAAATATTAAAAAGTAAAAAGCAGCCAAAACGATATGTCATCGACGAAATGGCAGCAGAATATGGGCATGTTGTAATCAGAATTCCTCCGTACCACTGTCAATATAATCCAATTGAAATGATCTGGGCACAAGTCAAAGGACACGCTGCAAGAAACAATACAACTCCTCCTTTCACAGCAAATAAAATGCTTGAACTTTTAAAAAACGCATGTGCTAGTGTGACGCCTGAAAACTGGGCGAGTGTCGTCAACAAGACAAAAAATATAATATTTTCTGATTGGGATCGGGAAATTGAATTTGACAACATACCTACACAAGAGTTAATAATAAACACTGCAGATGATTCAAACGACGATTCGAGTTCGTATGAAGAATCCGACGATTCGTTATAATAAAATAATATTAAAATATTTTGGTTGTTTTATTTCATGTTATGGGTATGATGAGAAGATTTTTATATCTCCCTGATACAATTTTAACGTGTTGTCTATTACAACAATTCAAAACTCAGTTGTCAGCTGACTTAACTGCAAATAAGTGTAATCGATTATTTGCGATTCATTAGTTTGCACCGAATACTTTTGATCCTGTCACTAGATGTGATAGAACGTAACTTTTTTTATAACGGAAATTAATTATCACTTAAATTTTATGAATAGAGCTATTTACGGCATATTAATGTATTTAGTGGGTAGATATATAAATATTATTGGGCAGTTTATATATTTCTCTGTTCACTCGTTTCAAAGTTAATAATTGCGTATAATGAAACAGTTACGTCCTAAAGCATGTGTCAAAAGTAAAATAAATGGTTGGAACGAGTATAGTTGTATGGTGACGATGTAAGAACAATTCATCACCTTGCTCGAGGATGTCGTAAAAGACGACTAAGAGATATATTAGATTATTATTAAGAGATTATTATTAAGAGGTATACAATATGTATTTGAAATAAAACTACTTTTACGGATTCTATCGCGTTTGTATTTGATTTTTAATATCCCGACGCGGCGACGTTTCGAACACTTTACAGTGATCATGGTCAACTTAGGAAAGCAATAATAAATGTTTGTCTATCAGTACGAAGTAATGATTGTATTGTACTTTTTAACCGACTTCAAAAAAGGAGGAGGTTCTCAATTCGTCTGTATTTTTGGAGTTTACTCCTTAAGAATCGATTTTCATATAAGGCGCCCGGCATGAGAAAAATTTGAGGAGTAAAATGTAGTGATCGAATGACCTCGTTACGTTTTTGCTGCGCAATCTATTCTGCGCATCTTTCACTTTCTGACGTGAGATAATAAACACTGAACAGTTTTAATAAATGTAAATAAAAATATATATATTATTTTTAGTCAAAGGAGCTTTTTTTTGCGCCTGTTTTGATAGTCGTACTTAAGGAGTAAACTCCAGTCGTGCGTCGGAGCTGACACACACACTTTTTTTCTTATGTTTGTTACCTCATAACTTTCTACTGGGCGAAGCGATTTTAATGATTTTTACCATCAGGTGTGCTGCTTGCTCGTTTGCCTTGAATATTACGAGACTGCTTAAGTAATTATGTATTAAATAAATGAAAAAAAAAGATCATTAAAACGCCATAATGCTATAATTATCATTTCTTGGAAGGGATGGATGGAATTATTATTTTGAACCAAAACTTAAAAGTACATTTTGCTTTTTTTTTTTAATTTATTAGTAGTAGGTATTGTAACATCAACATAAGATGTCTTCAAGCTCTTAGACTGGACCAGACTTGGTATTAACATTAACGGCGAATACATCACTCACCGATTCGATTCGATTCGCAGACGATATCGTCGTTATGGCAGAAGCCATGGAGGACCTTGGCACCATGCTCAACGATCTCAGCAGGGTATCCCAACTGGTGGGGTTACGCATGAACATGGACAAGACGAAAGTCATGTCAAACGCCCATGTCATTCCCGTAGCGGTCCTAGTTGGCTATGCGATTCTCGAAATTGTCGATCATTATGTTTACCTTGGACAAACAGTCCAGTTAGGTAGATCCAATTTCGAGAAAGAGGTCAGCCGACGAATCCAACTCGGTTGGGCAGCGTTCGGGAAACTTAAGAGGATCTTCTCGTCCAACATACCTCAGTGTCTGAAAACACAGGTCTACGACCAGTGTGTGTTACCAGTGACGACTTACGGCACGGAAACGTGGTCCCTAAATGTAGGCCTCATAACCAAGCACAAAGTCGCTCAGCGTGCTATGGAGCGAGCTATGCTCGGGATTTCTCTGCGTGATAGAATCCGTAATACGGAAATCCGCAGAAGAACGGGTGTAACCGACATAGCACGAAGAATTAGCACGCTGAAGTGGCAATGGGCCGGCCACATCGCTCGAAGAACCGACAACTGCTGGGAAAAAAAGGTTCTAGAGTGGTGACCACGTACCGGACGACGCAGTGTTGGACGCCCCCCACTAGGTGGACAGACGATCTAATGAAAATTGCTGGGCGTCGATGGATGCAGACGGCACAGGACCGCACTCTGTGGCGTACCATGAGGGAGGCCTACGTCCAGCAGTGGACGGCGATGGGCTGAAATGATGATGATTGTAACATCTCTCAATTTTCAGTTAATAATTTTTATTACGAGATAGGTAATTGGCACAGATGGTATATACACAGCTAAATAAAATGCGGTCTATTACTATTTCATTATGTGAGTGATGTATGATGATACCGGGTTCTACGAAGTGGTCCTAACATTCACATTTAAGACAAAACTTACATCTGCAAGTAACAGCTACTTACGTATATGCGTAGGTAAGCATCTACTAAGATTAAACAAGATGGATTGCACTAAACAATAAATAAAATATTAGATATTTACATACTTACCCATTAATTATATTATCATTATGTTTTTTTTATATGAAGTAGAAAGGCAAACAGGCACATATACTACCTGAAAATGATAGTACTGCTATTCATACATATTTGCAACCCCAAAGTGTTACGATTAAAAGCACATCGCCAATCTTGAGGACTACCCCTCTGGCGCCAGCAATTACATTGGTTGTCTTATCTTCCAACCCAGAACACAATAGTGCACGCAATATTACTTGGCGGCAGAATTAGCGGGTAAGATAGTGTTTGCCATCCAAGCAGACCTTGTACAAGGTTCTACCACCGGAATAAGATTTGTTGGCATAAAATGGAAGGCGAATGCTTTTTAATTTTTTTGTGTTTAGCTGTTAACTGCAGATGGTTTTGGAAGCTTTACGCGGGCTATGGGTGAAAGCTGAGGGCTCTCAACCCGAATAAAGTAAGCTAAGCGACATCCCCTAAGGGTTTTGGGTTTATAACTTTTGTGCGTCGCGATTTCGCACCTCGGCAACGAGGACGAAACAGCGGATACTATGTGTAATAGCCTCGAAGGCCTTGTAAGCCCTTAATTGACTGAGCGTGATATTGTCGTCGTCATCATGGACCACGTGCCGCGGACGTCCGATTTTTGTATTTGATCAAAGAACGCCGAACTTACCTCTATTTGGCTTTCGGCATGTGTAAATAAAAATAGGATTTTGGTATTTTAATTTCATTTATTACAACTAGAGCGTAGCTTTCAGTTTATTCTGAGAAGTTAACTAGTTTAGGCATCTACATTATAGGAATATAATGTGTGATGAGTGATGAAGATTCGACTTAATCTAGTCGTAGTAGAGTTATATATTTAAGAACTCTTAAAGTAAGTTTGCAGAGTTTTTGAAATGAGTCCCAAAGTGCTATATGTAAACTGTGTTAACATAAAATAGTTGAAATAAAAATGAATAACAGGAACACTTCAGGGTTAAAGAAGCATCTATCATCTTTTCACTGGATGGAATCCCAATTAGCAATCCCAGTAAAAAAAAAAAAAAAAATGTAGTTTTATGACCAGCCGCTTGCCAGACGTCAACCCTCCTTGGGAATGCAATTGTTGACCATTCAGCATGAGATACAGTTGGCCTAGGTCATTATAAGGCTCTTGGTCGTCTTTTACGATATCCACGAGCAAAGTAAGGATTGGTAGTATTCGTAGCCCCTACCACACAGTTATTGATACATATATGTATACAAATAAATGCGATAATTTGGTTGTTCTGTATTCAGGTAGGTACGACCTCGGTTTAATCACCAAACAAAATGATTTTGTAACAAAATGTATGAAGAGAATTATGAATGTTGAGGAAGCGAGTGAAGTATGCAGAGATAGTTCTCTGGCACTCTGTTCTCTCTGCCTACCCTGCAAGGGATATGACGTGATGATATGTATGTATGCATGTACAAAATGATTTTGATAATGTTTTAATTGAATATAGTTTGGCTGTCCGTGTGGTGACGGAGTAAGACATCTTGACAGAACCGGTTCCATGACATTTGTCATGCTCAGTGACTCTGTTGCGTTATTCTATCTGCGAGATTTGTGAGACTCTTGCTGCAAGAACAAGATGAAGACTTGAGTGTGCAAGACCAAGTAGAGACCAAGACTTCTCCAAGTCTCGTTTTGGTCTTGCATTTGGACAACACTAGTCATAATCGCAACGCTTTGGCTTGGTTGGTGACAGCAGTGTGATGTTAAACGTTACCCAGAAGAGAGCTACTGCCCAATCTCCTAGTTTAAACCTTTAGTCGATTTTTACGACTCCCACGGACAAGTAAGGTATAACCACAATTGTATTCTTCTCCCATCGTTGTAGTAAAATGAACTTATAATTTATTCAAATCTCAATTAAGTAAATATTTTGATAAGCTCGTTCTGTTAAGCAAAACCCTTAATTCAAAAACATTAATAATAGAAATGCCAAACGCGTATAATCCTTTGACTTGAAATTACAGAGCCGCGATCACGTATAAAAGAGATTAATTTACAATATATTCTGCCATCCGTGTCTTAGTATAGATATGTGATGCGAAGAGATAGAAGTCATATAACAAGGCGGGTGTACTATGGTTATCTATGAATAAGAATACAATTCACCATAAATTATCTTACACTTGGATGCCATAAAAATGACTAAGGGTATTGTAGCAAAAATCTGAGCAGAGCAAGCAAGAGCAGGTAAACTAGAAATAAAACTTCATCATCCCACTCTTACCCCTATTTCTTGTGGTCGACGTAATATGTACTCTTCCTTCAACGTACATATTGCAGCAGTGTGAGTGTGTGTAACACACACACACACACTACTACAATATGATATTATATATGATATTTATACACACACTACTACAAATTGATAAGGCAGTCTGATCTCCAGTAGTCATTCTTTGGCGTACCCTTAGCATCTAAGAAACAAGAAAATTAAATGAATGTACTCTTTCAACCGTACCTACCCACAAAAAATGTTTCAACAGTCCCCGACCCCGTTCTAGGTATAAAATGGCTCACAGTAAGAATGATAATAAATTTAAATGAAAACTAATCATACTTCCATATTCTACAAACTTCAATTAAAACGATACAAAACTCTCAATACTGTAACTGTAAACAAAACCATAATATTTACAAAAATATACCAACAAAAATACCTACTATTCCGTCAAAAAACACAATAGGGCCCCCTGCACTCCAGCACAGCGCGCCAAGAGCGATGCAACACTATAATTCATATTCCGACTTGTTACCCGCTTCATACTCCCCTTATACACATCACATTATCACGCACTGTTCACGAGATATTCGCTTTGTTTCAACCGTCCTGTGTTTCAACCGTACTCACTCTACCCTAGTAGGACCACGCTGTTGACAGTACTCTGTCTACAGCCGTGGGCCGGTCCTTCCGGGGTAATACCAAACTGTCGCAGAAGATCGACGTCTGAATAATGGCAATGTGTTATTGATCTTCGTTCGGTGAGCAAGAGAGCCGGCAGCCTAACTGGGTGGGCTTGGGCTTTGTAATGGTAGGCAGCAGCCTAGTCATAGCCTTGGTTATAGCAAAAGTCCATGGGCGGCAGTGACACTTACCATCAGGTGTGCTGCTTGCTCGTTTGCCACCATTTTAATAAAAAAAATTGCAAAAAAAATATTAATAATAGTTTTATGATCGGCCATTTGTTCGACATTAACTCTCCTTGAGAATGTAATTGTTGACCAAACGGCATCAGTTTATCCAAGTCGATATCATATAGAAAGTCGATAGTCTCTTAGTCATCTTTTATGATACCTATAAACAATGTAAGAGTTAGAAGTATTCGTAGACTTTACCACACAGCAAAATATAGTGACTTAATAAATACGCCGCGTTTCGTATATCCCCTTACAAAACTCATGGTAGTTGCCACCGAAGGCAAAGATCGGGTACCGGTGGCCCGCTCACACGGCGAAGAGAGGTGTTTGCATGGTGGGTCCATGGGGTTGCGCACCGCCTCTTCTGTCGCCCCGGACTGATATGTCGGGGCGCGACCACATCTATGGTCCACCTTACGAAGAAGAAAAAAAAATATAATAGAGCCAAGTCGCTGCCTAAAATGGTTTTAATCTCTGAATCTCTCGGTTAATGAACGAAGCTCATTAGTACATTGATTTTTACTAGATTGCGATGTTACCCCAAAGGAGCTAGGTTATATACGCTTGTAAGCAGAATAAAAACTAAGCATGGCCCTATTACTAAAGCCTAGCTTAACTAAAATAAAAACAAAAATAATAACGGTTATAATATTTACGCTGGAACTAGAAAACAGGCGGTTATATTGCGTCCTCAATTTCTTTGTGAAGACAACAGGTGGGCGGTTGCTTAGCAACGCTCGTCGCTTGTAGCAGCCATCTTGGATCCCGCGCCACAAATAAATACTAAGAAATGATTTCACGTAAACATGTTTATTATATGTATAATTTAATAAGATATTCGTTTTTTAATGTGATAAAATGTTGAGAGTCCGTTTTAATGTACCTCTGAAATTCGTTTAATTGTAAAGGTTTGTAATTAAAGTCTTAGATATTTATCATCTGTCATAAAGGCGAGGCTAAACACTGTAATTTACCTACAAAGAAGCTTGTTCCTCATCATCATCTCACATCGCCGCCCACTGCTGAACTTAGGCCTCCCTAATGCTACGGCCGCAGAGTGCGGTTTTGTGCCGCAAAAAAGTTTGTTCACAGATACATAAACGCCAGCTGAGTCTATTGAAACTAGAAATGTAAAATGTGGACTTTTGGCGGGAATATATATATGAAATATGTCGTGTGGTGGTTTAGTTTTATATATAATATCTTAGTGAGTAACGTGTTATATTATATAATTTTAATAGTATTTTATGTAATGTGATGCAGAGGAACTGCTGGAATATAGTAAATATGATATAAAAGTGCTTTTCAACGTTTTCGTTTTTCCCCAAAATGCCCAGTAGATGCTATTAGCCCCTCACGTGCCAGACTTCGCAGTGCTCTCGAGTGCCCCACGCTTTGTTTTATTAAAAAAGTTCAGTGAATTTTATGGTTTTACGTAAACTGTTATTGTTGCTATATTACAAGAAAATGTGAAATACAGTGCTAAAACAATTGGTAATTGTAGAACGTTGAATTGGGCCAAACCTGTGTCCTAAAAGCGCATTAAGCATATTTTTTTGGGTCAAACGGGTGTCCCAAAAACGCGTGAGAGGTTAGTAGTGTGGCCATAAACTTATAAATACTGCTGACTTAATGACGGACAATGACTAACATGAAGAGACTAAAAAACTGAAGAAAATTGTAACTCTACACTGGCAACAATGGCTCGTATAAGTACTCGTAACTGATTGCCAATACAGAAAAAGAAAAAGGCACAATAGTTTTTTTTTGTAACGTAAAGACTCTGGAAGGATTTTACAAAATTCTATCTTAAAGCATGTGCAATGTAATGGTATTACAGTTTATTTTAAGACTGCAGTCCTCGAGCGTGGGTACTTATAATTGAACACACACATTTACATTTTCTAATCACACAGACGCATCGCACAGTATTAATACACGCACCCTGGAAACGAATAAATCTAATTGCCGGTGCTTGCATTAGTTACATATTTATTACACGCTTGTATTAGTAGAATCTTCACAGTGTCACACAAAACACGCAATGTATTAGGCATAAGCTTGTCGCATCGCTAAGCCTGCAGTGAGTAGCCGGCAGCAAAAGGTGGGGTCAGAGTCTCAGAGTATATGCTTTCTGGGTATTATATACACAGAACAAAATACTTAGAGAGAAGAACGACAACTTCATACTGTAGAATTGTGCTCACACGGTGCACACTAGCGCTCCAGTTTATTTCATCGAAAACATTCGTAGTGCAGGTTACTTAAAAATGTGATTATTTCAAAACAATATTCAGCTATCGAATTTCTGATTGCTGTGTTTGCACAATACAATTTAGGTACATTTATTCGCATGTATAAAAATTGTGCGAATTATGAAATCTCTAACATTAAAAACAATAGTTCCATATAAGCTTGCAACTCCATTTTGATCATTTTTGTCAGTAAAAAATTAATCATTTACTGCATAACTATACTCACTACTTTATTATGAATTTGATTTTATTTTTTTATGTTTATTTTATATTATTAATTTTCTTTCGGTTTCCTTATCCCGACTAGAAATTTTTTCGTCTTTCTTAGCAGGACCGGACCGGGCATGCCCGATCTGGACCAGATAAGGTATGTAACGTAGAAGATATATCTGGACCCGATTAGGAAAATCTTATCGGGTCCAGATCAGGCATTCCTGATCGGGTCCAGATCAGGCATTCCTGATCGGGTCCAGATCAGGCATTCCTGGTCGAATCCAAATCAATCATCTGCGTTATATATCTTGCCTGATCCAAAACGAGTATGCCCAGTCCGGTCCTTTTAAAAAACATGAATATCTTAAAAAACATGTTTAATAAATAAAAATATAAATTAATATATGACGTAGGCAGCGAATGCTGTGCTATATTCTTATCATAGAGAGTAGAGAGTCCCAGTGAGCTGTTCCAATCAGGGCCCAACCACCAGATGCTAACGACTTTTACTGTCGCCTGAATTTCTTATTCATAACCTGATCGATCTGTTTTGATCTGATTCGATAACAACTAATTTAATATTAGGCGATGTCAGTGTCAGTCCTGATCCGGTATGCCTTGCCATACTTGATGATATTTCACATCAGGCTATCCTTATTTGGTCCTGATCCGGTATGCCTTACCATACTTGATGATATTTCACATCAGGCTATCCTTATTTGGTCCTGACCTGGTCCTGATCCGGTATGCCTTATCATACTTGATCATAAATTCACATTAGGCTATCCTTATTTGGTCCTGATCCGGTATGCCTTACCATACTTGATGATATTTCACATCAGGCTATCCTTATCTGGTCCTGATCTGGGCCTGATCCGGTATGCCTTACCATACTTGATGATATTTCATATCAAGCTATCCTTATTTGGTCCTGACCTGGTCCTGATCCGGTGTGCCTTACCATACTTGATGTTATTTCACATCAGGCTATCCTGATCTACAACAGACCTGGTCCTGATAGGGTTTGCCTGATCCGGTCCAGATACATGATCTGGTTGAACCATACTTTTTTTCTAGTCGGGCATATCTACCCGAAATACGACTTCGATACGATTACGATAAGTACTTGCATAGTGTTTAACAATTAATTCGGTTTACAAAAATACATAATTGAATTTCCATAATTATGTATTATGTACCTTGATCTTTTATTTGCTCGAAGAATATAAATTGGCAGTCGTGTTCGACGCTGACACTCGCAACCCACCCTAAAGAAATTATTGCGAAGCTATGGAGCTCGACTCGAACAACTAACGGACGTGCTGTCACCTTGGATACTGAGACGGCACTGATTATTTTTCTTTGGACGTACATACATACATACATAGCCTCACGCCTGTTTCCCAGAGGGGTAGGCAGAGACTACGGATTGCCACAAACCACGATCCTGGCATACTTCCATCGCTTCATTCACACTCATAATAGTCTTCATGCATGCTCTACGATTACGCATACCCTTAATAAGACCTCTCGTCAATACATCTCCAACTTGGTGCAGAAAAGTATGACGTGGTCTTCCTCTTGTATTCGTCCCATTCACGCTTGCTTTATATATTTGCTTCGTCAACCTCTCGTTACTCATTCTTTCTAAATGTCCAAACCTGTCTTTGGACGTGTTTTATTATAATGCTGATTACAGGACGTTTTTGTTTCATAGTAAAATGTATGGACGATTTCGGCTAAAAAATCAACGGTGTTTAGGATTATTTTATAATTTTTGTTTTAAATTAGTAAAAAACTTGAATGGTGAATGTATTATCCTTACTTTCGTCTTACGATTAAATTGAAAATATTTACAAATATACCAACGGAATAGCCTAAATAGTCATAATAGCAAAGGTCGATTTCAATATTTTTGATCAATGTTGATGAATTTTTTTCTCGAAGGTAAAAATTAGAATTATCTTAAAATTATGACACGGTGTTTTAATTGACTCATTTGTTAAGCATTTAAGATATTTTTTTAGTATCATTCAATGCAGTAAATTTATAGATATATTTAAAACAGTAAGTAGCCCTATTCGGGCGTTTATTAGGGACGCGCCCCTTAAGTAAAGTTACTTCTAGATGAAAGAAATATTATGTTATTAAATAAAATAACAAATCAGCTTGTCTATGGTCACTGCTCGACACAGAACTTTGCAAATAAGATAATGGTATAATTTTAAAGTCCATGTCTACATGAAGGACCATGAAGGGCCTGTCTCCATGTTATTCTCATGATATTCTATATCTTATTCTGAGGTTCAACGCCGCGATCCGCCAGATTTTATCTTCAGTGCCAGAGCTACGTAGGCATGCCACCTCAAGCATTACATCCCGAGGTCACGCAAAGGGAACTTCGCAAAGATTTTTACTTACATTTCAAAAAGTAACTTGGCTACATATTAAAAGGAAATAACATTATTTCCTGATGCCCCGAAATGAAATTGGATCAAAAGCCTCTTGCCTCTAAAAGCATGTTAAAAAAATATAGGGATAACTATATAAACCAAAACTTTTCATACAGAAGTAAATCTTAACTCTTTACATTAACGTTTAAAATCGCTTATTGATAAGATATACACTTGATATGGAAGTTATCGGGAAATCCGTATACCTCATGAATACTGTATAGAACAGACCTTTCATTTGGCGCCATCGCCTTTTTTTTTGAAAGTTGAGTTTGGATACAGTCATCATATATTATAATAATTAATTTATGTCACTTTAATTCGTATATTATATTAGTTATTCAAGAAATTATAATGGAAAAAAACTTGATAATGGCTACGAATACTACCAATCCTTACTTTGCTCATGGATGGCATAAAAGACAGCAGAGCTTTATAACCTGAGCCATTTCCACCTGAGGCCGTTTGTTCAACAACTGCATTTCAGTGTTGTAGTCAGTCATGCGACTGGTCATAAAATTATTGCCAATAATGTTTGCAAATGTACGAGTAAATATTGCGTCGACGTAATTGGCGTATAACGATGAGACTGAATAACGGATGCGGAAGCGGAAGTGTCGTTTCAATGAAAAATAAAGCTATTTCTTTTTAATTGCAATTTTTAATGAAATTATTATTCTAAATAAGGCATATTTATAGAAAAGAGTTTGATAAAATATTATATACATTGCATATTTACAGTGATGAATTCATTTATGACATTGGTTGGATTTCATTCTGCCTTCAAATGTCATAAAAAACGTCGTATGTTATAAAAAAAATATTTGCATGACCGAGTTCAGGGTTTTCTTTCTTACTCTTGATAATTATCTTTTTTTTTTGATAACTATATTTAGGTGTTCAAAGGTTATGACGCATTTCGGAGTATATTCTTGGAAAGAAATTGTGAATTGATTAAAAGTGAATATTTTAAATCTTATCAATATAAGAGGGATATTAAATGGTTATTTAAATAAAAACATTGCGAAAGTGGAAGGATGTAGGTACCGGGGGAGACCGAGACTAACCTACCTAGACTAGATTGGTCACGTACTGAAGGAAGGTGGAGTCAAGAGTCTCCGAAACCGACGAGCGTGTATGAAGAGAATTATGAATGTTGAGGAAGCGAGTGAAGTATGCAAAGATAGAGTTCTCTGGCACTCTGTTCTCCCTGCCTACCCTCCAAGGGATATGGCGTGATGATATGTATGTATGTATGTATTTAAATAAAAAATCAATAAAAACAATTGATGAAAGAATAAAAAGAAACTGAAAAATTGAAAAAAAGAAAACCAATGTTCGAATCGTGGCTCTCCAGATTAGGCAACTGCTCGATTTACCAACTAAGGTATTTTTACTCATAACAACAGTGTCTAAATTACCCTTAGGGCCCATTCATAAATTATGTTAGGCGTTTTATTGACTGAATGTTATAACTTCGTATTATAGGCAGGTAGAGGGTAGTGAACCTGACATTAAGTAAAAAATTAAATTGCAAATAAAACAAATCCCTTACGTAATATAGGCACGGCCTCTTAATATTCTATTTTTTTATTACCTGAAAGCACAGACAAAACGAGATTTTTTTATAAATTAAAACTACATAAATCGATTTGCCATCCTCAAAAACTACTTCATGGAGCTGTCGCCGCGATTTTGAATGTATGGAAATATACAAGAATTTCTAGTTCTAAGATATTAGATAGATATTTTTCCTATGGTGGTGGAATGCATAATATTTGTAAGTAAAACCCCTATATATATATATATATATATGCTGAAAAACACTTCTGATATAAATATTTACTTTTCTTTTTTTATCAAATTGTCTACGAAAGTATCGGTATCAACATTTACCGTTCACTAGTAGGTTATAACATAGGGTTGTTTAATATAAAAACTAAGGGTTGAAATTAAATGTAATCACATTTTATTTTTTATGTTGTCATTAATCATGATGTTTACGGGTAGATTTTGTTATTATTACAATAGACAATTTTTTTTTTTAAATTATGCGAATCTATTCATCCATCTGTTAGTTTATTCGCGTCTGCTGGTGTATATTTTTCCCAAGAGGAATAACGCCATAATCGCCACGTTTGGCAAGCAAGTTTACGATTAAAATTAAATTATTAGTATACTAACGGCCAGCCTTTCGATATTCCCGTTCGCTCTATCCCAGAGGTGTCAATCTGTTGATACCATTAAAAAGGTTACATTTAAAAAAAGAACAATTTAGTAAAATGTTGTTTCCCGTTGTTTTTCATTTGTCTTCTTTCTGTCAAAATTAGTGAATCTAAGGAAAAAATTCGATATATTTTAAAAATTTATTACAAAAAAGGGGATTGTGTCCGGCCATTTTTTATCTGTTTTGTTTCTAACAAAATGAATGAACCTAATGAAGAAATTCGATAATGTATTATAAAAAAAAGGAATAAATGCAACGCAAGCCGCGAAACAAAATTGTGACGTTTATGGAATCTAATGCAGTGTGCTAATGCATATGAGAAACAAGTAAAGCTTCTGCCCACGGCTACATCCGGGTAAAGAGTTATTACCCCAAAGGAATACATTCATCATCTTAGCTCATATATGACATATGACAGACATATGGAGGAGGCTCGAGCCCAAAAGTGTGACACTTTTGAGCTCGAGCCTCCTCCATAATGGGAGGGAAATTGACTTACCACGCTGTTTAGACGTGTTAATATATAGTTTTGTTTCGAGTTTTCCGTCTTTCGGATAGATGTTATATTCGTTTTATATCACTTAGTCGTCTCATACGATCACCCACGCATAAGATATGGGGTGGTGAATTGTATTCTTACTCCATCACTACACAGAAATACATTACCGAGATAAAAAGTATTCTACGTGTTAATCCAATATATGGCCTATCTATGGGCTAGGCTTACCATCGAAATATACTCAACGGTTTACTTTACTATGATGGAGTAAAAAACATCTAACATATTCACAAATTTTTACATTTATATATGACACACATACAGCGACTGCACAGATGGTTTAGTGGTTAAGATACCGACCTTGCGTGTCAGTGCCATGGGTTTGATTCCTACACAGAACAATTCTTTGTAATTGAAATCTAAGTGTAATTTGTCTGCGTTAATAAAATGTCCGCCGCAATACAAGGATTATTTCATTAGTGCAGAACTCTATTAAAAAAAAAATATCATAATAGAATTAACATTTTTGACAACCCTAAATAATAAAACGATAAACAGAACGCATAATGTCCCATCTCTAAGCATGAAATAGGGTTACCACGCGCATGTTACGGCTTACCCTTCTAAGCCGATAATCCTTATTTATAGGATCGTATCTTAGCAGTAAAATTGTTTTGTAATAGTATTTCGTGGAGCAATCGGGGCGAGCGTTGGATTTGGGCGGCACAGAAGCGCACTCTGTGGAGAATTAATATAGAGGTTGACGTCCAGCAGTGAATAGCAAATGGTTAATGATGAAATGAGGCTTCTATCAAGCAAAAGGTGAACGTGAAAGAATATCTTAGTGGCGACAGGACAGGTAGACAATAGGTCACGTTTCTTGCTAGCATTGCAGAATCATAAGAACCAAATCAAGAACCATGATGATATTAAACAAATGAGCAGCAGAACTCGTATATTTTTCGGCAGGCTATGGTCTAGACACATCTCACCGAATCCGTCTCAGGTGACGAAAGGGCAGCGTGTAGCCTCGTATCCTACCATATATCTTCTCCATTGCTATTGGCCGGACCTAGGGATTGCAACCTGGCAAACCGGATCCGGTAATCCAACTCCATTAAACATTCACCAGATCCAGTAACAATATACCGGATCCAGCGACCGGATCTGCTGTTAGCAGTTTTTAGCAAAATAATAGAGCTGTTGTATGAGTAGGCACTTCAACAATTTGCGCGTGGTGTTTACGCGTGCGAGTCATTCGACGCCGGATTGCCTTAGCCCACTACGTTGCGCCAGTAGGTACCGCGGCGCTCCCCCGAATCTCGCATTCATATATATCCGTATAATCCACATTGTTTTTATAAAGTTATTTACTAAAATAATTGATCTTCCTGTGAAAGTGAAAGAAATCTAAGATGACTGAGTTACTCGTTACATAGTTAAAACTTTACTAGTTACCTGCACAACTAGATTGTATCTATTTGCTCGTTGTCTAATGTTAACATTGAATTGGAAGTAAAACTGATATTATATATGTTTTATTTTTTATAATTTGCCTATAATGAAACTTGATTAACTTACTAACAGTTCATTTTGAGCCAAAAAGCTAAAATCATCCTGATTTGTTCAATCGGATCCAGCCGGATTGATGAGAAGTCTGTTGGATCCAACCGGACTGTAAATGACGCCGGATTGCAATCTCTAGAAGGACCATTGGTTATTTTACCTCAGTGGAGTAGAACCCTGCTGGCAAATTTATAACGGCAATTGCGCTTACCAATGTAATTACGCATGGCCGTTATGGTATTCACGTATATTGTCGGTATTTTCTTTTAAATAAATATATTGTCGGTATTTTCTTTAAAATAAGTATATTGTTGGTATTTTATTGTAAATAAAAATATTATTGATATTTCTTTTTAAATAAAAATATTATTGGTATTTTCTTTTCGTGAGCAAGAATACAATTCACCACACCCTATCTTGCCCGTGAGAGTGTTGTAAAATACGTCAAAAGAATAAAACATATATAATAAAGCAAGCAAGGGTAATAAAACTCTAAATTAAACCCTATACCAACATGTATAACAGCGTGGTATAATCATTCATTTTCCCTCCTATTATGGAGGAGGTTCAAGCTCAACAGTGGAACGAATACGAGATGAAATGATGACGGTAACTTTTATAGATTTCCTAGATTTTTCTAGAATTTATTGTCTTTTTCATATTACAACATCCTACACTAAGAAAATAATCCTTAAGTTTACAAATATCCAACTAACGGGCACAATCTAAATCCGTATTCTGGACAACAGCTGTCCTGCATTAGAATCAAATTCATAACCAGGTGTCGTACACAGTAGGTCAGTATCTAACCCACTACGCCACCTGTATAGTGCAGTTAGACTACATCTATGTCCAACATGGAATATAGAACTCTGTTCATGCATCCAACAAGTGAATTTTGACATAGGTCTGACGGTTTCTGTCATCGCCACGCTTAGAATGGGAGCCAGCTGGTTTTTACGATTCCCCTGGTAAAAAGGTTTTATAACCAGTTTAACCTGTTATCATCATCATCATCTTAGCTCATACATATACGACTGCTGATCTCAAACCTCCTCCACAATGAGGAGGAATATTGATCTACTATATCACGCTGGTCAGACGTGTAAGTTTTATTTCGATAATTCCTTTACTTGCATAGATTTTCCTTTTATCCTTTTACCACATCCACTGGCAAGAAATTGATACTGAATTATATTCTTACTTTGTCACTACACAGAACCTGTCATATAGATGAAAAACATGGTCAAGTGAAAATGTCATGACATGTTCTTCATCAAACGTGATTTAGGAGGAGCACTTTCTACAAGGTAGGGAACAGCCTGGCTGTACCCCTGGTGTAGCTAAGGTCTATAGGCGGTAGTAACATTTAGGGGACGTCCATTAATCACGTGATCTTTTTTTTAGCATTTTTAACCCAATTGGTGATACGTTGTGAGGTTTAAGACTATAACCCCCCCACCTCCACTAACATCATGTGAATTTTAGCATTAGTTTTTGCAAGTACTTTTTTATACTTGCAAAAAGGTCTTTATACAGATCACCTATGGCAACGGCAAGTTAAAGTCACACTATACGCCACTTTTCAGTTTAGAAATCTCAGCGTTTGACGATAAAATAAATACACGTGATATCTTACTACACCCCTCCTCCACCTTGCGATATTTCGTGATTTTTGTCAAACTCCGCGCCACCTTTCAAACCTCACATGATTAATGGACGGCCTCTTACTATCAGGTGTGATGCTTGCTCGTTTGTCACCATAGATAATAGAAAAACGATTAGACTGGTAAGTTAACCTTAATACAAGTTTAACACGTGTATTGAACATATAAAGTTGAAAAAGAATCGGATAAAGATCGGTCAGGTACTGAAGGAAGGTGGAGTCAAGTGTCTCCGAAACCGGCGAGCGTGTATGAAGAGAATTATGAATGTTGAGGAAGCGAGTGAAGTATGCAGAAATAGAGTTCTCTGGCACTGTGTTCTCTGCCTACCCTGCAAGGGATATGGCGTGATGATATTTATGTATGTGTGTATTGAACATATAAATGAAATTACTCGAATACATATTTATTGTAACATTGTCAATAATAATTCCATTTCCACGCCAGTTTTTTCCACCCCCAAGGTCTCTTGTAAAGGAATAGTATTATTTCGTCAATAAATTTCTATTGGAAGGCATAAAATATCGGCAGACGAGACGAGGAAAAAGAAAATGTATCTCTCAATTCAGTTGCCTATCACACCGTTAAGAATATTAAAGTTTTATTTTTAAGATATACAGATGCTAAGTGGCTATGTGGCTATGTGGCTATATCGGCTATGAATACCAGCATTGCATTGCTCGTGGATGTTGTAATATATCAGTTTGGTCAACAAATACATTCCCAAGGAGCATTTTTTCCAAGCCTTTTAAACCATTGTCAAAACTTTTGCAATATGTACGATGGAAGGAGAGTACATATTGCGTCGTCTAATTATTTGGGTAAGGACTGGATGATGGTTAAGATAAAGATATTACAGAAATCGAAATAGTAGTGGGAGGACCACATTGTTGATAGTCTCTGTCTACTATATAATATTATTATGACATTAATTAATTGAATATAATATAATAAATTTAATATGATATTGCCAACAATAAAAATCATTGTGACATTTCATTAATTGAATAAACATACCTATTTGCATGCCCCACGGGATAGAATATGATGTACCTAAATTTAAGTATATCACCTGTATAGACCATATTTGAGCAAATAAAATTAATTGAATTAAATACAGCCGCGAGCCGAACCGTTCGCGGTAGTACCACACTCTTGCAGAATAGCTATTTCAACTGGAGAGAACTGCGATCACTCGTATGCACTCGTAGTTCAGACAAAATCATATATTTAGATATTATAAACGGCTACCATTTAGAATAAAATATGTATTTTAATTAGAAACGAAAGGTCAAAATTATTTCAACAGTTCCTAATAGATACCAAAATGTCAATGCTAATGAGTCAGTGGTAATGTGCGACAGAGACAGCGCTCTACGAAGTCGATTGTCTCTTTCCAAGAGCAGACGTGCAATATTTATTTTCCGGTACTATATATCCCTTAGTTGTATTTTACGACACCCAAGGGAGAATGACGGATTGCATTCTTATCACCACACAGAAATATGATAATTTATTGAATAAATCTGAGGTATATATGAAAATTGATATGTAGTATGAGTTTATTCATATTAAACGATTTTAAATATGAAAATTTAAATTGAATCCCTTTTTTAATGCTTATGGTGACAAACCAGCCAGTAGCACACCTAATGGTAAGTGCTACTGCTGCCAATAAACCTTTACAATACCAGGGGTATAGCTAGGCCGCCGCTTAACAACCAAAACCCACTTAAGTTAGGCTTCCAGCTTTCTCGTTCACTGAACGAAGCGCAAAAGTATATTGCCACTGCTCAGAGGTCAATTTTCTGCGAGAGTGTGGTACTATCCCGATCGGAACGACACGCGACTGTAGACAAAGAACTGTCAACAGTGTGACTCTACCACTACTCTTTCGATTTCTGTAATAAATATCATCATTCTCCTCTTAACCAAATAATTGAAGTCGACGCAATATGTACTCTTGTTTCATCGTGTTGACTGCACAGATGGCGTAGTGGTTAAGATACCGACCTTCCGTGCCAGTGCCGTGGGTTCGATTCCCTCGCAGGACAATACTTTGTGTGATCCACAAAGTGTTGTTCTGAGTCTGGGTTTAATTTGTCTGCGTTAATTGCATGTTTGTAAAGTACCCCGCAATACAAGGTTTATTTCCTTAGTGCAGGGTGGTGTGTAAAAAAAAAAAAAAATCGTACATATTGCAAAAGTTTTTAACAAATTATGAATTCACAAATATCAAGTTCGCAATTTATATTCGGTGTAACATGCGGTCTGTTTATAATGAAGATCGGTGTTCGTTACAAAAGATACGATCATTCTTTTCTATTAGCTTTAAACATATCCTATACTTTATTCAGCCGCTGACAACTACGTTTTTATTTTGTTAAAGAATGTAATAAGCTGTATTCTTATAACCTTTTTTATGCTAATCAAATTTGTTTTAAAATAATGTGATATTTTCGAAGGTGTTTTTATAAACATAATATTAATCCTTATCCAAATAAATGAGTTATTCATCACAAATATTTAATTTAAAACAAAATTGCTCTTTACATTATTTGATTTCAATGAATATCTTAGGAAATATCGCAGTTTAAAAATAATATCGCAGCAAAATAATGATCAAGTACTGGGCGCGCATTTACGATAAAAATACTGGGTCTTATAATCTTATATTAAAAAAACTCAAACTAATGTTATTTCAAAGTACTTCTGCACACACTACATTTTTAGTTTTGTTTTCTTCTCATGACCTTCCGTCGGCTTTACACATCCTAAATAATAATAATAAGTATAGGAAGTATTAGTGCCTGCCCTCATGTATGGCAGTGAAAGTTAGATCTGGCGGAGAAGACATGAAAATAGAATAAATGCTGTAGAGCTTACAGCTCTTCGTAACGTGTGTGATGTAAGTCCGAAAGATAAAATTAGGTATAATGTTATAAAAGAGCGCTGGTATGCTGAGGTGGGTTGGACACGAAGTGGAAGAAATAATGAGTGGGCAGAGGTTGACGAAGCAAACATATAAAGCAATCGTGAATAGGACGAATACAAGGGGAAGACCACGTCATACTTTTCTGGACCAAATTGGAGATTTGTTCACGAGAGGTCATCATCATCATCATTCTCCTACTCTTATCCCAATTACTTGGGGTCGATACAATAAGTACTCTTCATTCATAGTACATATTATAAAAGTTATTGGCAATAGTTTTATGACCGGCCGCCTGCCAGACGTCAACCCTCATTGGGAATGTAATTGTTGACCAACGGCATCAGATGGAGTTGGCCCAAGTCGTTATAAGGCTTTTAGTCGTCTTTTACGACATCCACAAGCAAAGTGAGGATTGGTAGTATTCGTAGCCGCTACCACACAGCGATGTCATACACATTAAAAGTATGTGTAATCGTAAATAGGCATAAGTGTATGTATGTATATATGTATGTATGTATAATATACATACATTGTATACGGTATATCTATAGAAAGTATAGATAAGACCCAATACTTTTACTTAAGGTTTAATGTTCTACTCTTACTAATAAAAGGGTCATGTAGGTACCTAAAACAGCTTTAACGTATGTATTATTTAAAAATATTTCCACCTTTTACGTAAACGAATTCGCGAGTTGAAGTTAACGTTAGCCCAAAGTAACCATTCCACGCGGACGAAGTCGCGGGCGGAAGCTAGTTAGGAAGTAGGTTATAGTGAGCCAATCTTAAAAGATAGACATATGCTGTTGCGGACTTTTATTTAGAACTTTAAAAGGGGAACAATTATGTAGTACATAATTTTTGCGCAACTTTAACCGTTTACGCAGCGGAAGCTCTCAAAAGGAAACAAAAACCCGATTTTTACACATTCATCATTGTTGCTCCGCTCCTATTGGTCGCAGCGTAATTTTGTATAGCCTAAAGCCTTCCTCTATAAATGGACTATCCAACAAAGAAATAATTTTTCAAATCGGACCAGTAGTTCCTGAGATTAGCGCGTTTAAACAAACAAACAAACAAACAAACTCTGCCGCTTTATAATATTAGTATAGATACATAGATAAGTGTGGAATTAATTGACTATAACGCAGAGGTCTTGGGTTTGAGTTTTGAAATGCTATTATTTAATTTATTATACGACTATGTATAGTATTGCGTGGTAGCGACGAATACTACCAACTTTTACTTTGCTCGGAGATGTCGTAAAAGACGACTAATAGCCTTATAACGACCTGGACCAACTCTAACCGCATCCGGTTTGGTCAACAATTACATTCCCAAGGAGGGTTGACGTCTGGTAGGCGGCCGGTCATAAAACTATTGCCAATAACTTTTACAATATGTACTACGAAAGAAGATTACATATTGTATCGATCCCAAGTAATTGGGATAAGAGTAGGAGAAGGATGATGATGACGACAGACTATGTATAGTAACATAGTACAGCCCAAATCGTCCGGTGCGGGGAAAAGATAGTAATTATAACTCCATAATCTGCAATACACGTATTTCTCTATTGTTATTGGGGCTGGTCACCTTATATTTCTCTACATTGGCAACTTATAATGCATTAGATTTTTTTTTTCTTATTAACAATTGCACTTTTTTTTATGGCAGGCTATGCTCTGGACAAACCTCGGCCAATCCTTCCGGTGCGAAGAAAGGGCGGCGTGCGGCGCCCTCACTCATCATATTCTCTTTCCATCACTATTGGGTTGTCTACTTGTACTGATTTATTCACACATGTGGTGGACCTGGGCCAATATCACAAACTAAAGAATAAATTCTACAGTCACAAATAACACCCGGATTATGAAAACACCTGTTCTGTGCGAGTACCGAATCTCTGTCATATACCAGTAAAAAAGAAAGAAAGAAAATAATTTACTTTAGACTCTAGGGTTTAATTTCCCAAAAATAACTTATTTCCTATATACTACTATTATAAAAAAACGGAAAAAAAGCTAACAGCAATAATGATAAAAAATCATATGGAATAAAAAATAAATATAGATACGTAAGAGAGCGAGTAGGTATGAAAGAGAGTATTGGTGTAAAGATGCGAAAGGGAATGCTCCGATGGTTCGGACATGTGGAAAGAATGCCGAACGAACGTCTGGTTAAGAACATATACAATGCGAAAGTGGAAGGATGTAGGTACCGGGGGAGACCGAGACTAACCTACCTAGACCAGATCGGTCACGTACTGAAGGAAGGTGGAGTCAAGAGTCTCCGAAACCGGCAAGCGTGTATGAAGAGAATTATGAATGTTGAGGAAGCGAGTGAAGTATGCAAAGATAGAGTTCTCTGGCACTCTGTTCTCTCTGCCTACCCTGCAAGGGATATGGCGTGATGATATGTATGTATGTATCATATGGAACTTATTGCGAGATTTACATTAACAGTGTGGCCATAGCACTCACTATTCATGGCGATCATTTGACTTACTGACGGACAAAGATTAACTTGAAGAAACTAGTGACGTGAAGAAAATTATAACTCGACACTGGCAGCTCATATAAGTAGTTGACTGCCAATACACAAAAAAAAACACAAGAAGAATACTAATATTTTATAATACTAATATAGGCCAAAAAGCTTTTAGCTCAGCATAAGCTTTTTTTTTGCGGCGGGTTATGGTCTGGCAACAACGATCAATCGAGGCAATGACGACAAATCGATCTAGCCAGATTTCATATAACTATAGAAAATATCGTTTTCTTAACTTTTTCAATCAATGAAAAAATATATTGAGAATCATCATCATCATTTCAGCCTATTGCCTCAGCCGATTTTTACAACTCCCACTATATAGTAAGCGTGGCAACAATTGTATTTGTAGCTAACCGCCAAAAAAAGAGATGACTTTAAATTAAGAGATAATTTATAAATAAAAACATAAAAATCTTTGTAACCGTGCTATAAAATTATTTAACAAAAAAAAAACAATCAATCAACAATCTATATTTATATTCCAAGATGAAAGGCGATTATGCCGAAGCAAGTAGATAATATCACCCTCAAAAGAGGAAAATTCGGTGTTGGGAAATGAATTTTTATTTGTCTACCTGTAGAGCTGCCGAGAGAATATTGGATAAAAATGCGTGGGTGAGTTCGGCAAATATAATTTTAAACGTAATAAGAATACAATTTTCTACCTCTTTTCTTGCCCGTGATTTTCGTGACATAGTTGGGTCTAGTGGGACATATGAACTGAGAAAACATATATCAAAATATAACTCGTCTGGTTAGTGATTATTTAAGAATAAATAGCATAGAACCCTTAAAACTGAGGGCTGGGAGTCGACAATTATAAAAACAAACTACAAGAGTACAAATAAATGAACAGCAGCGTTCAAACTACGATTACCACTTGCTCTTTGTGAGAATGGACAGACCAGGAATTAATTCGCCGACTGACGTTTGGTTTCCGTGGCATCGACAAGGGATGGTGTCAGAAAGGAACCTAACCCGTCGGAAAGACCGTCGATATTAATGTAATCGGTACTGCTGGTCTGACGAAAGAGCGATGGGGAGCTAATAGGACAGGTTGTAGAGCCGTGCGTGACTTTCCTATCGCCCTGGGCGGTACGGGGTTTGATCGGCACAACCATAGCGGGTTAAAGATTTCAGTAGTGGTAGTATTTTCTAGTAAACGTATAATACGTTTACTAGAAGATACCATGGGCAATTGATTGGTGGCAATTTTATTTTTAGCCCACCTCGATGCATGGAAATAATATATGTACCTATAAAGATTCACATTGAAAATGTCTCTTTTTTGATGTAGAAAAAAAAATAATACGTTATTTTTTTATTGCCTATGATAGCGAAGAAGCACCAGCCTTTTCGGTAAGTATTACTACCACTCAAAGACCTTTGCTATACTATTCATATAGGCTGTCAAAACCCGCCGAAAAATGGACTTCCACCTCTTTCGCTTACCAAACGAAGCACATTGCCACTGCTCAGATGTCAATTTTCTGCGAGAGTATGATACTACCACAGATGGACCGGCACGTGGCTGTAGACAGAAAACTATAAACAGTGTAGCTCTACCATGGTTTTTTTATCCGCGAATGGCCTTAACCGCCATGGCCCTCTGCGGACGTCATAAGAGAGCCCTGAGTCGGACGGTCAGAGACGTTTTTTTTTTTTTTTTTTTTTTTTTTCCGCATGGTGGGGCCATGGATGTGGTCGCGTCCCAGCAAATCGGCCCGGTTCAACGGAAGAGGCGGCACGCAACCTCATGGACCCACCCTGCAAACACCTCTCTTCACCGTGCGAGCGGACCACCGGTTCTCGATACGAGCGACCACTACTGATCGTACGCATAATAATTTAGTATATATTACTAAAAACCAGTAAGTTTTTGTTCCCGACTTCATTGTCGTAGAAATAATGTGTGATATCCGCCCTAAATAGGATTTTCATTCATCATTATCATCTTAGTTCATATATTGGGCTCGAGCCTCCTCCATAATGGGAAGGAAATTGACCTACTATAGCACGCTGGTCAAACGTGTTGGTATAGGGTTTTGTTTTAAGTTTTCTTCTCTTGCATAGATGTTATATGTGTTTTATAACCCTAAGTCGTCTCTTAAGGTCACCTACGGGTTAAAAAGGGTTGGTGAATTGTATTCTAGAAGGAAAATTCCAAAGAAAACCCTATACGATCACGTCTGACCAGCGCGATACAGTAGGTCAATTTCCCTCTCATCATAGAGGAGGCTCGAGTCCAACAGTGGGACATATATAAGTTGAGATAATGAATTGTATTCTTACTCCGTCACCACACGGAAAGATGATTTTATGATTTTCATTATAAGTTGAAAATTATTAAAACTATATTCACCCCCTATTTTACACCCTTACTTAGGAATATGTCGTCTATAGAGCTAATTCAGAAACTATTCCTTTCGTCGTAAAACAAAAACGTTATCTACATATTACTTGTACAAATTTTGAATTTAATAAGAAATCAAATAAATAAAAATTGACAAATACTGAAATGTGTGTATATATATTTTTACTGAATTGTGTTTGTACTTAATTTGAAGGATATCTGGATGACCGAGCATTATTCGATATTTTCTTTTTAGTGTGTTTTGGATATTCAAATATATTTAAACATACATACATATCATCACGCCATATTCCTTGCAGGGTAGGCAGAGAGAACAGAGTGCCAGAGAACTCTATCTTTGCATACTTCACTCGCTTCCTCAACATTCATAATTCTCTTCATACACGCTCGCCGGTTTCGGAGACTCTTGACTCCACCTTCCTTCAGTACAAGACCGATCTGGTCTAGGTAGGTTAGTCTCGGTCTCCCCCGGTACCTACATCCTTCCACTTTCGCATTGTATATCTTCTTAACCAGACGTTCGTTCGGCATTCTTTCCACATGTCCGAACCATCGGAGCATTCCCTTTCGCATCTTTACACCAATACTCTCTTCCATACCTACTCGCTCTCTTAGGTCGTCGTTACGAATGATTTTATTTAAATATAATAAAAATAATTAATACAACTATGGAACAAAAAAGGAAAAAAGGCAAAATATAATAACAAAGGGAAACAAAGGATCCGAACCGAGCTCTAGTTTGTTTAAATTAGATTGGTCGATTTTCTAATTGGGCTATGTCTATTCTTAATGACAGCGTCAAAATTTCCCTTCATATTCTAATAGTTTTCAGCTAACAAAAATTATATTTTTTTATTACCTGAAAATCATCATCGTCATCATTCTCCTACTCTTATCCCAATTACTTGGGGTCGATAGAATATGTACCCTTCATTCATAATACATATTGTAAAAGTTATTGGCAATAGTTTTATGACCGGCCGCTTGCCCAACGTCAGCCCTCTTTGGGAATGTAATTGTTGTCCAAACGGCTTCAGATAGAGTTGGCCTAGGTCGTTATAAGGCTCTTAGTCGTCTTTTATGACATCCACGAGCAAAGTAGGTGTTGGTAGTATTCGTAGCCGTTACCACACAGCAAATTTTTAATGCCTGAAAATATTGACAAATAAAATAATTTCCATAATTGAAATCTAGATCGATAAATCGCCCTGCACGCTAAATTTTGTGAAAATCATTGGTGCCGTTTCCTAGATTCAGATTATATACAAGAATATTAGATAAGAGATAAAGTTTTGTTGTTCTTCTGCTAATTTTGCCAAGATATATATATATTTTAGATTTCGTTTTCAAATCAGTAATTATTATAAAATGAAATATACCCTCGACTATTATGATTTCTTGAATCAGTTATGAATTTGTCTTTGAAAATATTTCAACTAAGTTTAAATCGAAATATAAACTTCGCCTTTGATAACTTCTTGAATACGTTTTAGCGTGAAATTCAGAAGTTTAATAAATCTTTTTAGTTATTGAGATTATAAGTGAAAATTACGATGCTGAATAATTTTGTTATACAGAGTATTAACAAGTTAAAAACTTAATACCATATCGGTTTAGGGGCCCTCAGCGCTCACCCAAAACTCCGGGTTAAGTTTTTATAGCTGTTACGGCTAGAGGAGACTTACGGGAGGTAAGTCATTCATTCGTATGTGTTATTGTACAAGATGACAATTAACGGACATAAATTATATCCAATCTCGAAAAAAATAGACGAAAACATCTCAATCTTGGATGAAAATTGGTAGATTAACATATGCAATACTTTTTATCTCCGTAATGTCTAGAGATAATTATTTAGTGATAAAATTTTATATTACCTCGACTAAACCGCGGGGAAAAGCTATACCTACCTAATGTAAATGCATTAGAAAAAAATAATAAATATTTATAATAATCATTTAAATATATATAGCCGCGGGCCGGTCCGTCCGGGGTAGTACCACACTCTCGCAGAACATCGACGTCTAAACAATGGCGATGTGCTGTTGTGCTTCATTCGGTGATCGAGTGAGCCCAAATGGGTGGATTTGGGGTTTATATTAGTAGCTAGCAGCCTAGCTATACCCTTGGTATTGCAAAGGTCCAAAGGGCGGCAGTGACACTTACCATCATATATTATGGTACTGCTTGCTCGGTTGCCAACAATAAAGCAATAAAAAAATTGTTGATAAAAAAAGATCAATAAGAATTTAGGAGCAGTAAGAATAAACTTCAACACATCATCTTCTTCATCTTGCCCGTGGGCGTCGTAAAAGACTACTATGCACATAACTTCTATGCAAAAAAAAAAAGGAGAAATCGAAATAAAACTATACCAACCCATCGGAACAACGTCAATGTTGTAGGGTAGATCAATTTTGGCCACCGAAGACAAAGATCGGGTGCCGGTGGCCCGCTCGCACATCGAAGAGAGGAGTTTGCATGGTGGGTCTATGAGGTCACGCGCCGCCTCTTCCATCACCCCGAACCGATTTAGCGAGGCGAGAAGCATCCATAGCCAACCGCAAAAAAAAAAGGGTAGATCAATTTCGCTCCTATTGTGGAGGAGGTTCGAGCCCAACTGTGTGACATATATGACCTGAGATGATAATGACAAATGAAAATTTATTCGAAAATATAATTTCATTGTGTTAACAAACTTAAACTATTTTTACGGATTTCATCGCTAATCCCGACGTTTCGAACAATATACAGCGTTCATGATCACGGAAGGACCGTAAAGTGACTATAAAATGAACGCTGTAGTTTTCGAAACGTCGGGCAAATAAAAATCAAATTTAGACGCGATATAAACCGTAAAAATAAATTTAAAAAAAACTTTGATTATTTTTTTCTGTTAAAAAACCTTTATTGCAAAATTCTGTCATGACAGCATTTCGTATGTAACGCACATTGAAATACCGCGTGTTGTGAAGCATGCCAAAACAATTACCACAAAGAAAGAACACCGAACTTTCTTATACAATTCTTTTATATATAATTCCACTCACTGCTCCTTTATTAAGGGAGATAAGATATTTGCATAAATCAATACTGTAGCCTATTTACGTATGGTGTTACGCCCCTGAATACTAATGGAGGGGATATTAGTCCATCATTGTAATGATTAGATTGAAAAGAAATCTAATAAACTTCAAGGACAATGGAATATCTATGAATATATTTTGAAATGGATATTTAATATGACAATTGAAGCCAATACGATAAAAAAAGAAATGTGTACATGTACTTATGTACGCGCGTGAGAAGATATACTTCTTTGGCATCATTAACACGTTAACTGTGCATGCCCCACCGGTGGGGTATTTCGAATTGCTCATCGTACGTGAATGACCCACGAGTGGGGCATGGGTATTCACAAATTTTAAGGCTCGTAACCTCAAACACGTGTGAGTTTAGCCACTTTTTTCGTTTACACGTATAAGCAATAAATTAAGAAATAATATTACGCGAAAACCGGACGAACTTTTCTATAATTTAAAAAAAAAAACTTATTTATAATTATCTATAATTTGCGTTTGCACTTATGGTATAGTCTCGCTCATCATAACTGCACAGTGAACGTGTTTAAAATAGTTTTTAATTGCATGCAAATAATTAATTACAAAAAAATATAATAATAAAAGGATTGGAAAAGGATAAGATATTTTTTTTTACCAATATTTACGAATAGTAAATAATATTAATCAAAATATTCAATTTAAATCAATACTGAATATAATTTATTAGCACATATATTATTCGCACCTGTATGAAACTAAAACACGTGTTGTGAATGTAGAAACTAGAAAGAGGTTCTATTTTTATTTTGTTGGTAGCTTTTTTTCAAGATTTAATGAGCAGTTTTGAGGCCAACTTCAAGCTGTTACTTTTATGTTACAGTATTTGTTTCATATCGCGCCTAAAGAAGTATAACTTCCAAAATTATCATTACATTAGTCTATCTACTTTGGATATAGGCCTGTTCATAGGGAGAATCTTTTTTGTGCGGTGATTGGGTAAGAATACCAATTTACTGCTTCCTTTATTGCCGTAGATATCATAAAATTCGACTAAGAAATATGCTGATAAAATCTATGCAAGGGTAGGCTATCTCGATATAAAATCCTATACCAACCCAACCGACAAATAGATCAATTTCCCACCTATTATAAAGAAGGCTCGAGATCAGCTGTGAGACAAATATGAGCTGAAAGGAAACAAGCTAATAGGCGATCGCAATGTAGTTTAAAAATACTATATATATCTTCAGAATGGGTACTCTTAGCGTTTTTAGTGGAATATAACGTTTAGAAAGACCTTTTTTTTGCGGTGAGCTATGGATACGTCTCGCACCGTCAAATCGGTCCGGGGTGACGGAAGAGGCGGCGCGTGACCCCATAGACCCACCGTGTAACTCCTCTCTTCGCTGTGCGAGCGGGCCACCGGTACCCGATCGTCTTCGGCGGGACGTTTAGAAAGACCTCGTATTTAGCAAATATGCGGCATTTACAATTTTATTATTATCGAACAAGGGTGACGCATCCTGTACGATATCAATCACGTACCGACTTTTCTAACAAAAGTGACTAAGTGGCCGTTCATAAATTACGTAAGAGATTTAGAAGAGTGATTTGACTCCTCCCTCCTACCGTAAGAACGGCCCGGCCGCCTGCCAGACGTCAACCCTCCTTGGTAATGTAATTGTTGACCAAACGGCATCAGATGGAGTTGGCTCAGGTCGTTATAAGGCTCTTAGTCGTCTTTTACGACATCCACGAGCAAAGTAAGAGTTGGTAGTATTCGTAGACACATATGTAGACAATCGCTAAGTTTTGATATTTTAGAATTATTAGGCAATATAGGCAAATTATAATTTTCCGTGTGGTGACGGAGTAAGAATACTATTCACCACCCCCTATCTTACCCGTGGGTGATCGTACGAGACGACTAAGAGATATAAAACGCATATAACATCTATGCAAGAGAAGGAAAACTCGAAACAAAACCTTATACCAACACGTCTGACCAGCGCGGTATAGTAGTTTAATTTCCCTCCCATTACGGAGGAGGCCCGAGCTCAGCAGTGGGACATATATGGGCTGTGATGATAATGATGATGAGGCAATATTGTTGTAAGTGCTTAGGGGGTACTAAGTGGTGCGGTGTCGGTTTAACCATTACAAGTCGAATCCCTGATAAACGGAAACCCGCAGAGGTTTCCCCGTAATTACCTTTGGAAAATGACACTTCAATTCCTGAGCATAGAGTCCCGGTAACTCCTCTCTGACCAGCCGTATTGGAGACAGTCTTCAGTTTCCACTTCAGTTAGCCAATTTAGAAGAGCTGGATACGAGGCCCTGAACGACTCTGGAGCATTGAGAACCGTGGTGTCGCCACTCACATTCGGCTTACTACAAGTTGCCCTGCAGTTAATTGGCTTGCCTATAAATCTTGTGACTTTTTATATTAAAAGAATTTGGGTAGCTATATGTGTGCCTTCGAGTTAGCCTCATAGTGAAATAATGACTGGCCTAGAGGGTATTATTATTTCATAATAGCATTATTTATATTAATAATATAAATATAATAAATAGTGATATTAGTAGTAGCCTCTTTGCCAAAGGACCAGTAGTAGCCTCTTTGCCAAAGGACCAGTAGTAGCCTCTTTGCCAAAGGACCAAGTATCTGTCCAATCGGAGTATACCGTGAAAACAGTTACGAGTCTATAATTAAGTTAATATATAAAAAAACCCTTCAACTTCTCATCAAAATCGATATATTTATACCCTCTCCAATTTTATTGTCATAATTATTGCCAAAGCAAAATATGCCTTCCTTTTGACGTGAAAACTTCTATAACAAATATCGTTATCAATTCCATCTCCAGAGAAAACGTTACCAGTACAATCTAAAATAAACTTTATATAGTGGATATAAAGTTTAATTTGTTGCTGTGATGTGTTTTATATCATTTGTATTGTGTTTTGAAGTTTAATGAAACGAGTTAAAGTTTATAATTAAGTGTGTTGTTGTTAGGAAATAAATTGTTGTAGCGATATTTATTTGTATGATCCCGTTTTATGGACAGCTTTATAATTTTGTATCTCGTATAATTATGGTTTAGGAGAAATATCTATATAAGAAAATTAAAACGCTATCTCATATTTATTTGTGATAATTTTCTAAATATCTAGAAGCTTGGCCCGACATTTTCTGTTTAGTGTACCTATATTTGGTAAAAAGAAATTATGATATAATAATAATAATAAAAAGAAAATGGAAAACTAAGGATCGAACCAAAGCTGTCTGCATTAGAGTGCTTAATTTCCCAACCGAGTTATGCCTATTCTCAATGGCAGCGCCAAAATTTGCCTTCATATGCTAATAGTTTTAGCCAATGAGAAAATATATTTTGCAGTGACTGAAAAAAATCGATGTCCAAGCAGTGATTTTTACTGTTGAACTTTGTTCGGTGAGCAATAGTGCCGGCAACCCAAATTTCTGGTTAGATTTTGGGATTTTCATTAGTAGGTAGCAGCTTAACCCCAAACAAAAACGATATTTTTTGCAAATGAAAACTCTTACAACTAGATCTTATCACCCCGAAATAGGGCTTCCAATCCCGCAATACCGAGATCTCGGTATTACGGGTTTCCGGGCCATTTTCCAATCCCGCGTGATGCGAGATTACGGGTGCGGGATCCGCGGAATTTGCAGGACTGAAAAAAAGCGTGCATGCGTCCTCTCGCGAGCGCTATCGCTCGGCGGCGCTCGAAGGAACATGTTATTTGGTAGGTTAATGCGTGAAATATTCTTAATAAGTTATTAACTATTTCGTATTTTCGTGAAGTTTATTCAAATCAAATCATTTATTATGCATAAGCCCTAAAAGGGCACTTACATATTGTCAATATTACATATTTTTTAAAATTAATCTACCACCGGATCGGAAAGCCGCCACAAACTGGGAAGATCCGGCAAGAAACTCAGCGGAACCGTCATTTTTTTTTTAAATTACATGTTTTCTTAATATTATTGGATACATGTTTAGACCATTTAAGCTCCAGTGCGATGCCCTTTGAGTAAAGATTTATATTTTAAAAGTTAAATACAACATTAACAAAAAAAAACAAAAAAGAACAAAACAAAAAAGAACAGAAATGGTTGGACCAAATTCCACAAGCGGCACTCGATCACGAGTTAACTACTAAAGCAGCCATCACGCCCCTCAAACACATTCGAGGGAAGGGAGAGACCCGCTCACGTAGCTACCGCAGGCAGAGACCTTTATTGATACAGTGATATTATAATTAGACATAAAAATGTCAAGTCCAGTGCAATATAGTGTATTTTCTCGAAGTTCTTATATTTGGCTGCATTTTCTTAAATTTAATGATGCGTTAATGGCAAATTGCAAACTATGCAATATTATATTTAAAACTACCGCTAGATCAACCAAAGGATTAAAAGTGCATTTGAAATCTAAGCATCATATAGAGGATTTAAGCAAAAAGGGGCCCGAAAATGCAGCGTCGTCGTCAAGTGCGAGTACTAGTTCATACTCCGGTGTGTTATCTCCAGAATTACAGCCTAATGATGGTCAAAACGAATGAAGATCACGGACTATTTTCTAATTCAAAACAGCACGAATTCAATGGAAGAAATACTTTAATAAATGTGTAGTTAGTTGATTGATTCATTGTTTGTTACAAATAAACGGTGTAATTTGATTGATATCTTATTGACGTGACAACGTCTTATAAATTGGTTTGCCGGGTGACACTTCAAGAAACTGCGTTACGCTCCGCTCACGTTATGCGCTCACAATGAGAGCGAGTGAGAGGCACGCGTCCCTTCCACAAGTTATTGTATGTATATTTGTATATAAATACGTATGTATGTGTAAAGGTAAAAATAAAATTTTGTTAATATGAAATTCAGTGCGAGATTCTTTGTATAAATTAATGTTTTAAATATAATTCTTTGTATAAATAAATGTTTTAAATTGTTACTATTATTTCATCCTTCTTCCTACTATACGAATGAATATTCACATTAAAATTATTTTACCACTCAAAGTCGTTGTCACGTAAAACTTTCGCCCGTATACCGACTTTACAGGCAACCAATATTTTTTTATTTATATTAATAGTAATATGTACGTAAATAAATCATCATCATCATCATCACAGCCCATAAATATCCCACTGTTGGGCTCGGGCCTCCTCCGCAATGGGAGGGAAATTAACCTACTATACCGCGCTGGTCAGACGTGTTGGTATAGGGTTTTGTTTCGAGTTTTCCTTCACCCACGGGTAAGATATGGGGTGGTGAATAGTATTCTTACTCCGTCACCACACGGACAAATAAATGTGGAGTTCATTAATTCATTGTTTTATTGCCTTATATAAATGTGAATATTTTCAATATGCGGGACCCGCAAATAACGAGATCCCACGGCATTGAAAATTCGTAGTCCCGCAAGTACCGAGATTATCTTTAAGCTACGGGATTGGAAGCCCAAACCGGCAACAACCTACATACTAAATTTTATAGAAATCGCTAATGCCGTTACTGAAATTCTGAAAATATTGAAATATATAAGAATTTCTCGTTTAAAGATATTTAGGATTCAATAAGAAATGAAGTAAAAATATTACCGCAAAATGAAACCACATATTTTAAATCTTTGGCGGGTGAAATTTTATGCGGTGTAATAGAGGCTATGAATATCATGAAACCTTACATTGCTCGTGTCTAAAACGACTAAGAGCTTTAGGTTGTAAAGCTCTTAGTGGGTCAACTTCATCTAATACTTTCTGGTCAACAATTACATTCCCAAAGAGCGTTGATATCGGGCAGGCGTCGATGATAAAACTATTATTTCCTATTAACTTTTGCAATAACTTACGATGAATGAAATAGTATATATTGCGTCGACCTCAAGTAATTGGGTGAGCAGGATAAATTGAGGATGAAAATTAACAAATGCTGCAACAAGTGTTCGTTTATTTTGTAATGAAGAATACTTGCTCTTAATTTGAAATCAATGGATAAAGTTTTCGTTCCATACAAACTTTGCGTTTGAGGTTAGGTTAAGTTAAGAATTTTATAAAAACACTAGCTTCTGCCCGCGGCTTCGCCCGCGTAAAAGGTTACTTTCCTAAAGTTTTTGATCGCCTATTTTTATTTTTGACCGTCGGTAATACAGTGCAACGGTATTACAATACTCAGGGTTGAAACTTCATTACTGGACTGCTAGATGGCGTTGAAGAAGCTAGATTTTGAGATTTTTTGACAAACAATTTTTTTATTTTTCATGTAAAAATTTTGTTTTTTTTTAATAAAAATTATCCTATGTTACTTTTAATACCTCCAAGAATATGTGTACAATGTTTCATGATGATCGGTTGAGTAGTCTTAGCGTGAAAGCGTAACAAACAAACTTACATTCACATTTATATATTAGTAGGGATAGGGATTTCTTCTTCATGTCACAAATAAAAACTACTGTCAAGATTTCATATTTCTAGTCTCAGTAGTTTTAGCTGGGCATTTACGTATTATTAGTAACTAATTCGTATATTAGATTAGGGAGGGAACGTACCCATTATTACATGATAAATTTTTAACTATTCTTTCGGTGACCATACATATAATACGCCAAAACTCCCCACCCCTTTAGTTTGCCCGTAATAAGTTATTAATATAGTTTTAAATCCATTTTTGCAAGAAGGAAGTTAAAAAAGACTATTGATATAAATATGAATTCAGCTCAATGAATATTTTCTTAGCAGGTTATGATTTAACCCGTCGTGTTTTCTCTATAACGCCATTGGGCAACTGGTATTGATTGCTCGACATCTGTGACTGACCTAGCGGGTTACCCTTTTCGGTATCGTCCAAATCGACGTCTCGGCAACAAACAAAAATGCTGCCAGGGTGTGGCCCTCGCGCAGTCGATCTCTATGCGAGTGGTCGATTAATCCCCAGTCCATCCACTCTAGCGACGTCAGCTAGGGTGGCATCAGCCGTAGGTTACACCACAAAGAACTAATCCATTTCCTCGCTCTTATGACCGTACGTGGTATATTTAGACTCCCTGAACAGTTCACATAGTTTAGGTGCGTACCCTTACAATAATCACCATTATCTTTACGCATATGCGCCCCACTACTGGGCTCAGGCCTCCTCCATAAGAGGAAGCAAATTCAACTAGTAACACGCTGTTTATATAGATGATGGAACATCTAGGTAAGAGAAATCTAAGTAAAACTTTATACCAATCCGTCTGACAAGGGCTGTTGGTATAGTAGATCAATTTCTCTCCTATTATGGAGAAGGCTCGAATCCACTGGGACGTATATGAGCAAAGGAGATGATGATGAGAGGAAGCCTATATCTAACACAGACTGGACTGCACAGATGGCGTAATGGTTAAGATACCGATATTGCCGTGCCAGTGCTGTGGGTTCGATTCACACGCAGGACGATACTTTGTGCGAACCACAAATTGTTATTCTAAGTCTGGGTGTAATTTGTCTGCGTTAATTGTATGTTTGTAAAGTTCCCCGCAATGACACAATGAAAATTGCCTTAGTGCAGGGGCGTGTCTTTATCATAGAAAAAGGGAATAGTGAACTTATGGTAGAATGGGTTATGAACTTACATGCTCAAAATTGCCCGTAATATAAGATTTTATAGAGGTAGGACTGCACTGTGGACAGTTCTCTCTCCACAGCGGCGGGGCGGTCCGTCCGGGGCAGTACCATACTCTCACAGAAGATCGACGTCTGAGTAATGGCAATGTGCTATTGCGCTTCGTTTGGAGAGCGAGAGAGCCGGAAGCCCAACTGGGGTGGATTCGGGGTTTGTGTTGGTAGGCAGTAGTCTAGCTATACCATGGGCGCCAGTAACACTTACCACCAGGTGTGCTCGTTTGCTGCCATAAGCAATAATAAAAAAAAAAAATATTTTCCGTGTGGTGACGGAGTAAGAATACCCCGACTAGAAATTTTTTCGTCTTCCTTAGCAGGACCGGACCGGGCATGCCCGATCTGGACCAGATAAGGTATGTAACGCAGAAGATATATCTGGACCCGATCAGGAAAACCTTATCGGGTCCAGATCAGGCATTCCTGATCGGGTCCAGATCAGGCATTCCTGATCGGGTCCAGATCAGGCGTTCCTGATCGGGTCCGGATGAAATTTTACTGATCGGAACCAAATCAGTCATCTGCTTTATATATCTTGCCTGATCCAAAACGAATATGCCCAGTCCGGTCCTTTTAAAAAACATGAATATCTTAAAGAACATGTTTAATAGGTAAAAATATAAATTAATATATGACGTAGGCACCGAGTGCAGTGCTATATTCTTATCATAGGGAGTCCCAGTGAGCCGTTCCGATTATGGCGCAACCATCAGATGCTAACGACTGCAACTGTCGCCTGAATTTCACATTCATGACCTGATCGATCTGTTTTAATCTGATTCGATAACAACTAATTTAATATTAGGCCATGTCATTACGCTTCGGAGAATCTTAACACCGCGATTCAAATAATGACGTCATTTTACTAACGCCATCTATTTACTATGAGCCAAAACATTAAATGTTAGAATGGTTGTTACAATATAATATTTCTATCTATCTTTGTTTTCAAATGTTAGGTACATTTATATACAGGGTGTCCCAAAATTCAACGATAAGCCGGCACCAGCAGGTGGACCTACATATGACTACTCGAGAACAAAAAAGAAAAAAATTCTACCTTGATTTTTTTTTTCATTACGACAAAAAAACCGATTTCTTTAAAAATCGACATCTTTTATTATATTATTAAGTGCCATTGCTACAATTTTACAAGTAATTCTGTGTTTTTTTTTGTATTGGTAAGGTAAGTAGCACTACTATCGATCACAACCATTAAAAATTCCAGAATATCTATAGTTTTTACACAAAAATCAACCAAAACTATGTTTTTTTCATAAATTATGTAAGATTTTGACTTTTAGCTCACTTTCACTCATCACAGTGAAAAAAAAAAGTATGGACACTACTGTGGCAAATAGTATTAAAAATTGGCGCAACTAACTACAATTCTAAAATGGTATAACATTCTAGGCAAACTAGCCACAAAAATATACTTAGGTGTACTATTTCAAAATAACAACCATACTTCGAAAATTGTTAGTGTTGATAGTAATCACTTTTACTATGTAGCCCAAATGTTTTTGTTGCAAGTTCTCAGAATTTGAATGAGACATGTGCGTAGTCCATAAGATAACATAAGTTAGACAGAGATAGAGAGATTATACGTTAGAGGGAGATAGATAGATGCTAATTGTTTAGTAACATTAATGCAGGTAGAGAAGTAATTAATGTCCTCAGCAGCACAGCAAGTCAGTACGCTCTACTTCTTTGTTTACTGCACACCGTTCTGTTTTAATTAAAGTGGCTCTGATACTAACGACTTTGGATTGAATTAAGTGACCTGGAAATTGACCTGACTTGGCATTATTTTAGACTGTGATTTTGTGTTTTTTTAAAGAAGTTTTGCCTTATTTTCAAGTGTTTAGCATTCATTATGCCGCTACCATATACAGCGTTAGAATACGCTAATATGCACCTAATTTATGGAGAATGCCGATGCAATGCCAACGCTGCTAGCAGATTATATCGAGCAAGGTACCCTACTCTTCAAAGGTATCCGGATTATCGCGTATTTATTAACGTGCATCAAGCATTTTCGGAGGGTCGTATACCATCTGACAGGAGAAACGCTGGAAGACCTAGATCGGAACACGATGAAGAAGTTCTCAAAGAAATAGAAAGCGATACAACTACCTCTGTACGTGGCATACAAGTAGCAACGGGAATTCCAAAAAGTACTGCACATAGAATTTTAAAACGTCACCAGTTTCATCCATATCATTACAGGCGCGTGCAGGCGTTATTACCGCGGGACTATCCACTGCGGGTCGCATTTTGCCGTGTAATGCTGCAAAAACACAGGGAAGATCCCCAATTCTTAGACAAAGTCTTATGGTCGGATGAAACAACCTGCAAGAAAGATGGCTATTTAAATCTTCACAATCTTCATAGCTGGAACAATGAAAATCCGCACCTGGTGAGAGAAGACAAATCCCAATATCAATTTAAGGTTAACCTATGGACGGGCATAATAAATGGAAAAGTGATAGGGCCCTTTGAGTTACAAGGAAACATAGATGGCAATAGCTATTTGAACTTCTTACAAAATGAGTTACCAGGATTATTAGAAGACGTGCCCTTAAGTGATTTGCAAAACATGTGGTTTCAAAACGATGGTTGCCCAGCTCACTATGCCCGCCCTGTGCGAGAGTACTTAGACCAAGAGTACCCAGGGCGTTGGATCGGGCGACTTGGTCCTATCTTATGGCCACCCCGTTCACCCGATCTAAATCCCCTGGATTTTTTCTATTGGGGTTGTCTAAAGGACAGAGTCTACTCAAAACCCATTGCAACCTTGGACGAGCTTCGCCAAAAAATAATTCAGGCTGTGGATCACATGAACAGAATCAGATATGCAAGAAAAATAAAACGTTCATTTTTAAGGCGATGTCGTGCCTGCATTACTGCCAATGGCAAACAATTCGAACATTTATTGTAATTTTAATAATATAGTAAATTCTAATCTCTCTATATCTATCTCTTTCTAACTTATGTTATCTTATGGACTACGCACATGTCTCATTCAAATTCTGAGAACTTGCAACAAAAACATTTTGGCTACATAGTAGAAGTGATTACTATCAACACTAACAATTTTCGAAGTATGGTTGTTATTTTGAAATAGTACACCTAAGTATATTTTTGTGGCTAGTTTGCCTAGAATGTTATACCATTTTAGAATTGTAGTTAGTTGCGCCAATTTTTAATACTATTTGCCACAGTAGTGTCCATACTTTTTTTTTTCACTGTGATGAGTGAAAGTGAGCTGAAAGTCAAAATCTTACATAATTTATGAAAAAAACATAGTTTTGGTTGATTTTTGTGTAAAAACTATAGATATTCTGGAATTTTTAATGGTTGTGATCGATAGTAGTACTACTTACCTTGCCAATACAAAAAAAATCACAGAATTACTTGTAAAATTGTAGCAATGGCACTTAATAATATAATAAAAGATGACGATTTTTAAAGAAATCGGTTTTTTTGTCGTAATGAAAAAAAAAATCAAGGTAGAATTTTTTTCTTTTTTGTTCTCGAGTAGTCATATGTAGGTCCATCTGCTGGTGCCGGCTTATCGTTGAATTTTGGGACACCCTGTATACCATATATATATTATTTATTTTTGTTTTTTACTTAAAATATAAATTATTTTTATATTATTAATTAAACATTATTATTATTATTAAATACATATGATTAATTAAAGATTTCAGATTAATTTCCTCTGATGCAAATAAAATTTCGCCGTGGCATAAATATGACAATCATGTCACTTTTTTGAATTTTGATTGATATTTTTTTTGTGTTACGAAAATTGTTTCTGGTTCTGATATATACAAGCCTTACTATATACTTGATGATATTTCACATCAGGCTATCCTGATCAGGACCAGACCTGGTCCTGATAGGGTTTGCCGGATCCGGCATGCTTCATTCTGTCCTGATTGGGTCCTGATCCGGTATGCCTTACCATACTTGATGATATTACACATCAGGCTATCCTTATTTGGTCTTGACCTGGTCCTGATCCGGTATGCCTTACCATACTTAATGATATTTCACATCAGGCTAACCTTATTTGGTCCTGATCTGGTCCTGATCCGGTATGCCTAACCATACTTAATGATATTTCACATCAGGCTATCCTTATTTGGTCCTGATCTGGTCCTGATCCGGTATGGCTTACCATACTTAATGATATTTCACATCAGGCTATCCTTATTTGGTCCTGATCTGGTCCTGATCCGGTATGCCTTACCATACTTAATGATATTTCACATCAGGCTATCCTTATTTGGTCCTGATCTGGTCCTGATCCGGTATGCCTTACCATACTTGATGTTATTTCACATCAGGCTATCCTGATCAGGATCAGACCTGGTCCTGATAGGGTTTGCCGGATCCGGCATGCCTCATTCTGTCCTGATCGGGTCCTGATCCGGTATGCCTTACCATACTTGATGATATTACACATCAGGCTATCCTTATTTGGTCCTGACCTGGTCCTGATCCGGTATGCCTTACCATACTTGATGATATTTCACGTCAGGCTATCCTTATTTGGTCCTGACCTGGTCCTGATCCGGTATGCCTTACCATACTTAATGATATTTCACATCAGGCTATCCTGATTTGGTCCTGATCCGGTATGCCTTACCATACTTAATGATATTTCACATCAGGCTATCCTTATTTGGTCCTGATCCGGTATGCCTTACCATACTTAATGATATTTTACATCAGGCTATCCTTATTTGGTCCTGATCGGGTCCTGATCCGGTATGCCTTACCATACTTGATGTTATTTCACATCAGGCTATCCTGATCAGGACCAGACCTGGTCCTGATCGGGTTTGCCGGATCCGGCATGCCTCATTCTATCCTGATCGGGTCCAGATACATGATCTGGTTGAACCATACTTTTTTTCTAGTCGGGACAATTCACCACTCCCTTTCTTACCCGTGGGTGATGGTAAGAGACGACTAAGGGATATAAAACGCATATAACATCTATACGAGAGAAGGAACTCGAAACAAAACCCAATACCAACACGTCTGACCAGCGTGGTATAGTAGATCAATTACCATCCCATTATGGGAGAGGTTCGAGCCCAACACCCACTGTTATATGAGCTGAGATGATGAGAGATATTTTTATTTAGAAAGAAAACTTAACAGGTCATATTCATACATACTATAGATGTTAAACTTGTTGTATTACAGGTAAACATTTTATTTACATACATCAACATACATACATATCATCACGCCATATCCCTTGCAGGGTAGGCAGAGAGAACAGAGTGCCAGAGAACTCTATCTTTGCATACTTCACTCGCTTCCTCAACATTCATAATTCTCTTCATACAAGCTCGCCGGTTTCGGAGACTCTTGACTCCACCTTCCTTCAGTACATGACTGATCTGGTCTAGGTAGGTTAGTCTCGGTCTCCCCCGGTACCTACATCCTTCCACTTTCGCATTGTATATCTTCTTAACCAGACGTTCGTTCGGCATTCTTTCCACATGTCCGAACCATCGAAACATTCCCTTTCGCATCTTTACACCAATACTCTCTTTCATACCTACTCGCTACATTCAAACACTTTTATAAAGACATAGAGCTAGATTTATCTTAATATTTATTTATATACACGTTATTAAAGAATATCTGAATGACTTGGTATTTTCTTTTTGTGTGTTTTGAAAGATACGCGGCGTCGCCCGCGTAAAAGGTTACTTTCCTAAAGTTTTTTATGCCCTATTTTCATTTTACCCCTTAAGGGTAAATTTTTTACTAAATTTTTATTGCCATATTTATTTATATCTAATCAATAGCCTAAAAATAAGTTTCAAGCTTCTGGCTTTAAAAATGACGATAGTTCCTTACAACTTTTCATCCCCCTTTACAACCCTTTTTTGCATTTAAAAGTAGCCTATGTCCTTTATCAGGCTCTAGACTATCTGTGTACCAAATTTCATTTAGATCGGTTCAGTAGTTTTGGCGTGAAATAGCGACAGACAGACAGACAGAGTTACTTTCGCATTTATAATATTAGTAAGGATAATAAAATAATGGAAAAAGCTGTCTCTATGTCTGTATAATAAAATAATGGAAATGAGTTGTCTCGTGCTCCATATTCCAATTGAGCTGTCTTTTTTTAAAGACAGTGTCAAAATTTGCCTGCATATTTTTATAGTTTTCAATTAAAAAAAATATTTTTACGTTGCTTCAAAATACTAACGAAACAATATTTTCTATGAATGAAACCTAGTTAGATCGATTAACCGCCCCCGCAACTCCCTGTATGCTAAATTTCAGGAAATCATTTAAATAGATTAGATTAGATAGATATACAGAAGAGCGTATATCTAACTATTCTCAAATTCGCGATAAAAGAACTTAAGCGATTGTTATATTACGTATTCGCGAACTATTCGTCACTCAAAAAGATTGAGAATCAAAATTTTAAAAGTAAGTTCATTCCATAGAAGAAAATAAACAGTAAATGAAATTATTTGAACGGAGTTGGGCTGTGCGGCTATCGAACCCGCGACACTTAAAGTACACTACTACATAAACCACTAAGATATACAGATAAATATTCATCCAAAGATTACATATTCATGTAGAAGCCCAAAAATAAAAGTCAAAGATACTTCAGACATAGGTATGAATTTAAATAGAATTTTATTCCGCTTGGTTTCATCTTGGGTGTCTTAAAAGCTGACTAAGGTTATCACAGAGTATATATATTCTCATACCACCTAATGTTGGGCTCGAACCTCCTCCACAGTAAGAGGGAAATTGACCTATATAACGCTGGTCAGACGTGCTGGTATAGTGGTGGTAGAAATGGGGTTGTAAAGTTTATTCTTACTCCGTCACCACACGGCAATTCAAACAAGTATATCAAAGTGAAAACGTAATTGCAAACTAAATATAACGAAAAATAAATAATTTTAATTGAAAATAATTTAGTTTTATGCCAAAAACGCCTTTCATTATATTAGAAAGGAGCTAATATTCTTCTTTATGCTGAAAACGCCTTAAAATACATCATATTGGAAAAGAGCTGATATTCTTCAAACTGTGAAATCAATTTTTATCAAACATAGCTAAGAAAAGTCCCAAGGAAATTTGCTTTCACGTAAGAAAATACATTGAAATCGGTCCATCTGTTCAAGAGGTAAGATATTACAGACAGACATTGACTTATAACAGCCGTCTTTTTGCATAGGAGATTAAAAGTATGCTATCAAACACCCAAATTAGTCCATCACCAAAGAAAGATATGCTATTATTGTGATGAGTTAATAAAACAACAAGCGATTTTATTGTTTGATTTTATTGTGGTAGGGCCACACTGTTGATAGTTCTCTATCTACAGCCGCAGGCAGGCCCGACCGGGGTGGTACCACACTCTCGCAGAATATCGACGTATGAATGGTGGCTTTTGCCACTGTGCTTCGTTCGGTGAGCGAGAGAGCCGGAGCCTAACTTTCCGGGTGTGTTTTCGTGTGGTGGGTTCTGGTGATGCTTGAAATTTACGGTGGTAAGGTCTTGGTTGGGGTATTGGGCGTGAGGGGCTGATATGGGGTACAGGGAGACCCGGTGGGAATGGTCACCACCAGCCACCTGCCGGTCAGCAGGGGACCCGAGCCCAGGACTATCCCCCCTGGGAGGCTGTCCCGCCAACCGGCGAAAATCCTGTTGCGGAGTCGTCGTGCCGGAGTGGGAAACCGGAGTGGAGCCCGACGACTACGGGCGGGGGGGCACCGGGGGCCCTTCCGTGCTTCGTGTCAGCTCCTCACAAAACCCGCCCTCCAACCATGTACTATGCCCCCCGCACCTTTTTTTTTGGCATCACCGGACCCCATTCCACGAAAGTACACTCCCTTCCTCTTCTTATACAAAACCCATGAAAAGGAAACACAAAAAGAGAAGGTTTTACACGGCGGTCCCTCTATCCACATTTGACGTGGACTTTTGTAACATTAGGGGTTTACACAGCAATCTCGACGCCGTCCACCAACACCTCGAGACGGCGCGGCCTGCCTTGCTCTTTTTAACGGAGACGCAGATAAGTGCCCCAGATGATATTTCGTACCTAAATTATCCAGGCTACGAGTTGGAACACTCCTTCCACCGTAAAGCTGGGGTGTGCGTGTTCATCCGGGATGACATCTGTTGTCGCCGCCTTAGGGCCCTCGAGCATGGTGACCTGTCAATTTTATGGTTACGCGTAGACTATGGAGGGTATACCCGCATCTACGCGTGCCTCTACAGGTCCCATGACAGTGATTCAGGGTCAACTCAGTTATTCGAGAACGTTCAATGGGGAATTGACGAAATATTGGAGCAGTGTCCATCAGCGGAGGTGGTGGTTCTTGGAGACTTTAATGCTCATCATAAAGAGTGGTTGGGGTCCCGAACCACTAACCTCTTGGGTAGGCATCTCTTCAATATGGTCTTGGCCTATGGTCTCTCACAACTGGTAACACAGCCCACCCGTGTTCCAGACATTGAGAGCCATGAGCCGTCTCTACTGGATCTTCTGCTGACTACACACCAGCACGGATTCCGGGTAGTGGTCGAAGCTCCTCTTGGGTCATCTGACCACTGCTTGGTCCGTAGCAAAGCCCCTATTGCGAGGCCTAATCGCTCTAAAGCGACTGGGACTCGCAGAGTCTGGCAATATAAGTCAGCAGATTGGGATAGGCTTCGCGAGTTCTACGCATCCTACCCATGGAAGCAGCTTTGCTTCGCCTCTAGGGACCCTGGCATTTGTGCGGATTGCGTTACCGATACCGTTATTACGGGGATGGAATTATTCATCCCCAACACCAAAATACCGGTCGGTGGCCGCAGCCGGCCTTGGTTTAATAAAACCTGCAGGACGGCTGCACAGCAAAAGCAGTCCGCATACCAGGCCTGGAATAGGGCCCAAAACTGTCGGGACCCAAATGTCAGGGAGGAGAAGCGAAAATTTAATGCTGCTTCTAGATCTAGTAAGAAGGCTATTGCCAGAGCCAAGGCGGAACATGTTGCCAGAATCGACGAGCGATTGGAGAGCTATCCCGCCGGGAGTCGTGCATTCTGGTCGCTCGCCAAAGCTGCCCAAGGCAACTTCTGCCAGTCCAATCTCCCACCACTGCAGAAAAATGATGGCAGTCTAGCCCACAGTGCTAAGGAGAAGGCCGATCTTTTAGGTCAATTCTTTGCCTGTAACTCGACTTTGGACGCTGGAACCGCCACACCACCTATCATCCCGCGGTGTGAAAGCTCTCTGCCTAAAATCCGCATTATGCAGCGAGCGGTGAGGCGGGAGCTGCGGCTAATAGACGTACATAAGTCGAGCGGGCCGGTTGGCATCCCTGCAGTGGTCCTGAAAACGTGCGCCCCCGAGTTGACCCCCATCCTCACGCGCTTATACCGACTTTCCTATGATACTTGTAGGGTTCCATCTTCGTGGAAGATAGCCCATGTCCACCCGATCCCGAAAAAGGGAGACCGGTCGGACCCGTCGAATTACAGGCCGATTGCGATTACATCCTTGCTCTCCAAGATAATGGAGAAAATAATCAACCATCAGCTTCTGCAGTACCTTGAGGATCATCAGCTGATCAGTGACCGCCAATATGGGTTTCGTCATGGCCGGTCGGCTGGTAATCTTCTTGTGTACCTCACACACCGTTGGGCAGAGGCCTTGGAGGGCAAGGGTGAGGCGCTAGCGTTCAGCCTAGATATCGCGAAGGCGTTCGACAGGGTTTGGCACAGGGCCCTTCTATCGAAGCTACCATCATATGGAATCCCCGAGGGATTCTGTAATTGGATCACCAGTTTTTTGGATGGTCGGAGCATAAAAGTAGTCGTCGATGGCTCCTGCTCCGAGATCATGCCCATTAATGCTGGTGTACCACAAGGCTCGGTGCTCTCCCCGACGTTGTTTACTCTGCATATCAATGACATGCTCTCCATAGAGAGTATTCGTTGCTATGCGGATGACAGCACGGGTGACGAGCGATACACCGAGCATCAGAATGTCCCTCGGAGTATGTTACAGGAAAGACGGGCTCAACTTGTGTCTGAAGTCGAGCGCTCTCTAGGGCGGGCCTCAAAATGGGGTGAACGGAATTTAGTCCAGTTCAACCCCACTAAGACACAAGTTTGCGCGTTCACTGCGAAGAAGGACCCTTTTATCATGGCGCCTCAGTTTCAAGGAGTAACTCTCCAAATCTCCGAGAGTATTGGGATCCTCGGCGTCGAGCTATCGAACAAAGTCCAGTTTGGGAGTCATTTGGAGGACAAAGCCAAATTGGCAAGCAAAAAGTTGGGCGTGCTGAGCAGGGCCAGGCGGTACTTCACGCCGAGTCAACGTCTTGTGCTATATAAAGCACAAGTTCGTCCTCACATGGAGTACTGCTCTCATCTCTGGGCAGGCGCGCCTAAATATCAGCTAGACCCACTTGACTCCCTACAAAGGCGGACAGTTCGAATCGTCGGTGATCCCAATCTCACGGATAGACTAGAGTCGCTGGAGCGGCGGAGAGACTTTGGGTCACTCTGTGTACTCTACCGGCTCTTTCACGGGGAGTGCTCTGAGGAACTGTTTGACTTGGTACCACCGTCACCATTTTACCACCGTACCACTCGACACCGTAGCAGGGTTCATTCATTTCACCTGGAAACGATATGGTCCTCGACCGTACGTTTTCAGCGATCATTTCTCCCACGTACATGCAGGATCTGGAATGAACTACCTGCTGCTGTATTTCCCGAGCGCTATGACATGTCCTTCTTCAAACGAGGTTTAAGAAGAGCTCTTCCTTCACGGTAGGCAGCGGCCTGGCTGTACCCCTGGTGTTGCTGGGTCCATGTGCAACAGCATTACTTACCATCAGGTGTGCTGTTTGCTCGTTTGTCACCGTAAACAATAAAAAAAAAAAAACGGAGGTGTCAAGGGACACCCGGATGGAACGAAGTTCTATTTTAATTATATAATTTTTTTCTGCCTTAAGCGATTTTTATCGTTATATTTTAGCCAATTTGCAAAATATCTTTATAAATTATAGCCTATGTGTTATTCTGATGTGCAAGCTATATTACTATAAATTTCATCAAAATCCATTCAGTAGTTTTTACGTGAAAGAGCAACAAACATGTTCACATCCATACATTATTACAAACTTTCACGTTTATAATATTAATAATAGGATATAGAATTCCACTAGACTACCAAAACTTTTCGGCCCCGAGCTCGAACGCGAGCCGGCCACGCGGCCCGGTCAAGGGCGAAAATAATTTCGTTGCGCATTATTTTGATTTTGCTATATCTCTTAAGGTATTGATTTAATTTGCATGGTCTGAAGGAAAAAAAATATCTTCATGAAATGCTCAAGCCAACTAATGTATTTAAAATGATAAGGATTAATACAGTATTTGTGTAAATAGCTTTTCAATTACCGTTTTATAATAGAACATTTTTTAAAGTATTAAAATGGATATAGTATGTTATCCTTAAGAGATAGATATATACCATCGCGGACTTTTTTGTAGGCCTTTTTAAGCTGTATAATACTGTAGTACTTTATTTTGATCTATTTCGTAGGTTTCAGCCAGCGTTTGCAATGTAAGCGCAAAATAATGTGTTTATTTACGACATCACATTAGAAACCTCTAAAATTATCAGTGTTTCTCTAGTACATTATGCATATATTATACATATAAACCTTCCTCTTGAATCACTCTATCTATAAAAAAAATCGTCGCGACACCACACTGTTCAATGCGAAATAGAAATGAAAATATCTGGCTTGCTTTCTATAAGAGTGCCGACGAGCGACGCCGCACAGCTTACAATAGCTTACTATAGCAAAAAGTGTCGTGACAACTTTTCGTAAGAATTTTTTCCGTCTAGCCCCCTTTCACAACGCGCGATAAGGAACTTCGTTCCAAAAAAAAGCGAAAGAAAAACTCGTAACAAAACCCTACACCAACACGTCTGACCAGCGTGGTATAGTAGGTCAATCTCCTTCCCATTATGGAGGAGGCTCGAGTCCAACAATACATGAGCTGAGATGATTAAAACGACATGTTCCCATCTGTTCTATCCATTTAAGTACGGCCGATTAAGTGATCTCTACCTCCATATCTGATCCGTAGCTTTCGTAAAAGATTATTTAGAGATATAATAATATACATATAATATTTATGCAAGAGAAGAAAAATCCGAATTAAAATTTTATATTAACTCGTCCGGTTAGTGTAGTATAGTAGGTCAATTTCCCTTCTATTGTGGAAGAGGCCCGAGCCTAGTAGTGGGACGTATATGAGCTGAGATGATGATCATCTGTAGAATAATCCGTCCGGGATGGCCTAAGGAACGTCATAAAACCTTTTAACCTGTAGTAGAGTACCATTTTATCACCATATGAGCAAGCCAACGATATGGAGTTCTTATCTTCTGCTCATGCGATGAGTTATCATTTCAGATATCGCCTCCTTGACGATGCCTCGGCAACATTGCTTGGGCGTCGCTAATCCTCAGGCAAACTAATCCCTGCTCCAAATACCCGCGGCCTCGTCTGGAGTTGGGTAATATAATGGATGGATCAAAGGCTTTACGTAACTGCATAATAATCTATACTTAGACAGAATTTACATGCAAAATAAATTAGTACAAGAAAATAAAATGACCCGCTGAATTTTTTAACAAATCTTATCAGTTCCGGTCTCATCCTAATTCGGTGATAGTTTAATGTTTTTTCACCATCATACATACATACATATCATCACGCCATATCCCTTGCGGGGTAGGTAGAGAGAACAGAGTGCCAGAGAACTCTATCCTTGCACACTTCACTCGCTTCTTCAACATTCATAATTCTCTTCATACACGCTTCTTCATCTCAGCATCATCATCAGCATCTTCTTAACCACACATTTTTTTTAAGTATGACTTAATGATATTAATTCTTGAATGAGTTTAATAATGTATGTTTTCTTTTTCAGTGAATACTATATACATTCTAACAGTGTGAAGATTTCATTTCGTTTCTACTCTCAGAAGCAAACATACATGGTGAAATATCCAGTACGTTTGATATAGGGTTGTCAGTTTATTATAATAAATTTGAAATATAACTATTTTTACGGATTTCATCGCATTTGTATTTGATTTTTAATGTTCCGACGTTTCGAACACTTTATAGCGTTCATGGTCATAGCAGAATACGTAAAAATAGTTTTATTTCAAATATGTAAACATCAGAAACAATTATTTTACTCAAGCCGAAATTTAAAAAAATAACTTTATACCACATACCATTCATCTAAATGCAATGATCCGATCAAAGAATATCTCTAACAGTATTAGACATTGTCTAGTGTCTAGATATCTAGTGGTAGAATGAGTTTTTTATTTCCCCTCTTGAGAATTACTATCACGAAGACATGGATTATGTACTGATGGCCCACCCAAACGGCGATAGAGCGGTACTGTATGGTAGGTTATAGGGTTTCATATGTATCCACAACGGATTGATCGGATGTGACGTGACTATGTCTGGCAAAAAATATTTAAATCTCAAACTCCTATCTATAGAAATAACTCTCAATTAGAAACCATGATGAGCTGTTTTTTAACCGATTTCAGAAGAAGGAGGAGCTTCTCAATACGTTTGTATTTTTTTACGTGTGTTGTTTCAGAGCTTTTTTCTAGGTGAACCGATTTTGATGTGTCTGTTTTTATTTGAAATCTGGTACTTTTCGGGATGGTCCTATTTAAATTTAACCAACATCTGACCAGTAGTTTCTGAGTTATCCTTAATAATGTGTATTTGGTTGAGTTCAATGACATCGTTAAAAATCGGGTTCTTTTTATGTTAAAATTTTGTATTATTATATTTATTGTCTATGTTGGCAGAGCAGTCCAGTACAGCGGCAAGTAAGCAATACACATTGTGGATCCCTGCTGAACCAGGTGCACAGCTAATTCGCTGGCTAGTAAACATAGGTTTATTTATTTTTACTGAGGATTGATTGTGCGTAATTTGGACTATGGATAATGATTTTTTTCAGTATACAAAACTGGCCACTTAATTTCACCATTTTAACCATGACTTTAGAATCTCGTAACATTCTTTTTAGCGAGTCTCCACATTAAAAAAAATAAACTACTGTCAACCTGTCATGTTTCTAGTTGCAGTAGTTTTGTACTCTGCGTTGATGAGTCCATCCATCAGCTTTTTGTACTTCTTTTTCTAATCGACGTGGAAGCTGATGGATGGTTGGATGCAATCAAATGGTTTTTTAGTTGGATATTAGATAAGCATGACGTAGCAACCCTATTCCCTTGAGATGGCAACTCGATATAAATGCAACGATTCTTTGAATCGTAAAGGCAACTGAAAGCAATTTTAAAACGTCAGCAAATATTCAACTGCAATGAGAGACGAGAGAACTTATTTCTATTTATATTTTTATTAAACGATTTAATATTGCCAGAGAAGAGGTAACAGAGCAGTAAGAGATAGCATTTGGAAAGCTTATAACGCCAATTGCGATTATCAAAAAAACTGCCAAAGTGCCAAGCGTTGCAATTATGGCATTTGGCTGTCAATAGATGTCGATGCATAGAATCATTATAGACTGAAGTAGTGGCTACTTCACATGCTTACCAAGTTGTTGTGTGGTTACTAATTACAATTACGATTCAACTTTTACATTGTTCGTGGGTGAAGTAAAAGACGAATAAGATCTGTACATAGACCTGAGCCAATTCCATTTGATAGCGTCTGAACAATAATTACATTCTCAAGAATTGTTAACATCAAACTTTACTGCAATATGTACAATGTAAAAAGAGTACATATTATGACGTTGAAACTAAATAACTGAAATGAGGGTCGGATAATGATGATGAATAGTAAAATTGATTAAATCAGTCGATTCGTGGCGGCAATCCAATATTATTTTGAAATGGAGGAAAGGAAAGTAGACCCAACACTTTCCCATAGATAATCAATATATTGCCCACTTGATAGGATATAAGGTGGAATAGGATATAAAGAAATCTTATTTCTGTGATGAACATCATTTTAAAAAAAATTAAAATTTGCAAATATATAACTATATAAAAAGAAAAATAAATTAATTTTGTAAAGGTGTGTATTATTCGCGCGAAAATTCTAGTTAAAATATTAAAAGTGTAATATGATACGAGTAATTATATTATAAAGGTTATAACCATTTGGCCTTTCAAACACCCACCTGCCAATATACTGAATTAAATTTTCATAGAAAAGGGATATGGTAACCGTTCGAAGCTAATGAAATTGCTTTCACTAGGCAACCGTTACTGGATATGGCTTTACGATATAGAATATCAATTCTATTAGTAGTGATGGATTTAAGCTTTAACCTGCGAAGCCCGGGCTTAGGTAGTTAAATTTTTAGAAGGGCTAAAATTTTTTGAAAGGGCTATAATTTTAAATGGTTTGATAAATCCAAAAGTGCACGGCACATAATTTTTTTATTATTTATCATCTACTATTAGACAAAGTCTAAGTTTAATAGTGAACAGTGAAGACATAATGAAAGAAAGAAATATATTTATTGCAACGGATGAAATGAAGATGAAATGCGTCACAAAACGCCTCCATCTCAATATATTGTAGGTTAAAAGTACCTGCACTGATCTTCCGTGGAACCGATTTGATAATGAATGTTTAATATTATTTCTCAGCATTTATACGACGGAAAATTTACCTACTTTAGATTTTTTTTTCCTCTCATATAGGGATGTTATCAGTTAGCGTCCCTTAGTTACCTATTACGATAATCCATACGACAGGTAGGTGTTATCACTGTATCTTTAACCAATCATCATAAATCTTTATGATACAAAACTCCAGTTTGCAACTACCAAAACTCCAGTTTTACTTAATAGATCAAAAACTTATTGCTATCTTCTGAATACAGTGTCAGGTGGTGATAATCTTTATTTGGACTCGGGTAAGTGACGCTTGGATCAGGTTCTAGAAAGTCTATTTTATTTTTTAGATATATTCAAAGCATCAGCTGTTAGGTCTGCTAAATATTTCATCCATCCGACTGTCGAAACGTACTGTTGGAAATCTTCTTCTTTCTCTGGATAAAATAAATTAGTCTACTACATTACGTTGGTCATGGTCGTTAGTCCATTTAGTGGGATGCCGTCCTACACTGCATCGTTCGATACGTGTTCGCAAGAGAATCTTTCTTCTCCAAGTCAGTTCGCCAATTGTCACTTCAACGTGCTAATGTCAGTTACATCCGAACTTTTAGAATCGTACTTTTACTCCGTCACCATACAAAAATATGGAATAGGATGTTAGGAAATTTCTCATTCTCCTATATGATGAACAATCTAAATTTGCAATTTTCAGCAGTTTGAATAATGAATCGACATGTGTTTCGCTTCTGAATTAGGTATCTGCATAACCTTGGGTAATTGATATTCTATTGGCCTTCCTATCATCCATTTCAAAATATTTATGGTTTTCCATCCCTTATCGCCTAATTCAATTATTGAATATCTTTAGAGATATAGAATGTGATAAAAAAAGCTTATAGGAAACATAAAATTTAATATATATAGATAGAAACATTTATCAGGCACCGCCATTATGGCTTTCCTCTATTATAGGAAGTGACGTCACATCGTCACGGCCCGTAATCATCGATAACGTCAGATCCGACGTCGCGACGTTTTGATATATTGCCTCTTATTTAACGTTGACGCGAAGCCCGGATGGAATATTATTACTTTGAAGCTATAAACATACGGATATATGATATAGTTATTTAAATAATACACTCTATTGAATAGGCGCTTCTGTGTGGTGACAGTGTAAAAATACAATTCCACCCCCTTTTATACCTTTTTTTTTTGGTGGACTATGGATGCGTCTCGCCCCGCCAAATCGGTCCGGGGTGATGGAAAGGCGGCGCGTGATCCCATAGACCCACCGTAAAACTCCTCTCTCTTCGCCGTGCGAGCGGACCACCGGTACACGATTTTTGTCTTCGGTGGTCACCCCCTTTTATGCCTGTCAGTGTCGTAAAAGACGACTGAAGGGCATAATATGTAGATAAAATCTAGCTAGTGAGTAAAATAAAAGACTAAGGATATATTATGGCAACGCATTCATACTGCGTATCCTGTTTAAGGGGGAATCCTCATTATCAACTACTTCACTATAAAAAAAAATCTAATGGAAAACCATATATTTAATTATTACGGGGCAACTAGAGGGTGAAGGGTAACCTTGGCATATTTGACCACCAAAGGGGAAGGCGGTAAAAAATATAAAATGGGTCAGGTATGGATTGGTATAGGGAACCGAGCAGATAACATTTACGCAAGAGAAAAAAATGTACGCATTTCTTAACCTTACCTAATCAGTCTGACAAGCATTCTATACATAGTAGGCTTGAGCCCAGCAGTGGACCGTATATGATAGCAGATAACGTAATATTCAAAGAAACGACATCTTATACCGAGTGTCATGAGTTCGATTCCCACTTAAGAATATCTTATTCTTTTGTACAATTCACAATGATTGGATGTCTTGCTTGCATTTAATATTATTTAGTTATGTACTCATACTCATTTATTTCGTACAACCAATTTACATATAAATTTTATTGTTTTTGTACATTATTCAATTATTAATTTAGCCTAGTTCAAAAATTCGTCATAAGTGTTGAAAGTTTGCTCGAAGAGCCAACGTCTAAGGCGCGTCTGAAACTCAGTAAAGTTGGAAGCCACGGTGATTATGGTCGGCAGCTTGTTATACACAGCCGGTCCCATATCATGAGTTGTTATGGAAGACTTAGTTAGCGTTAGTTCTAGTGCTGTACGAATGAACATCCTTGTGTCTTCTGTATTCGGTTAGATTTAATCTTATATATGTTTCCACCTGAAAGATGACGATGTAGGGCACAACCGTGATGCCTAGTTTTTTAAGTCTAGCAGAGACGAACTTGGTATCTCAACGATAGCTCTAATGGCCTTTTTTTTGCATGCTTCGTTCCCATTCGATTGCGATAACCCCAACTCCATATGTTTGTGTTATGTATATTGCTTTGTCCACTCAATGTGTCTGAATGGCTTCATCGATCTGGCATTTCAAGTGTGATAATAGTTCAGATGTGTTTGAAAATGGTACTGTACTACATCTGGTTACACTACAATTCACTACATCAAATGTAAATGGATCAAATTTTGCAAAAAAAAATGTACGAGTAAACATATTTTAAACACGCAACTTAATGCAAAATATTCTCCATAAAAAAAACATAACCAAATGTATATGTATTTTGTTATATTTTTCTTTTCTTGTTTTATTAGAAGTGGTTTTTGTTGTAAATAAAGTCATCAACCCTACTGTTATCCCAATTACTTGTGGTAGTCGAAATATGTACTCCTCTTCCATGGTACATAGTGCAATAGTTATTGGCAATAGTTTTATGACCAGCCTGACGTCAACACTCCTTGGGAATGTAATTGTTGATCAGAGTTTCAAATGGAACTAGCCCAAATCTAAAGTCATTATCATCTTTTTAAGATATCTACAAGCAATGAAAAAGTTGGTAGTATTTTGATGGCAACCGGTCTTTATGACATTTGCCATATGTACTATGGAAGAACAGTAGGGTACATCTTTCTGCAGGATTCTGTAACTTCTCTGACTTTCAAACGTACAATCATTTTAACTCTACAATAATCTCACCCAACACATGCCCCATTATTGGGCTCGAGTCTCCTCTAATGGGATGGAAATTAACGTGTTGGTATAGGGTTTTGTTTCGAGTTTTCCTTCGCTTGCATAGATGTTATATATATTTGTTTTTTTTTTTATTGCTTATGGTGGCAAATGAGGAAGCAGCACACCTGATGGTAAGTGTTACTGCTGCCCATGGACCTTTGCTATATCAAGGATATAGCTAGGCCGCTGCCTACCATTGCAATCCCCAAACCCACCCAGTTGGGCTTCCGGCGCTCTCGCTCACCGAACGAAGCGCAATAGCACATTACCATTACTCAGACGTCGATCTTCTGCGAGAATGTGGTACTACCCAGGACGGACCGGCCCGCGGCTGTAGACAGAAAACTGTCAACAGCGTGGTCCTACGACTATTATATGCATTTCATATCCCTTAGTCTTCTCTTACCATCAACCACGGGTAAGATAAGGGGTACTGAATGTATTCTTACTCCGTCACGGACAACTCTACAATAACAATATGAAAATGTTCGTTTGAACAATTTCAGTATTCTTAAAATACTTTACAAAAACAATTTTCCTAAATAACTTTATTTGGATTACGCTTAATTAACAAATTCATTCGCGTGCTAATAAGTATAATTGGGTATTTAATTACATTTTAAATATATAATTAGGTGGACTGAATGCTGTGTGGTAGCGGCTACGAATACTACCAACCCTTACTTCGCTCGTGGATGTCGTAAAAGACGACTAAGAGCCTTATAACGGCCTGGGCCAACTTCACCTGATGCCGTTTAGTCAACAATTACATTCCTAATGAGGGTTGACGTCTGGCCGGCGGCCGGTAATAAAACTATTGCCAATAACTTCTACAATATGTACTATGAAAGAAGAGTACATATTATATCGACCCCAAGCAATTGAGATAAGAGTAGGAGAATAATGTGGACTGAAAACAATTTAAGAGTCGTAAGAAACCGTTGGATGCAGGTTTTTATTTTTTTGGATTGTTAGATTGCACGTGGCACAGGATCGTTCTGAATGGCATTCTGGTGGGGAGGCCTATGTCCAACTATGGATGTCTACGGGTTGATGAAGGGATGGATGGCAAATCAAATTGATATTAGTTTTATAGAAAATATTTTCTAAAATAAATTTCGAAAAATTATTTAAATATATACCTATATAGTTAACGGACACAAATTACACTAAGACTCGGAACAACAACTTTTAGATCGCACAAAGTATTGGAATCGAACCCGTAGCATTTGGCACTATCGGTATCTTAACCACTGCACTATCTATGAATTCAAGTTTACAAAACTATAATAAGAGAAGAAAAAAAAAACAATTTTTTGCTCTGTTTTGCTACACTTGCCATAGAAATAGTATTATGACACGTGTTGAAACGAGAGAGCAACATATGACGTCACATCTATCTCTTTCTTATTGACGTCACTATATTGCAATCGATGGGAAAAGATAAAAGTTCTAAGAAAATAAAATTAAACCTTATCATGTGGAAATAGTGTATTAAATGCTTTAACGTACGCTGAATGGAAGCAATGACGTCATAGAAAAGGGGTTGTAAGTAGAAAAATAAATATTTCATATCATATCAATATTGAATTTTATTCAGTTGCAATAAGGTTTATTGTTGTTTGTGTTCTATAAATACATTTTAATTGCCTAGTTAAGCTATATGGGAAGGATTTCCGAAGGCCTATTTGGTTTCCCCTCTAAGAGTTTTCTCTTGTAGAAAATACTTGATTTAATGGCCTATTATTTTACATTTGGGAGTTTTCCGGGTTGAAACTATCTGTTATTTATAGTATCACACCTTATACTGGAGTAAGTAGTTGTAACCACTCTTCTTCTATTTTTTTTTATTGGCAATCTACTTATATGATCCCATAATTGGCAATGTTGGGTTATTTTTTTTTTTTTTCATAAGTTATCAGTTTATTCAATTCACGTCTTCAGTTTCTTCATATTAGTCGTTGTTTGTCAGTAAGTCAAATCGTCACCATCAACAGTGCTATTGTCATACTGTTAATGATATCATATAGGAATGTTGGTGCAAAACAAAAACATTTGTAAAGCACTTTTATATCATAGTCACTATATCCTAGCAGTTCCTCCGCATGACATTACATAAAATGACATCAAAATTATTTAATATAACAGGTTAAAATACTAAGGTATGGAATATAGAACAAGACCACTATATGGCGTTTTCCAAAACCTAAGCATTTCCAAAGGAGAAAACTACAATAATTACCACACTTAACATTTCACTTTTACAATTTCCTAAAAATCCAATATCCATATCCTAAACTACCCGAAACTATCGGATAATTCGACATAATTTCATATCTGTTATCATATTTGAAGCCGGTATAATGATATTCTTATATCCGTATGCATTATCAGCGACATTCCTATTTGAAACTATCTAACAGATGTGCCCCGAACCGTTTTCATGAGAAGGGCAAAAATGCCAAGATGTTTTTAGACCGCAAAAACAATGCATTAGAGCGTGTTAGTTGGCGCTGCGATTTCAAGGAATTGTATTTTTTTTTTTTTAATTTTTATAGAATTCGGACAGCTAGTATCAATATAGTATTTTTTACGGCGCGAATTTTAAATGTATAGTACCTGTCATTTTGAGTTTTACAGAATAGGGAATAGGATTGGTGGGTTTCTTTTTTTGCAGTACGTCTATTCGATCAGCTAGTATTACTTAGGGTAACTCAGTTCTATAATATATTATGTTTATTTTTTTTTAAAAACTACACCCCGCAGGTAGGGTCTTGTCCTTGTATTGCGGGGGCGATTTTACAAATATATAATTGACGAATGTATGACATTAAATTTTCGTATCGTATTATATTTTCATCTTTTAAGGAAACGTGTGCCATCTACCCGACATTGTTTACACATTGTACACACTTACTTGGGTTCCAATCCCATATGTGATAATAATTTTTCGCTCGTACTCAAGTTTTATAAATAATCAAGCATATTAAATGTTAAATTTGAGTAATTCGAATACAATTGACGAACACAAACTACACCTAGATTCAGAACAACAATTTCGGGATCTCATAAAGTATCGAAGCCTTACTTCCAACCCTAAACGACATCTCGATAGTGACGGATTTAAGCTTAGGCCTGCGAAGCTCCGACGTAGGGCGGCAAATTTTTAGAAGCGCCAAAATTTAAAAGTGGCGAGAATTTAAAATTATTTTTTTATAACCTGTAATATATGTATATTTTTTTTAATTCTTTTTTCCTTTTATAACCGTAAATAATATTTTACTCCTTAAGAATCGATTTTCATATAAGGCGCCCGGTATGAGAAAAATTTGAGGAGTAAAATCTAGTAATCGAATGACCTCGTTACGTTTTTTGGTGCGCAACCTATTCTGCGCACTTTTCACTTTCTGACGTGAGATAATACTTCACTGAACAGTTTTAATAAATGTAAATAATAATCGCACTTAAGGAGTAAACTCCAGTCGTGCGTCGGAGCTGACACACACTTTTTTTTATAATTTTAATTATGTAAGTACTAAAATTTAAAATATCTAACAAATCGGTACTAATAAATTTTTCATTAAGATATTATTTCATATAAAGGCGTTATATTGACTGCTGGGGCATCATCGTACCTAAATCAATCAATGCATCTTACATCTCACCACTATACTATTTAAGCAACATATCAGAGTCATCATCATCATCTCAGCTCAGCCTGAGGCTCAGGCCCGAGCCTCCTCCATAATAGGAGGGAAATTGACCTACTATACCATGCTGATCAGACGTGTTGGTATAGGGTTTTGTTTCAAGTTTTCCTTCTCTTGCATTGATGTTATATTCATTTTATATCCCTTAGTCGTCTCTTACGATCACCCACAGGTAAGATAGGGGACGGTGAATTGTATTCTTACTCCTTCACCACACGGAAACTTACCAGACTAGTCTTTATCCCACATATCAGAGTAGTCTTAAGTTATTATTATATTATACTAGCTTCTGCCCCGCGGCTTCGCTCGCGTAATAGGTTACTTTCCTGAAGTTTTTGATCCCCTATTTTTATTTTTGACCGTCGGTAATACAGTGCAACGGTATTACAATACTCAGGATTGGAACTTCATTACTGAACTGCTAGATGGCGTTGAAGAAGCTAGATTTTGAGGTTTTTTTGACAAACAATTTTTTTATTTTTCATATAAAATTTTGATTTTTTTTTAATAAAAAGTATCCTATGTTACTTTTAATACCTCCAAGAATATGTGTACAATGTTTCATGATGATCGGTTGAGTAGTTTTAGCGTGAAAGCGTAACAAATAAACTTACATTCACATTTATATATTAGTAGGGATAGGGATATTAGGAAATATAATAGAAATCTTTTGAGAGAAAGTTTGAATGAGCGGCGAGGGAATATAGGCTGTTTACATAAAATTTATAGTATTGTTTGCGTTCAATTTTCCTTGCATGAGTTCATTGAGGAAGTTGTTATATAGGCTTATTTAATAAACCTTCTTATTCTGAGTAGTAGCAGCTACGAATACTACCAACACTTATTTGATTGCGGATGTCGTAAAAAACGATTATTTCCGTGTGGTGACGAAGTAAGAATACAATTCACCACCCTCTGTCTTACCCGTGGATGACCGTAACAGTCGACTAAGGGATAAAATATGTATATAACATCTATGTAAGAGAAGGAAAACTTGAAATAAAACCCTAAACCAACACGCCTGTCCAGTGTGGTGTAGTAGGTCAATTTCACTCCTACTGTAAAAGAGGTTCAAGCCGTGGGACATATATGAGCTGAGATGAAAAGATGATTAAGAGCTTTACATTGACCTTGGCTATCTTCATCTGTCAACAATTACATTCCAAGGGAGGGCTCACGTCAGGCAGGCGGCCGATTATAAAACTACTGTTAATAAATTTTGCAATATGTACGATTAAAGGGACAGAAGTACATATTGCGTTAACCACAAGTAGTTGCAGGGCACACCACCCTTTTTAAATAAAAATTAAAAAAAAAATACAAAAAAAAAATAGGGTTACTGCTCTAACACCATTTTTATTTTTTTTTTTGGATTTTTGTTGTTAATGATGATATTTAGTGATGATAATGATGATGATATGAAAAACTATCTTAGTGTGTATGCGTCCCATCATTGGGTTCGAACCTTATCCAGAATAAGATGGCTATTTGTTCTAATATAGGTACCGCGGTGGTCAGACGTGTTGGTTTTATTTCGAGTTTACCTTCTCTTGCATAGATGTTAGATGCATATTATATCTCTTAGTCGGCTTTTAGGATAAAATAGGGAGCGGTGTATTGTTTTTTTTTTACTTCGTCACTATACGAAAATAAAATGTTATTACTCATAATGGGTTAGCGGGGCGTGATTCCATAGCCCGACGCCAAAAAAAAATTTAAATTTTCAATTGATATTTATATCTGCCATATGTGATTATGGAGTAATAACATTTAAATTACTGAAATTTAGCATTTAATATGCTTGATTATTTATAAAAACCCGATTACGAGCAAAAAATGATGTAACAAGTGAGATTCGAACCCACACCTATTGGAAATCCGTTGCAATCGTGCTGCTACTTACACCACCGTCATTCAATTCTCGCATCGTATTATATTTAAGTCTTTAAGGAGACGTGTGCCATCTACCCGACAATGTTTACACATTGTATGGGTTTAATACTTCAAACTTTGCAGTTAGAATTGTATTAAACGATGACCACAGCCTTGTTATTCCAATTACTGAAATTTAGCATTTAATATGCTTGATTTAAAAAAAAAATCGGTTCGAATCCCACATGTGACATCATTTTTCACTCGTGATCGGCTTTTTATAAATAATCAAGCATATTAAATGCTAAATTTCAGTAATTTAAATGTTATTACTCCATAATCACCCATGGCAGGTATAAATATCAATTGAAAGTTTAAATTTTTTTGGCGCCGGGCTATGGAATCACGCCCCGCTAACCCATCGGGGGCGACGACCTAACCTAACCTAACCTTTATATAATAGTGTTCCGGGATTCTTGTAACAATAAGTGCGATCGCAATCCGTATTGTAAGCGTGGTGATTGTAGCACTATCCCACCGTTAGGAAAGCCTACGTCCAACAGTGGACAACTTTAGGCTCCAATATAATATAGGACACCAATGAGGAGAACAGAAAATCAATCGAATCTTAAATACTATTAAGTAAACTTCAAAAATACACAAGAAAATAATATAGAAAAACGTTATAAAGATAAAAAAAAGTATTAAGATAAAAATTATTATCTTTCAAAACATAATAGAAAAGATTAGAAGAAACTCTGTCTCCATTAGTGTATTTTTTCTTCAGTTTTTGTCCTTATTTTTTTCCTTAACGTGGTGACCCTACGTGATAACGTCACGGCGGGCGGCGAATAATCAAAGCACACTCGGTCCGCGTCAGGGATGTCGCTTTGTTAAAACATCAAAGATAAAAAAACGTTTGAGGAAAATTGCCATTCGTTTTGAGAATATTTTTTTACTCAACTCTAAGTTTTACCTTACGTTATATCTTAAGTGTAGCTTAATACATAGTGGACTTTTTCGTACGCTGGACAAAATATGCATTCATATCTTGATGAATGGCACACAAGGATGGTATAAAAAAGTGAAGCTTCAGTTAGATATTGGAACCGGTATTTTGATCAATTTAGCTGAACTCGTGAAACTTATTTGTAATTGTTCTAAATTTGGGCGTAATTGTGTCTGGTAATTGTATGTTTGTAAATTCCCCTCATCATCCCCGATTATATACTACTGCTGGGCTCGAACTTCACTATAGAAAGGAAATTGACTTACTATGCCACGCTTATCAGTCGTATTGGTAAAGATTTTATTTTAAGGTTTCCTTCGCCTGCCTATTTATATCCCTTAGTCATTTTTGCGACACCCACGGCCAAAATAGAGGATAGTGAATTGTATTCTTACAGCGATACCACACGGAAAGAAAATCTAAACTAATATAATGATAGTTGGCACTAGGGATGTTGCGGATATAAAGTTAACACATTTATATTAAAACTAGCGACCCGCCCTCGCTTAGCTTTGGTTACACAAATATATCTACCTAAATTCAAGTCTGTAGGAGCTATATTTCAAAAAAATGTGATTTTTACATCCCAGCAACCCTCTCGCGGGTGAAATTTCGTAAAATCCGTTCTCAGCTGACCTCTACTCGGCCAAAGGAATATTCTAACCAAATGGTCTTATGGTTCCAGAAATATCGTGATGAGTCAATACATAGGTGGAAATCTCTTATATATATATATATATATATATATATATATATATATATATATATATATATATATATATATATATATATATATATATGTATATATATTAGACCCATTTTGGGCACGTTTACGAATATGAAATCATTTCGGATTATCGGACAGTTTCGGATAATTTCAATTTTATATAAATTCTATATTTTATGATGGGAGGATCACAGGAGATCCTCCTATCCTATGAGCATGAACGCTGTAAAGTGTTCGAAACGTCGGGCAATTAAAAATCAAATACAAGCGCGATTAGAATACATAAAATTAATTTTATTTCAAATGTGTAATACTCGCGTAAACATTAGAAATCATTATTATATATTTAATTAAAATCACATAAATGTTGAATTTTAAGTGAATTGTAAAAGGTTAATTCCAAGTGGGGTGATTGTCATATTATTCCCCTTTTGAGTTTTACGTTTAAGGTTCAGGTCAGTTCAGTTGGTTGTTCGAAAACCTATTGTATGTTGTCTCATACAGATACCAATCCTGTCCGAATTTATTTGAAAGTATTATAACGAATTTGCCGTGTGGTGACCGAGTAAGAATACTATCTTATCTGTGGGTGATCATACGAGACGACTAAGGGATATAAAACGCATATAACATCTATGCGAGAGAAGGAAAACTCGAAACAAAACCCTATACCAACACGTCTGACCAGCGTGGTATAGTAGGTCAATAACCCTTCCTTCATGGAGGAGGTCCGAGCCCGACAGTGGTACGTATATGAGCTGAGATGATGGTGATTATATCGATATCGAATATATTTTCATTACGCTCCGATGGTTTCGGTTCCATTCCATCCGTAGTTGATACCTTTATATTTATCTTTAGTATTTATTTTCAAAGGTAATATTACCTTTTGTTCGTACAATATAATCATTATTATGATTTCATTTCACTTCAAATTAACCCTTTGCAATCGCTTCATTGGTAACTGAAATATAATATCTATCTTTACACATACAGAAAATATTATGTTTAAATGTTTTGATATATAATAAAGAAAAGGCTTGCTTTTGAAGTTGATATTTCATTTTGCAAAATGTTTTTCACGTCATTATAGAGAAACAAATTGATTTTTCTTTAAGATTTTTGAAATGTAATTGCTTAAGGCGTATCATTATTGCGCCATTTCGTTCTAGCTTTAAAAAATGTAAAATAAAAATGTGTAAGTACATTCCCTTACGAATCTTATACATATAATGAATATTTTGGAACTTTGGTCGGAAAGCGTCATGTGGTGGTCTTGTATTATATTCAGTATCTTAGTGTGTTAACGTGCTATATTAAATAATTTTGATTGCATTTTATGTAAATGTGATGCGGAAGAACTGCTGGGATGTAGTGAATATGATATAAAAGTGTTTTACAAAGATTTTCGTTTTCCATAAAAAATCTTAGAAGATACAATTAGCAGTGTGGTCATAATACTGTTGAAGGCGATGAATTGACTCATTGACGGACAATGAATAATATAAACACTAAAGACGTGATAAAAATCATAACTCGACACTGGACACAGTGGCACGTATAAGTAGCTGATTGCCAATGTATAAAAAGAAGAAAAGGAATTTTTTTTTTTTTTTTTTTTGTTTATTTGTTTGTAGTTTGTTGTTTAATTGATATTTTACTTTCAAATATATATGTGAATTATATTATGTAAATTTTATTTATAATATTTCATTCCATCTTACCCGTGGGTGATCGTAAGATACGACTAAGGGATATAAAATGCATATAACATCAATGCAAGAGATGGAAAACTCGACACAAAATCCTAGACCAATACGTCTGACCGGCGTGGTATAGTGGATCAATTTCCCTCCCATTAAGAAGGAGGCACAAGCCCAACAGTGGGACATATATGAGCTAAAATGATGATGAAATGAAAACCATTAAATTTGGAGTTACTGAATTTGCCTAAACTAGTTTAGTTCATTAGAGGTTTTATTTATTGGCGAGGCTTACCTAGTTTTTCTTTATTTTAAGCTATGGTTCATATAATAATCTCTGTGTCCTCACGATAAGCTGTTATCAAGTATTGATAGGCAATGAACAGATTTATCTATACAACAAAAGCTATTGGACATTTGAAATAAGCTTTTATCTGTTTGATAATGATTTGAATGATGATATTTAGAATTGATGTCATAAATATATTAAAAATATATATATTATATATTAAAATTTTGCTGTGTTATAATGACTAAAAATACTACCAAGACTTTAATTGTGGTAGGGCTCACACTGTTGACAGTTTTCTGTCTACAGACCATAGTATTACAAAAGTCCATGGGCGGCAATAACACTTACCATCAGGTGTACTGTTTGCTCGTTTGTCACCATCAGCGATAAAATAAAAACTGCGACCGGTTATAAAACTATTGTCAATAACTTTTACAATATGTATGATCGAAGAGGTGTACTATATTGTATTGACCACATGTAATTGGGATGCCATTGACGACAAAGACCGGGTTCCGGTAGCCCATTCGCACAGCGAAGAGAGGTTACATGTAAGGCGGATCTATGGTGCCGCGTGCCGTTTCTTACGTCGCCCCAGAGGGATTAGCGGGGTGAGACCACACCATAGCTCGCCGCAAAAAAAAAGAGAAAATAAAAGTAATTGGGATGATAATATATGTATACGTACTCATATGTATGTGTTTGTTTATTAAGTTACCCCTATATTTTAATTTTACCTATGCAATGGTACATAATTAAAGCAAATTTCGGGATGTGTTTAATAGTTCATCCTGAAATTAAACGGTAAGCTAATAAAAAAATCGAGCGAAAAATTATTGATGAATCCACATTTTTAATACAATTCTTCTGAAAATTTACGAGTATTAAATCGGTACAATGTATGTATTGTCCGGTAGATGGCACACGTCTCCCATAAAAACGACAAAATAATACGAACCACAATTTCATTTTCGTACGACACCACACACTTGTCTAAGTTGTAGGACGATTGGAATGGATTTCCAATGGATGTACGTTCGAGTCCCAGGTGCGACAATCAATTTTAGTTCGCAACTAAGTTTTATAAATAACCTAGCATGTTAAATGTCAGTAATTTAAACGGTAAGCCTTCAGATGATTTGATAACATTGTTAAACTTCAAGGAAACCGTTAGAAGCAGGTTAAACAGCTTCGTTCTAAATTTTAATCTTGTAGAAAGATATTTGAATGGATTAATAATATGTAACACGGTTCAATTATTAACGATTAATGATTAATTATATTAATAGTGATCACGATTACAATTTTAATTGAAATTAATTTAAACACGATTTAGTTTGATATGATTGATTTTAATTATATCAAGTGTTATGATATAATTATTGATATAGATTGAATGATTATTCATTAACGATTTAAACTCACCCCATCAGGACTCTGCTTCTTATTGTCACAAAACTTCTGGAGGACATCTTGAAGCTTGGTGGTAGAATCTGTGGATAAATAATGAGGATTAATAGGTAATATTATAATGCTTTCTCTATTACCTATGTCATCTTCGTAAACAATGCGTTTGATTTGTTCGGTTTACTCGTTTGAACCCAATGACATATAATAATATAATAAACTTTAAAAACATCTTAGTTTGAACCGCCAATGCGAGCGAAACCCATGCACCAAGATTTATACAATTTTATTCGCAAAGTATTTCAATTTCTTCAAGAAAGCTTTATTAAAAGCCATACCGGCTTTTAATAAAGCTTTGCCTACCTCATTAAAAATATCCTCTGGCAGAATATGAAAATAAACATAATGCACTGTTACATAACATTTCCTACACTTTAGTACTTTCTCTTCATTTAATTAAACAAAATTATACCGAGGGTGTTGTAAAAGACGACTAAAAGGGACGTAAATAAATAACATCACTGTAACTTTTATATTAATGTGAAAATTTTCTCTCTGAATTTCAACTCCGTGGGCCACTTTCCCCCACGCAGGGTCTAAAAGTTCTAATTTGTGTCCGTTAATTACATATTTGTAAAGTCTACCCGCAATACAAGGATTTACACCTAAGTAAGGGGTGTTATTTCTTTGCCATAAAAGACGACTAAGGGATATGTAAGTTACGTTTACGCAAGAGAGGGAGAATCCAAAGTAAAATCCTATACCTACATGTCTGAACAGCGCGTGGTGTTTTAGGTCAATTTTACTTTTATTGCGAAAGAAACTTTAGCCCAGAAGTAACCCTGAGTGGAATATCTTAAAAAGAAAATTATAGAACAAGATACAAAATGAAATTTAACCAAAGCTTTAAGACAAAATATAACAATCATCTTTCTCCTACTCTTATCCCAATTACTTGGGGCGATACAATATGTACTCTTCTTTCACAGTACTTGTTGTAAAAGTTATTGGCAATAGTTTTATGACCGGCCGCCTGCCAGACGTCAACCCTCCTTGAGAATGTAATTGTTGACCAAACGGCATCAGATGAAGTTGGCCCAGGTCATTATAAGACAAAAGATAAAATATAACAATATTAGTATTAAGTCTACACGATCAAAGCCGAGGTCATAACTAATAGTTGATTGAAAGCAATATTCTAAATTGCAAAGTGGTTCAATTTACTAACATGAGCCGAGCCTGTTTCAATAGCATTAACATTGCAATTATTGTAATACATTAGCTTAGGGTCAGGTCACAGTGAATATTAATTTTTTTAACTTCATTTATTTTCGTGTGGTGACGTATTCATATAATTTACCATCCATTATCTTGTGCGTGTGTGTCGTAAAAAGTACTAAAAGATAGAACATGCATATAACATCTAAGTAAGCTTTTATGAAGAGTAGGAATGTCTCTAAAAAGGCACGCCTAGCTGTACATAAGGGAGTATTAGTGCCCACTCTCATGTATGGCAGTGAAAATTGGATTTGGCAGGGAAGATATGAAAGTAGAATAAATGCTGTAGAGATGAGAGCTCTTCGTAGTATGTGTGGTGTAAGTCTGAAAGATAAAATTAGGAATAGTGTTATAAGAGAGCGCTGTGGTGTGAATGAAGAAGTAGTGACAAAGATAAAAAAGGGTATGCTGAGGTGGTTTGGACACGTGGAAAGAATGAGTGAGGAAAGGTTGACTAAACAAGTATACAAAGCGAGTGTGAGTGGGGAGGATTACAAGTGGAAGACGTCATACTTTCCTGGATCAAATTAAAGATGCGTTAGTGAAAGGTCAGATTAAGAGTACGCGTAATCGTAGAGCATGCATGAAGACTGTGACGAGTGTGAATGAAGCGATGGAGGTATGTCAGGATCGTGGTTTGTGACAATCCGTAGTCTCTACCTACCCCTCTGAGAAACAGGAAAAATCATAATTGAAGGAAAAATCGAAATAAAACCATAAAGAAACACATCTAACTTGTATGTAAAATGTGTCAATCGGGCAAGCAGCACACCTGATATTAAGTGTTGCTGTCGGCCACGGACCTTTGCAATACCACTGCTACAGCTAGGCCGCTGCCTAAAACCCAGACCCACCCAGATAGTTAAGCTTCCGGCTCTCTCACTCACTGAATGAAGCGCAAAAGCATATTGCCACTCAAATTACTGAAATTTAATATGCTTGATTATTTATAAAAACCCAATTACGAGCGAAAAATGATTGTTACAAATGGGATTCGAACCCACACCTACACCACCGTGAACTATTGTAGGACATTCAATTCTGGAGAGGATACCCCTCAGGGGTATTCCGTGGGGCCGACCACTGACGTCAAGTCACTCTCCTCCGGTGGTCGGCCCAACGACGAAGGCGACGTCACAGGTGGGTTACTGGTGTGCGTGCTTACGCCCCTCTGTCATCCCGGATGGAGTGGTGCGAGGAGTGCGCCGACCGTAGCCCACCCCCCAAAAAAAAAAGGACATTCAATTCCTTCATCGTATTATATTTTCGTCTTTAAGGAGACGTAAGCATGATTGGAACGGATTTCCAATAGGTGTGGGTTCGAATCCCACTTGTGAGAATCATTTTTCGCTTGTAATCGGATTTTCATATTGCCACTGCTTAGACATCGATTTTCTACGAGAGTATAGTACTACCCCGGATGGACCAGCACGCGGCTGTAGACAGAAAACTGTCAACAAGGGTAGTCTTATCGCTACAGCTAGTAGCTAGATAGACTGTGCCATAAATACATACTACACACGTGAATCTTTTTGTTTAACATGTAAACATTATTATTATTTATCAATAAATTTTTAGGGTTCCGTACCCAAAGGATAAAAACGGGACCCTATTACTGAGACTTCGCTGTCCGTCCGTCCGTCACCAGGCTGTATCTTAAGAACGGTGATAGTTAGACAGTTGAAATTTTCACAGATGATGTATTTCTATTGCCGCTATAACAACAAATACTAAAAATAAATTAAAGAAATATTTAAGGGGGGGCTCCCATACAATAAACTTGATTTGTTTTTTTTTAGTTTTACGGAACCCTTCGTGCGCAAGTACAACTCGCACTTGGCCAATTTTTTTATAGACATAAAGCTGTGTTTATCAGTCATTTATTTATATAAAATGATGAGAGCCAGAAGAGCGTATGTCATTCTTCTTAAGTTAGCGAGAAAAAGAGTTTAAGAGACTGCTGTGTGACTGCGGAGTGAAAAAACGTTCTTTTCGTCGCCAAAGTTTCGTCACACAAAAGCTGATTAGAATTTTAATACTCTTTTAGATGAAGTTTCACTTCAAATATATATTTCCAATGTGACCTAGACTCAATTTAACTATCTAATATCTTCTACGTATGTACCTCGTATTACATATTATGTTCATTTATTTAAAGTCCATAGGGGATTCCCCTGAATACCCAAAGTTATATGAATATGTAAGCTACACGTAATGTTTAATATTACAAATTATTAATTGTAATAGTACAGATTACGTAGTAGCTAACATACCGACTTAATATTTGTTTGTCATTGTCATGGGTTCCATTAGCTGTGTGGGAGCGGCTACGAATACTACCAACCCTTACTTTGCTTGTGGATGTCGTAACAGACGACTAAGATTATTACGATTTATAACGACCTGGGCCAACTCCATCTAATGCCGCTTGGCCAAATTACAGCCAATTACATTACCAAGGAGGGTTGACGTCTGGCAGGCGGCCAGTCATAAAACTATTGCCGATAACTTTTACAATATGTACTATAAAAGAAGAGTACATATTGTATCGACCCCAAGTAATTGGGATAAGATTAGAAGAATGATGATGTCGCCAAAGAGGCGACTTCCACAAATCTAGATTAAGTTTAATACTTTTACGTTTAAATTTAGTTATTATTTTAATATTATTAATGCTATATTGTGGTTAGAATAAAGGCTATTTTTATTTCAAATTATTTTATTTATAATTATATGTTTGTAAAGTTTCCCACGATACAAGGATTTTTCCTTAATTCATGGTATTTTAAATCAATAAAAAAAAAAACAAAAAATAAACATTGTGCAAGTAACACTACTTATTTCTTTTTTTTTTTTTGACAGGCTAGATTCGACAGGTCAGACCAGTGATGGGCAAAGTACGGCTCGCGGGCCAGCTCCGGCCCATGAAAGCATTTCACTCGGCCAGCCGACGGTCCTTCGACATGAATAGTAAATGGCCTGCGATAATTATATTTTGACGGTCCAGAAGTATGAAGTAGATTCTTAGTAGAATAATATACGCAAAGGTAAAGGAGCCAGCTAGACTATCCGCGTAGTTCATGATTACTCACGCCCAGAAAATTATGGCGATGTTTGCGCCGTCGTATGTGTGCGAACAGACTATTTCGACCATGAATTTGCGGGAAAACTCAATCAAAAACTGATTTACTGATGAATACAATTTCGCGCTGCTGAAAGTTACTTCGTTACAGCTCGAACCAGCCTTCGAAAATATTATGGCAAATCAAAAGCAATTTCACAATGTCTCACACGCCTACCATGGCAGGCCCTTTGTATAAAAGTTAAATTGTAATTTTTCCGTGTGGTGACGGAGTAAGAATACAATTCACCACTACCTATCTTACCCTTGGATGATCGTATGAGACGACTAAGGGATATAAAATGCATATAACATAAATGCAAGAGAAGGCAAACTCGAAACAAAACCCTATACCAACACGCCTCACCAGCTTCAAAGTTTCTACTCTACTCCATTTTCAAAACTAAATGAGCTGTAATTTTGCATACATACACTTGAATGTTTAAAGTTTAAATGAAATAACTCTGATTTTAAAAATTCTGTTCATAAGTTAAGTTACATGCATTATATAAGAAATAATTAAACTTTTTAAAAAAAATGTAAACCGACTTCAAAATAAGATCAGCCAAAAACCATACTTACTTAAAACACTAAAAACCGAAAAAGAAGATGAACTATTTAATTCTTGTCTAATTCTAATTATGTATTAATTTTTATAAAATATAATTACAATCATACAATGTATGCTAGAAATCCACTAACACGATTTGAAGTCGGCGCCAAGCTTAAATAAATGGTAGAACATAGTACCAAACTAGAAAAAAAAATATATACACAATTCAGCAAGCTCCTAGAGATTTTCATTGACAGCAAGAAGGGCCTTGACTTCATCTAAAAGTTCATTCGATATTGTTTCTGAGGTATTTCTCAAACTTGATATATATGAATCAGAAGTGTACAATAAAGAAGGTAAGGAACACGTCTTCATTGGTAGCCGCTCTTGAACACTTTCTAGAATGATGCAGTCTAAACATTTTGTAATCCTTATTCAGACATTAAAGAAGGGGCTCGAGCCCAACAGTGGGACGTGTATGAGCTGAAATAATGTATTTTTTAACATCTGTGTAGGTGTGTAATTTTGTAACGGCTTTACAAGATTAAAAGTTTCAACACAAAATCCATTTTTCCTATAATTCTGGCCAATCTATGAATTTTTTTAAATTTTCTGAGCCGCCTATTCAGAAAGTTTGGTCACTAGACTCATCTTGCCCATTCGTAAAAAGCAGGTTACCAGTATGGTGACTGGCTCTGATTACAATATGTAACCAACCCTTATTTGAGTTGGAGATGAAAAAAGCTCGCTAAGCACTTGTTTAGGAAGCGTGATTACGGCATTTCCCCCTTCTTCGAAGGCCTATATCCAGCGTAGCTCTGCCTACGCCTGAGGCAATAAATATTTAATAAAGGTACTTCTATATACTAAGCCCATATATGACCCACTATTGAATGCGAGCTTTATATACAATGGTAGGGAAATTGCTCCACCACGCTGATCGAATGGTTTGGTAATAGGGTTGTCACCTATATACCGGGTATAAGAGAGAATGGAACAGCTGGTCAGATGGGTGCTAGGTAATGATGGTAGGAACCCATACCAAAAATTTAAAGGGTCATTGACCCCTCAGCTGTCTATAAAGGCGACGTTTGTCATCTGTAGCAAAAGTAACCATTGATTTATTTAGGTTTTAATGAATATTTAAGAAAGTATGAGTATGTAGCAGATTATTTGTCGTTTACCACGGGTAAGATAGGGGGTGGTGAACTGTATTCTTACTTCGTCACCATACGGAAATTTCCTAAATTCTCGCTTATTAGCCATCAATGCCAACCTAATTTTAAAAACGATTAACGAATCTACATGCTATTTAGAAATAATGATTATTTATTGAAATTAGCTACGAATAATTAAAAATATGTTTTAAAGCAAGATAATGCGATCTTACTTTATTTGCACACAAATTACTTTTTCTAATTTCATTAGCCAATCTATTTTATTTATATAAAAAGGTGGCAGCCCTATTTGGTATCTACCAGGATGTTATTTACATAAAAAAGGTAGCAACCCTATTTATATTATATACTATTATTAGATATAAGGTTTTATTTAGACTATAACATCTCTTGCAGTCATGTTATTTGCTTATATCCCTTAATAATTTTTCACAATACCCACTCGAAAGGTGGTGAATTATATTCTTACTATGATCATCATTATTCCGCTGTTCACTGCTGAATCTGGGGTTCCCCATAAAATGCCCTATAAATCATTCTTTGATAGAGGGGTTATTATCATATTCGCTACGTTTGGGAAGCGTGTTAGTCTTCGTAGTAAGGTGTAATTAATATCTCAAAAGAACATTGCTGCAGATGTCTGATTCCTGGTGATTACACGGGCAAGTAAAAGGAGGCGACCATTATATTTTCCTGTCATCACGAAAAAGTTATTTAAATACTTACATAATGTCAACTCCTGCAGCTGCTGGAATTCAGCTGGAGACAGCTTGTCCCATTGGAACGTGCTGCCTTCGTTTGGCATTGTCTTCTGCAACAAGACATTGAAAGTCATTATAAAACTCATTTCTGAAGCGAAAAAAAAAACATAATCAAAATTTGAGCCTAGATCAATTAGAAATCATCAACATAATTCTGCTCGTACCCCAATTACTTTGGGTAGACTTAATATGTACTGTTCTTTCATCATCATCATCATCATCTCAGCTCATATATGTCCCACAGTTGGGCTCGAGCCTCCTCCATATTGGGAGGGTAATTGACCTACTATACCACGCTGGTCAGACGTGTTGGTATAGGGTTTTGTTTCGAGGTTTCCTTCTCTTGCATAGATGTTATATATGTTTTACATCCCTTAGTCGTCTCTTATTATACCCACGGGTAAGATAGGGGGTGGTGAATTGTATTCTTACTCCGTCACCACACGGAAAATGTGCGAAAAAATGATGAAAATACATTACAATATTTGGCGGTCCGGGGAACGACCGCGGTCCACCTGTTGTCGACCATTGCTCTATACCAACCCGTCTGATTCATTCAGGTTGATATAGAGTCTGAACATACAATGCTTATCAGTCTGGCAAGTATGGTATAATAGATCAATTGCCCGTCATATTGTGTATATATAGCTCAAGGTCAGCGAGGGGCGTTTATGTGATTAGATTATAAACTAGAATCGGGTATACAGCAAATGACAATAAAAGAACATCGTGATGCTTAACTTAATATATAAGTATGTTTAAATATTAAATTTGTGTTAGGACCACAATGTGGACCGTCTCTGTCTACAACCGCGGGCCGGTCCGTCCGAGGTAGCACCACACTCTTGCAGAAGATCGACGTCTGAGTAATGGCAAGGTGTTACTGCACTTCGTTCGGTGAGCGAATAAGCCGGAAACCCAGCTGAGTGGATTCGGGAATTATATTGGTAGGCAACGGCCTAGCTATCCCCTTGGTATTGCAAAGGTCCATGGGCGGCAATAACATTTAACACCAGGTATGCTGCTTACTCGTTTGCCACCACAAGCAATAAAAAAATATATATTTTTTGATTTCTTTTAATTCTTTAGTTTTATTGATCGATAAAACGGAATTGTTTTTTTTTAACTAAAACCGCCTAATGGGGGCAGGCAAGAACGAAAACCGATAAACATAGTATTCATTCGAGGCAACTTTAATCATCTTCCTGGGGTCCAGGTCCTAGTAAAGATAATGGGATATATATATATATTGTTTTTAATTATTGTATTGTTATCAGTTGTTAATATCATCATAATCTTAGCCAATATACGTCCCAATGTTGGGCTTGGGCCTCCTTCATCATATAAATGTGTATGAAATTCACTTACTTATAACACTGTGTTCAGACGTGTTGGCATAGGGTTGTATGTCGAGTTTTCCTTCTCTAGCATTTATGTTGCATATCGCTAAGTCGTCTTTTACGTCATCCACGATCAATTATATTCTTACTCCATCACCATACAGAAAGTTCTTGATAAGTGTACATTTTTTTTATAGCTAGTGGTGGCAAACGAGCAAACAGCACACCTAATGGTAAGTGTCACTGCCGCCCATGGACCTTTGCAATACCAAGGGTATAACCAGGCCGCTGCCTACCAATATAAACCCCAAACCCACCCAGTTGGGCTTCCGGCTCTCTCAGTCACCGAACGAAGCGCAATAGCACATTGTCATTACTCATACGTCGATCTTCTGCGAGAGTGCGGTACTACCCCGGACGGACCGGCCCGCGGCTGCAGACAGAGAACTGTCAACAGCGTGGTCCTACCACTTTTAAATTTTCAGTCAATTCGACGTTTTAAAGAATTCAAATAGAGTTCAAAGATTTTGTTACATACATACAGATGGAACTAATAAAACCTTGTTAAACAGGAAAAGCATCTAGTTGTTTTTAAGAAAACAAACCCAATATTTTTGTCAATAAAATAACTTCATTCGCCCGATACAGTATATAGGTACAGCTCGAGTTAAACAAACAAGTTTGTTAGTGGGGGAGCGGTCGAACTCATCACAGCCGACCCTTTCCAAGTAATAGACAAACAACTCAATATATAACTGTAATACCACGGTGCTCTCGTTTACAACATTTCGGTTAATTACATATTTTAGATGTTGTAAACAATTAAAAATAGCGGGCGTTAAATGAGCTGACTCGCACTATTGTTTTTTTTTTTACTAGTATGTATTATAATCTGCAGCTTTTAATAGATGAATTATGCCATGACTCACCCCAACCAATTAGTGGTTGAGGCGGCTAACTACAGCCACGCAAAAATATCCGCGATCAGATGTCCTCGACATTCACTGACCGACGCTGACGATGAAATTACAATCGCTCAAGAAAGAGCCAACTCGGCCCGAGCGGCCATAAGACATAAATACTCGCGCTTTCGCCTCCGCCGCTGGGGAAGGCAGAAGCGATGCGCAACAGTCAATATCTCAAACGTGGGCACGCCCACTTTGCTACCAGCGACGCCCCGAGCCGAGGTCCGTTCTCCGCAGGGAGAGCCCTCGGACGATGTCGCTTGAAACTTATACCGGGTTGAGAGCCCTCAGCGCTCACCCATAGTCCGGTTAAGCTGTCAAAGCCCTATCGGCTAACAGCAATCGCAGTGGATACGTTTTAGTGGGTACCTAGCCCCGAGGCTAAGAGAGTCCCACACTCCCCGTTCCGAGGGGTGGTGCGTAAAGGATTTCGGACTACTGCGTAACCAAAAAAAAAACCAAAATGAATGATCGGGTTGAGAGCCGGCTATAAGGCTCGCCCATAGACCGGTTAAGCTGTCAAAGCCACATCGGCTAACAGTTCGCAGTTAGTTTTTTTAGTGGGTATTCAGTCACCCTTCAGGGGCTGCGAGTCCCAGATACCCCGCCCGGGCGGAAGTGCGGAAATGCATTTTTAAGCCACTGCGTTACCAAAAACAAAAAAAAAATAAAAAAAAAATAGATGAATGCCCCGGGTTGAGAGCCCTCAGCGCTCACCCATAGTCCGGTTAAGCTGTCAAAGCCACCTCGGCTAACAGCTCGCAGTTGGTTTTTTAGTGAGTATTCAGCCCCGGGGCTGCTTGAATCCCACACTCCCCGCAACGGGCGGTGTTGCGTCAAGGCATTTTTCGCCACTGCGTTACCAAAAACAAAAAAATTAGATGAATGCTAGCAAAACTCGAAAATTTACCGACATACTCGACGAGGTCCACCATGAAACTATCGGTCTACTACTAGCCAGAGCATAATTTACACGGCTAGTTAATATAAAAACTATTCATTGTACCAAATCCCTTGCCGGAGCTGAGAATCATGCGGCGTAAAAATTATTAACACAAAAAACTAAAAACATCCACTTTGTTTTTAGGCATGTCCCAAGCTGAGGTTTGTACCCCATATCCCTATGTCCTTGGGCCTCGTTGCTTAACTGTTTTGGGTTGAAAGTATAAGCATAAAACTCATTTGAAATCAACATCTAAAATCTAAGAAATAAATTATAAAACTGCTTTTAAGGATTTTAATGCATTTCTATTTGATTTTTTGCTATCCTGACGTTTCGAGCACTTTATAGCGTTCATGGTCACATAGGATTAAGATGTATGGTACTTACCACATGCTTTGTTCAGGGGAAGGAGATCTTCAAATATACTATGCTTGAAGAAAATGAACTTTTGACGTATACAACAAGTGGTCACCGAGGTGAGGAAAGGGATAAAAATTGTATAAAAATAAGTCCTGTAGTTTGGGTACTTTTCTTTTTATAGCAGAATGCTAGCTTGTTGTCAACTATCTTTCCTATTGATATTTGTGTGTTACTTAGTTTAGAAACACCGACCACCGACTGCGAAAATTACCGAGCCATAAGCTTGACCAGTTTGGCAGCAAAAGTGTACGGTAAAATTATTGAAAGGAGAATGAGGATGGTGTCCGATGGTTTACTATGTGAGACACAAGGAGGTTTCAGGAGTGGAAGGGGATGCATGGATCAAGTGTTCTCTCTGCGCAACATTGTGGAGAAGTATCTGGCTCTAGGTCAGAGGGTTTTCTGCAGTTTTGTGGATCTGGAGAGAGCATTTGACACGGTTGAACGAAAGGAGCTTTGGAACATTTTACCGGAGTATGGTATTAACGGTAAACTGCTACAGGCTGTGCAGTCCAGTTACATGGGCTGTAGAGCCTGTGTGCGGCTGGATGATGGAATGTCACCTTGGTTTGACGTCAATATCGGCGTTAAGCAGGGGTGCGCTCTGTCAGCCAGGCTGTTTATCATATATCTGGATAAATGTCTCCAAAGGCTTAACGATATGAATGTGGGAGTCCAGATGGGCGACTCAGTGGTCACTGCTCTGCTCTATGCAGATGATGCAGTCCTGCTGGCACAGTCAGCGACTGACCTGCTGACCCTAGTCGACACAATGACAGAAGATTGTAAGAAAAGGGGTCTACGCGTGAATGTGAGCAAAACCAAAATAATGGTCTTTGAAAGAGATGAAGCCAGAACAGATGTAAGAGTAACAATAGGTAATGATGTACTAGAGCAAATGGATGAATTTGTATATCTTGGATGTGGATTTAGCCGAGATGGAAGGTACACCACTGATATAGAGCGAAGAGTGAATGCGGGAAATAGAGTGAACGGAGCGTTGGGACAACTTCTCGGTAGCCACCACCTCAGCCAGAAGGCACGTGTAGCAATTCATAACGCAGTGCTTGTCCCAACATTACTGTATGGACGCGAGAGTTGGGTATGCAGAAAAGAGTATGAAAGTAAAATTAATGCGGTCGAAATGCGATCTCTACGGCAAATCTGTGGAGTTAGGCTGACCGACCGCATTCGTAACGACGACGTAAGAGAGCGAGTAGGTATGAAAGAGAGTATTGGTGTAAAGATGCGAAAGGGAATGCTCCGATGGTTCGGACATGTGGAAAGAATGCCGAAAGAACGTCTGGTTAGGAAGATATACAATGCGAAAGTGGAAGAATCTTGGTACCGGGGGAGACCGAGACTCACCTACCTAGACCAGATCGGTCATGTACTGAAGGAAGGTGGAGTCAAGAGTCTCCGAAACCGGCAAGCGTGTATGAAGAGAATTATGAATGTTGAGGAAGCGAGTGAAGTATGCAAGGATAGAGTTCTCTGGAACTCTGTTCTCTCTGCCTACCCTGCAAGGGATTTGGCGTGATGATATGTATCTATGTATATTACCTTCACGGCGCATCTTCTAACACAGATAAATGAAGATCAAAAGCTTTCTGAATAATGTTTTAGCTAAATTTGCTGTTGGCAAATTGACCTGCCTGAGTCGGTTTAGATTTAGCATAAAAAAGAAGAAATAGAAATTATGTCTTAAATATTATTATATTATTTTTATTATGATAACAATTATAAAATATGTTTGAAATAAAACTACTTTTACGGATTCTATCGCGTTTGTATTTAATTTTTAATTGCACGACTTTTCGAACACTCCCGTGACTAAGTCCTCCCGTGACCATGATCACTGTAAAGTGTTCGAAACGTCGGGAAACTAAAAATCAAATACAAACGCGATAGAATCCGTAAAAGTAGTTTTATTTCAAATGTATAACACTCGCGTAAATATTAGAAATCATTATATAAAATATATGTGTTCAAGTGTATTAATAATGATAATCGTCAGCGAATATATGTCAGAAGGTCAAAAGCTCCTCGAGGCCGGTGTTATGGAAGCCGATGGCCGGGCCGATGTTATGGAAGTTTAAAAGAAAATAAATTAAGAAAATGAGACTGCGATAACTGACACAGTTGTCGCAAAAACTAAAATATTCAATATTTACGACCTGAAAATCAAAATATTTTTTTAAATTACCTTTTTATTTACTTCTTAAATTACAAATAATATTCTACTAAATAATGAACTATCAACCATTAAATTTGCTCGTGGATGTGGTAAATACTACTAAGTTATAGTAGACCTGAGCTAGCTACATCTAATGTCGTTTCTCCACCCCAAGTAATTGGGATAAGAACAGAATAATGATGGTGCAAAGTACCTAGTAATATGAAACTAGATTGTTTTTATTGCTTTTGGTGGCAAATGAACAAATAGCACACCTGATGGTAAGTGTTACTGCCAGTCACGGACCCTTGCAATACTTGGGGTACAGCTAGGCCATTGCCAACCAATAAAAAAAACAAAATCCACCCTAATTAGTAGGAAATTAGGCTACCGGCTCTCTCGCTCACCGAACGAAACGCAACAGCACATTACGACTGCTGAAATGTCGACTTTCTGCTAGAGAGTACTATCCTGGATGGACTCTGGCCCGCGACTGTAGACAGAAAACTGTCAAAATTCTGTAAAAAAATGGGTAACGTAGTTTCCTAATAAACAGACACAAATTGTGAAACTAATATTTAGATTTAAATTACTGAAATTTAGCATTTAATATGCTTAATTATTTATAAAATCCGATTACGAAATGAAAAATGATGTCGCAAGCGGGATTCGAACCCGCGCCTATTGGGATTCCGGCCCAATCGTGCTGCCACTACACTACCGCGACTAGTCGCGGTAGTGCAGTGGCAGCAGTTTTCATTTCGTAATCGGATTTTATAAATAATTAAGCATATTAAATGCTAAATTTCAGTAATTTAAATAACAAGGTTGTGTCATCGTTTAATACAATTCTAACTGTAAAGTTTGAAGTATTAAGCCTATAACAATGTGTAAACATTGTCGGGTAGATAGCACACCGTCACCTTAAGACGTAAATACAATACGAAATGAAATTTGCATGTCCTACAATTAGTCGCGGTAGTGTAGTGGCAGCACGATTGGGCCGGAATCCCAATAGGCGCGGGTTCGAATCCCGCTCGCGACATCATTTTTCATTTCGTAATCGGATTTTATAATATTTAGATAGCACAAAGTATTATCCTGTGTGGGATGTAAATCGAAGCCAGAACATCGGCACGGAAGGTGGGCTGGGTACTTGGGTAGCTTAATATCTAAGCATTTAAGTAATGCTTAATGATTAAGCTACTCACTACCCAAGTGCTTAGTAAGTAACAAAGTAACTAAGCATTAGACTTGAGTAGCTCTTGAAAGAGAGATACAAGTGAACTAGCTCTTTGATTTCAATCTAGCTCACATTAGCTCAGTAACTCAGTAAATAGTTCAACGGCTCAATCGGCTCTTTTACTCGCGTCGTCATGTCATGCGAGCAGTCGACGACCGAAAGTGCCCGATCTACGCCGAACAGTAAAAGTATTGACCATGTTCCGATATGCATTGTGACTATTGCGAGCACTAAACGTACAAGTTATATGTTCAACAAAGAAAAAATGTTTAAAAAATAAAAAGTTATTTAAAAAAAAATAATATTCATCTTTGAATAACAATATTCAAAAATAATAATAGTTATTAGTGCAAGCTGTCACTCACCGCAGTAGATTCTGTCAGCCCATATGCATTTAGTGAAAAGTTGTTTTTGACCATTTAAATTACAAACAGACCTTTCAATTTTTTTTTTTTTTTATATAAATATATTTTATATGTCACTCTGCGATCACCAATCAAAATTTACATGCTCATGCATATCAAGCTTGTCGCTGATCGCCTAGTTCAGAGTTTGAACTATTCAAAAGAGTTACAGCCGTGAACGAGGGTCACGCGCCGCCTTTTCCGTCACCCCGGACCGATTGGGCGGGGCGAGACGCACCCATAGCCCACCAAAAAAAAAAAAAAGCTCTCCTGATGAGCTAAATGGTATATATGAGCTAAATGAACTAAAAGAGTGATATAGCTCTTTTCAACAAAAGACTTCAGTGAGCCGTTTTTCGCATCTATACTAAGCATAAGCACTAACACCACATGCGATACCACTTTAAAGGTGTTATTTCTCTACAGACACCCGGGCGCCGAGTGTTAGGGGGCGCTTCGAACGTGTTGTAGCTATCAACCTATTCCATTTTGTTCACGCATTTTGATACAAGAGGGCGCCAGGAGATTGATTGCAGCCGGGCGCTACATGTGCTAGAGCCGACCCTGCTTTCTAATAACGTATTATAATATAACAAATTAACAATAAATAACGCGTTGAACGCCGTATGAAAAATAGTGATTTTCCATACAGGCCACAGGGCTCACCGGTGAGCCTTTCCTTACTGTACCGTTCAATCCACGCGGGTCACCCGTGAGCCGCACGACGGGTCCAACGAAAACGATTCCTATAAGCCACAGATTACAGCTATCAAATAAAGCGTATATAGAAATGAGCCACATGACCCTGTAGTGTAGCCGGACGGCGCGGCGTGGTTTTCAAATCCTATAGAAACATAAGATTTTTTCGAGGTTACTTTAAGATGCTAGCTAGGATTGTCTTACGATTCAGTGGTAATTATTATTTTGATTACATAGTGGAAGTTAAGCCAATAAATAATTATGAATATTTATTAATTAAAACACAAAATAAAATAACATTATCTTCTTTACCAAATAAAAATCTCGCATTGAACGTTCACAAAGTTTCATATTATAATCTAAAGTCTTAAAGCAGTGGTTCTTAACCTATTTGTCATGAGGGACCACTAGACAAAATTGTTGACTAGCCGCGGACCACCTATCTGATTTATTGTTTTGGAGGTAGGTAATATATAGTTAGAAGGAAATAAAGGAAGGAAACCCAATAAAAAAATACGTATTAAATTATATTTATTACGAATCCAAGACAAAATTTAATAGGATTTTTGTGATTGCATTTTTTTTACTACATAGTATATAGTTGTTATTTTTAAGGATAGCTTAGTGGACCACTTCGGATGCTCTCAGAGACCACCAGTGGTCCGCGGACCACCGGTTAAGAATCACTGTCTTAAGGGGTTAGGGGTAGTCAGAGGCACGAAAAAATGAGAATTTTCAGTAATTTTTTTTGCTATTAAATCATGTTATTTTACAAAAGTATAATAATATGGCATTATTATACAATGTTTTGACTTGAAGTCACGAAAATTTGAAAAAAAAAAATTATAATTTCCAAAGTTATAGCTGTCTGTGTTGACCCAGTTTCAAAAAAAGGTCCTTGCAGTGACTATCATAAGTCCTTGGAGATTCATCTAAAATCAATCGGATAAAAAAAAATAGTTTTATAAATAGATAATCCTGGGCCTGATCGAAGCTTTTTGTTTTTTTTCAAAAATTAACAAAATGGCGGCCTCAAGAAATTTTGTTCTAGATTTACGGGAAAAAATCAACAGGTTTTAAAAAATTGAAATTTTTGAAAAAGATAAAATCCTCCGATCAGGCCCGAGTTTATTATGTATTCTAAAGGCTGTATAAATTTCATTAAAATCTACTGAGCGGTTATCGAGTTACAGTTGTCACCAGTTCAAAAAACATAGTTTTGAGAAAAACGCATTTAAAGTTTCACACTAGTTTTACGTACAGAAATACGAATTATTTAATCACTTACACGGAGTCATCTATTCCTGGGCCATATAATAGTTCTTCAGCCATTGTGGAAGTGGCATTTATAAATTTAGGTACTACTACATACATCAAAGGTTTAGTTCATGGATGACAATAAAACCCAAGAAACTGGTTGCTTGCAGCTGCCGCTAGCTACCTACTCCCGAGCGTTTTGAAGTGCCCGAGCGATCTTTGTTATTTGTCGAATAACTCGAAAAGTAATTATCTGATCACCTTCAAATTTTCAGAGAATATTTTTAAGATATTAAACTTAACGAAAATGCAAAAAAATAAAAATTGATTTTTTGAAAATCCTGACTACCCCTAACCCCTTAACTAACAATCATAGTTATAGCACTTCTTTCTATTATCACATTAACAGTACTTGAACTAGACATAATACATAAAAAATAGAATGATGAATCTTGTTAAAACAAGGTAAACAAAGTTCCAGCGGCTGCAAGTCGTTTTTTGTAACGCAGTGGTTGAAGAATGCGTTTACGTACTTACCCCCGCCTGTCGGAAAAACAGACGAGGATTGTGGGACTCGCTAGCCACGGGGCTAGAATACCCACTAAACTCCTTCCACTGCTATCGCTGGTAGCCGAGAGGGCTTTGACAGCTTAACCGGACTATGGGTGAGCGCTGAGGGCTCTCAACCCGGTAAACCTTAGAAGGGCCATCGGTCTTATTTTGTACTAAAATCAGTGTCGCCGCTTTACTCCCTCTAGTTAATGTTAACACATACGCAAGGTTATGCTTACAACTATTTCGCACACAAACACATCACACACACATCTCGGCGCCGCAATTCACGGCGCTTCAATTCACACACACACATTAGCAAAATCAAATCTTATATAGCAACGTATATTACCTACGAAAAAATTTCATGTACGCTAGTGCTTGCCGTGGTCGATATATTAATCAATATTAATTCGATATCTGTTGATTTGAGCTGTGTTACCTGTAAAATAAACATAGATCTACATAATAAAGCGCATAACAAATTAACCTGAGAAAAATCTCAAAATCGTGATATTTTATTCTTAACAAGTAGTTGACTCGAAATCACAGTCGATTGCTGACTCTTTGGCAGTCTCAAATTATATTTTCTCGCCATCATAAGTCTTCAGATATGATATACCTATGACATAGACACTGATTAATTTATAAACGTAATACAAAGTTTACTTCGGGTAAATATCTACAGCGGTTTGTAATTCTATAGTTAATTTAGTCATTTAACACTGGAGCGGAGAGGTATCAAACTAAAATGAAATAGGCAAATCGTGGCTAATAGATAATCATAAAAAAAACAAAGTAACGATGACTTACCTACCAATAGTTTCGCCAATAACCCTTGAAGTTTCATTGTCACTATTCTCACTTTCTGACAGAATAATTCGGCTCCTTTTCGTTATTTGGACGTCTTCATCGGTAGCTACTTGAAAACTTTGATTTAACAAATATATTTCAATGTTCTCCAACTGTAATGTCACCTCTTGCGTTAACTTGCAATTTTCAAACTCATCCCTATTTTGCATTAAAACTGTAACGTAACTTATCGACGCAACACTGACCGGCCGAAGTTCCTCGCTCCAGACGAAGAGCGCGCGGGTAGGTGAGCCATGGCGTGACCCCGTGACCCCCAGCGGACATTCGGTATTTCTTTCTTAAGAGGCTACAGGACCCACCGGTGAACTTTTGGCTATATCACTAAAGCTAGACGGTAAAAGTCGCTAGTTTTTATTTTCTATACATATTATCGCGTTTTATAAACTTTAGGAATTAGGATGCAAAATGCAAATCTGCAGTTGATAAAAATTTACGATTTCATAATTTTAGCATGGCTCAAACGGAATAGTATGCTAGGCTCACTGGTGGGCCGTAAACTCATAAACTGTCAACTGTAAAGCGATCAACGTGTTAAGATATCAAAGGGACAATTATCACTAATAATGATAACGTCTCTTACCAAAAATGGACATACTAAATTGTACGTAATTTAGTCTGCCGTATTACCTCTCAAAGAATATTATACGTCATTGGTTATACAAAAAGAACCGTAACGGAACCATATCGCGATTTAATTCATTTACTAACGCCATCTATCGAGCTAAAAAGAAACATTTTACAGGCAGAGTTTACTAAAAATTAATCTCATTCCTGATATTTTTTATTGGTTATCAGTTTTATTTAAACATTAATAAAATTGACTTTCTCAATTACAGATTTCTATGATGTTACTGAAATATAGCGTTTAACAAGCTAGGTTATTTATAAAAACTTGTTTTACGAGCGAAAAATTGTTGCCAATAACTTTACGCTTGTAAAATAAGATTTTATAAATTTTATGACATTACAATTATAATATTTTTATAGATAATTACATAATGATAATCTTATAATAACTTTATTATATTTTTTTAATAAGTTTGCTATTTTGTAAAATTGTTATTATATTTTGCTTCAATTTTTTTTTTAATTTTGAAATGTTGCATAGTTGCAATTGAAGATTTTAAAATCAATATTATTTGAATTATTGGAACGAAGTTCCTTATCGCGCGTTGTGAAAGGGGGCTAGACGGAAAAAATTCTTACGAAAAGTTGTCACGACACTTTTTGCTATAGTAAGCTATTGTAAGCTGTGCGGCGTCGCATGTTTCTCTGTCTGTCTCTCTCTCTCTCTTATAGAAAGCAAGCCAGATATTTTCATTTCTATTTCGCATTGAACAGTGTGGTGTCGCGACGATTTTTTTTATAGATAGAGTGATTCAAGAGGAAGGTTTATATGTATAATATATGCATAATGTACTAGAGAAACACTGATAATTTTAGAGGTTTCTAATGTGATGTCGTAAATAAACACATTATTTTGCGCTTACATTGCAAACGCTGGCTGAACCCTACGAAATAGATCAAAATAAAGTACTACAGTATTATACAGCTTAAAAAGGCCTACAAAAAAGTCCGCGATGGTATATATCTATCTCTTAAGGATAACATACTATATCCATTTTAATACTTTAAAAAATGTTCTATTATAAAACGGTAATTGAAAAGCTATTTACACAAATACTGTATTAATCCTTATCATTTTAAATACATTATTTTTAGTTGTGGCAGAGTCACAGAGTGTTAGGGCAGGTTATGGGGTCGCTTGCCGTCCCCTCCATCGTCCCGGACGAAAAAGGGTAACACTGTTGGCAGTTTTCTGTGTACAGCCGCGGGTACGTCGTCCGGGTTAGTAATCGCCGTCTGAGCAATTGCAATATGCTGTTGTTCTACGTTCGATGAGCCAGAGTAACCTTCTGGCTGGTCGGAACTCGGAAGTCTAACGTTTTGATTGATTTAGCAGCCTAACTGATTTTCCTGGTATAGCAAAGGTCCATGAGCGCCAGTAACATTTACCTTCAGATATGTTGCTTGCTCGATAGCCATCAAAAGCAATAAAAAATATTTTATATAACCAATACTAAAATTAACGCGAGTCTCTCCAAATGTAGTTTTGTTCTAACCTCGGGGACATTCATGACCGTTAAGGATTTTTACTTAGAGGAATTAGTGGCTACAATAGTGAGAATGTCCAGGGGACTTACTAAAACAATACCCCGACCAACAAAAGAGGGCCTTAGCGATCGTTAGAAATATACTTAAGCTATTGGCCAAACCAAAAAATATTTTTCAAATAGAGCTCGTTTGTTCGTACAATGTGTCCATGAACAACAATTTTTTTTTTTTCAAACGGATCATAATTCATGTCGGGACATTTACCCGGGCAAGTGTAACGTCACAATAGGGCTGTCACTCATTGCTCTACTTGTATACGGAAGATTTTATGTATAAAATTAAGTGCCGCAAAGATGGTAGAATTCGACAGCTCTATAATGGGAGTTTTTGGGTTAACATAAAAGTCTCATGTAGTGGTTTTTTTTATTTCCTGTATTATATTGAATATTGCAGTGTTTTAACGTGTTATATTAAATAATTTTGATGATATTTTATGTACATATATAATGTGATGCGGAGGCAATGCTGGGGTATAGTGAATATGATATAAAAGTGCTTTATAATTGGTTATGGTTTGCAATTAAAATTCCCAAAAGATACTGTTAACAGTGTAGCCATGAGACTGTTGAAGGTGACGATTAGACTTACCGACGGACAATTCCTTTAATTGAAATGTTAATTTATAAAATAAAGACTAAAAACTTGACACTTAGAACAATGAACTAATAATAGATCATTGCCATTGAAAAAAAAGGAGAAGAAGAAGCTATTTATGAAGTATTTTTTTAAACCTTTCAAGCCTTGGAAGCCCAACTGGGTGGGTTTGGGGTTTGTATTGGTAGAGCGGCCTTTTTTTTTTTTGTTGGACTATGGATGCGTCTCGTCCCGCCAAATCGGTCCGGGGTGACGGAAAGGCGGCGCGTGACACCATAGACCCACCATAAAACTCCTCTCTCTTCGCCGTGTGAGCGGACCACCGGTACCCGATTTTTGTCTTCGGTGGTGGTAGGCAGCGGCCTAGCTATACGCTTGTATTGCAAAGGTCCAAATAGTCTGTTATTTTAAAGATACTCAAATGATGGCCACGAATCGGATGATGCACTCTTCGGTGGACTGATGATGACAAGGTAGAAAGTGGTTACGTGTAATCTTATTCTATCACCATAAGGAAAAAGCACAAATACTCCACAATATTAAATATTCATATTATATTTATTATATTTTCCGTGTGGTTACGGAGTAAGAATACAATTCACCACCCCATATCATAGCCGCGGGTGATCGTACGAGACGACTAAGGGATATAAAAAGCATATAACATCAATGCGAGAGAAGGAAAATTCGTAACAAAACCCTATACCAACACATCTGACCAGCGCGGTAAAGTAGGTTAATTTCCCTCCCATTACGGAGGAGGACCGAGCCCAACAGTGGGACATTTATGATGATAATGATTAAATATTTATCATCTCAGCTCATATACGTCCCACTCCTGGAATTGAGCCTCCTATAAAATAGAAGAGAAATTGACCTACTATATTTTATCGGGTTGAGAGCCCTCAGCGCTCACCCACCAGCTCACCAGCCATCTGATGCTAACAACTAAGACACACACAAAAATAAAAAAAAAATAAAAAAAAAAATAACGTGTTGGGTTTCATTTCGAGTTTATTTCTCTTGCATAGATGTTGTAGGCATATTATATTGCTTAGTCGTCTTTTACAATAACCACGGGTAGAATAGAGGGTTGGTGAGTTGTATTCTTACTTAATCACCACATGGAAGGAATATATAGTGTCTTCTACCTTCGAGATGATGATGAGATGGTAGAGCCATCAGATTAGTTGTGGTTGTTGGTTAGTAAAATAAATACCTATTATGAATTTATTTATTTAAACTTCATGCAACAAGTACAATGGCCGACCTAATGACAGAGGCATTCTCTACCAGTCAACCAAAGGTGATGCAGGGTTGATAAAAGGTAGGTTTATGTCCTGAGGAAGTATTTGAAAAAATAAAACAAAAAGGTTAATAAATGCTAAAAAAAGATCACGTGATTAATGGACGTCCCCTAAATTGTAGGAAAGAACCGTCTCAATCACAGCTCAGCTTTCAAACAAACAAAAATAGAATCGTAATCGGTCTATTCGTTTAGGAGCTACGATATCACAAACAGACACATAGGCACGTCCAATCTATAACAACCCATCTTTTTGTGTCGGGAGTTTAAAATTATAATTAAAAGCGACGTCACTTTGATATATCGATTTGGTAAGGCGCAACTGTCGTGCCTGGGGGCCGTGGCTGTTTTAGCAGCCATATTATTTGTGGGAGAATAAGACCATAATCAGCTTGGCAGGTGGGTTGGCGATCACAGTAGGTGCTATTAAGTTTCCCAGGAGGTAGCTGCTGCCCACTCTCCTGATGTGATCGTCAGCCGATTATTACGACTCCCACAGGCAAGTAATGGGTGACGACAGTTTTATTCTTGTCCCATCGCCACACTGAGAAATGTATTACTTTCGCGTTTGTGAATCTAGAGTTACTTTAGATTCACAATTTTGTTTCAATATTTTGTAATTTTTTGACATTTTTATTTTCATATTTTCTAAATTTTTTTTTTAATAATTATTACATATATTTTTTTTTGGATTTCCACATATTTTTTTTATTTTATTGGTTACTACGTTTATGCTTTCTAGCGTTGATATATAAAGGTTCATAATAAAGTTCAGGCCATCATAGAAGCTGTCAAAATCAACAATGGATAGAATTTTCCTTTATCAAAGGGATCGTTATTCAGATACCAGGATATTTAGTCGGGGTGGGTGTGACGTCACAATAGGACTGTCACTCAATAGATCATTTACTTATAGATAGGATAAGGTGCTGGTATTGCTTCTGGAAATTTTAGTTAGAAATTAGAGCATTTGACATGATTGTAATATATATAGATATATAACGTCTATGCAAGAGCAGGAAAGCTTGAAATAAAATCCTATACCAGTCCATTACCGGGTTGGCCACGGATGTCAAGGAAGCGGTACCAGTGGCTGAAAAAGAATACCAGCCCATCTGGTCATCACGTGGTATAGTATATCAATTTCCCTCCTATCGTGGAGGATGCTCGAGCCCAACAGTGTGTTTGAGCTGGAATGATAATTATGAGGATTTAAAATTCGGTTGTACAGATGGGTAGTAATTGAGCTATCGACTTTCCGAACCAGTGTACCGTGGGTTCGATTCCTACGCAGGACAATACTTTGTGCAATCCACAAAGTGTTGTTCTGAGTCTGGGTGTGATTTTTCTGTGTTAATTATATGTTTGTAAAGTCCCCCGCAATACAAGGATTATTTCGTTAGCTCCAGGGCAGTGATTTAAAAAATTCACGTTCCTCGCGGCTGTGCTAAAAGGGTCTTGCTCAGCATTAGAGAGGGGAGAGAGAGTCGAGTATATTTGCTTAAAAACTTATGCCATTAAACTTGATAGTCTGTAACTATATATCTAAATAACAAACACTATAATTACAGTTTCAAATGTCGATTAATAACGTTAATAAAGTTACTGATAACCGCAAATAACCGGTTTCATTCGGTAATATCCGGTTACGCGTATACCGGTGTACGCACGCCATTTATCATTGTCCTACTCTTGAAGGATACAGAGTAATCTGAAGCTAAAAAATCTCCCTTTTAGGATTTATTGTGATCGCTTTAGGTCAACCAGCTTAACATTTGTAATGGATACAAGATAAAAGATATAATAGGAGATACACACATACATATATTTGTCTATACATTTTTTTTTCGAAATACACAAAATATATCAAATTGATTTCCATGGTTATAAAATAAAATCATTATAACGCATAAGCCCCTAAGTGCACTTAAATTTTGTCAATGTTACATTTTTTTTAAATCAAATTAATCTACCACCGGATCTGAAAGCGGCCACAAACTGAGAAGATCCGGCAAAAAATTTAGTGGGCTTGCCATTTTTTAAATTACATAGTTTAATCAAAATGATTGGATAGATGTTTTTTTAAATATTAGCTCCTTCCGTGTGGTGACGGAGTAAGAATACAATTCACCACACTCTATCTTATCCGTCGGTGATCGTAAGAAACGACTAAAGGATATAAAAGGTATATAACATCTATACAAGAGAAGGCAAACTCGATACTAAACCCTATACCAACACGTCTGACGAGCGTGGTATAGTAGGTCAATTTCCCTCCCATTATGGAGGAAGCTCGAGGCCAACAGTGGGGCATATATGAGCTGAGATGAGATGAAGTATAAGCTCCAGCCGGATGCCCTTTGCGAGAATGCATTTTTTCAGTCGTATTTTTATAATTTTGTTTCAAACCAACCAGGTGTTGTCAGACTATCCGCGATATTTCACATAAACAAAATAGCACAAACTGATACAATAGCCCTTTTCGTTTCTCATTAAAATTTGGTTATTTTATGTCAGATGTTATTTCTTTTCGTTATGTTTATTTTTTTATTAGCCTTTAGCAAAATAAATGTTTTGCTTTCTTCTTCCTTTAAATATTTTATTTTGAATTTTTTTACGTAGAGTTTCGAATTCTGATTTAAGTTTTTTTTTATTGACACACAGATTATATAATGTGTAGACTAAAAATATGACGATAAATTAATATATTTGGTAAATTAAGTCTCACTGCTGCGCTCGATCTTCCAAAATAAGAGGGACATTGACCTTAGTAGGTCACACTGCTGCTCAAACTGCAACCGGTTATGGTGTATTAACGTATAGGGTTTTATTTCGAGTTTTCCTTCTCTTGCATAGATGTTATACGCATATTATACATCCACAGGTAATCTTTTTGTTATTTTAAAATAATAAGTTAAAAATGACGACCGTTGAGTTTCTTGTCGAGTTTCCTCAATCTGGAAGTCCTGTTACGATTGTAGATTATTTGATTCATTTTAAAGATAATATAAAATTGATACTATGTTAAACTTTTCACTTAAAGCTCTTCGTTAGTAGGCCCTTTATAGGGCTTATACTACCCCCTTTCTTTCCCGTGGATGATCGTAAAAGACGATTAAAAGACACAAGCTGATAACAACATTGCGAGAGAAGTAAAACTGGAAATAAAAATCTATACCAACCCGACTGAACAGCGTGGTTTAGTAGGTCAATATCCCTCTCAATGTGGTGGAGGCTCGAGCTCAACAGTGGGACTTTTATCAGTTGAGATGATGATTTACTTAAATTATAATTTAATAAATATTTTACGAAAAATATTCGTATGAATTTTCAGATCATTTAATGGTAAATGGCAAGTGCTGTTTAATGTTTTTGAAATTCAATGAACAGTGATTATATATACCTTCTTATCTCATATTTATTCTTTAATGGCAACATCACTCTGATATATAACACTATTATCTCCACTAAATAAATTTCATAGACATTTTTTTTTACTTAATTCTTAAATGTCTTTCGTATCAAATTCATTTATTACGTATAAATAAACCTTACGAGGGCACTTACATATTGTCAATTTTAACATTTTAAATTTATTAACTACTCCCGGATCGGAACGTAACCGCTACTGAGAAGTTCCGGCAAGAAATTCAGCGGGTTTGTCTATTTTTATAATTTATTTAGTGACTTTTTATTTTATAAAAAATAGTCCTAAACATGTTGTTTAGTAAGAATTAGTACCAGTGTGGTGCTCTTCGAACTACGATATAACATAAAATTCAAATACAATGTAAAAGATTATGGCTGGGCCAGATTCCACAATCATCTCAGCTCATGCATGTCCCACTGCTGGGCTCGAGCCTCCTCCACAACGGAAGGGCAATTGACACACTATACCACGCTGGTCAGACGTGTTGGTATAGGGTTTTGTTTCGAGTTTTCCCTCTCTTGCATAGATGCTATATGCGTTTTATATCCCTTAGCCGTCTCGTACGATCACCCACGGCTAAGATATGAGGTGGTGAATTGTATTCTAACTCCGTCACCACACGGAAGGAACTAATATTAAGAATACATGTATCCAATCATCCTACAAGCGGCATATCTTTTAGTGTAGTGAGAGATTAAGATCACTTACATTGTGTTAACATACTTTGATTGTCGTCTGGGAATTGTAAAACCTGGCCGAGATATCACGAAAAAGAGCAGCAGTTACCTAGGTAACTTGCCAGACGGCTTATGATGGTTACTATCGCAGATGTTATCGCCCATCAAAAAGTGGCGATTCTAATAGTATTGTACAGGGGCAATACTGACCAGTAGCTACTGACCGTTACGGTTGAGTTTTTTCAGCACGAACAACGGGTATAAATAGCAGATACGAACGCGTAAACGGTTTACCGGATTGAGAGCCCTCAGCCCTCACCCATAGTCCGGGTTAAGCTGTGACAGCCGTCTGGGGCTAACAGCTAAAAGACAGGCACAAAAAAAAGCGTAAACGGTATTCGGGTTGAGAGCTCTCAGAGCTCACCTAACAGTCCGCATAAAGTTGTCATAGCCATCTGCGGCTAGTAACTAAGTTAGACACTAAAAAATATGTAGACGGTATTCGGTTGTGTTTTGTTTTTCTTATCTATGGTAGAATAGTCAGTATATTGGGGAGTTTTGGCGGGAATACGGAAACGTCACGCTCCTAAATTTTTTTTTTAGTGTTTTGTAGTGTTATAATGAATAGTTTTAGCTGGTATATTATGTAATATAATACAGTTAAAGTGCTGAAGTGTAATGAATATGATATTATAGTGGTTTACGTGTATTTTCAAAATGCACAAAGAAATCATTAATTTGGTTATCAGCGCCGAATTAATCGTAACGACTTCACTTACTAACTATAGAGACCATGAATTAGCTATTCAATATAAAGAAGCGTTAATAATTTGTGAAAAAATTGTATAAGACTAGGCTGCGTGAGCTTTGTATCTTTTGCCTGTCCGAACGAACGAATAGAACTAAAAAATAAAATAAAATAGTATATTTGAATGGTATGGAAATCCTTTTGGCGGGCATCTGAAAACGTCATATGGTGGTCTTGTATTATATTCAATATCTTAGCGTTTTAAGGTGTTATATTAGATAATTTTGATGGCTTTTATGTAATATGATGCGAAGAAACTGCTGGAATATAGTTAATATGATATAAAAGTGCTTTTGCAAAATTCTCAGAAGATACTATTGGTGTGGCCATAGCACTGTTGATGGCGACGATTTGACCTAGGTACTAACGGACAATGACTAACCTGAAGCGACTTAAGATGTGAAGAATATTATAAGTCGAGACTGGCAACAATGACTCGTTTAAGTAGCTGATTGCCAATACAAAAATAAATAAGAAGAAAGAAAGCCTATTAATAAGTTATACGGAATTGTATAGATGTAATTAAGAAGTTTTACGTATAATAGATTATATTTATAATGATTTCTGATGTTTACGTGAGTATTAAACATTTGAAATAAAACTATTTTTACGAATTCTATCGCGTTTGTATTTGATTTTTAATTGTCCGACGTTTCGAATACTTTAAAGCGTCCGTGTTTCGAGCACTTTACAGTCCTCCCGTGATCATGAACGCAAAATGTTCGAAACGTCGTGAAGTTAAAAATCAAATACAAACGCGATAAAATCCGTAAAAATGGTTTTATTTCAGATTATATGTATTTCACTGGTTTGATGTTTTTTACACTTTACTGTATCACTAAAGCGCTACACGTCTCCCGGTAAAAAAACTGCCAGCTCTCCTGTTAAATTCTTTTGGCGTTCTTTACAACTTTCTTAAACCATAATATAGATATATAAAAAATGGGAATTACCCATTATTACAACGTTCGGACGTCTTCAGCGCCGATCGGATATCGTTCAATGAATTAGAAAATCAGCACGGTGTAAATTGCCAGCATGTGATGTGAATCGAGGTCGTACATTATACGTGGACAATTCCACGTCAGTGAATGTAGGCAGATTTATATTATCAGCTTGCAAACATTACTTTATATGTAAATTTCGAATAAATAGTGAATTCAAAGATGATAGTGTGATAGAGGCTACGAATACTATCAACTCTTGCTTTGATCGTGGATGTCGTAAAAGACGACTAAGAGCGTTATGTCGACCTGAGCTAACTTCATCGGACGCCGTTTGGGCAACAATTACATTTCCAAGGAGAATTATCGTCAGGCAGGCGGTCAGTCTTGAAACTATTGCCAATAACTCTTGCAATATGTACGATGGAAGTGGAGTATAAGTATAGCGTTGAGCACAAGTAATTGGGATCAGAGCAGGAGAATGATGAGCGAGTTCATATATGGTAGATAGATGATCTTTTGTGTTCAAGTGTCGTGGGTAGGCAGGAAAATTCTTTAGCTATTCATAATGTTGATTGTAGGTTAGTGGAGTACCCACCTGTAGAAGAACTTTTATGTGGTGTCATCGTTATCATGAAACTACTCTTATCCCAATTACTTGTGGTCGACGCAATATGTACTCTGTTACCATCGTACAATTTTTCTTTATTTTTACAAGAGCACCCTTTTTTTTTACGGTGGACTATGGATGGGTCTCGCCCCGCCAAATCGGTCCGGGGTGACGGAAGAGGCGGTGCGTGACCCTATAGACCCCCCGTGGAACTCCTCTCTTCACCGTGCGAGCAGGCCACCGGTACCCGATCTTTGTCTTCGGTGGCCCGCCCGGTTACAAGAGCACCCTGCATTAAGGAAATAATCGATGTTTTGCGGGGGACTTTACAAACATATAATTAAAGCAGACAAATTACACTCAGACTTAGAACAACACTTTGTGGATCGCACAAATTACTGTCTTGCGTAGGAATTGAACCCACGGTACTGGCACGGAAGAACGGTATTATCCTCCTAATATTGAATTGTCTGTTCATATTTAATTGACCGCTAGTAAATCAAGCTTTTACCATTAATTGGGTGTTATTTGTTGAAAAACATGGACAAAATACGCAACCAAAATTATTACATCCTAGCACCCCACCCGCACCACGCCACACCAAACACCAACAAAATCATACAAAACAAGAAGCTAAAATAATGAATATAATTCAGGAGCGCGACATGTATTTCCATACTGCTGCCAAAAAATAACTCCTCCAGCCATAGACATAGAAATAAATATTTAAGAATATATTGAGTATACATATATTAAACATCTATGCAAGAGAAGGCAAACTCGAAATTAAAGTCTAAACCAAACTGTTTAAATAGCGTGGTAGTAGGTCAAGTGCTCATATAAATCTTAAATGGGTTTATTTCCCATCCATTATTATCAAAAGCAATAAAAACACCATTCTTTTAGTCAGTACATAACCTTAGAGGGTAAAAGATGGGTCGTTTTTACCCAAGATAAACTATTTAAAGGCTTAGTTTAAAAAGATTACGGCAAAAGAAAAAGGGACATGTTTTTGTCACGAAGCGTTTGGGTAAGGGTTGGAATATATATTTTTATAAACACTGTTGATAACTAAGATTATGCGTGAATGAGTTTTCTAAAGGTTCGTTCGCTTTTAGAAGTCAAGATAAACTAAAATGATTTATTATATGAAAGCTGTTAGCGGAGGAATCGTCCACGTGAAATTACATTTTTTAGTCCGCGTGAAATTTAGCATTACTTTTTAAATAGTAGGTAGTGGTAGGACAACGCTGTTGACAGTTCTCTGTCTACAGCCGCAAGCCGTTCCGTCCGGGGTAGTACCACACTCTCGCAGAAGATCGACATCTGAGCAATGGCAATATGCTATTATGTTTCGTTCGGTGAGCGAGAGAGCCGGAAGCCCAACTGGGTGGGTTTGGGATATGTATTGGTAGGCAGCGGCCTAGCTATACCCCTGATTATGCAAAAGTCTACGGACGGCATTAACACTTACCATCAGGTGTGCTGTTTGCTCGTTTGCATCCAAAAGAAATAAAAAGAATGACAAATACTTTTTAAGTGGCTACATTGTATGTATCTAACTAATATCTTTAAACAAGCAAATGTATATTTCTATAATTTTTTTATTGATAATCTCCAAAACGATACCAGCAGTTCTTATGAAATTTTATTTATTATGTACTCTTTTCCATATACACTGTTAAAAATTTCTGTAGTATTTTTACTAAAAATGTGTTGAGAATAATTACGCACCACGATTTCGCAATTTTAAAATTCCGTTTTGTAAATTTACTACACAGTTTACTCCAACGCGCGTAGGATTTATCCATGATTGCGAAATTAGAACACATCTTAATAAATTTCGAAAAATTTCTGGATTTTTTATTATAATTTCATTGGTAAAGATCAATTTGTAATTTTACTCAACCTTTGTTTTGTAAAGTAATTGTAATTTTTTTTTAATATTTTTATCGGTGTAATCTTATCAAACGCCAATTTTGTGTTCACTCTTCTGTTCAAATCATGCTTCACCTAGGCCTTGTTCTTTCTTTATCCGTAAAGCCTTCAAAATTCATACTTAAAGCTTTCCTCATAAAACCAGTTTCCTCAAATCGCATGTCCACACCGTATCACTCTTTAAATTTCGTCACTGACGCAAACAGAAGCTTTTAAAAAAAAAATATAATTTAAAAAAAAAAAATACATAATATAAAATTCTTTTTAGTAGAAAGAATATTATTCATCACCTCCTTTCTTACCCGTAGGTATCGTAAGAAACGAATAAGGGATTATAATATGCAGCTAACATCTATGCGAGTGAAGGAAAACTCGAAATGAAACGTATATGAACCCCAGCGTAGTATTAGCAGATCGAATTCCCTGTCATTGTGGAAGAGACTCGAGCCTAGTAGTGGGATGTATGTGGACTGTGATGATTAAAAATAAAATAAAAAAATGAAATTGATTGCACAAATAGCGCAGTAGTTAAGATAACGACGTCATCGCGAGTTCGATTCCTGCGGTATAATATATGTACTTTGTGCTATCCACAAATTGTTGAGTCTAGGTGTAATTTTTATCTGTTGGTATATTTATAAAGTTCCCCGCAATACAACGATTGATTCTATAGCATAAGATATTCAAGTATTAAAAAAAATATACTTAATAGCTGACTCGCGCTATTCCATCTGCGTCTATTAAAAAAAGAGATGGTTAGAAATAGTGGGTCATACCTATAACACGCAGTACACGTAACGGAAGCTCTCAAAAGGAATAAATTTGCCCCGTTTTTACAACATTTTTCATTAATGCTCAGCTTCTATTGATTGTAGCGTGATGTTTTATAGCCTATAAGCCTTCCTTGATAAGTGGTCTATCTAACACAAAAAGATTTTTTCAATTCTAACCATTAATTCCTGAGATTAGCGCATACAACAAACAAATTCTACAACTTAATAATATTAATATAGATATATAGTATAGGTATTCGAAGTTAATCAAGACAATTGTTGCAGATGGGGCATGTGAAAATTAAGTTTGATGAAAATATTCGTGTCTCCCTCATTTAATATAAGATTAGAAAGGGAGTGAGATATTACGTCGGTCGATTCCTTGACGCTGAAAGTCGGCCAAATTGAATTATCTATGTGATGAATTGCGTTAAAAATATCCCGTACATTCAACAGATGTTTCGTATCCTAATCACACATGACTCTGTGGTTTATGTCATCGTTCAATATAATTGTGTTCTAGGTTTGAGACAGATTTTCTTCACTCGTGAATTAAGTTATGGAGGCCCAAAGATTTAATGAAAAATACATTATTATTAATAGAGAGAGTAACAATTGTTTTATAAAAATATGCTAATGCTAATTTATTTAATCTACCATGTATTTATAATAATTAAATACAAACTTATCAATAAACTTAACTAGGGCGTTTAGGTGGGGAGGTTGTGCTGACAAACCCGACTAGAAATTTTTTCGTCTTCCTTAGCAGGACCGGACCGGGCATGCCCGATCTGGACCAGATAAGGTATGTAACGCAGAAGATATATCTGGACCCGATCAGGAAATCCTTATCGGGTCCAGAGCAGGCATGCCTGATCGGGTCCAGATCAGGCATGCCTGATCGGGTCCAGATCAGGCGTTCCTGATCGGGTCCGGATGAAATTTTACTGATCGGAACCAAATCAATCATCTGCGTTATATATCTTGCCTGATGCAAAACGAGTATACCTAGTCCAGTCCTTTAAAAAACATGAATATCTTAAAGAACATGTTTAATAAGTAAAAATATAAATTAATATATGACGTAGACACCGAATGCAGTGCTATATTCTTATCATAGAGTCCCAGTGAGCCGTGCCGATTATGGCGCAACCACCACATGCTAACGACTGCAACTGTCGCCTGAATTTGTCATTCATGACCTGAACGATTTGTTCTAATCTGATTCGATAACAACTAATTTAATATTAGGCCATCTCATTACGCTTCGGAGAATCTTAACACCGCGATTCAAATAATGACGTCATTTTACTAACGCCATCTATTTATTATGACCCAAAACATTAAATGTTAGAACGGTTGTTACAATATAATATTTCTATCTATCTATGTTTTCAAATGTTAGGTACATTTATATATATATATTATTTATTGTTGTTTTTACTCTAAATATAAATTACTTTTATATTATTAATTAGACATTATTATTATCTATTATTAAATACATATGATTAATTAAAGATTTCAGATTAATCTCCTCTGATGAAAATACAATTTCGCCGTGGCATAAATATGACAATCATGTCACTTTTTTGAATTTTGATTGATATTTTTTTTGTGTTACGAAAACTGTGTCTGGTTCTGATATACTACAAGCCTTACTATATACTTGATGATATTTCACATCAGGCTATCCATATTTGGTCCTGATCTGGTCCTGATCCGGTATGCCTTACCATACTTGATGTTATTTCACATCAGGCTATCCTGATCAGGACCAGACCTGGTCCTGATAGGGTTTGCCGGATCCGGCATGCCTCATTCTGTCCTGATCGGGTCCTGATCCGGTATGCCTTACCATACTTGATGATATTACACATCAGGCTATCCTTATTTGGTCCTGACCTGGTCCTGATCCGGTATGCCTTACCATACTTGATGGTATTACACATCAGGCTATCCTTATTTGGTCCTGACCTGGTCCTGATCCGATATGCCTTACCATACTTAATGATATTTCACATCAGGCTATCCTTATTTGGTCCTGATCTGGTCCTGATCCGGTATGCCTTACCATACTTAATGATATTTCACATCAGGCTATCCTTATTTGGTCCTGATCTGGTCCTGATCCGGTATGCCTTACCATACTTGATGTTATTTCACATCAGGCTATCCTGGCTATGATCCTGGCTATGATGATCTGGTCCTGATCCGGTATGCCTTACCATACTTGATGTTATTTCACATCAGGCTATCAGGCTATCAGGACAGACCTGGTCCTGATCGGGTTTGCCGGATCCGGCATGCCTCATTCTATCCTGATCGGGTCCAGATACATGATCTGGTTGAACCATACTTTATTTCTAGTCGGGAAGCTGATGTTGATGGGTTCTTCACCCTTAACTCGTGCGATGGAGGGATAAACATAAATAGTTAGTAATAAAAGTTAAAAAAAAAAAAACCGGAGGTGTCAAGGGACACCCGGATGGAACGAAGTTCTATTTTAATTATATAATTTTTTTCTGCCTTAAGCGATTTTTATCGTTATATTTTAGCCAATTTGCAAAATATCTTTATAAATTATAGCCTATGTGTTATTCTGATGTGCAAGCTATATTACTATAAATTTCATCAAAATCCATTCAGTAGTTTTTACGTGAAAGAGCAATAAACATGTTCACATCCATACATTATTACAAACTTTCACGTTTATAATATTAATAATAGGATATACAATTCCACTAGACTACCAAAACTTTTCGGCCCCGAGCTCGAACGCGAGCCGGCCACGCGGCCCGGTCACGGGCGAAAATAATTTCGTTGCGCATTATTTTGATTTTGCTATATCTCTTAAGGTATTGATTTAATTTGCATGGTCTGAAGGAAAAAAAATATCTTCATGAAATGCTCAAGCCAACTAATGTATTTAAAATGATAAGGATTAATACAGTATTTGTGTAAATAGCTTTTCAATTACCGTTTTATAATAGAACATTTTTTAAAGTATTAAAATGGATATAGTATGTTATCCTTAAGAGATAGATATATACCATCGCGGACTTTTTTGTAGGCCTTTTTAAGCTGTATAATACTGTAGTACTTTATTTTGATCTATTTCGTAGGGTTCAGCCAGCGTTTGCAATGTAAGCGCAAAATAATGTGTTTATTTACGACATCATATTAGAAACCTCTAAAATTATCAGTGTTTCTCTAGTACATTATGCATATATTATACATATAAACCTTCCTCTTGAATCACTCTATCTATAAAAAAAATCGTCGCGACACCACACTGTTCAATGCGAAATAGAAATGAAAATATCTGGCTTGCTTTCTATAAGAGAGCCGACGAGCGACGCCGCACAGCTTACAATAGCTTACTATAGCAAAAAGTGTCGTGACAACTTTTCGTAAGAATTTTTTCCGTTTAGCCTTTCACAACGCGCGATAAGGAACTTCGTTCCAAAAACTTTTAATATACTATTCTATTTTTAACGGATTATAAAGTATAAAATAATTTCTGTTAAGAATGGAAATGAAATACATGGAGCAGATCGCCCTATATTTTGACTTCTGTCGCTAAATATTTTCTTTCTTTCTTTAGAAAACAATCCTTGTATAGTCCTTTCAGACTTTACACATAATATATGCAATTATTATAAATTACTCCTAGACTTTGAACAACAGTTTGTGGATTATATAAAGTAAACTGCGTGGAAATTAAATGCGGACATTTGTTGCTATACGTGGATTTCACAACCACTGCGCCATTTATGCAATCAATTGAGATTTTGGATAAGATTAAATATATAATAGAATATTTTTATAACAGTTCTCGAAGCCTGGTGTGCTTAAAACTTACCAGCCATTCACTAAAATATTATTCCCCAGGGATAGAAAATAACATTTCTACGGACAAATAGTCGTAAAACTTCGGCCTACTGACATTTATAAATTATATTCGCCTTGTACAGGTTTTTAGGTAAAGTAACCAAGTATCCCGGCAAAATAAAAATGATATGCCGAAAAAAGTAATCAGTGTTCTTCAGCACTTTTCGATATCGGCGTGACAGTGCAGCTATGATTTTTAGAAATATCCACCCGTTTCGAAGTTGAACATAAAATTCGCTATTAACTCGATAAAATTATGAAACTTAGTAACAAAATTGTGAAAACTAGGCATTTTATTATAATGGTTTGATTTTCGCGAGAAAACAGTATTTTGTCCCTTTTGTATTTTTTTTTTATTGCTAATGGTGGCAAACGAGTAAGAGCACACCTGATGGTAGGTGTCACTGCCGCCCATGGACCTTTGCAATACCAAAGGTTATAACTAGGCCGCTGCCTACCAATATAAACCCCAAAACCCACCCAGTTGGGCTTCAGGCTCTCACACTCACCGAACGAAGCTCAATATCACATTGCTATTACTCATACGTCGATTTTCTGCGAGAGTGTGGTACTACCCCGGATGGACCGGCCCGCGGCTGCAGACAGAGAACTGTCAACAGCGTGGTCCTACCACTATTTTCACTTTCTCGAACAGTTTTCAGCATTCATAGCCACGAGAGGGCTGAGGCAATACTATTAAAGAAGTTTTTATATATCCGCCATTGTATCAGTTATAAAATTTTGACTTACATTTTTGAGAAAATATTATTTTGTTTTGCGTTATTTATTACTTAACTTTAAATATATGGCAATAATTATACCATGGTCATTTATTAATTTAAATCTAACCAAACTTAATAGCCTCCAAAGTAGATTCCATTTAACTTGAAAAGTATGCTTTTAAAGATTAGGCACTAGAAGTTTCACCTTCTAAAATTTCTTTAATCCAGAATTATTGAGAGTATTCAACAACATTTTGAAACATCCTGACATATCCTAGAATGTTGTGGATATTCAGAAATAGTCTGGAATGTTCTGTAAAATGTCAGATCATAATGAAACATTCCGGAACACTCTCGAATATGTCCAGGGATATTGGTGATCTCAATAAAATGTACTTTTATGATTTAAAATTTGTAATTTTATCTCAACTACTATACAATTTCATTGATATTAAATTCTTGCTATTAGAATTCTGATTGAAATCAGAAGTCCAACTCTAGTTAATAGCTTCCAGAGACAAGCTCGAGGAGTTTAATAATATAAATATCTAATAAATACATTTAAAAAAAAGACTATGTAGTGACAGAGTAAGAATACAATTTACCTCCCCCTTTCTGAACTGTGGTTGTCGTAAGAGACGACTAAAGAAAGATCAAAATGATGACGATGATGAATATAAAGAGTCATCATCATCATCATCACAGCCCATATATGTCCCACTGTTGGGCTCGGACCTCCTCCGTAATGGGAGGGAAATTAACCTACTATACCGCGCTGGTCAGACGTTTTGATATAGGATTTTGTTTCGAGATTTCCTTCTCTCGCATAGATGTTATATGCGTTTTATATCCCTTAGTCGTCTCGTACGATCACCTACGGATAAGATATGGGGTGGTGAATAGTATTCTTACTCTGTCACCACACGGAAGATATAAAAAAGTATTCAGTAATAAAAAGTCTAGTATTATAAGTTTAATAATAATAGAACCAGGAGTTTATTAGCTCCAGCTAGTTAAAATTATAAAACATATGGTAACTATATGATGGCGAAGCTTCAAAGTTCAATAATCGTAATGCAATATTTCATGGGTAACGAACACGAATGAGATTTGCATCCGACCCTAATCTAATCTCCGATATCCAAATGTTCCGGATCGCTGACGGTTTTAATACTATCTGACCCGATAGACGTTATTCTCTTGAGTTTTCAATAAAATATTTTGACAGACTACAGTCTGGAGACACTTTGCTCAATCCGTGCGTGGCGATGGAAGATATGCGGTCTCATAACTTACCGTTTTAACCTCCTCATTAGGCCGACCACTGGTTACGATTGCTTGACATCTGTTGCCAGCCTGGTGATTGTGGTTTTTTTACACCCCGCACTAAGTAAATAAACCTTATTTGATTTGTTTTCCTTTTTTTATTACTTATGGTATCAATCAAGCAAGCTGTACCTAAAAGTAAGTGTCAGTGCCGCCCATGGACTTTTGCAATACCAGCGGTTTAGCTAGGACGCTTCCTAGCAACTAAAGCCCACCCAGAAAGTTGGACTTTCGGCTCTCTCACTTGCTGAACGAAGCGCAACAGCACATTGCAACTGCACAGATATCGATTTCCTGTGAGAGTGTGGCACTATCCCGAATGGACTAGACTATGGCTGTAGACTGAAAGTTGTCAACAGTGTGGCTCTTCTTTTTTTTTGGCGGGCTATGATCTGGATGAACACGCCATCCATTCCATCCGCAGCGACGTAAGCGTGACGCATAGCCCTATAACCCGCCGTATTTCCTCCCCATTGCCATTAGGCGGGCCACTAGTACCGAGTTCTTGAAATACATGGCCAGCCCGGCGGGTACCCTTTTGGGTACTATCTCTTGTGGACGCCCTCCCCTCCCGCTGGGGCGTCGCCCTTACGCGGTCAGCCTCTCTGCGGGTGACGGACTATTCCCCGGTAGCAGTCACCCGCAGCCTCGCCTAAGGCGCCTACTCCACCCTAGGCTCCGGCGGCGGAGCTTGTCATCCATGAGGATTTCCTCTCGGACCCGCTTCGGCGCCTCTTTCAGAGAAAACACTGCCTCTCAGAAGGCGACAACCGCGTTCCAGTTCCTGACGGTATCAAGCCTCGCCTTAGTGATGGTCAGCCCCGATGATTGCGACGAGTTCACGGCGCTGCTCTATCCAGGCTACACAAAACCTCGAGCGTGTGCTGCACCGTGTCCTCGACGCAATCGTAGTGGCCCGATTCAAAAAAGTATGGAATAGCGATCGATTAAGTTCATAACCCATCACTAAAAAAAGTAACGAATTAAAAACAGAATGTGGCTAGTCTGATAAACCTCAATCCCGGTGGTCTAAGATGTTGGAGCCTTATAAGCCAATTTTATTACATCGGACTATAATTTTCACTTTAAACATCAACGCTTAGATGCTTATAAATTTTGCTCCTCAAGGCTTAATCGGTGACGTTGCATTCGCTATGACGTCACAAGTGCTATGACGTCATCGAGTAAAACCCATGGCACTCCATAAAATAGGAGGCGAGAGCCGAACTTAATGTCAGTAGGTTCAATTGTGTGGTACAAGTGAGAAGTGAAGCGGAATGTAAGGCGCTTACATAAACTGTTACGGTTAGGGTATTATGGATTTGAATATAAAGTTTTGTGGTAGAAGGTATGAATATCAACAACCCTTATATTGCTCGTGAGTATCATAAAACAGGACTAAGAGATTTACGTTGACCTAGGCCAACAACATCTGAAGTCGTTTGGTCAACAGTTACATTTCGAAGGCTAGTTGACATCAGGTAGGCGGCTGGTCATAAAATTATTGCTAATTTTTTTACAGTATGCACGATGGAGGAAAAATATATATTAGGCTGACATCAGGTAATTGGAAAAAGAGACAGATAACGATGAAATCGATTTGATTACCCAGGTAGCATAGTTCATATGGTAACGGAGTAAAATAAAATTCAACAATCATTGGGCATCCTAAAGGGTAGCTAAGGGATGTAAAATGCGGATAAAACTACTGCAGGGGATGGACACCAGAAATAAAATACTATGTAAACAACCCGATGAGCTTAGTGAAATAGATCAGTTTTCCTTCCATGGAAGTGCCCCGTGCCCAATAATGAGAGATAAATGGACTGAAAAGAAAGAAAAAGATGGCGCATTGATGTCAATATCCATTTTCGGTGTTAGTCTTGCGGAGGTCGATATTTAAGCAAAATAGTCTAGTAGCAAGATTGTGTTTCTAGTCTGGAAGTAATAGTGTACTAGAAATATTTATTGGTTAATCCTGAAATTGAAAACGTCATTAAAAATAATTTATCTCTTATTTTCCAGTGTATTTAAAATTTAAATTGTTTTTGTAAGTGAGAACTGTCCCACAAGCAATACCAGGAGCATAATGAAGTTCTTTAATTTTTTTCTGTTTTTTAAACAACTAAGGACATAATCCCTATTTTGAGGGACACTTTAATAAGATTCAATTAACGGACATAAATTACACCTAGAGTCAAATAATTTGTGGATAGCAGAAAGTATTTTTTGTGTAGGTATCATACCTACGTCAATATTGCGGTGTCTCAATCCCTACACAATGTGTGCATTCGATCAATGAATGTTAAAATCCGCTCCCGCTGTCGTTTATAACTCATGACGTTCCTTGCGGAATTTCATATCGCCTCAGTCCCTATTAAGCGAGATTGCTTGGATAAGTCTGGGTATATGGCCAACAGGCGGATTCCATTATGTTTATAATATACATTATACGGCTATATACATTATTATATAATGCAGACCTTGGCCTAGATTTTCTTCTTTCATTACAGGCTTTAAACATTCCATTATTGGGTAGGAAATTTGTCCACAATAGAATGGAATTTGTCCCAAGCACGTTACTCAGATGGGATAAGGATTATTATGTTTTAAAAAGACAAAACACTGCAGTAAGGCAATAATTCTTGTATTGCGGGGGACTTTACAAACATAATTAACAGATATCAATTACACCCAGACTCGGAACAATCATTTGCGGATCGTATCCAAGTATTGTCTTGCATGAGAATCGAAGCGGCGACATTTGGCATGATAGGTGGGTATCGATATATCATTTGATTATTTTTTATATAATATTACTTTATTATAAAATGCCACAACATATGCCCATCATTATAATTATTTCCAAACAAAATGGTTCCTAATTCATGATTTTTTTTTTAAAAGTTTGATCATCTAGAAGAATCGCGAAAAGCTTTTATTTATCACGTAACCCATTAAAAAATTAATTACAAAAGATAAACAGGAAGAAATGGAAAGAAAAATATCACGGAATATAAAGGGGCCTTTATCTGTGACTAGATTGATTCCAGTAATATGTATGACAGAAATGTTTGAACGTAGAGAGTTAGTCATAGACGCTTTAGGATTCGTGTAATCCATTCTTCTATCCATTACCTCGTAGATAGCCACTGTTAAACATAAGTCTACCCATGAATGCCACTTGAATCCAACAGCACCAAGTGACTTTCAAAATGTCGACCGATTCGTAGTCGTGGATAATTCAAATAATTTTTCATCGGTTTTGCTATAAGCAATCAGCTCACCCCAAAATGGAAACTGTCTCTTACGAAACTCTACATTACCAGTGGCTTTTTCTTTCGCTCCAACGTTTGCGGAACTTTAAAAGTTTATAGTACTTAGTGTTGTACTCCAAACAAGCCGGTCTACTTATATAATGCTGCAGTTAAAAATTGTTTTGGTATTACCACTAGATCATAATCATCATCTCAGCTCATACACATCCTGATTCTTTATTTGAGCTTCGAGAAATTTACCTACAATACCACGCTGGTCAGACGCATTCGTATACAATTACATTTCGAGTTTTTCCTTCTCGTGCTCTTTTTCTAGATGCTATATGCATATTATATCCCACAGTCATCTTTTAGGACACTCACGAGGAAGATAGGAGTTTTTAAATTATATTTTTATGCCATCAACAGACGGAAAATAAGAAAATCTTTACCAATGAAGAATGAATAAAAAATATAATCATAAATCTTAAATACGACATATAATTCACATATATACATAAGTAATTCTCATACATCAAAAGGCGTACATAAAAATATGCTCACATTAAAAACAAACAGAATTAAGACGTATCTGCCATCATCCGTTATTTAACAAAGAATTACTCTTTAATATATTTGACGATGACTAGTAAATAAAAAGATTTTACGAGATTTTTATAAGCTAAGAATAAAAAGATTTAATGGTATTGTGTTGGAGTATTTAAGTTTGTAATATTAAATAACAAAAACTAAATAGAATGAGTCGTAAAATACATATTATAAACTTTTGTGTTACAGGAGAAACATTTAATTATTCATAACTTTAAGAATAGCATAGGTTGTGCAAAAAGATATGTTTAACTAGTTAAAATGATTGATAATTAGTTGAATGTGGGATCATAGAGATTTAGATAGAGAAATCTGAAAATTGACCAGACACTTTTTTTTTGCGGTGGACTATGGATGCGTCTCGCCCCGCCAAATCGGTCCGTGAGGAGGCGGCGCGTGACCCCATAGATCCACCATGCAGACTCCTCTCTTCGCCGTGCGAGCGGGCCACCAGAACCCGATCTTTGTCTTCGGTGGCCCGCCCAATTGATCATATGCTACTAAAGGCCAGACAAACCATCCAAATAGGTCGTTTAAGATTTGTTTGATTTATAAAATTCGAATATATTTAATTCATTTGTTAATTATCTGTATCAACGACTCCATAGATGGCGTTGTTAATATAACATTATTCTGCTCCCACTCTAATTACCCTCACCAATTTTCGTCATACTTAAAATCGCGGATCAGAATTTCAAAGCCTTTAAGGCTTTTTCACATCAAAATTCTGAAAACTTGTAGTATTGACTGACTGAATTGAAACACTTCTGTGTAATCACTGTTAAGTAATAAAATAATTTATATCAACCCTGGTCAATCACACTGACCAGACGGTCAACAATTATACTACCAATAAGGGTTAACGACCGGCAGGTGGCCGGTCGTAAAGTTATGTCAATAACTTTGCAATATGTACGATGGAAGAGAATAATAAATAGACATATTGCGTCAACAACAAGAAATTAGGATACAAGCTGGATAATGATCATTTACCCTGATGATGATGATTTTTACTCTTAAATAATCATACTTCAACTAATTGTTAATATTATTAAAATTAATGTTTTTCATAGTAGAGATTTCAGTTGTGTCTGCTGCTATAAATGGCCACTTCACCCGGAGTAGCATCGCACTTTGGTAGAAAATTGAGGTTTGAAGAATAGCAGTTACTGTCGTCTGGTGAGCGAAAGAGAAAAAGGCCTCGGAGGCTTAAGCCTTTACGACAAGGCATCAAACTGGCTGTGCCTCTGGTATTACCCATGTCCATGGATGACAGTTACCAGTTTAAACCAAATGGGATATGAAAAATATTATTATATAATACTCGAAATACTTTTCTTTTTCTTCTAAAGCACAGACTCACCCTATCCAAACCGTCAAGTACGTAGAAAAGACCACATAACCTGCCATTATGTACCTCTCTAAAGCCATTTGTGAGGACCATTGGTATCACACCCTTTATCATCATCATTCTCTTAGCATACACGTCTCATTTCTGGGCTAGAGCCTCCTTCACCATATAAATTACTGACTTACTACACCACGCTGGTCAGACAAGTCGGTATAAGGTTTTATCTCGAGTTTTCCATCTCTTGCATAGATATTGTTTGCATTTTTTGAAGTGAAAACTTCTTTAGGCGCGTTGAGCGTTTTTGGAGGGGAAAAACTTATAGGTTCGCGTCACCGACATGCTAATGCTAATAGTATATCTATAGCTATATGAAAACTTCTTTAGGCGTGTTGAGCGTTTTTGGAGGGGAAAAACTTATAGGTTCGCGTCACCGACATGCTAATGCTAATAGTATATCTATAGCTATATGAAAACTTCTTTAGGCGTGTTGAGCGTTTTTGGAGGGGAAAAACTTATAGGTTCGCGTCATCGACATGCTAATGCTAATAGTATAATCTATAGCCATGAGTAGTGTTTTTATATAGATAAATGAATAATGAAAATAAAGAATTTATTTTCAATATTCATATCAATATTTGCATTTAAAAGTATGGCATAATTTATTTTTAATTGTATTTTTAATATTTAACCTTTATGTCATGAAATGAGTATCATTGTGGTTTAAAGGTTATCTTACTAGCGTGATAAACCGATTCCTAGATGTTCCATTATATTTTTTATTTTTATATAAAAATTAGAAAATTATTAATATTTCAATTAGTCTTAAGTTAATAGTTTTCACTTCTATCGGCAGTCCCCATGACTGCCTGTTGTTTTTTATTATTTATTTTCTTTTTTTTTTCGCCTTTGACGATACCCCGGGTAGGATAAAGGGGTGATTAATTGTATTCTTGCCCGTCACCACATGCAAAATCCAATTCTTGTTTTTAGTAAAGTAATACACTAGTCAAGTAAACTGATATAGTTTTCATTCAAGTTTGTTTTTTCTTCAGCAACCTAAAGGACGAGGTGTCGACGCCATCTGTACTCATATCAATGTGTTTCGTATGCGTCCAATTGTAGCATTGCATTCGATCGTTATATTCAACGTCTATATTTAAACGTCCGCTATTTTAATCTGACCGACTCTCAACCCGGATGAATATATAATAAACTCGTAAACATTTGAGATTTTTTTATTACAAAACATTGTTTTTTTATGCAACACGGTATGTGGAAGATATCTTCTATGTGTTATTTATGAAAGGTGTTTTTATTTGGTTTTATAACATTACACTTTTAATATTGCATCAACATTATATTTTGATACGCCATTTTGTTGTTAATTCTCTTCTCTAACGATTAAAAATAATTAAATATATCAAAATTTCCGTGTGGTGACGGAGTAAGAATACAATTCACAACCCCCTATCTTACCCGTGGGTGATTGTACGAAACGACTAAGGGATATAAAGCGCGTACAACATCTATGCGAGAAAGGAAAAACTCGTAACAAAACCCTATACCAACACGTCTGACCAGCGTGGTATGGTAAGTCAATTGCCCTCCCATTATGGAGGAGACTCGAGCCCAACAGTGGGACATCATCATGGTAATAATTTATAATATTAAGTAAAAGAATAACATTAATAAAAAATAAGTGTCGCCATCTATTAGCAGATCCCAATAATTATTATGATATTACACAAAAAGTTACGTAGTAATTTTTTCCTTACCTTTTTTCCAATTTTTTTTTCGTCATACATTTGTCTAGTATAATTCAAGCGCCTTTGTTTAGAAAAAAAAACCGTCCTAAGGCGTTAAGGAAGAAATTGAAATATGTGATAAGACCGCTTAATTATACCAACGTCAAATGTTTTTTTTTATTCCTGTATTTATAAATTATGTGCAATAAAAAGTTATTATTGTATTGTAGTGATTCTAAAATGAGCAAATACCTACCTACAAATAAAAGAAAAACAAATATAACTTATTCTAAGGAAATAATCCTTGTATTGCGGGGGACTTTACAAACATATAATCAACAGACACAAATTACATCTAGACTCAAAACAACAGTATATGGATGGGACGCGAAGTATTATTCTGCATGGGAATCGAACCCCACTGATACATTAGGTCGATATCTTAACTACTAACGCCATCTATGCAATTTGCACGAGTATTTATAATTAACTAGCAGACCAGGCCACGCGTTGCTGTGGCTAATGTAGCCTCAGTAACACGTGGTGGTTATGCTAATAAATAGTAGCTTATATGAAACGTTTGTACGTTTAACATAGCGCCATCTATTAAATACTTACTCAATCCAGTCAACAGATACCGCCATCTGTTAGAATCGTTTGGAGATAACAGATAATTGTGACTGTCAAATAATAGACAAATAATTTGCAATAAAATAATATTGCGACTATACATTGAGATGGAAGCTATCCTATCTTTTAAGTTGGACCAAACTACACATGCTGTGCAAATTTGATTAAAATCGGTTAAGTACTTTAGGAGTCCATCGCGAACAAACAACGTGACGCGTAATTTATATATATTAAGATATCTAAGCTATTCCTTATCTTCATAACCAAAAACCTTTTAATGTATAATACATATGTAGGTTTTTCATAACATTGATTGTGTCTACTTTCAAGGAAAGATTACAAAACAGATTTAGATTTCTTGTTATTGCTGATGGTGGCAAGGATCAGCACACCTGATAGTAAGTATTACAGCTACCCATGGAACTTTGTAATAAAATTGGAACAGCTAGGGCCTCTGTCTATCTACGGGTTGAGAGCCCTCAGCGCTCATCCACAGTCCGGGTAAAGTTGTCATAGCCATCTGAGGCTAACAACTAAGTCACACAAAAACTCCAACACACTCAGAAAGTTGAGTTGCCATATCTATTGCTTACCAAACGAAGCACAATAACATTTCCACTGTTTAGAAGTCGATTTTTGCGAGAGTGTGGTACTACTACTGGCCCGTGGCTGTTGACAGAAAACTGTCAACAGTGTAGTCCTACCACTATTATAAATTTGCCAGTAATATATCGTCATTGAAAAAATAATTGAACTCTATCGAAAGATAAATAAATAAGACCGCATTCAAAGTTGTAATAAATCATTCAGCTATTCAACATAAGATAGACACTTTATAAATTATCGCCAATTTCTAATAATACAAAGATCGACTGCACAGATGGCGTAATCGTTAAGATACCGAACTTTCGTGCCAGAGCCGTGAGTTTGATTCCTTTTTGGAAAAAAATTTTTTTGTGCGATCCACGGTGTTGTTCTAAGTCTGTATGTAATTTGTCTGTATTAATTTCATATTTGGAAAGTCCTCCGTAATACAAAGATTATTTCCCTAGTGCAGGGGTCGGCGACCTTTTGAGTCGGAAGAGCCAAAAATTTGAATTTATAAAGGTTTAAAGTTTTTAAAGAGCCACAATTAGTTTTGCCCATAAATTTGTGCCCAATCCTTTTGAAATGTTTTCTTTATATTTTTTTTTTGCGTGTAAAAATAAAGAGCCACAACTTCACATCCAAAGAGCCGCATGTGGCTCGCGAGCCGCAGGTTGCCGACCCCTACCCTAGTGCATGGTGGTGACTTAAGAAAAAAAAGGGACTCAAATTACACTTAGATTCCTTATAATTTGTGAATTTTTTCCCACTTATTTGGGAATCGAAACACTTGGCATGGATTTCTATTTTAAGCACATGCACGTCTATATATACTATAGACTACCTATGCATGTCCCTTTAGGGAGGCCAATAGGGCCACTGACGACAAGTTCACGCTGATCCAGTGGCCGGTCAAACGACGAAGGCGAGGTTCACGGGTGGGTTACGCGTGTGTGTGCTTACGCCCCTCTGTCGCCGCGGACGGAGTGGTGCGAGGAGTGCGCCGACCGTATCCAACCCCCAATAAAAAAAGGGAGGCTAATATCTAATAGTATCGATATATAGACTGAAAAAATTAAATCCAATAAAAAAACTTACGAGAGAAAAATGATTGTCACACGTGCGAATCGAACCCACGCTTATTAGAAATCCGTTCCGATTGTCCTACCACTTGGACAAGTGTCAGCTGTCGTATGATAATCAATTTGCGACTCGTATTATTAATACAATTCTAACTGAAAAATTAGAGTATTAAATCGGTACAATATGCAATCATAATCCAGAGATAGCACACGTCTCCCATAAAGTCGACATAATAATACGAGCCACAATTTGATTATCATACGACACCTCACACTTGTCTAAGTGGTAGGACGATTGAAACAGATCTCCAATAGGTGTGAACTCGAGTCCCAAGTATGACAATCATTTTTCACTCATAAACGAGTTTTTATAAATAATTTAGCATTTTAAATACTAAATCTCAGCAATTTGAACTAAATCAATTGGTTGAATCTATTCAATTATTAGAATCAGTAATTGAAACACCTTGAATACTTTTATAAATCACCTTCGCAGCATCTGCGGACTGTTGGCATTCTATTTGTGTTGCGGGTGTGACGTCATACCACTGACGTCACACCTCCCATCTACCATCGTCTAAGAACCTATTAACGTATATAGGGTAACGCAACAAATGACATCAGAAGTCATACGCTCTCAATAAAATTAACTACACAGATTAAATACTTGTAAGTAACGTAGTTACTTTCGTCCAATTGTCATAGGTTCGGTGGCCGTAGGACAATTTTTTTGTACAAAGTCATTATTATCATCCTACTCTTATCCCAATTACTTGTGATCGACGCAATATGTACTTCCATCGTACATATCGCAAGTGTTATTGCTTTATTATTAATTAGCTTCTGCCCACGGCTTCGCCCGCGTAAATGGTTACTTTCCTAAAGTTTTTCATCCCCTTTTTTATCCCTTAAGGGCAAATTTTTACAACATATTAATGTCATATTTATTTATATCTAATCAATAGCCTAAAAATAAGTTGCATGCCACTGGATTTAAAAATGACGGTACTTCCTTACAACTTTTTATTCCACTTTACAACTCTCTTTTTGCATTAAAAGTAGTCAGTGTCTGTCTCTAGACCATCTGTCTATCAAATTTCATTTAGATCGGTTCAGTAGTTTTGGCGTGAAAGAGCGATAGACAGACAGAGTTACTTTCGTATTTATAATATTAGTAAGGATTTCCGTGTGGTGAGGGATTAAGAATACTATTCACCACCCCATATTTTACCCGTGGATCTTACTCGTACGAGACGACTTAGAGATATAAAATGCATCTATGCGAGATATGGAAAACTCGAAACAAAACCTTATACTAACACGTCTGACCAGCGCGGTATAGTAGGTTAATTTCCCTCCCATTACGGAGGAGGCCCGAGCCCAACAATGGGACACTTATGGGCTGTGATGATGATGATTGTTTTATGACCGGCCATCTGACGTCAATCCTCCTTGAGAATGTAATTATTGACCAGGCGGCACGAAATATCAGCCCAGGTCACTGTAAAGCTCTTAGTTGTCTATTAGGACATCCCCGTACAATAAAAAGGTTGGTAGTATTCGTGTCCGCCGCCGTACAGCAAATATTTGTACTATAGTCTATCTAATCTATGAAGTGCATTTTGACAGCTTCGTCTTCTTATTTTTATGTATTGGCAATCAGCTACTTAAATGAGCCATTGTTGCCAGTGTCGAGTTATAATCTTCAAGTGTCGAGTTATAATCTTCAAGTTTTTAGTGTCTTCAGATTAGTCATTGTCCGTCAGTAAGTCACATTGTCACCATCAACAGTGCTATGGCCACACTGTTAATGGTATCTTATGAGAATTTTGATAAAAAACGAAAACGTTGTAAAGCACTTTTATATGATATTCACTACATCTCAGCAGTTCCGTCACATCATATTACATAAAATGCCATCAAAATTATCTAATATAACACGTTAAAACACTAAGATATCGAATATAATACAAGAGCACCACATGACGTTTTAGATTCCCGCCAAAAACTCCATTTTGACAGCTGTCGGAGTAAGTTGTCTAGTTATGTGAACCAAAAAATCGCTATCGAAAATATCCGATTTTAGTGAGAAATCGATATTGATTCTTTTTAATTAGTAATCGGATTATATTTTTTTTTCAAAAAGGAGATGAATAAATTAAGTGATAAATTAATACTAAACAAATTTAATTATTTCAGCATAAAATCGATTCATAAAATTTTGTAGGATTAGATTAACTAAAACTAAAAACTGGATATGAAATTGTTGAAATGTACATCTCTGTGAAAATCTCTATTCGATTAATTATATTAATCTAATATTTTTACCGATTATTTGGATATTCGTAAATTGGAAGTTGTCAAGCACTACTGTATAGAACGTGATGACGTGACATTATAAGATCGTCAATAATAATTACTATTTACCATGTTATTTTTATTTTAAATTAGTTTTACGAGTTTCAGCATTAGAATTAGAATACAACAAAGTCAACAAAGTCAAGTGTACAAGAAAGTCACCCGCAACGTTAATTATGTATAAATAACTTAATAGTTTTTAAAAATTTCAAATTTATTGTTTGCAATCATGTGTATACGTTTGACCAAAGTTATTTTTGTATTAAAAAATGTGAAACATCAAAATGCACTTCTTAGATTAGATGAACTATAAGTATGAATGTAATTTGTATATAATTGAATATTAGTGAGTTCCCCCTCGAAACATAGATATATATTAGTTATTAAAATAATAAGGACTTATTACAGACAAAATAATTCATATGTGTTAGTACATACATACATATCATCACGCCATATCCCTTGCAGGGTAGACAGAGAGAACAGAGTGCCAGAGAATTCTATCCTTGCATGTGTAACTCTATCCTTTCATATGTGTTAGTTACATAAATAAAAATAAAAAAACAAAACAATAAAATTCTATTTAACCTATACTAATTTTTTTTTTATTTTTACGCAAGTATTACACATTTGATATAAAACTACTTTTACGTAAGTACATATTCTATCGCGTTTGAATTTGAATTTTTTTTATTATTTTTTTTTATTTTCCCGACATTTCGAACACTTTATAGTGATCATGGTCACGGGAGGACTGATTTTTTTTTTATTTTCACGTGAGAAGAGTAGTTTTATTTTATATATTATCATCATAATCTCGACATACACGTCCCATTGCTGGGTTACTATACCAAGCTGGCCAGATGTATTGGTACAGAGTTTTATTTACAGCTTTTCTCCAGTTACATCCCTTAATTGTCTTTCACATCACCCACGGGCAAGATAATGAGTTAACGTATTGTATTCTTACTCCGTCATCATCCATATAAATTCTATTTTCGGGCTCGAGCCTCCTCCACAATGGGAAAGAAATTAATTACTATTATTCCATATCGGTCAGATGTGTTAGAATAGGTTTTATATCAAGTTTCCTTATTCCGTCACTGCAAAAAAAAACATATGTAAATAAATATATATTTTAGGTATTAGGTATATTGCGTTTGTATTTGATTATCATTTTCCCGTTAAAACACTTTACAGCGTTCAAGGTCTTGGGAGGACTAAAGTGTTTCACTTTGAAAAAATAATTGCTATTGCATAGATTTTGATCTACCCGCTACAATATTATTTATTAATTTTAGACCCAAAACTTATAGTAATTAATACTGTAACTTGGTAATAAATATGCGGGTATATAAAACTCTTAATCGGAAATTTAAAATTAAATACAAGTATAATAAATTTCGTGAATAATTCAATTTATAGTCTATCTAATCTAAGAAGTGCACTTTGAAAGCTGTCGGAGTAAGTTGTCTAGGTATGTGAACCAAGTAATCGCGATCGAAAATATCCGATTTTAGTGAGAAATCGATATTGATTCTTTCTAATTAATAATCGGTTTATATTTTTATTTTTCAAAAAGGAGATGAAAAATTAAGTGCTAAAATAATAAACAAATTTAATTATCTCATCATAAAATCTATTCATCATAATTAGTAGGATTAGGTTAAGTAAAAACAAAAACTGGATTTGAAAATAGCTATTTATTCAGAATCACTACTATTACTTAAATTATCATCGTCGCGAACATTATAGTCCTTAAAATATAGCTTGATCTCTGTGACAGATAGCGACAAAACTGATGAAGTAATTATGAATACGCGTCATTTTCACAATTTTATTTTGTATCGTCTATATTTTCATTCTTAACATGCCACTTAATTCAGTTGAAATACAACTGAATTATGAATATCAAAATATGAATATTTACACAAAAAAATTGTACCTCATATGTTTTAAAATACTTAGTAACCATTTTATAAAAATATAATAGTTACACAAGTACAAGGTCTCACTGGACTGAGAATAAGATAGAGATGGGACAGTCGATAAACGTAAATCGATAACATTCTTATTAATTATTTTTAAAACATGTAAAACCCAATACATTTTACCTATATAAACCACATGGTTACTCTATAAAATAAGTAGATTGTGTTCATTTAATATTCAGACATCAGTTATAATATTAATAAGACCATTTCTATTATATTAAAATGATAATTTCTTTTATAAAATAAACATGATTATTCATGAAATAATTTGTGACCAAGAACTCATCATCAACCTACAGGAATGCGCCAAAGATGATGATAATATTGACGATGAACTTGGATGTACTCCGTTCGAATAATAAAAAGAATTAATTAACAGCTTTAATTTAAATTAAATAAAATCCATTAATTTAAATTCAATAAGATTTTCATAGATTGTTTTAAATTTATAATCGATTCATCCATCCATTTGATTGAAATTCAATAAGATTTTCATACTTTGTTTTTCAATTGCAATAGAAAATAACTTTAAATAATAAGGAATTATATCGACAAAAATTTGGACTGCATCATAAGCGTGCGGCACTAGTGAGAACTATCACAGAGATCATGCTATATTTTATAGACTATAATAATTATTTCCTTATCAATAACATTGTCGAAACGTACATCTCTGTCAAAATCACTATTCGATTAAATATATTAATCTAATATTTTTACCGATTATTTGGATATTCGTGAATTGGAAGTTGTCAAGCACTACTGGTTAGAACGTGATGACATGACATTGTAAGATCGTTAATAACAATTACTATTTACCATGTTATTTTTATTTTAAATTAGTTTTACGAGTTTCAACATTACATTATTATACAAGAAAGTCACTCGCAACGTTAATTATGTAAATAACTTAATAGTTCTTTAAAATTTCAGATTTATTGTTTGCAATCATGTGTATACGTTTGACCAAGGTTATTGGATATTAAAACATGCGAAACGTCAAAATGCACTTCTTAGATTAGATGAACTATAGGAATTATACAATATTTCTTTTCTAACGAAATATATTTTTTGTTTTTCTAATTTAATATTATGCCATGTTGCTGAACTGAATATTTTTAACAGGTGAGCTGTTTCTTCTTCTCTTTTTTTGTATTGGCAATCAGCTACTTATACGCGCCATTTTTGCTAGTGACGAGTTATCGTCTTTAGTCTTTTCATATGATAGGCATTGTCGTTAGTAAGTCAAATGGTCGTATTGAATAGTGCTATGACCACACTGCTAATGGTATCTTAGGGGACGTCCATTGATCACGTGATCTTTTTTTTTTAACCTTTTTAACCCACCCTCCCCCTTTGTGATACGTGGTGAGGTTTGAAATTATGACCCCCCCGCAATAGTATGTGCCCAATCCTTATTAATCAATTCAGAACCATTTTGAAATGTTTTCTCTATAGTTTTTTTTTTTGCGTGTAAAACTAAAGAGCCACAACTTCACATCCAAAGAGCCGCATGTGGCTCGCGAGCCGCAGGTTGCCGACCCCTACCCTAGTGCATGGTGGTGACTTAAGAAAAAAAGGGACTCAAATTACACTTAGATTCCTTATAATTTGTGAATCCCACTTATTTGGGAATCGAAACACTTAGCATGGATTGCTATTTTAAGCAAATGCACGTCTATATATACTATAGACTACCTATGCATGTCCCTTTAGGGAGGCCAATAGGGCCACTGACGACAAGTTCACGCTGCTCCGGTGGCCGGTCCAACGACTTTTTTATAATTCGCAAAAAGGTCTTCATACAGATCACCTACTTTAAAGGACTTCGTTCGGGCCTGGCAACAGCAAGTGAAAGTCATACTACACGCCGCTTTTCAGATTAGAAATCGCAGTGTTTCACGAAAAAATAAATACACGTGATATCTTACTACACCCCCCTCCTCGTGATATTCCGTCATTTTTGTTAAATCGGAGCAGCGTGAACTTGTCGTCAGTGGCCGGCCCGACGGAATACCCCCTGAGAGGTACCCTCTCCTTGAGCGACGTGCCCAAAGGGGGAGGACGTCGATCCTTCCTCGCGCGGTCAACCTCTCGGCGGGTGACGGACTAAATCCCCGGTCCAGTCACCCGCGGCCTCGGCTAGAGCGGCATCAGGCGCAAGTAATCGCGCCTACGCCGGCCCACTGCACTAGCATCGGCCGGAAGGTCTCCACGGTCCGCACACCGAACCGAGGCCTCTCCAGCTGGACTGCCCAACGGGCAATGACGTCTCGGCGAGCGTCGACGCGCCAGGCGGTGAGCTCCCTTAATGAGACCATACCGCCCTTCGCTCGCACCCCCGACACCCGCCGATACAAATCGGCGATCATCTCCGCCTCCAGGTCCCACGGGGGAGTCCCAGCCAACAGGCACGCTGCCTCCGTCGCCACCGAGTGACACTTACTATCAGGTATACTGCTTGCTCGTTTGCCACCAAGAGCAATAAAAAAAGTCCCTTACAAAAAGTAAGAGAGATACATGTCATTAAGTTAAAACATAACTGAAATGTATATTGAATTAGTTTGTTCGTTATCCTTATCCTAATTAATGACGTAGTATGCACTTCGTCCATCGCATTACAAAAGTTGGCAACAGTTTTATAACCGACCGCCTGCTTGATGTCCACCCTTTTTTGGGAATGTAATTGTTGACTAGACGACATAAAATGGAGTTGGTCCAGGTCGATACAACTCTCTTAGTCATCTTTTACGATATCTACGAGCAAAGTTTGATAGTATTCGTAGCGACTACCATCCATCCATCCATCAGCCTGTAAACGATCACTGTTGGACATAGGCCTCCCCACAAGAATGCCATTCGCAACGATCTTGCATCCAACGTCTTCCTGCTACTACCATAGAGCAAGTATATTGTATTAAATATAACACTTCCGTGTGGTGACGGAATAAAAATACAATTCACCACCGCGTATTCTAACCGTGGGTGATCGTAAGATACGACTAAGGGATATAAAATGCATATAACATCTATGCAAGAGAAGAAAATATCAAAACAAAACACTATACCAACACGTTTGACCAGCGTTGTATAGATGGTGAGTTTCCCTCCCATTATGGAGGAGGTTCAAGCCCAACAATCAGACTTATATGAGGCTGAGATGATAATGATTAAATATAATTATTAAAAACAAAAAAAATAACATTCTTATTTGATCCAAACCACTTCACATAGTTAATAGAACCCCAATGAATACAAACAAAGTTGAAATTACTCCCCAAACAATAAAATATAATGTGTTTTGCTGGTGTTTGAAAACAAACATGAATTCTTTCACTTTCCTTTATGAATACTTCCCCTTTATTTGAGGATAAAGAAATTGTCGGCGAACTTTCTTTTTTGTTGTCACTATGAAAACGAATTATGATTGAAATATCAAAATGTTATGTGACTTCAATTGAATATTAACATTTTAGTATTTTGTGGTGTTTAGTGTTATTTACGTATCAAAGGGCTATAGCATTTTTATTTTTTTTTGGGCGTGGATTACGGTCGGCGCACTCCTCGCACCACTCCGTCCGGGGCGACAGAGGGGCGTAAGCACGCACACCCGTAACCCACCCGTGACGTCGCCTTCGTCGTTGGGCCGACCACCGGAGCAGAGTGACTTGACGTTAGTGGTCGGCCCAACGGAATACTCCCTGAGGAGTACCCTCTCCTCGACCGACCCCCCTTCGGGGAGGACGTCGGTCTTTCCTCACGCGGTCGGTCTCTTGGCGGGTGACGGACTGATTCCCCGATCCTGTCACCTGCGGCCTCGGCTAAGGCGGCATCAGGCGCAAGTATCAATAAGTAGGTGTGGCTGGCTAGTAGTTTTTCATTGTAATTATTTAAGACGACACCTCCAACTTTTTGAAGTGATATTTCTTTTCGGCGTTGGAAAAAAAATTACCGTCACATTTTTCAGTTATGCTTCACATTTTTCCGTTATGCGCCATCTTTTTTTGAAGGGAAACTTTTTTGCGCGCATGAAGGTACAATTTTTACAGATGAAACGCGTCACGAGGAACGCGCCACGAAAGAGAGAGAGAGAATTGAGAGAGAGAGAGAATTGAGAGAGAGAGAGAATTAAAAGGGAGAGAGAGTTGAGAGAGAGAGAGAGAATTAAGAGGGAGAGAGAGAGTTGAGAGAGAGCGAGAGGGAGATAGAGAGAGAGAGAGGAGAGAGAGTTGAGAGAGAGAGAGTTGAGAGTGAGAAAGAGAGAGAGATTTAAAAACTAGTTTGCCAAAGTTTCACTTCTGATATGTGTACTTTGTACACACGCATAATTTTTTTAATAGTGGTAGGACCACGCTGTTGACAGTTCCCTGTCTACAGCCGCAGGCCAGTTCGCTCGGGGTAGTACCACACTCTCGCAGAAGATCGACGTCTGAGTAATAGTAATGTGCTATTGGGCTTCGTTCGGTGAGCGAGAGAACCGGAAGTTTGGGGTTTGTACTGGTAAGCAGCGGCCTAGCTATACCCTTGGTATATCAAAGGTCCACGATTGCCACCATAAGCAATAAAAAAACTAGGAAATAATTCTTGTATTGCGGGGAACTTAACAAATATATAAAATTAGCAAACCTAGCCCGTTAGTTTGCAGCTTGGTGGCAGTCTGGTGGCGAGTTACATAAATGGGAATAGCATTTACAACTTCTTCGTAAAAATACACATACCCAGCAATTTTTATAATGATCGGTCAAATAGTTTCCGAGTTGAGCGATGATATAAAATCATCCTCTTTTATAGATATAGAAGATTAAAGGTCGCAAATTTTAATTAACGGCCGCAAATTACATCTAGACTTAGAACAACAAATTTTGGATCACAAAAAGAACCTTCTTACATAATCATCGTTCTCCTACTCTTATTCCCATTACTTGTGGTCGACGCAATATGTACTCCTCTTTCATCGTACATATTGCAAAAGTTATTGGTAATAGTTCCATGACCGGCTGCCAGCCTGACGTTAACCTGCCTTGGTCATTATTAAGCAAACGGCATCAGATGGAGTTGGCCCAAGTATAAAGTAAAAGTTGGTACTATTCCTAACCTCTGCCACATACTACGAAAAGAACTATCTTAGGTTGGCTTCAAATTCACGACGTATAACAAAACGCCATATATGCAGTCAACTTCTTACCTAATCAAATTATAGGTATACACATACATACATACATATCATCACGCCATATCCCTTGCAGGGTAGGCAGAGAGAACAGAGTGCCAGAGAACTCTATCCTTGCATACTTCACTCGCTTCCTCAATATTCATAATTCTCTTCATACACGCTCGCCGGTTTCGGAGAGTCTTGACTCCGCCTTTCTTCAGTATGTGACCAATCTGGTCTACGTAGGTGAGTCTCGGTCTCCCCCGGTACCTACATCCTTTCACTTTCGCATTGTATATCTTCTTAACCAGACGTTCGTTCGGCATTCTTTCCACATGTCCGAACCTTCGGAGCATTCCCTTTCGCATCTTTACTGTATAGGTATACAAAGCTAAAATAATCAAACAGCTATTTACAGTAATACAAATATAACAATCTATTTCTGACAGTGTTACCACAGATTTAGTCTGATGTGGTCCACAATTAGACCGGTCCAATTAGTCCGACCGCAGAGAGAATGTGATTGACCGTTGTCTACATTTTAGTCCAAATTTATTAGCCATTATTTGCTATTTATAAATTTAAATGAAAACTTTCCATTTAAATTTGTTTATCTTGTTGATTTGAGATAATTGAATTAGATGATATGTGGTGAAAATCTATTATTATTATTTGGCAATAGAAATTAAAATAAAATAGAGAATGGAGACCCACTACTGGCCTACAGTTAATTAATATGCTGCAAATCTCTGTAAGAAAGGAATATGAGATAGGATTGTGAGGTAGGTGAGATAGGATAAAGTGGATTCCTTATAGCTTGTAAGATTTGTCTTTGCTTCTTTTACAATGAATGACAACTATTGCCTTTGCGCACGCATAACTTTTGTAGAAATTAAAAAAAAAGGATTTAGTTCGACTTTTTGACAGCTAACATTTTCTTAGTCACTTTTCGATTGATATTTGCAGTGAGTCGAAAAACATGTTATTATCTTCTACTGATCCAATAGATACGCGGTATTTCGAATAATTTAAACTTTGTAATTCATTCAAAATTTTATTATTTTGCAAGTTATTGATAGTACATATTTATACTATAAAACTCGAATTTCAAACAGTAAGTGACTCCTTAAGTCGTTGTTAATGAAATATAATGAAGTATTATTTGCAAATCCCTAAAGTATTCTACTAATATTATAAATATTAAAATTTGTGAAGGTGTCTGGATGTTTGTTATTCAATTACGCGTAAACCGTTGAACAGATTTGGATGAAAAGTGCCTTAGATACCTACACCATTTCCTGGATTAACACATAAGATAGTTTTTATTCCGATAATGTGTGTCCTTGGGCTAGCAATAAAATATAAAGAAATGTTCAGAGCTTCTAATTTATTTCTTGGTACAGATGTAATGAATATATTCATCATCCGATGCATCTAGCCGAGGTAGTGGTTACCTCAGGTACGGTGATAAAACCATTACCTGTAGATAGAACGATCGCGCGAGCGTGACCCTGCGACGTTTACCAGGGATGATAGTCTAAACGATAACCGATCGGGGGGTCATCAAAATCAAGGCATAGTTATCACAGTAGTTACCCTACAGTACCTACAGTGGTTACTCTAAATGGCGGTGGGATGCAATATTGCAATTTATAGAGATACACCGCTGTTACCCCGAAGGGTTAAAACAAGGCGTGTACAGACCATAGCCACCCAAAAAAAAAGCGATATCATCCTGAAAAAAATGACTTGATATTCGTTATTCTTTTTGGACTAGGTATATGGGCATGGTATATTGTGTTATATTGTTTAAGATTACTTATGTAATATATAATACAGAGAATATGCTGAAATATAGTGAATGTGATATAATAGTGGTTTCTATGTATTTTCACATTCTGTGAAAATTCGCAAGTAAATGATTAATTTAGTTTCTAGCACCAATTAATTGTAACGATTTGACTTTATTGCAGATGTTGACAATGAAATAATCTATTAAAATAAACAAATATTAAATATTTTGTGAAGAAATTTATACAAGACTTGGCTGTTTGGGTTTTATTCCCTTTGCCTATCCGAACGGACGAATAGAACCAAAACAAAAAAGGTTTTTTGAACAAATGGTTAAAATATTCGTACGTCTAACTTCAAACGAACTGCAATTGTTTGTTCCCTTATTTGAGCGAAAACTGTGACATATGTTCCCAATAATGATACCTTAGAGCGTCATAGGGGACAAGGAAAATATAGGAAAAATGTTTTCGCCATATTATGTATGTAAATATACTTGTTAACTTTTGTTTTTTTCCCTCTAGCTAAATGATTGGTGTACTGTTGAAAATGTCTTTGAGACGTTCATATTGTGTTACTATTTCATTAATTAAGAGAAACAAAAGTCGAAATAAAACCCTATACCAACACTTCTGACTAGCATGATGTGACAATTTCTCTCCATGATGATTTCTTTAATTAATTTTATTTAAAACTGTTTGTCTGATTCTTTGATTGTGGTTTTTTTTTTCATGGCGTTCACAAGATTTTGCCAATAACTCAATTTAGATTACCAGTTAGAGTAGCTAGGTACTGGTATACAGGGGCTGAGGGTACCACATTATTCTCTCATACATAATTATAATTTAAATAAATATGCCACACTATTGACAGTTTTCTGTCAACAGCCAGGGTCTGGTCCGTCCGGGGTAATACCAGTGCCTATATGCTGTTGCGCTTCGTTCGGTGAGCGAGATAGCCGAAAGCCCAACTTTCTGGGTGGGTTTGGGTTGGTAGATAACAGCCTACAAATAGCCTTAACAATTAAAAAATCTAATAGATATTTTCTAATATTTATACCTTATCATCATTCTCCAACTCTTATCCCAATTACTTGCGGTCGTCTTCTTCCATCGTACATATTGCAAAAGTTATTGATAATAGTTTTATGACCGGCCACCTGTTTGGCGTCAACCCTCCTTGGGAATATAATTGTTGACCAAACGGCAACATGTGCAGTTCAGGATCAGATCAGCCCAGTTCGATATAAACTCTTGGTCGTCTTTTAGGACATTCCCAAGCAAAGTAAGAATTGGTAGTATTCGTACCCGGTACCACACAGCATTTCTAATCCTCGAACTTCTGTGTGGTAACGGAGTAAGAATACAATTCACCGCCTCTCCTATCTTGCCCGTGGGTGATCGTATGAGAGAACTAAGGGATATAAAACACATACAAAATCTGTGCAAGAGAAGAAAAACTCGAAATTATGTTTCGATTATTTTAGTTTAGTTTTAATTGTGGTAGGACCACGCTGTGGACAGTTCTCTGTCTACAGCCGCGGGCCGGTCCGTCCGCGGTAGTACCACACTCTCGCAGAAGATCGACGTCTGAGTAATAGCAATGTGCTATTGCGCTTCGTTCGGTGAGCGAGAGAGCCGGAAGCCCAACTGGGGTGGGTTCAGGGTTGTATTGGTAGGCAGCGGCCTAGCTATACCATTGGCAAAGGTTCATGGGCGGCAGTGACACTTACCATCAGGTGTGCTGTCTGCTCGTTTGCCGCCATAAGCAATAAAAAAAAAAAAAGTTAGTTTCTTATACCAACACGTCTGACCAGCAAGGTATAGTAGGTTAATTTCCCTCCCATTACAGAAGAGGCTCGAGCCCAATAGTGGGGCGTATACGAGCCGTGATGATGATGACTTATGCTAAAACATGGCGATTTCCAGTCATACTTATAAATTTATGAGAAACAACTCACCGGATTGGCAGCAGAGGTTGGCGACACCAGCTTCTGCATTCTGCTCAATTGTGTTAGACCATTGAACGGTATTAAACTTTCTTCTGACAGTTCGGTATTGGAGTATACATTTCAGGTCTCCCCCACGTGCCTAGGAGTACCCTGAAAAGGAAAATAGGTCAGCTTTTAATCTTCACAATGTGTCTTTCTTTTTTAACAAACTGAGGTTCTGAACGACGAAAATACTGGCGAGTCAACATCAAATACAATAAAACCCATAAAAATAGTTTTATTACATAATATTTGTGTAAATTCAAATCATTAATTGTCAAAAAACCCAGCGAGGGCACGTACGCATTGTCAATTTTTACATTAAATTAATCCAAATAACTACAACCGAATCGGAACGCGATCACAGCTAGAGGAAACTGGCAGGAAACTCAGCGGATTTGTCCATTATTTTATTTTACTTACCTCTTTTCTATACAACACATGTAGTAAGTATAAGTAAGCTCTAATGTGATGCACTTTAAGCTGATGCACTCCATACCATGGAGTAATATAATTCTCTAGGTAATATCAGATACCACCGCGTGAAAGCAGTCGGGGCGTCAACTCGAGAGGAACCCCCGAAGGTAAACCGCCGGGCGGGCCACCGAAGACAAAGATCGGGTACCGGTGGCCGCTCGCATAGCGAAGAGAGGTGTTTGCACGATGGGTCTATGAGGTCATGCACCGCCTCTTCCGTCACAAAAATAAGGGAATACCAGATATCATTATGAATATTTTCACTAAATAAATACAGCTTAAAATTTACATTTCAATACGCCATTTGGTAATAATTTGTACACTATAACGATAGTTAAGACTAACCGATAAGTCTTAACCGTCCGACCCTTTATCAGTTAACTTAAAAATTTAGAAAAATAAACGCTGCCATCTGTTGACTAATCCTAATAAACTTTATGATTTACACAAACTTGCGTAGTAATTGTAAACTGAGCAAATAGCTACAATTATTTTTAGTAGTGGTAGTGGACACACTGTTGACAGTTTTTGGTCTACAACGGGGGCGGCTTGTCCGGGATGCCATACTCTCGTAGAAAAGAACGTAGGGACAGTGTCAATGTGCTATTGCGCTTCGTTCGGAGAGCGAGCGAGCCGGAAGCTCAACTTTTTTAATTTTTTTATTGCTTATGGTGGTAAACAAGCAAACGGCACACCTGATAATAAGTGTAACTGCTCCCCATGGACCTTTGCAATACCAAATCTCTACGAAATTGTTTTTCAATTAATTTCAATTCCTTTTAAGAATGTTTCTAACATTGAGATTATTATCCAACAAACATCCTTCATTTATCGCACGCACGGTATTCGTCAAAGACAACAATGTAGATGATGCATGCAGAATTGTCAATAGAATACTTGCGAAGAGAGGTGTTTGCACGATGGGTCTATGAGGTCATGCACCGCCTCTTCCGTCATAAAAATAAGGGAATACCAGATATCATTATGAATATTTTCACTAAATAAATACAGCTTAAAATTTACATTTCAATACGCCATTTGGTAATAATTTGTACACTATAACGATAGTTAAGACTAACCGATAAGTCTTAACCGTCCGACCCTTTATCAGTTAACTTAAAAATTTAGAAAAATAAACGCTGCCATCTGTTGACTAATCCTAATAAACTTTATGATTTACACAAACTTGCGTAGTAATTGTAAACTGAGCAAATAGCTACAATTATTTTTAGTAGTGGTAGTGGACACACTGTTGACAGTTTTTGGTCTACAACGGGGGCGGCTTGTCCGGGATGCCATACTCTCGTAGAAAAGAACGTAGGGACAGTGTCAATGTGCTATTGCGCTTCGTTCGGAGAGCGAGCGAGCCGGAAGCTCAACTTTTTTAATTTTTTTATTGCTTATGGTGGTAAACAAGCAAACAGCACACCTGATAATAAGTGTAACTGCTCCCCATGGACCTTTGCAATACCAAATCTCTACGAAATTGTTTTTCAATTAATTTCAATTCCTTTTAAGAATGTTTCTAACATTGAGATTATTATCCAACAAACATCCTTCATTTATCGCACGCACGGTATTCGTCAAAGACAACAATGTAGATGATGCATGCAGAATTGTCAATAGAATACTTGGTAAAGAGGGAATTTTGGAACAGTTCAGGCTCACAAGATATTACGAAAAACCTTTCCAGACAAGAAGGCGTGTAAATCATGAGAGATGCAAAGCTATTTATAATGAAGATATGGCAAGAAAGATTCAATTTGTACTTAGGAAAAACAGACATGAACCTTTTCCTGGATGTCATTAAATATTATTTCACAACGTCAGTAATAGTCTATTAAAAAAAAGATTAATGAACCGAGGTTCACAAGACAGAATGCAAACATGCTCATAGAATCGTAATAGTGAATGATTTTGTTCCTCAATTGATGTTAGGAATTTTAAGACTAAGTAAATTATTATTATTATTATTAAGTAAAGGTACAGCTAGGCCACTGCCTACCAATACAAACCCCAAACCCGGGGTGGGTTTGGCTTCCGGCTTTCCCGCTCACCGAACGAAGCGCAATAGCACATTGCCATTATTCAGAGGTCGATCTTTTGCGAAAGCGTGACACTACCCCGGGCGGACCGGCCCGCGGCTGTAAACAAAGAACTACCACTATTAAAACTTTCTGGGTGGGTTTGGTTTGGTAAACAACAGCCTAGCTGTACCGTCGGTACTGTAAGGTCCAGGAACAGCAATAACGTCCACCATCAGGTGTGCTCCTTGCTCGTTTGCCATGGTACCGAAAAAGAGAAGAAAATAAGTTTTATAACATCGCGAAATATTTGCATGAGTTTTCTAGTTTCATTTAATTCTAATTAAAGTTCTAATTGAAAATAAATGTAGTAAACATATATTTTCATTAGACTTTGATTAGATTTGTGGTGACAGAGTCGGAATACCATTTGACATCCCTTCCTCTTTCGTGAGAAAAAATATTAAGTAATATGTTTTTAAGACAATTCTCTACACTCTCTTATTTCTTATAACGTCAGATTTATAGTCGGATTCACAATTTATTGTACTCAGAATAGACAGTTTGTATCTCATCATTCTTCTACTCTTATCCTAATTACTTGGGGTCGATACAATATGTACTCTTCTTTCATGATACATATTGTAAAAGGCAATAGTTTTATGACCACCTGCCAGACGTCAACCGTCCTTGGCAATGCAATCGTTGACCAAACGGCATCAGATGGTGTTGGCCCAGATCTTTATAAGGATTTTAGTCGTCTTTTACGACATCCACGAGCAAAGTAAGGGTTGGTAGTATTCGTATCCGCTATCACACAGCTTGTAAGATTGTTACAGCGTGCCATTAAACTGAATATCTTAGAAGTTATTAGAGATTCAAAATGCTGTGTCAGAGTGACGGAAACCAAATATCCATTTATTTCAAGTACCACACAATCTCACATTAAATCCTGTTCAAAGCTGGATTACTCTATCTAATATATAATAACTAGTAAAACCGGTTTATGATACAATAAACACCTCTTTACTTTCAAACTGTGTTTATATTTTCATTAGAACTTATTTTACTAAAACATATCAGAGAAAAGCATAACATTCTAAACAACTGAATAACATAAAGTAGGATTTGCAAAAAAAAATATATATTTTTAAAATATAACTATTTTCACGGATTCTATCACGTTTGCATTTGATTTTTTTAATTACCCGTTTTTTTTTAACACTTTACAACGTTCAAGGTCACAGGTTGACTAAAGTGTATCACGTGCACAGGTCGTCGTTATTACAGAGACTTTATATATATCCGCTACAGTATTATTTATTCAATTGACCCACATTGCCAGTACAAAATGAAAATGATATAACATTTTTTTTTTTATATAAAATTTTGCATTTATTATACCTATATTTGAATTAATTCTATATATTTGAAGTCCCCCGTAATACAAGGATTATTGGCTTAGTGCTGGGTGATCTCGTTTTTAAATAGATGAAGAAAAAAATGATAATTATTATATTGTGTTAATTTACTAGTTGTAAAATTAACAAATCTATTGTAAAATTAACAACTGCCACCAGATTGAAATAAATCTATCGTTTGGATCCAAATTTAAAAAAAAGTTAATCTTTTTAAATTCTGATCTGGAAACCTTTATGCGTAACGTAAAATGGTGGGAGTTAACACTGAGTCGGGTAAAATGGTAACAATTTGCCGTTTGCCTTTGGTTATTGGAATATAGTGAGAAATACGCCCTCCTCGCTTCGTCCTTCCTTGCGCGTCTCATCTGCCGCTCTGGACGGATTTAGGTCGCTCCATAGTCCGCCGCTAAAAAAAGGGGTAAATTGTCGAACGGGCCACTACAATTATATACAAATACTGATAATAGTCGACATCTTATTGGATCTTCTATCCATCCATCGCGATCAAAGACTACCATGGTATATGGGACAGGGTTACTATAGCCGTTTCGACGAAGTTTTCAGGCAATTACTGCAGTCCAAGAGTGCCAGGGAAATCAGTAGAACAACAGTACAGGTGCCTTCTGATTACGACAGATGTTTTCGGTACACGATCACCACAGTGAATTACGCTATTTCACTGCTTGCTAAGTTAAGTAGAAAAGTTAAAATCCTCGTTCAGTCGACAAGCAAACATCATTGAAAATTTTCATTAGAAGGTTTTATGTTGCCACAACATATCAAAGAGTAGCGTATACGAGAAAGCCCATAAAATAAAGTACAGTTAGCAAAATAAAGAAACATTTACGTATAAAATATTTACGATTTTTTTTTGTGGTGACGGAATTAGAATAGATTTTGCCATCCTCCATTTTGCATGTGAATATCGTAAAAGAAAAAAATAAACCCTATACCTACCAATCCGTCTGACCAGCGCTAGCGTGGTGTTGTAGGTCAATTTTTCTCATATTGTGGACGAGGCTCAAACCCAGCAGTGGGACGTATATGAACTGATATATGAAAAGAGAAAAATGAAACTGACTGACTTACTATACTTCACTGATCAGACGTGTTGGTATAAAGAAACTCTACGGTTTTATTTCAAGTTTTCCTTCTCTTGCATACATCTTCTATCCATCAGCCCGTATACGTTCACTGTCGAACATAGGTCTCCCCACGAGAATACCCTAATAATCAAAACGATTCCATCTATCTGCATCCAAAGACTTCCTGCGACTCTCAAGATGTCGTTAATCCACTTTGTGGGTTATCGTCCTACGCTGCGACGTCCAATTCGTGGTCGCCACTTGAGAAACTTTCTGCCTCAATTGTTGTCGATTCAACAAATGTGGCCTGCACATCGCAACTTCAACGTGTTAATTCTTCGGGTTATATTGGTTACACGCCTTCTTCCATGGATTTCCATATTGGGGATATTATCACGTAGAGAAATACCAATCATAGCTGTCTCCATAGCAAATTTTTTTTTTGGCGGCGGGCTATGGTTTGGCCACCGGAACCCAGTCTTTGTCGTCGATGGCCCGCCTGGGGGTTTATTCTCACGTGTATCATTTCAAGTCGATGCCGACGAACAGACGAGCGAATGATGACGAACTAATCCCTGATCCGGTCACCCGCTGCCTTGGCTAGGGCGGATTCAGGCGCAGGTTCTCCAGCTAAGCATTTTTATGAAACCGCCAACATTTAGAGTTATCTCTTGCATAGGTGATATCTGCACATTTATAGCCTTAGTCATCTTTTATGACACCCACGTGCAAGAAAAGGGAGTGGTGAATTATATTCTAACTCCATCACCACTCTGCTTTCTCTATTAAGTCACTTATGGGCTGAATAGAGGTGCGAATTCTTAATTTGTCACCATACAAAATATGTAAGTATGTTTCTTTCTTATTTAATCTTTCGGTGAAGACACCTTCTCTACCCAATATTTTTTTTATTGCTTATGGAAGCAAACGAGCAAGCAGCACACCTGATGGTTAGTGTTACTGTCGCCCATGGACCTTTGCAATACCAAGGGCACATCTAGACAGCTATCTGCCAGTACAAACCCACCCAGTTGGGCTGCCGGCTCTCTCGCTCACTGAACGAATCGCAATAGCACATTGACATTACTCAGACGTCAATCTTTTGCGAGAGTGTGACCACTCGGCGGAGACGGACCGGCCCGCGGCTGTTGTCAAAAAACTGTCAACAGCGTGGTCCTACCACTAAAAGTAATTTACTCAGAATGTCGCCTTGGACGGATTGTGGTATAACCAATCTAATATTTTTGCTCAGGTTGGAGGTGTAGCATGAGATTCTTGACAAAATGGGGAATGTCGAAACAGTGACGAACTACGCTCTTTAGAGCTCTCTAGAGCTGGTGTCATCCTCTTTTTTAGTGCCGGAGTGGGCCCCTTAGGTTTGGGTCCAGTCGTGGCTGCGGCGTAGTTGTCCCCCAGGCAGCCACCCTGACAGGGCAGCGGAGCAGGGGCTGGCGCTCTTTAGAGGTCTGGGGCGTATTGTCGTCTTATACGATATCCATGGGGAGAAAAGATTGGTTAATTGCATTCCTACTTCATTACTAAACAAAAAAAAATACCACGCTATAGTATTATTGAGGTAAATTGTGAAAATTTACGTAATCTCGCTAGTATTTATAATCATTAGCAGCTCTAGTAAACTGTAAACTGTGCCGGAATCTGTTCAATTTTATTGATAAAATAATACGTTGTACTTTGATCCTCAATTTGAAACGTATTTATATAAATTAGGGATGCTATGGAGCTCCGTAATCGTAACCGAAATTATTAGATATCCAAAATAAAAATATATCTGCAATGGATTTTCGATTTATATCCGAAATCGAGTTTCGGATAGATTCGGTGTCTGTATGAGACATGTTTTGTTTCGTGTGGTGACGAAGTAAAAATACAATTCACCACCCCCTATCTTACCCGTGGGTGATCGTAAGATCGTCTCTTACGATGAAAAACGCATATAACAGCTATACAAGGGAAGGAAAATTCGAAACAAAACTTGGTATAGGACCAACACGTCTGACCAGCATGGTATAGTAGACCAATTTTCCTCCCATTGTGGAGGAGGCTTGGGCCCAACAGTGGGACCTATATGATAATGATGATGAGACATGTTGTAACAGATTTTATTTCAAATCAACGTAACTGACAAACTAACCAATTATGGTTAGTTTGTAGTTCTAGTAGTCTCTCCAAATGGGCATAATACGATAATCACTTAAAATTCCTCTTTTATAATGGCCTAAGAATTCTATATCCATAACCGATACTATCAGAAATCGTCGGATATTCCGAAATAATTTCATATCCGTCGTATCCGAAACCGGTATAATGATATTCTAATATCCAGATCCCAAACTTCATATCCGCAAAATCTCTAATCAAAATTTTCCGTGTGGTAAGTATCTACCTATATAAACTCATCATCATTGTCCTACTCTTATCCCAATTACTTGGGGTCGATACATACATGGTACATATTGTAAAAGTTATTGGCAATAGTTTTATGACCGGCCGCCTACTTGACGTCAACCCTCTTTGGGCATGCAATTGCTGACCAAACGGCAGTAGTATTCGTAGCCGCTACCACACAGCGAAATAGGTAAGTATACTAATTATAACTCCTTTTTATAATGGTATTATAAAATAACTATTAAAGGTTTAATTAAATTAATATATTAATCCAATACTCGCAGTGACGACGATATTCTTTGCTGTATTTTAATTCTGGGACATAGACGAGGATAAAGGAAGGTGCTCAACAAGGTAACCCACCGCTCGGGTTGCCGAAGTCTAGAACCAGTTTCAGTGGCCCGATAAATGGGCGAAAGGAAGCAGTAGGTCAGATTATAGAAACTCACGCCGCCCTTTCACTACCCCAGATTGTTGAAAGATTTATTTACCAAACTAGAGCGAGCCGAAAGGGCAAACAAGATTTCTAAACAAATAATATCACAATTGCAATAAAAGAAAAATGTAAAATAAAAAAGTACACTTACCCTTTTTTTTTACTTGCTATTCATTTTTATCAAAAATATAAACTTAGTTACCAATACTATACCGCGTAAATATAAAATATCTGTAATAATGATGACTTGCTGGACGTGAAATATTAATTCCTACCGTGACCATGAACGCTAAAAAGTATTCAAAACATCGAAAAATTAAAAAACAAATACCTACAAACGCGATAAAACCGTAAAAATAGTACTATTCCATAGTTCAATCTGTAAAAATAGTATCGATTCGTCTGATCAACGTGGTATACATACATACATATCATCACGCCATATCCCTGGCAGGGAAGGCAGAGAGAATAGAGTGCCAGAGAACTCTATGCTTGCATACTTCACTCGCTTCCTCAACATTCATAATTCTCTTCATACACGCTCGCCGGTTTCGGAGACTCTTGACTCCACCTTCCTTTACATGACCGATCTGGTCTAGGTAGGTTAGTCTCGGTCTCCCCCGGTACCTACATCCTTCCACTTTCGCATTGTATATCTTCTTAACCAGACGTTCATTCGGCATTCTTTCCACATGTCCGAATCATCGGAGCATTCCCTTTCGCATCTTTACACCAATACTCTCTTTCATACCTACTCGCTCTCTTACGTCGTCGTTACGAATGCGGTCGGTCAGCCTAACTCCACAGATTATCCGTAGAGATCGCATTTCGACCGCATTAATTTTACTTTCATGCTCTTTTCTGCCTACCCAACTTTCGCTTCCATATAGTAATGTTGGGACAAGCACTGCGTTATGTATTGCTACACGTGCCTTCTGGCTGAGGTGGAGGATAAATAGGAGTATGGTATATTAGTTATATATCCCTCCCATTCTTTTTTAATTATTATTAGGAGACGTACTAGTGACGTACGTATACACTAAATCACTAAACTATATGGGATTTTTTTTTTTTGGGGGTGGGCTACGGTCGGCGCACTCCTCGCACCACTCCATCCGGGGTGACAGAGGGGCGTAAGCGCGCACACCCGTAACCCACCCGTGACGTCGCCTTCGTCGTTGGGCCGACCACCGGAGCAGAGTGACTTGACGTCAGTGGTCGGCCCGACGGAATACCCCTGAGGAGTACCCTCTCCTCGACCGACATCCCCCCCTCGGGTAGGATGTCGGTCTTTCCTCACGCGGTCGGCCTCTTGGCGGGTGACGGACTAATTCCCCGATCCAGTCACCCGCGGCCTTGGCTAGGGCGGCATCAGGCGCAGGTAATCGCGCCTGCGCCGCCCCAGTCGCCGGCGGCTGCTCACGCCGTCGAGGAGACGCTCCTCGCGCACGCGCTCCGCCGCCTCCTTCCGCGAGACTACTGCCTCGCAGAAGGTTGCGACCGCGTCCCAGTTCCTGACGCTGTCGAGCATCGCCCTGGCGATGGTCGGCAGCGTCAGATCGGCACCGATGATTGCGACGAGTTCACGACGCTGCTCTGCCCAAGCGACACAAACCTCGAGCGTATGCTGCGCCGTGTCTTCGTCGCAATCGCAGTGGTGGCAGGACGGTGTACTCTCCCTCCTGACGACCTTGTGCAGGTATTTGGCGAAGCATCCATGCCCCGTCAAAACCTGCACCAGTCGGAAGGAGAGCACCCCGTGCCGCCGTTCCAACCACTGAATCAGCACCGGCCGGAAGGCCTCTACGGTCCGCACACCGAACCGAGGCCTCTCCAGCCGGACTGCCCAACGGGCAATGACATCTAGGCGGGCGTCAACGCGCCAGGCGGTGAGTTCCCTCAAAGAGACCACACCGCCTTCCGCGCGCGCCCGCGACACCTGCCGATACAAATCGGCGAGCATTTCCGCCTCCAGGTCCCACGGGGGACTCCCGGCCAACAGGCACGCTGCCTCCGTCGCCACCGAAACTATATGGGATAAAGAACAAAACAGTAACCATTTATTTACAAACACTAAAAAACAAAATACGGTTTTTTGTCAAAAAAGATTCGTAATTAGCGTTATTTAAATCAGTTTAATCCAAATCCAAAACTCTTACAAGGTAAATAAATATAATTCTAATAATACCACAAACTACAAAGCGAACGTTTTAATAGCATTATAATTACGCACGGGCAAAGACATCAATATCATTCATCCTAATCTAAACATCCAGCAATAAAATAATTTTATGTAACATTCGAACGAAACAACAACGTTCTAAAATTGAATTCAAAGTTAAAAGAAAAATATATATGCGTGAAGTCGTTTGAAATTAGAACAATGTACAAAAGTGATTTGATGCGCAGAATAATTAGAAATTATTGGCAATAGAAAGGAGTGAATATTCTGTTTCTATAAAAATAGTTATTAATAAACTTACTTGTTGTTTTTTTATTCTTATTCTTGACTCAGTATTTTTAAAGAATATTAGAGAATATATTTATTCGCTTTACACATGGATGGTTAATTTGGTTAATTTTCGCTTCGTAAGCGTTATCTCTGTCGCACCTGTATGACGTTTGTTAGTCGTACAAATGAGAACGAGTGTAGTACGTAAACATTTAAAAATATATACATATATAGAGTTACTAAAGCGTGTAGAATATATGTATTTAATTTAATAACAGAAAGTCATAATTGATTTACTGCTCTTAGGTGATAGATACCAGAGAATTAATGTTTCGTGTGACATCACACAACTAGTGTGCGACAGGGACAATGCTCTACGAGGCTGGAGTTATTGTCTCTTTCCAAGGTTCGATGTACAATATTTATGTTACTTTTCGTGCATTGCATTTGAAAGGTATCTCTGGTTTCCCTTCAAAACGCATAAACGTATTTGACAGTGTATAGGCACAGATTAACCAGCATGTTCAGCCATTTTTATCAGTCAAACAAAATTTACTGATTAAATAAATACTATATTGCATTCAGATTTTATATTAAAATTGAAAAAAAAAAAAAAAAAATTTTTAACTTCATATTTCATCCTACTAATATAGATGCCTATCCATATTTAAATGTTCATATACATATTTAATCCTATTAATATAAATCCTACTACAAGTGTGAAATTATTCAGATGAATTGAATCTGTTTGTTACTCAATCATGCGTAAACCGTTGCACAAATTCGGATGAAATTTGACATATAGGTGGACCAATTTCTTAACGAGCAGATAAGATACTTTTTATCGCGGTAATATGTCCTCTTGGTATAATAGCTCAACTTTTAATGTTATTTTAATATAACTTTAGTTCTGCACTTTATCACGGGCGGGAACTTGGTTTACAGTACGTCAATAAGGTTCACACACAGTCCTTGTAACCATGATCACAGTCATAAATATTTAATTAAATATAAATACTATTTAAAAAAATTACCAATTATAAATAATAGATATTATAATATTTTTTTTTTTTTAAATTTTCTATTCTGGCAGAGAATATAGCAGCACAAGTTACGCTTAATTACGTATAATCTACCAATCTGTATTAGGAAAAAACAGTAATTTTTGGGTTGGCTACACCTTCTAAAATTCTCTTTTCTGAGAGAGCAGCGCTAAATAAAAGGTATGATAACGAAATGAAATATTAAATAGCAAACTGTTGCCTGAAAACGAGTTTTCAAATGAGTTATGAGCGGTTGGACTGCTAAATGTGGTTTTTTTACCAGTTTATTTTTTTGTTATTTTCTGTTCTGAATTGTTGTAGGTTCTGTTCTACGTGGTTTTTATTTGCGTTGTGCTTAATTTGATTTTTTGTTGAATTTATGTAATGAAGAGAAAGTGTTAACTTGTAACAGTTTTCTACCCGCTTTCTTATTTTGATTACCACGGATAAAGTTCATCACTATATTAAGTGTCCCTTTTACTGAGAGCTAGGTACTACTTATTGATCAACTTAGACAGACGATGACTTTTGAAACAGCAAAATCTACGTGAAATATAAACTTAGGAGCAATTTATTTTAATTTATAAATTTTGTGGAATGGTTACAAAGACCTTTTCGTGAATTCTTTATTTATCGTAAAATAAATTATCTGTCAGTAAGTAAATCGTCACGTTTAACAGTACGACGCTCATTATCAATTGTTTCTTCAGCGAATCTAGGAGGAACACGAAAACATATGTTGATCGCAATTACATCGTGCACTTTAGCACCTCCTCAGTGTTACATACCATAAAACGCCATCCAAATTGTTCAATATTAGACGTTAAAACACTAAATTATTAAATATATTACTAACATAAACACGCTTTCAAGTTCCCGCCCAAACTCAACTACCAATAAAAAAAAGTATTTGATAATAGATTATCTTTGGCAGATCATCTTTAATATTATGAAGCCTATAAATAGCCACGTATATATATGAACAATTTAAATATTTTCACAACCCAGCCAATCGCTTGTAAACATACATGTTTATAATAAAAAACGGCCTACTCAAATTAATATTTTATTTTAAAACTAATAAACACAGAGTAACACGCGGTTGATATATAAATAAGCACGCTTTTTTTTTTACGCATACCTAAATTCTATGTTTCGGCGTTGTGTGCTTATTTTGGAAGGCCTATGTTCTGAACACACCGCGGTCTCGTAACGGGGCGACGGAAAGTGCCATACGTCCTCATAACTTGTGGTACCACCCCATCACCATTTAGGCTGATAATCAGAACCTATTCCTTCACATCGGTGGCGTACCCGGCGAGTTACCCTTTGTCGACGTCCTGGCCAAAGTGCCAGAAGGGCGCCCTCACGCCGTTCGCGTCTCTGCGGATGGCGATGTCTTTGGACACAGAAGCAACACTCCTCCGCCGATGACCATCAATCACCCTTAAGAGAACTGGGCGTCTAACAGATTGGGACCAACCAGTATTCGCTGTGATAGCTTACTTGTATCGTCCAGCAACATGATAATCAGTGTCCAGCAATAGGTAATCTACGATGGTAGGACCACGCTGTTGACAGATTCCTGTTCAGCCGCGAGCCGGTCCGCCAGGGGTAGTACCACACTCACGTAGAAAGTCTACTTCTGTGCAATGGCAATGGGCTGTTGAGCTTCGTTCGGTGAGCGTTGGAAGCCTAACTTTCTGAGTACGGTATAGTAGCACTTACCACCAGGTGTTGCATGCTCGTTTGCCTCCATAAACAATAAAAAAGCATGTAGGCCGTAGACGAATCTGGAGACCATACCAGCTTTAGCAGTAACATCAGCCTTCCGTTTTTCCAGCACTCAGTGCACTGCTTAACCAGTAAGCAGCAACTTGGTTGTACCTTTGGTATTGCTGTGGCGTGGCTCCATAACCACATGAAGTAAAGCCTAGTAAGCTGTCTGGCCAGCGTGATGTAATAGAACAATTGCCTTTCTATTCTGGAATAAGCTCATGCCTAGCAGCTTAAAGAATAAGAGTTAGTTGGGTTTATAACAATTAAAAGAATACTAGATATAAATTCAAACAGGTCAAGCCCTATTATGCCTTAATATCTTAGCACTTTTTCTGCATTTCATAAAATGCCAACAAAATTATTTAAAACAAAACGAAACACCAGAATATTGAATATAATTTAAGAGTGCCGCATGACATTTTCACGATCCCACCAAACCAACAAGAATTAATTAAAATAAACATTCATAGATAATCTACAGATTTTTCGCTAAAGAGATTTTAAAACAAAATGGGCGCTATGATACTTGCCAACCTTTTTATCTCATCAATCTACACATCTGTTAACTGTACATCGGGATTTGCATGGAGATTATCGAACGCATTAATAACACACATAATGTACAACGAGCGATAAAAATGGTTATAGATTACCCATGTTTTGGGAAGCTTCAGTGAGTCATACTTTTATTATTCGAAATTATATTACGGTTGGCTTTTTTGACATTGAAGATGCTATCAGGTTGACAGCACAGTGGATTGGGACCGGGCGCGTTTTGGCGCGAAAGTGAAAGAGTAAAAATGACATGGCGGTTTTAAAATTATATTCAATATTTTAGTGAGTTATATTAAATGATTTGGATGGCATTGTACATAATCTTATACACACTAGAATACAAAGGCGCCGCATTTACGGAGATATTGCTTTTAGGTAGTGCCGTATTTAGTCGGAGCGCGCTGACCTATCAATAATCCAAGACTTTAATGTAATGCAGTCAATATGAAATATCAGAACATTTATTCTACCAAATTTCTCATAAAAAACGACGACTCGCTTAATTTACTAACCGAAGAACTAAATTGAACTTAAGAAAAATAAATACGCTCGGTTGCAATGGTGTTTTTTTTAAAGACAACCATGCAATTAGGAATAATGCTTCGTATCACGTGTGGGACTACAAAAATAAATTTTAGGGCCAACAATAATCAGACCATTGAGTCTATAAAATACCTTTTGGATGGCACAAAGAGCCGATCTGCGTCGGGTTCGAACACATGATATACGGTTCAGAAGGTCTCTACTTCCATTACTGTGCCATTCGAGAACTCCAAAATAAATAGGAGCCCAGTGACAGCTCCTCACTTTTTAAGCGAACTTTGCCGCCATCTGTACTTTAACTAACTTGTGACTTTAGTGCCCTACCTTATGAAAAAAGGCGCAAAAAGGCTTTATATAACCTGAGGCTTTAATTTTAGCACTCATTTCCTTCTCATTCTTATAAGTATTTTGTATTATAAAACGAAATACTTTTCGATACTTTATAAACAAAATTTAAAAGTCTTGACTGAAACGCCTTTTCTGTTTGCCTATTCAAACAGCCTATAAAAAATTATGATTGATGACTATGACTGATGTTTCTAAGAGTATTATACTATTCAATAAAACTAATATTTACTATAATTCTACGGATTATATCGAATTTTATTTAATTTTTATTTTCCAGACGTTTCGAACACTTTTTAACGTTTATAATCACGGGAGGACTAAAACCAAATATAAATGCAATAAAAATCGCAAAAAAAATATTTCATTGCACACAAAAAAAATCTACCCTTACAATTTGATTTAATGTAATAGGTATATTTATCTAGTTTATAACTGTGGCAATGTTTACGAAACGCAAACAATACTATTCATTATTAATAGCCGCGCTCACTAAACTGTTGAGCCCATAAAACATGTTGTACGCCGTTAAATTATTCTTAATATAGCTTTTTATTGACCATTTATTACTGAACCAATCACTACTACTGAGATTTCTATTATTAATTTATTGATTTTCATCAGCATCCACTATTAGATTTGGGGCCTTAATACAAAACCACCTATGTAAAGCAATCAATACTGAGTATTTTATGGTGACCAAAATTTATTCTCGATAAGCTTGACGACAAGATCACTACGGCCCATGAGTCTATAGCAAATAAAAAACCACAGTGCCATTTCCCGCCAACGAGGTGCAAAACCGTATCGAGTAATAATAAAATCTACTAACAAGGGTACTCCCAAACAAACTCATAAATCCGCTCTTGCTTTCGCTGTCATCATCATCTCAGCTCATATACTTCCCACTTCTAGGATCGGGTCTCCTTCATAATAAGAGGGAAATTGTCCTACTATACCATGCTGGTCCTATGTGTTGGTATAGATATTATTTAGAATTTTGTCCTTTATCTATACATATATGTAAAATATTATATTTATAGATCTGAATATTACACTTGTAAGACGTATTTTACGACACCCACGGGCGGGATAAAGAGTGGTGATTTATAGTCTTACTCTGTTATCACACAGCAAATGTATCATCAAGCAGTCCCACGTTACCCATAAGTGTCCTAAGTTTCTCTAACCGTAGTGTCATATTGCTGGTAGTTGCCTGCCAGGATTGTAGTAGTAGCCTTATCGGGAGCAGTAGCCCACTCTCGCAGAAAATTGTTGTCCTAGACTATGGCACTTTGCTACTGGACCTTGTTTGGTGAGAGAGAGCCGGAGGTACAAACCTCACTTTACGGTAGATAACGGCCTTGCTGTGCTCTCGATATTCCTGAGTTTTATCAGCAGCTGTTACCACTTACCATTAGGTAGCCTACTTATAATAAAGACAATTAAAAAAAAAATCTCTAGCAAAGGTCGACTTTAACTTATGACCTTAACAAAAATGGCGCCTATCAATAGCTGTTTGCCAAAATCAATGAACAAAATATAGGAATCTATCCGTATTGAACTAAACTACATTCATATAGCGTTTTATAAAGCGAGTTTAAAAAAAATACATTGTTTATGATACATTGCGTTCAGAAATAGAGTAGACAGTAACACCTGAACGAAACAAAGATGGCGGTCGAATGACGTCATTGTAGTAAGATTTGTTGTTACTTTTGTAGTAAGAACATCTTTTCTAAAGAGCTTTCCTTTTTATTTAGCCATAAACATCAGAGCGATGGTGATGAACATTACAAACTGATAAGATCGCCACTCGCGAGTAGTAAATAATAATTTGAAAAATCCAAAAGTGCCCTACCTGATGAATCTTCGTGCGATCCCCAAACTGTTGTCTTGAGTATGGCTGTGATTTGTGTCCGTTTAATTAGGTATATGCTTGTAAAATCCACCGCAATATCAACCGGGCATTGTCGACCGCGAAGAAAATGCTTTTTCTAAACCATATTTAAAGAAGTACATGTCATAGCTCTTGAATAGCACTGCAACAGGTAGTTCATGCCAAATTGTGTGTAACAGAAATGATATAAGGTTGCCGGATGAAATGGATGAACCCTGCTACAACGTCGAATTGTACGGTGATAAAAAGGTAACTGTTGTAACGATCAGGCTCAATAATTAATATCCATCCATCCATCATCCCATAAACATCCACTGTTGGACATATGCCTCTACACAAGAATGCCATTCGCAACGGTCCTGTGCCACCTGCGTCCAACGGTTTCCTGCGACCTTGACAGTGTCATCAGTCCACCGAGTGGGGGTAATAATTAATATAATACAATATTTCTCTATAACTGTAATACGGTTAAGAGGATATTAATAATATCAAGACATTTATTCACTCGAAAATAACTTTAATTAGGTACAAAATCCATTGTGAAAACGCCTAACCATTTGCAATTCATGCCTACCTACACCTCTATAATAAATAATCCATGATAACGTATTTTTTATAATACAACACATACCTTTGAAACTATGTCTTTTTATCCACAAAACGGAATTCTCTTTTGTTCAAACACAATAAGGATGAGAATTCCCTAACATTTATCTCTATTGTCATCACAAAAGGCGCTCTTAGGGTAATTACGTTGGCGCAATTTTGGGCTCTAATTGAATATTATTTATGTATGGCATGAGTACAGGTCGTGCCCGGATTGGGAGACAAAGGCTTTTGTTTTAATTCATATGCAAATATGTTTTGTATATGGCAGTAATGTTGTGTAAAAATATTGTCTTCGTTTATGTTGTTAGGCAATTTATTTATCGGTAATCATTTCTTGTCATCTTTGCCTCTTTTACTGAGCCCGGAGGAGTTTTGGCGGGAATATGAAAATTACATGTGGTTCTCCTAAATTATATTCAATAATCTAATGTTTTATGGCATAATTTTGTTTACGTATTAGAGAAAACGTGTTGAAATTTAGCGAATATAAAGTGAATACAATATAATATTGATTTACTATTATATTAGTATTATCATGTACTGCACAAAATTCCCAGATGAACTAAATTTGATTACCAGCGCCCAATTATTGATAGTGACTTAACGATGGACTGCTGTGATGATTATTCATTTATTCAATAATATAATGCTATAACTTATAAAGAAAATTGTTAAAGACTTGTTTATATTCAGATTGTTAACAATCTTTCGAATTAGCTTAAGCTAACAATGTATACGACTGAAGGTCTTTGTATCCATGGTCATGAATAAATATTATTAAAAGTGGATGTACGAGTTCACGGAATGTTGGCGTGAAGAGTCACAAGCGACCATATATCCACTGTTCACCTCTTCATATATCTATCGGAATATCGGTACTGCTGCCTAAAGTTATTACATATCTTTTCTTTTTACATATTTTGATAACAGAAATCTCCCTACCATCTTGAAGGAGGCTCGTATCCAATGAGCGAATGACGCAACGAACGAAGGTAGTTTAGTGATTGTGAAATATATATAGTTTTTTATTTAAAACTTTTTATACATATATTTATATATACATATATAATTCTTTTGTACATGTGTATGTGACTGAACTACCTTAAACGGCTGGACCGATTTTGATGGAATTTTTGTGTGTGTTCAGGTGGATTCAGGAATGGTGTTTAGATTAACAAAGGATAATAAAGGATATAAATAGATGTCGCTGCAATCGATTTCAAGAAATAAATTTTTAATTTTGTTAGATTATTACAGAACAGCGTCTGTTGGTACCAGCTGTTATAGTAATTTAATAAAGCTGAGGTATTGATTCGTTTGTTTCAACGTGCTTATCTTAGAAACTAGTACTTTTTTCTATTAGTTACTGTAAATGCTAGCAAACTGGAAAAATACGTAATCCCGAGATATGCTAATTACATTGTTAAGTAAACATTGTTATCGTAACAACCATTGTAATAATAAGTTCATATTAATTTTTATAGAAGAAATACGAATCCTTACTAATATTATAAACGCGAAAGTAACTCTTTTTCTTTTTTTTTTTCTTTTTTTTTTGGGTGGGTTACGGTCGGCGCACTCCTCGCACCACTCCGTCCGGGGCGACAGAGGGGCATAGGCACGCACAACCGTAACCCACCCGTGACGTCGCCTACGTCGCTGGGCCGACCACCGGAGCAGAGTGACTTGACGTCAGTGGCCGGCCCGACGGAATACCCCTGAGGAGTACCCTCTCCTCGACCGACGTCCCCCCTCGGGTAGGATGTCAGTCTTTCCTCACGCGGTCGGCCTCTCGGCGGGTGACGGACTAATTCCCTGATCCAGTCACCCGCGGCCTCGGCTAGGGCGGCATCAGGCGCAGGTAATCGCGCCTGCGCCGCCCCAGTCGCCGGCGGCGGCTCACGTCGTACAGGAGACGCTCCTCGCGCACGCGCTCCGCCGCCTCCTTCCACGAGACTACTACCTCGCAGAAGGTTGCGAACGCGTCCCAGTTCCTGACGCAGTCGAGCATCGCCCTGGCGATGGTCGGCAGCGTCAGGTCAGCACCGATGATTGCGACGAGTTCACGACGCTGCTCTGCCCAAGCGGCACAAACCTCGAGCGTATGCTGCGCCGTGTCCTCATCGCAATCGCAGTGGTGGCAGGACGGTGTACTCTCCCTCCTGACGACCATGTGCAGGTATTTGGCGAAGCATCCATGCCCCGTCAAAACCTGCACCAGTCGGAAGGAGAGCACCCCGTGCCGCCGTTTTAGCCACTGCATCAGCACCGGCCGGAAGGCCTCCACGGTCCGCACGCCGAACCGAGGCCTCTCCAGCCGGACTGCCCAACGGACAGTGACGTCTCGACGGGCGTCGACACGCCAGGAGGTGTGCTTCCTCAACGACACCACACCGCCCTCCGCTTGCACCCCCAACATCCGCCGATACAAACCGGCGAGCATTTCCGCTTCCAGGTCCCATGGAGGGGTCCCGGCCAACAGACACGCTGCCTCCGTCGACACCGTGCGGTACCCGCGTATGGCCCTGACCACCATGGCCCTCTGTGGTCGCCACAGAAGAGCCCTGAGTTGGACGGTCAGGGACCCCGCCCACACCAGTGCGCCGTACAGGGCCATCGACCGGATGACCCCTGCGTACAGCTGTCGGCACGTAGCGCTCGGTCCGCCCACATTCGGCATAAGCCATGATAGGGCGGACGCCGCGCCGACGAGCCGTGGAGCGAGTCTGCGGAAATGCTCCCGGAACCACCATCGCCCGTCGAGCACCAGGCCCAAATACCTCATATGGGCCCGTATGCTGATATCAACATAATTGACGGTGATCGAGACGCCGATGGGAGGGCCCATGCGGGGCCCATGGAACAAGAGGGCCTCCGTCTTGTCCAGGGCCACCCTCAACCCCAGCGCCTCGATCCGCCTGACGATCTCCTCGGTGCCGAGAGTCGCCAGGCTTGCCGCCTCCTCCAGCGTCCCACCGCGGGCTGTGACGAGCGTGTCGTCGGCGTAACAGATCACGCCCAGCCCGGGCGGGAGGCTCCCCCTCAACGCCCAGTCGTAGCCGATGTCCCACAGGGTGGGTCCGAGGACCGACCCCTGCGGGACACCGCACGTCATGGGCGTTCGCACGAGAAAGTAACTCTATCTGTCTGTCGATCTTTCACGGCAAAACTACTGAACCGATCTAAATGAAATTTGGTACACAGATAGTGTAGAGCCTGGTAAAGGATATAGGCTGCTTTTTAATGCAAGAAAGGCCTGTAAAGGGGGATGACAAGTTGTAAGGAAGTATCGTCATTTTTAAAGCCAGAAGCTTGAAACCCATTTTTAGGCTATTGATTAGATGGAAATAAATATGATATTAAATTTTGTAAAAAAAATATCCTTAAGGGTTAAAATAAAAATAGGAGATGAAAAACTTTAGGAAAGTAACCTTTTACGCGGGCGAAGCTGCGGGCAGAAGCTAGTATTATTATAAAAAACACAATAAACATAACATGTACAATAAACACTTTCATGCCCAAAATAACAGCAAATATGTATGCGGTATATAAAAAACAGTCAAGAAATCTTTTAAATATATCTAATATTTTTGAAGTGAAACTTCTTTATCGACGTAGGGAAGAAAAAAAATTGTAACGTTTTTCTGTTACACGTCATCTTTATTTCTAAGTCACATTTTTCAGTTACGCGCCATATTTATTTTGAAGTAAAACTTATTTGCGTGCATGAGGATAATTTTTTTACAGATGAAACGCGACACGAGCAGCGCGGCACGAGAGAGAGAAAGAGAGAGAGAGAGAGAATACACGCTATTTATTGGTTGATATAATATGTCAACGAGATTTAATTCTAAAATTAGTTTGCTAAAGTTTCGCTTATGATATGTGTACTCTGTGTACTTTGTACACACGCATAATTTTTTCAATTAAAATTACTTCTTTTAAGTTCAGGAATGGACGAATATGAATTATTCATTGAAATTATTATTCGAATGCAGAGAACAGTGAATAATTTCATTACAGTATTTGTCCTTTCAAATATACTTATTTAGACATAACTATATCAACCTAATCTGTGGTTTATAATTTAATAATAATTGAATTTTTAGGTATTAATTGTATCTACTGTGAAATTAATCATCATTGCCCGGCTCTTATCCCAATTACTTCTGATCAACGCATAATGTTCTCCTCTTCCATTGTATATATTGCAAAAGTTATTGGCAAGTTTTATAACCGGCCAAACGGATCAAACACCATCAATTAGTGTTGGCCCAGGTCGATATAAAGCTCTTATATAGTCGTCATATCTAAGTCACATCAGCTCAGCTCACACGACCCACAGCTAGACTCTCTGACTGCAAGGGAAGTAGACAAAATACACTACGCTGGACAAGCGATCCCGCTTGAAAACATCCGTTTTAGGGTGTTATTTTCGAGATTTCCTTCTCTTGCACAGATGTTATAGGCATATTACATCCCTTAGGTTTTTACAACACCCACGGTGAAGACAGAGGGTGATGAATTCCATTCTTATTCCGTCACCACAAGAAAAAATATATCTAAATGTTCTAAAAAGATAAATTCTTGTAAAAATGGGTGAAATTCGAACCTCGCAGAGTACGTTAAGCCATCGAGTTTATCTAACGTGAAAATCCATGACAGTCGATAATGAAGCGTCGATATCCTCAAATACCTTGACATCTGATTCAATTCGAGGAATATTGTTATCCCTGCGGCTTCTAGATATCAGATGGCTGTCGTTCCGTGGAAAAATAAAAATGGTGTATGCTTAAGGCTACACAGTAGAAGTAGGTACATACATAGCCTCACGCCTGTTTCCCAGAGGGGTAGGCAGAGACTACGGATTGCCACAAACCACGATCCTGGCATACTTCCATCGCTTCATTCACACTCATAATAGTCTTCATGCATGCTCTACGATTACGCATACTCTTAATAAGACCTCTCGTCAACACATCTCCAACTTGGTGCAGAAAAGTATGACGTGGTCTTCCCCTTGTATTCGTCCCATTCACGCTTGCTTTATATATTTGCTTCGTCAACCTCTCGTCACACATTCTTTCTAAATGTCCAAACTTCAGCATACCCTTTTTGATCTTTGTCACTACTTCTTCATTCACACCACAGCGCTCTCTTATAACATTATTCCTAATTATATCTTTCGTACTTTTGCATTGTATGTTTGTAGTAGAAGTATTAAATTAATTAATTCGACGTTAATTCACCGAAGACAAAGACCGAGTTCCAGTGGCCCGCTGTAGCACATGTAGGACGGGTCTATGGGGTCGTGCGCACTTCTTTCTGTCGCCCCGGATGGAATAAACAGGGCGTAACCACACCATAGCCCACCGCCAAAAAAGAAAAAAGGTGATGTTAATAATATTTAAAATTTTTGAAGTTACTCTTTTGGCGCGTTAGGGAAAAATGATGAGACTAAATTTTTAAGATGCGCGCGCACACCGTCACGAAAAACCGACACCCTGAAATTAGCTATAGTCAACATTTTAGTTGTTTTGTGATATTTAAATAAACTTTATTTAACTAGATAATGGGTTATATTAAAACTTTCAATGTATTAAATACCTTTTTTCTATTGTTAGTGTCGTTTTTTTTCACAAATGTAGAATAAAGACGAAAGATGTGTATCTTTCGTGTATCTTTCGTTTAAGATGTGTATCTTTTCGTTTTTGAAAACATTTTTATCTTGTTGCGTCAAAGAAATATAACTTCTAACGCGTGTACATAAGTACACACACACTTTTTGTTTTGTTCTATGTTCTTAAATTCATCATCAACCTGCTCTTAACCCAATTACTTGTGATCGACGCAATATGTACCTACTCCTCTACCATCTTACCTACATATTGCGAAAGTTATTAGCAATAGTTTTATGACCGGCTGCCTATCTGAAGTCAACTCTCCTTGGGAATGTAATTGTTGATCACGACATCAAATGGAGTTGGCCTGGGTCGATATAAAGCTCTTAATCGTCATTTACGACATCCACAAGCAAAGTAAGCGTTGGTAATATTCGTAGCCGCTACCACACAGCAATACATATATAATTATAATTGTGTTTACTCTGATAAATTTTATTCTCACTGATCATCATATGTACTCTTAAAAATGCTCTCTTATTTGATGAGAACCGATTTTACTCAAATGAGCGTTACATAGTCGAACGTGACGGTGCGATTTGGTCTCATTCAATATCTATAAAGTGCACAGTGCGCTTAAGAAGTTTTCACTTCAAAATTATTATGCTCTCGAAAGAGATTAAAATAGAAACCCAACCCCAATGGGATTGGAAATAAAATTTTAGAGGATTATTAATATTTATTAATCAAAATAGTCTCTGCGTGGTGATGACTGACGGAGAAGAATGATCACGAGTCCTTTGTTTTACATTTCGTTCATTGATTATCGTAAAAGACGAATAAATGCTATGAATCTATGATATGTAGATAATATTTATGCAAGAGAAGGAAAACTAACTTGTCTGATTGCAATGTTATAGTAGGTCGATATCCCTCCCATTGTGGAGGAGACCAGAGCTCAACTACGGGACGTAAGCTTGTGATTGGGTGCCGCTCGTGGAATCTGGTCCAGCCATAACCTTTCGCATTATAATTGAGTTTTATATTATATCGTGGTTCTAAGTACCTACCTCTCTGGGGCTAATACTTACTTTACACATCTTGTGTTAGTAAGTATTAGCCCCAGTGTGATGACTTGTGTAATCTATACTTCTATACTAATATTATAAAGAAGTAAAGTTTGTGAGTTTGTGAATTTGTGACGTTGTAGGGGGTAAGCTCTGGATCTATCCAACCGATTTTGAAAATTCTTTTACCAATAGAAAGCCACGTTATTTGTAAGTGACATAGGCTATATATTTTATTAGAAAAGAATTACGATTTCCTACTAAAACTTCAATAATGTAAACCAAGGTATGAAAAAACTTGCCATAAAATATCTTTCATCGCAATTACTGCAGAAACTATGAATGTTAAAACAAAAAAATGTGCTACAATATTAAGGAACATATTAATATCTATAAAAACTTCAGGGTGCCTTATGTCTAACTATTGTAGTTATGTCAGTATAACTACTTTTTTGAAAGAAATGTTAACAAAAACCAAACCATTTCTAAAAGACCACGTTATTCATGTCTTTGTATTAATGCTTATCCAAATAAATTACAAACAAACATAACATATCATCACGCCATATCCCTTGCAGGGTAGGCAGAGAGAACAGAGTGCCAGAGAACTCTATCTCTGCATACTTCACTCGCTTCCTCAACATTCATAATTCTCTTCATACACGCTCGCCGGTTTCGGAGACTCTTGACTCCACCTTCCTTCAGTACATGACCGATTTGGTCTAGGTAGGTTAGTCTCGGTCTCACCCGGTACCTACATCCTTCCACTTTCGCATTGTATATCTTCTTAACCAGGCGATTGTTCGGCATTCTTTCCACATGTCCGAACCATCGGAGCATTCCCTTTCGCATCTTTACACCAATACTCTCTTTCATACCTACTCGCTCTCTTACGTCGTCGTTACGAATGCGGTCGGTCAGCCTAACTCCACAGATTTTCCGCAGAGATCGCATTTCGACCGCATTAATTTTACTATCATACTCTTTTCTGCATACCCAACTCTCGCCAAATAAATTATTTATTATTTAAAACTATTTCAGTACCTGAAGATTACCTTTTAAATTATTAAAACCGGTCATTGCATTCAAAAGATATTACGAATTTAAAAATATCAATCTAAACAAAATTCGACTAATATTATAAACGCGAAAGTTGGTACATATGTATGGATGGATGGATGTTTGAGTGTTTAAATCAAAAGATCCTTTTACTGTTTATAGTCTGGACGAATAGTTAAAGAGATAATACGACATAGGTATGGACCCGCGACTCTGTATTAATCTATTGAGTGATACTTCTATTAAACGATTTTTCTATTGCTTTATTACTAAGAAAATTTAATCTTTAATAGTTTTAGATAAATTCGTTTTTTACAGTGTTTTTTTGGTTGCATAGTTTAAGAGATAATTTAAAATTTTAATATTCTGCGGTGATACATTTATTTCATTATAGGATTAAAATTTAGCACAAGTAGGTTACTACACAACTAACTTTTTTCCTAGAGACTCACTAAAATCCGTGGCCGGCCCGGCAGGAACATATTCCGTTCACTATTGGACGCCTACCCCATAGATGAGACGAGTGCGGCAATCGCTTGATCCGCTGCTTGGTATAGCAGTGAGGTGTTATACGTTCCCCAGGAGTAGGCTGCAGCGTATTCTGCTGGTGAGAATAAAACGCTCATAGAAGGGGTGGTGATAATTATATTCTTATCCCATCGCCATACATAAAATATGTATAATATTAAAGGCAGAATAATTTGTAGAATGGAAATACAAAACTACGCTAAGTTTCTATGGTTCAACCTACTTTGAACAACCTCTTTCTTTGGTGACTGACTATGGTATATAGTCACAATCCATATGGGGTGATGGAAGGGGCGGCGCGCGATCGCTTAACTTGCCATAAGCGTACCTGTCTACATCGTGCGGGTGGGTGGCCCACCCACCAACGGCAACCGGATGTTTGTCAGCGGTGGCCCGTCCGGCGGGTTACTCTTTTGGGTATCATCTCGAGTGGAAGCTCTGGCAGCTTTCGCTGTCGAGGCGTTTCCAGTGAACCTCACTACGGGTGACGGCCTAATCTCCGGTCCAAACACCTACGGCCTTGGCTAGAACGGCATCTGGTGCAGCTACTCACGCCTAACGCACCAACAGCAGAGTGTGTCACCTTGGAGGATTTTCTCTCGGGCCCGCCCTATCAACTAACCTAACCTAACCTAATTCCGCGAGACAACTACCTCGTAGAAGGCCGCGACCACATCCCAGATTCTGACGCTGTTGACCATCGTCCTAACGACAAACCTTCAACATCTTGCATTTCTATTTACCTCTGTCAGAGATGACTTCTACAAGGACGAAGTAGCAGGCAAAAGCTATCTTTTATGTATCATCATCATTTTCTTACTCTTATCCCAATTACTTGGGGTCGATACAATATGTACTTTTCTTTCATAGTACATATCGTAAAAGTTATTGGCAATAGTTATATGACCGGCCGCCTGCCAGACGTCAACCCTCCTTGGGAATGTAATTGTTGACCAAACGGCATCAGAGAGAGTTGGCCTAGGTCGTTATAAGGCTCTTAGTCGTCTTTTATGACATCCACGAGCAAAGTAAGGGTTGTTAGTATTCGTAGCCGCTACCACACAGCTTCTATCTTTTATATTATATTACTAAAATATATTGTGTTATTTACGAAGGTATTTGAAACAATACAGTATTATTTCTTATCCAATTAAATACTTACATTAGACGCGGTGCATTTAATATAGATCAAAAGGGCTTTTTACATGAAATTATTAAAGTAGGCATAATATCAAATATATGGTATTAGAGATTGTAAACGCAGGTTAGAGCGACCGAAACCGAAGCGAAGCGAGGGCGGGTCGCTAGTTATATATAAAGAAACTCAGTAAAAAAAAATAATAGACAAATCCGCTGGGTTTCTTACCGGGTCATTTCAGTAGCGGTTACGTTCCGATTCGGTGGTAGTTTATTTGAATAATTTTAAATACTGAAATTATTGAAGTGTGCGCGTCCTCCCGTGACAATGAACGTTGCAAAGTGTTAGAAACGTCGAGAAATTAAAAATCAAATACAAACGCGATAGAATCTGTAAAACTAGTTTTATTTCCAATGTGTAATACTCGCGTGAACATTAGAAATCATTATGCCACTGCAAGATTTGTACAAAATAAATAAATTTCAATTTTTAATTTGAATAAATGGGCTAAGAAGAATAACTTATCTACTTAATAATATCACTTCAAGAGCAGCACAGGTAGGCTCGAAATAAAATAATATGTCAACTCATCTTGACCTATTGGTCCACCATATTTGGTATTTTAATTTTCCATACTTGGAGTAAGCGCTCAACGATATGACTTATATAGAAAGAGAGGAAGATCAATTGAAATAAAATCACCAGTATTAACTATATGCCATAATAATCTAATAAGTAGAACAACCATATAACCGTTACCCAAATTCCACTCAAATAAATTAAGTCTAAAAGCTAGACAACACTACAATTAAAATACAAAATGTTAGCCTTATCTGACGCGAAATGTCATAATGACGTACGGAATTTCCCGCCATTGTAATACTACACAGATTATAAATAACAGATAACATAAATAGGTCAAAGATATTTCGTATACAGCCAAAAGTGACGCAAGTATTTAATGATAGTAAGCTTATATGCTAATAGGATATGCTTCATTGACCCATGTAGTTAACAAGTTAAGAAATGTGTCATCACTCGTTTCATTTAAGTGAGATTCTTAAAAACCAGCTAAGGGATAACCGCAGTACTTTCCTATGGAACATAAAACACCAACTGCGATTGCCATTCGGCCTAGCGTGATGATTATGGAGCTTTTCCCTTCGTGGGGGACTTCTAGACTAAGAGTTGGCTGCAAAATTACTACGTTCAATTAATTTAAAAAAAAAAAAACATTTTTATGCATATATATGATAATATCATCATCATCATCATCTCAGCTCATGTCCCAATATTGGGCTCGAACCTCTTCCATGTTGGAAACTGACCTACTAAACCGCGCTGGTCAGACGTGTTGGTTGTTATATATATTTTGATTCGAGTTCTTCTCTTGCATAAAACGCATATACATCTGTATATGCGTTTTATATAGTTGTCTCTTACGATCACCCATGGGTAAGATTATATTCTTACTTCGCCACCACACAGAAAAAATAATATAGACCTATAGAATTGAATGAGAATATATATAGAATTTTTTCGTGTGGTGACGAAGTAAGAATACAATTCACCACCCTTTATCTTACCCGTGGGTGATCGTAAGAGACGACTAAGGAATATGAATCGCATATAACATCTATGCAAGAGATGGAAAACTTGAAATAAAACCCTATACCAACACGCCTGACCAGCGTGGTACAGTAGATAAACTTCCCTTCCATTACGGAGGAGGCTCGAGCCCAACAATGGGATATATATAAGTTGAGATAATGATGATGAAGATATATGGCATTAAATATGAATATATTATATATAGAATTAAAAAAGGGCAATATATTTTTACCAGGTTGCCTATCAAAATGTGGCCTCTAGTATTTTTAATGAAATAAAATAGACCTAATTAAGACGAATCTAATAAGCACAAATTTCATGGGTTTTTACTAATAAGTAATCCAGAATTTTGTCTACTACCTTCGAGTTCTATTATCAGAATAACTCAGTAGTACCATCATACATAGATACATATCATCACGCCATATCCCTTGCAGGGTAGGCAGAGAGAACAGAGTGCCAGAGAACTCTATCCTTGCATACTTCACTCGCTTCTTCAACATTCATAATTCTCTTCATACACGCTCGCCGGTTTCGGAGACTCTTGGCTCTACCTTCTTTCAGCACGTGACCAATCTGGTCTAGGTAGGTGAGTCTCAGTCTCCCCCGGTACCTACATCCTTCCACTTTCGCATTGTATATCTTCTTAACCAGACGTTCGTTCGGCATTCTTTCCACATGTCCGAACCATCGGAGCATTCCCTTTCGCATCTTTACACCAATACTCTCTTTCATACCTACTCGCTCTCTTACGTCGTCGTTGCGAATGCGGTCGGTCAGCCTAACTCCACAGATTTGCCGTAGAGATCGCATTTCGACCGCATTAATTTTGCTTTCATGCTCTTTTCTGCATACCCAACTCTCGCTTCCATATAGTAATGTTGGGACAAACACAGCTTTATGTATTGCTACACGTGCCTTCTGGCTGAGGTGGTGGCTACCGAGAAGTTGTCCCAACGCTCCGTTCACTCTATTTCCCGCATTCACTCTTCGCTCTATATCAGTGGTGTACTTTCCATCTCGGCTAAAACCACATCCAAGATATACAAATTCATCCACTGAATGAATTTGTAGTACCATCATATATGGATTTTTCAAATTATTCGATTAAGATTGAATTTCAAATACTGAGTAACATATATGTTTGAAAGTAAACTAAATACACATTATGCGTCTAAGATCACTACGGCCACTAACAAAGAGTTGATTATTTTGAATCGCCAGAACAGATATTCATAATTCGTAGCTAAGAATGATCAAATCACCTCAGCTTTCAAACAAGAACCATATCATAATCGGTGTATTCATTTAGAAGGTAGCGTTGCCACAGATAGATACACAGATACATAGACAAGCAGAAACGTCAAAATTCTAACACCCTTCTTTTTGTGACGAAGGTTAGAAACATTAACGGGGCCACATTTTAATCTACTCAGCAAGAACATGTTGCACTTTTTATAATTGTGCATTAACTTTAATTATTAATGATAGTATTTATTAATAACTTTAATTATTAATGATAGATTAATTTTAATTATTATAGCGTCGGGGGCTCGCAGACGCAGCTGCGCACTCGCCCTGATGATGAGCATCGGACATGTTCGAAACCCGGGTCGATATAATCGACTCAAACGCGTGAGTATTCCCGAAAAATACAATTGTTTAATATGTGTCAAACTCACGATAATTTCAATACTAAAACTTTAATTATATTTGGTTACTAATTTAACCGCTATCACACAGCCAAATATAATTAAAGTTAATACTTTAATTTATGTTTGGCTCCGAATACTACCAACCCTTATGTTGCTCGTGTGTGCTGTAAAATACGACTAAGAGCTTCACAGAGACCTGAGCGAACACCCTCTGACGCCGTCTAGTCAGCGATTTATTGGGTGAGAACCAGTTCATGTTGCCAAAAGAACATAATTTACTAAAAAAATAAATAACGCGATAGGTTTTGGTCATCCAGATAAAGCAGTTTTCATTTCAAAAATGTAAAATTATTTGGCAGCAATTACGAATGAACTTTTTTTTTTAGGACAAGCTATGGTAATTACGAATAAACCTAAAACTCAATCAACTAGTATCGAGTCGATCGCATTTATTGAAAAAATAGTATTTTAATAATAAATAAAAGCATATAGCATATTCAAATAATAATAAACACTTGAGATATTCTGCATGTTAGTGATTGCACTTGAAATTAATTCGGGTGTGCAAGACATAAGCGGTAGCGATAATCATGATGTTTTGGAACACTACGCTTCCTTTTATTTGAATATGTAAGTAATTTTAATTTAACAATAAATTATACATATTAAACGAAGTCTGCATTGAATTTAAAGTATTTTTAAAGATAAAATGTCACTAATCCACCTAGTGCAGGGTTACCCTAAGCTATGTCGTCCACTTCGTGGTCGCTATTCGAGATCCTTATGCCCCAACGATTGTCAGTTTTACGAGCGATGTGGCTTGCTCATTGCCATGTCATCAACGTGATATTTCTTGAGACTATGTCATTTACACTCGTTCCGTATATCGCATTTTATCACGTCATAGAGAAATACCAAGCTTAGTCCTCTCCATAGCTCGTTGAGTAACTTTGAACCTTGTTATATGACCAACATTTAGAGACTAATATCATGGTAGTCAGATAAAAACATTTGCGAGAAAGAAAAGGAAATTCTAAATTACGCCTATCGGTCTGACGAAAGGGATAATGTAGTCCAATTTGTCTGCCATGCGCAACCAATGTTTCTCTATGAAGGTCACACGCCTTGCAATTTTTCTGGTTATGTTTTTAGGTTTCCATGTTGATTTAATTATTGATTCCATATATTTAATAAGATCTGCCGGAAGCCCCAAATGTTAGAGAACCTAATGGTTATAATTGGAATCCGTTTATTGTATGTTTATGAAGTCCGCCATTTTTACCATAAAGCAGGATGTATTTAAAAAAAATAGATAAGAAATAAAAAAAACTACTTTTACGGATTCTATCGCGTTTGTATTTGATTTTTAATTTTCCGATGACACCATAGTCCTCCCGTGAGCATGACCGCTGTTTACAGCGGTCATGCTCACGGGAGGACTATGGTGTCTCACGTTCAATAAGTCATAAGACCCGCTACAGTGTCAGTTATTAAATTTAGACCTACATTTTAATACAAATTCATTGCAAAAAGAAAATAATTGTTTATGATCAGTTATTATTAAAAATATATTTTTTTTTTTTTTTTTTTTTTTAAAGACACCTCCCTGCACTAAGGAAAATAATCCTTGTATTGCGGGGGACTTTACAAACATGCAATTAACGCAGACAAATTACACCCAGACTCAGAACAATACTTTGTGGATCGCACAAAGTATTGTCCTGCGTGGGAATCGAACCCACGGCACTGGCACGGAAGGTCGGTATCTTAACCACTACGCCAGCTGTGCAGTCAATGTCAGCAAATAATTGATTATAATTATTATATTGTGGCAATTTATTAGTTTAAAACTAACAAATGTATTCAGCTACCACCGGATCGCGGCCTCACTGAAAATCTAAAACTGAGAATCCTCAAAAATAGTTTTATTTCAAACATGCTTATGACACAAACTCGCTTTAACATCAAAAATAAAAAAAAATAGATTTCTATGGTCTGTATAATGAATAGTAACATTTTTAATGCCAAAAAGAGATAGATAAAATTTTGTCAAGGTGGCAGATTATATAGCGTAGATAATTTTTTATTTTACTAAGGAAATGATGTCCATTTCCTTAGTAAAATGAAAAATATTATTCATTGACCCAAATCTGTCACATTGTGGTCCAAATACATTAAATTATTACCTGCGTTGACTCACACTTTCTTTTATTATTCATAAATCATAATAGGATTTATTTATGCAAACGTTATCAGAATTTCATCGAATTGAAAAAGAAAGAATTACCATTTTTCTGTCAGCAAAAACTTTAAAAAAATAGATGGGGTATGTAATAAAGACATGATAGAAGTAAAACTTCTGTTTTACAGATAATCATCTTAATTATTTATGAATTAATTTTGTATAGCGTAAATTGTGTTTATCATTTAATTGCTTGTAGACTCCACAGATGGCGTTAAAATATAACGTAATTATATATTTGTAGTCGCCTGCAATACAAGGATTTTAACCGACTTCTTTCTTAGTACAGGTGCTGTATATAAAAAAAAAATATTTTCATCAAGGTTATGAAAGCGAAAAGAGTGTATGTATCACCCTTTTTCAAGTTCGCGAGAAAAAGAGCTTAAGCGGCTTTTATAATATAGTGCATACTTATTATACATATTCGGTACAAAGTATTCACTTCCACAGTGTGTGCTATGTCTGAGCTTATTCTCCCAAAATTTTCATCATACAGAGAGGTTTTGGATCAGAGACACTTTCTGCACGAAGTTTCACTTCATAAACTTTTACCAATAATCAAAAATCATTAGAATTCAATCGCCACGTAATTCATAAAAGTGAAAAAATAAATCTATCTTTTGGTCTTTCTAATTGAAATGGCATACGGTCTGTATGCTCGTTGGTTATGGTAGAGGAATATAGCGCCATCACAGGTAGATAGATATATCTGCACTGGATGCCACCCTGGCCGAAATAATAGGTGATCAGAACAGGGATTAGTTCGCCAACCGCAGCGTGACTGACCGAGTAAGAATGTCCTGATATTTTGTTGCAGGACAACAACATGGGGAGGCACCATAACACCTTCAGATTCAAACTTTACCAAGTTATTTAGTTCATGATTGCTTGGTTTTCAGTCCGTATAAAAGCCTTCGTTAGATAGCGGCAACTACTGAATCCGCTAACCAAACGCGATGGCATAAGGTTTGATTTCGAATTTTTCCTTTCGTTCTGTGATTGTGTTATCTGCTTACAACTTTTAATCAGTTCTTGCCAAGCAGAAAGGAAAGATGGTGACCATTCGTGTCGATGTCGTAATACAATTCACTCCCCTTTCCCTCTCTTGCCCGTGGATGTCGTAAAGGACGACTAAGGGATATAATATGCATATAACACCTGTGTCATCATTATCATCATTTTCCTACTCTTATCCCAATTACTTGGGGTCGATACAATATGTACTCTTCTTTCATAGTACATATTGTAAAAGTTATTGGCAACAGTTTTATGACCGGCCGCCTGCTAGACGTCAACCCTCCTTGGGAATGTAATTGTTGACCAAACGGCATCAGATGGAGGTGACCCAGGTCATGTATACTCGTATATATAACACCTGTGTAAGAGAAGAAAAGTAAATAGGGCCTTTAGTGGCCGCTACACTGTTGACAGTCTTCTGTCTACAACCGTGAGCCAGTCCGTCCGGATTAATAGTACAATCTCGCAGGAAATCAACGTTTGAGCAGTGGCTGTTGCGCTTGGTTCAGTAAGGGAGAAAGTCGGAAGACCAAGCTTCTGGATGGGTTTTGGTTGATAAGCAGCGCCCTAGCCATACCTCTGGTGTTGCAAACGTCTATTAGCGGCAGTAAGACTTACCATTAGATGCACTGCTTGCTCATTTTCCAGCATAAACAATAAAAAAAAGGAAAATTGGACATAAAATTCTATGATAATATGTCTGATCAGTGTGGTGTATTGGGTTAATGGGCAATTAAACCAATATATCTCATCAACCAACCGAATAAATCTCACAGCGAAGGACGTCCGAACCCAATAATGAGAAGTATGTAGACTTGAGATAATGGCAAAGATAATAATAACCAATGTATTTTCACTCCATCACCACAGAATAAATAGCCTATGGTCTCACCTGAACGTGAATCTGAATCACTTCAGCCGTAAACGAATAATAAATAACATAAATACAAAAACACTTGAAATCGCCTGTATGTTAGTGATTGCACTCGAAATTAATTTTAGTGGACAAGGCATAAGCGGTAGCGGCCGCGATTTTGCCAAATGTTTTGTAATATTTATAAAATGCGATGACGATAACGATCATAGAATTTAGATTTCCAGTTTCTCAAACTGTTGATCTAAATTATTTTTTTTAGCAATAGCAAGAAAAGAACGCCTGGTTAAGAAGATATACAATGCGAAAGTGGAAGGATGTAGGTACCGAGGGAGACCGAGACTAACCTACCTAGACCAGATCGGTTATGTACTGAAGGAAGGTGGAGTCAAGAGTCTCCGAAACCGGCGAGCGTGTATGAAGAGAATTATGAATGTTGAGGAAGCGAGTGAAGTATGCAGAGATAGAGTTCTCTGGCACTCTGTTCTCTCTGCCTACCCTGCAAGGGATATGGCGTGATGATATGTATGTATGTAAGAAAAGAACGCTAATTAAAGAAAAATAAAAAAGTGTGGGTCTCAGCTCCGACGCACGACTGGAGTTTACTCCTCAAGTACGATTATCAAAACAGGCGCAAAAAAGCTCATTAGACTAAAAATAATATAATTTGGAAAATCCAAAAGTGCACGCCTCATAATTTTTATATTATTTATCATTTACTATTAGTCAATTCCAGAAATAAAAATAAAATTATAGAAAAAAACCTTTTTTAAAAACAAGCTTTTATTATTTGCTAATAAAATAAAATAAAAAGTTAAAAATAAATTACCTCTAATAAGACATATAACACTTTATAAGTTCATTATAACCTTTAACGATAATTAAGCTTCTTCGTCTACTACAAAATAATTCCATATCATACATAATTATATATTTTTAACACGAAAACTTTACAACATCATTATTAAATCTTCTCGTTTCTATCACAGTCTCAATTTTATAAATAAAAGCGTGTTACATTTTGATGGTATGATTAAGAATATTTAAGCACCTTCTTTTTTTTATGACCAGTTTCCAGGTCCAACATCAGACCCTGGTTACTATATAGTATCAAAGTACTCATAAAGACGAATCAAACGAGTCCAAACTCGATGGAGTTGCGTCATTTAATTACGGAGTTCCTATGGCCCGCTTCCAGGTCGATCATCAGACGCTAGTTACCATGTAGTATCAAAGTACTCGACAAGACAATTCAAAGGAGCCTAAACTCGATAAGGTTGCGTCGTTTAATTACGGAGTTCCTTTGGCTAGCTGCCAGGTCCATGATCAGACCCTGGTTTCTATATACTATTAAAGTACTCACCAAGACCAATCAAATAAGCCCAATTTCGATGGGGTTGCGTCGTTTAATTACGGAGTTCCTATGGCCAGCTTCTAGGTCCATCGTCAGACCCTAGTAAATATATAGTCTCAAAGTACTCGACAAGACAAATCAAACGAGTCTAAACTTGATGAGTTTGCGTCGTTTAATTATGGAGTTCCTATGACTAAGCTTCCAGGTCCATGTTCTGAGACCCTAGTTTCCATATAGTATCAAAGTACTCGCCAAGACGAATCAAATAAGCCCAATTTCGTTGGGGTTGCGTCGTTTAATTACGGAGTTTCTATGGCTAGCTTCCAGGTCCATCGCCAGACCCTGGTTACCATATAGTATTAAAGTAATCATCAAGACAAATCAAATGAGCCCAAACTCGAAAGGGTTGCGTCGATTAATTACGGAGTAACTATGGCCAGCTTCAAGGTCTATCATCAGATCAGTTCTATGTCACAATAGTATTGCATTGTCATCCGATTTATATATGCATGCTAAATTTCAGCTCAATCGGAAACCGGGAAGTGGATCAAATTTAACTAGCAAGATTTGATTACAGACAACGGGACAGGTAAAACTAAATATAAACTTGTAATGAAAGAAAAGAAATACTTTTGAAATTTCGTGCCATTCTCGACGTAGAGCTAAACATAGCTGTATAGGCTGAATGGGATTTATTTCCTTTGCCTGTCCGAATGGACGAACAAAAAATGTAAACGAACGCAATTTTCATAAGGTATACATATACTAAAGACTAAGCAGTTTAGTTTTTTATTAATTGCAATTAAACGACAATGAATTACCAAGTCATTTTCGAAAGGAAACAGCGCGTTGCGATTATGAAGCTTTTTATAAAAGAAAATCTTCGATATATTCATTTTTACGGTCGTGATCCTGCCAGATACAAAATATTTTCGCCGACGTCTTCGAATATTTTTTTTAATCAACTATTTTCTTACTTTAAACAAAATAATTGCTTTTTAAAAATATCAAATACGTTTAAACGAATGTTTTATCTTGACATATATATTATAATATTATCCTATAAGTGCAATGTGAGAAAATTACAATCATTTTTATGTTTGAAAAGTGCTTGATTTTCATATGTCGAGAGTAAAGCAAGACCTCAACGCTTCGCTTATAAGGCGTGCAATATATATTTTTATTTACATTTATTAAAACTGTTCAGTGAAGTATTATCTCACGTCAGAAAGTGAAAGGTGCGCAGAATAGGTTGCGCACCAAAAACATAACGAGGTCCTTCGATCACTAGATTTTACTCCTCAAATTTTTCTCATACCGGGCGCCTTATATGAAAATCGATTCTTAAGGAGTAAACTCCAAAAACTAGACTGTGTGTCGTCTGCCGGATTAGCCACGAATATCAAGAAATTGGTACCAGTGGTAGGTCCAATAGTGAAGGGGAAGGAACACGATGGGATAACCTACCGTGTAAGAGGCAGTAAGCCGCCCTTCCGTCGCCCTGGACAGACCAAGCCCGCCAGAAAATGCAGTGAAACTTTAATTTAATAATTTTAATTATTGCATCAAACACTTTTGTATAAACATAGACCTGTGTTTACCATTCATTTATTAATACAAAATAATAAATGAAAGAAGATCGTATATCTCTCTTTTTCGATACTTAAAGACAAACGAGAATTTAAAACTCTTCTTTTTTTTTTTTTTTTGGTGGACTATGTATTAGTCTCGCCCCGCCAAATCGGTCCGGGGTGACGGAGAAGGCGGCGCGTGACCCCATAGACCCACCGTAAAAACTCCTCTCTCTTCGCCGTGCGAGCGGGTCACCGGGACCCGATTTTTAACTTCGGTGGCCCGCCCGGCGGTTCACCCTCGCGGGTTCCTCTTGTCGACGCCCCGACAGATTTCGCCGTCGGGGCGTCGCCCTCACGCGGTGGCCTCACGTCGGGTGACCGGACAATTCCCCGGTCCGATCACCCGAAGCCTCGGTTAGGGCGGCATCAGGCGCAGGTATTCGCGCCTGCGCCGCCCCGGCCGCTGGCGGCGGCCCGGGGCGCGGGAATCCTCCCTTGCCCGTTCCGCCGCTTCCTTCTGCGAGATGACAGCCTCGCAGAAGGCGGCGACCGCGTCCCAGTTCCTGATGCTGTCGACCATCGCCCTCGCGACGGCCAGCAGCGTCAGGTCGGCACCGATGACAGCGACGAGGTCACGGCGCTGCCGCTCCCATCCCGGACACACCTCCAGCGTGTGTTGCGCCGTGTCCTCGCCACTCCTGCAGTGGTGGCAGGCCGGAGTCCACTCCCTATACACGACCCTGTGCAGGTACAACCCGAAACACCCGTGCCCCGTCAATACCTGCACCAGCCGAAAGGTGAGGACTCCGTGCCGCTGCTCCATCCACTCTATCAATACGGGCCGGAGGGCCTCAACGGTCTCCACACCGTGCCTAGGCCTCTCCAGCCGCGTAGCCCAACGGGCGATGACGTCTCGGCGGGCATCCACGTGCCAGGTGGCTATCTCGCTCAACGATGGGGAGCCACCTTCCTCGCGCGCTGTGATAACCCGCCGGTAGAGGTCGGAGGCTGTCGAATGGCTCTGACCGCTATGGCTCTCTGTGGCCTCCACAGAACCGCCCTGAGCTGGGCGTTCAGAGCCCTCGCCCACATGGGTGCGCCGTACATGCCCATCGAGCGGATGACCCCCGCATACAGCCGTCGGCCCTCGAAACTGGGTCCGCCCACGTTCGGCATGAGTCGAGAAAGGGCGGACGCCGCGCCGACAAGCCGGGGAGCAATCTGTCGGAAATGCTCCCGGAACCACCATCGCCCGTCGAGCACCAGACCCAAGTACCTCATATGGGCCTGGATAGAATTTAAAAACTCTATGACAGTTGAAATAAAACTACTTTTACGGATTCTATTGCATTTGTATTTGATTTTTAATTTACCGACGTTTCGAACACTTTACAGTGATCATGGTCACGGTCGGTCACGGCCGTCACGGTCAGTCCTCCCTTAATGTAATACTCGCGTAAACATTAGAAGTCGCTATGACAGTTTCAAAGTATGTAATGAAAACTCATAAGTATGCAATACAGTCCTTTAACTCATTTTCTTATAAACTTTTCCTTATAAAAAGTTGTAGATCAAAATTTCAAACCCACTCGTAAGAAGTTTGATAAGAGATTATTATAAGATTAAAATTCTTCAATAATTCTTTGAAGAAATTAGTTGAAGGCATGTCGCAATACGCATTATTTTCATTCTCGCTTTAAAAGTCGCTTTATTAGTTGTAAAATATTGTGTATTTATATAAAAAAATCTATGTAAACAGTACAAAATTATTCACATTCGTATTGACACCGTTCCGACCATCTGCATTCAATATATTACGACACATTCTGTAAGCAATACACATCTTTACTGATGTATTTACACCTAAACACACTATTGGTTGCCGCTTTCAGACACACTGCTTCCCTTTCCCTCTGAAATCACTTGTTTGGGATTTATTCTTAATGAATCAACGGGTAAAGAGACTTTCTTACTCTGTAAGCTTGTCTTCAATGGTTTGTAATTGACCTAAAAGGCTTTGTTCTGTATAAATGAAAAAATCCTTGAATTTTTTCGCGCTACCTACCGGGTCCAATTGCGAATCTAAATCATTGTCGAATCCACTTGAACACACACAAAAAATACCTATCAACAAAATCCGTCCAACCGTTTAGGAGTCCAGTGATGTCATTGAACTCCTTCTACACTGTGTGTATGTGCACACGTATAGTAGAATTATATATATATATATATATATATATATATATATATATATATATATATACATATATATAAAGATATGCGTTACGTACCGAAGCGGTTGCGATGGTACGGCAACCATAAGAAGTTATCACTTCAAAAAGAAAAAATTACAAATTTCGTAATGTTTCTGATTTTGTAATAATTGAAACTACGTAATAATTGACTTGTATTTAAACTATTGTAAATAATAAACAAGGTCACATTATCTCTACATTTAACCCACAAACTTGCTTTATCTAAATTCTAAAAGGTAGTGGACTTATAGTTCTTGCGTACATATATCTAGAATATCAAATTGTCGTTTAAATATATCAAGATGATGTCCTCCTCTTATTTTTTATAAGCAAACAACACAAATCAAATCATTTATTATTTTCTAGCTTTTGCCCGCGTCTTCATCCGCGTAAAAAGTAACTTTCCCAAAGTTAAATAATAGAAATAAAAAGTATTTTTGTATTATTCAAGGAAATTACCAATTGTGCCAATTGTCATTCAAATCTATTCAACCGTTTACGCGTAATCGAGTAACAAGCATCCAAAATATCTTCAGAAACTTAGTAAACTTAAATATTAGTTGGATAAGCCCAAAAAATATATACAAGCATTTGCGTATCGTCAGTTTTACATATTGTCAATTTCACAAGTTATTGGAATGCCACAAGCTGAAGAATCATCGATCTCGTAATTTTTTTAAGTTACTTTTTACGCGTAATTGAGTAACAAACATCCAAAAATCTTGGCTAACTTTCACATTTATAATATTAATAGGAAGTAGGATAAGATTAGCACCAGTAAATACGTCTTTACTTTTCAAAATATTATATCATACAAAGAAATCATTGCTAGACCAATAGTAACAAAATATATTTATTATGTACAAAATAAAAAATGATAAATTAAATACTAAATGATCTGGGATAATTAAGTTATTAGAAAATTAAAAGAAATAACAACTGCATAAATCTTATTCTATTAATAGTACTCTTTTTAAACGGTTTTATTTAGCTTACTCTGTTTGTTTTTTTTTCTTTTTTCTTTCTTGGTTCGAATTTAGTAATTAAAATTTCACCCTCTTCCTGACAACCGATTGATCTGAAATTTGGTATACGCCTTTGGTTCTGATGACAATACAATTATGTATACTAAATTATGAATGTTGAAGAATCGAGTGAAGTATGCAAGGATAGAGTTCTCTGGCACTCTGTTCTCTCTGCCTACCCCGCAAGGGATATGGCGTGATGATATGTATGTATGTAGAAATAAAAACAAAAACTTGAAAATAAAAAAAGGTAAATCATTTTTTTTAAGTAAACGGTTTTATTGTAAACAGTCATGGTAATTTTACACTAAAAGCTAAAAATTTATTAAATAGATACAGTCATGGGTACCAATTAATATAAAATAAAATCGTGGGCCAAGTCAAATATCTACAATTGTCGATTAAAATGTTCATTTTGTAGTGTCCCACGATTTTATTTTATATTAATTGGTACCCATGACTGAATCTATTTAATTATTTTTTAGCTTTTAGAACATTTTTCTGCAAAATTACCATGACTCTTTACAATAAAAACGTTTAACTTAAAATTTCTTTTTACCTCTTTTTAATTTATTTTTTAAATAAACATTAATTATTTACTAGAAAAATATAAATTAAAGTTGAAAATAGATTTAATCATTATATTCAATCACAGTAATGAGTGGGCGATATATACAGTATGTACACGGCTGTAACTATAGGAAGAATTGTCCGCTGTTTTACCAAAATGTTAGAGGACTACGGTCTAAATTAAATGTGTTTAAGTTATCAGTGTTAAGTGAATATGCCGATATATATGCATTATCTGAGACATTCCTAACAAGACACACTAGTTAAAGATGTAGTGACACAACACTAGTTAAAGATGGCGAAGTGTTTCCCGACGGGTATATTGTTATACGCCGCGATCGCCCCAACGATGTCGGTTGGGGAGGTGTACTATTGGCGGTACGCGCACAATATTCTGTCCAACAAATATTTGATATTGATAACTACACTTACTATATGGAAGTTGTTGTAGCTACTGTAAATTTAAACTATAAGCGTATTATATTGTGTGTTGTTTACATTCCACCCAATTCTACAGATGATAAATATGTAAACACATTTATAGTCTTAGAAAACATTATTGAGAAATACACAAAATTAGATATCGTCGTATTAGGTGATTTTAATTTGACTTCATGTAGTCAAAATGTAAACCTACATTTTACTTATCTTTTATCTTTTTGTAAATTATATCAACACAATACAGTTAATAATACTTATGGTAATATGTTAGATCTGGTACTGAGCAATCTGGGAGGCGAGTGCCTGAGTGTAGTTGGCGATGTTGAGCCGTTAGTGCCGGCGGACGCGCACCACCCACCGCTCAGCGTGCGGCTGAGCGTTCTGCGGCCGGCGGCTAAGCGGGCTCGGGCAGCACTGCCACATTACACATTATCTCAATATGACACACCTCAGTGGAACTTCAGAAAAGCTGACTTTCAGACTCTGTATGAGTCGGTTGGGTCAATATCATGGTCTACAGTATTGAATAGTACTAACGTTAATAACGCGCTTGATGTTTTTTATTCTCATCTTAAAACAACCTTAAACGCTAATGTACCTCCGAAAAGGCAATCTACTCGTATTACAAAGTATGTATTATATATACCTCTGAAATTATAGAAAACATTAAAAATAAGCATTTTCATTTGAAAAAATTTAGAAAATTTCAATAAATTTTTAATAAAGAAATGTTCAAATTTTACAGACAACGAACTAAGGAAATGATAAAGATAGCACATGCCAACTATATAAATAGCGCTGAGGCGGATATACGGAAAGATCCGAGGTCCTTTTGGAACTTTGTCAGGAACCAACGTTCGTCGCGAAATTCCTGTTCCGATTACCAATTAGATGGCAATGTATTCTCCGGATTGGATGCTGCGAATGGTTTTGCAACATACTTTAAATCTATGTTTATAGCAAATTCGCCCACATTATCAATGAATATCCCACAAAACGAAGAACGTAATAGTAATTTGTGTTCTTCGCGTATTAGCATCGAGCTTATTAGTAAATCGGAATTGTTACAGGCTGTCAAACGTTTGAAAGCTCAATCCTCGATTGGGCCCGATGGTATACCTGCTTATATCATAAAGGATTGTATTGGAGTATTAATAGATCCACTATTATACATTTTGAACTTAGCAGTAAAAACAGCCACCTATCCTACGTTATGGAAGATTTCACGTGTTACACCGGTACACAAGAACGGGTTAAGGTCTGAAATCATAAACTATAGGCCAATTGCTATTCTTTCCGCATTGGCTAAGGTATTTGAATATATTTTAAACAGCCACATTACCAAACAGGTTAAACAGCAACTCAGCGAGTGTCAGCACGGGTTTAGAACTGGCAAATCGACTGCTACCAATTTAATAAATTTTGTTGACTATTGTGTAACCGAGATGGATCATAATAGGCAAGTTGACGCGGCATACTTTGATTTTAAAAAAGCGTTTGATCGCGTTCACAATGACGTGCTTTTACAAAAATTTGCTGATTTTGGTTTTACTCCTAACCTTTTAAAATGATTCGCTAGTTATTTTACTAGTCGAATACAATATGTACAGCTAGGTAAATACCAATCGGAACCATATTTTACTATTTCTGGTGTGAGTCAGGGCATTGTCTTGGGCCCAACTCAGTTTTTAATTATGATTAACGACCTGCCCAATGTCATCTCTTCGGCTCAATGCATCATATTTGCGGATGACCTGAAGGTGTTTTTAGGCATAAAATGCATGGAAGACTGTGAAGCGCTCCAGCGTGACATCAATAGTGTTATTGCCTGGGGTGCGCGCAATCGCTTAGAGTTTAATACATCCAAATGTAAAACCATAACATTTACTTGATCGCGCGCTCCATGCACGTACATTTACAACATATCTGGTGTACCGTTGGAGCGGGTCACAGAAATCCGTGACCTAGGCGTTACAGTTGACACGTGTCTAACATTTAATACGCACATCACAACCATTTGCACACAAAGTTTTAAATCACTTGGCTTTGTGATGAGACAGTCTACTCAGTTTCAGAATCGGAGTACTATTATTGCGCTATACTTTTCCTTTGTTCGCAGTACTTTGGAGTATAACTCCATAATCTGGGACCCACACGAAATGCATGCATGAAAAATGCATGAAAATCTTATTGAACTCCAATCAAATGGATGGATGAATCGATTATAAATTTAAAACAATTTATGAAAACCTTATTGAATTTAAATTAATGGATTTTATTTAATTTAAACTAAAGCTGTTAATTAATTATTTTTATTATTCGAAAGGAATACATCCAAGTTCATCGTCACTATTATCATCATCGCTGGAGCATTCCTGTAGGTTGATGATGAGTTCATGGTCACAGATTATTACATAAATAATTATGTTTATTTTATAAAAGAAATTATCTTTTTAATATAATAGAAATGGTGTTATTAATATTATAACTGATGTCTGAATACTAAACTTAACACAATTTACTTATTTTATAGAGTAACCATGTGGTTTATATAGGTAATGTGGTTTTCCTTGTTTTATAAATAATTAATAAGAATGTTATCGATTTACGTTTATCGATTGCTCCATCTCTATCTTATTCTCAGTTCAATATGATCTTGTACTTGCGTAAGCACCATACTTTTATAAAATGGTTACTAAGTATTTCAAAACATATGAGGTACTAATTTTGGTGAAAATATTCATATTTTTATATTCATAATTCAGTTGAGATATAACTGGCACCTAAAGAATGAAAATATAGGCAATATAATCAATTGTGGCGGGACCACGCTGTTGACAGTTTTCTGTCTACAGCCGCGGGCCGTCCGTCTGAGTAGTGCCAATGTGCTATTGCGCTTCGTTCGGTGAGCGAGAGAGCAGCCCAACTGGGTGGGCTTGGGGATTTTTATGGTAGGCAGCACCCCAAGCTAGACCCTATGTATTGCAAAGGTCCATGGGCGGCAGTGACACTTACCATCAGGTGAGCTGCTTGCTCGTTTGCCACCATAAGCAATAAAAAAAATACAAATTAAAATTGTAATAATGACGCGTATTCATAATTATTTCATCGGTTTTGTCGCTATCTGTCACAGAGATCAAGCTATATTTTAAGGACTATAACTATTAATGTGTTTTGCTTTTTTCATTACTGGAAAACTATTTTCACATCGATACTATGCTAAATTAATCTAAACTTCTACTACAGTGAGCGATAGAACCGGAGGCACAAATGTTTCTTCACTTCTTTACCATTATTCCATTCAATCACTCCAAACGTTATGGTAATAAACGATTCGGTTGTGCCTTGGTATTAATGAGGTTTATAAGCGACAATTCCTACTTACATCAGATTTACTACTTCATCTACCACTAAAGGCAAATAAAAATACACATACATTACAAAATGGCGCGAAAATGAAAAAAAAAAAGAAATGAATATATTGATAAAGACATATTCTAAATTCAATTGTATATTTTTTTTATGTACGTGCATTTATGCTATATTGAATAATTGCTTCGTCAAATTTTCTCCATCATTTCCTGATCCGACTTGATCTACTCGTTTGTTTTTAACAACCCCATTAACTGTATACAGTTAAGTAGGTATACAATTTTACAGGCACGGTTTAATGGCTTAGTACTTAATAGGCTCTAACTCCAGCCCTCAGAAATAACGATAAAAGATTAAAAAGTTAATGTCCCCATTCATCAAGATATCACTGCTGTGTGCAGTTTCTTTTTAAGTAAAACTTTTATAGTATCGTTCTCATTTGAAACAAGATGAAACAAATAAATTACGCTGAAGATTATAAAAAATAATTTAGTCTTTATTTTAAGAAAAGTATGTGAGTAAGGCTTAATAGAGTGGCATAAGGCTAACAGATTCGGAATAGCTGTTTTGATTTCCAGTAATTCATGGGAAGGATTACCCATTCAGGTATTACGTCTTATCATAATTGTTTCCATGTACTCTACTTCAATGCAGGTGACGGAATCGCTGATATGTCTACCCTCCGTTTCAATTATGATGTTATTAGGCGCCGGAATGAGGCAGGCAGCAGTAACCAGCGACAGCTCAAGGACCTTACTGTAAAAACATGAACTTCAAAGTTGAACTGTCAAGTTACCTCATGACATCTGTTTTAATCATCAAAATTATATTTAGACATACATATTTGTTAGAATATCTGGATGACTAAGCAGACCGTTTTAATATATTGGTAAATAGTGTGTTTTCGCTATCTTGCCAGTAGATGTCATAAAAAACGACTAAGGGATATAATGTGTATATAATATATATACAATTGCAGGCAAATTCGAATTAAAACTTTATACCAATACGTCTGACCAACGTGATATATTAGGATAATTGACTTCCTATTGTGGAGGAAGCTTGAGTCCAGCAGTATTTTTATAGAACAAATATTTTAGATATCGTTGCACGTATATATGTATATACATATATGTCTTGTTACTGAATTTCGTAGATATTCACATACAAATTATATACCTACTTATAAAATATGAATATTTTCATATCCTATCGATATAATAAGGATATAAATTGGATATGTAAACCATCGTATATGTACTCGTACATATTGCAAGATATTGCAATAGACCGGCAACCTGCCTAATGTCATCCCTCCTTGGGAATGTAATTGTTAACAAAAACGACATCAGCTGAAGTTGGCCTAGGTCGACATAAACCTCTTAGTCGCCTTTTTAACATCCATGAGCAAATTAAGGGTTGGTAGTATTCGTAACCGCTACCACACAGCATAAACTGTTTATTTAAATAAAAATAGTATAAAATAATTAATGATATAATGAAAAAATTAAAAACGTAAAAGTAAATAAAATAACGTAATAAAAATTTAAAAATAATAAAATAGGTAAATCTAGGGTCGAACAGGTGCTGTATGGATTAAGTGACTCGACTTCCGAACTAAGCTGATTTTTATTCTTGTTGTCGATGGCTCAACTAGGGGTGTCCACTTTGAAAAAACATCGATGTTTTTTTCGATTCGATATATCGAAACTGTACATCGATGTCTTTCGATGTATCGGATGAAAACATCGAGTACTTTTTCTAAAGTCCTATCAAAAGTGTTACTACTAAAAAAAAAAAGGTCCTTTTTGTGGCATTTATACCTATTCCAGTCCCTTATAAAACAGATTTCTAAAAAAAAAAAAAAAAAAGGTCATATGGGGGGCATAGTCCGGAGCGTGCTCGTTCGCGTCCCCTGCTAGTCTAATTAGACTGCTAATCCGGCTCGAAATGCGTACCGCAATGCGGGTTAGGGCGTCCCCCGGAGGCGACGCGTACCGACCTGCCCCCGTCGGTACGAACATCGGCAGTTGCGGCGATGGGGGCCGCCACCCATCACGCCTTGCCCAGTCAGGCGAGTCGAGGAGAGCAGAGTGCCGGGTGGGCACGTGGAATGTAAGAGGTTGTGTGGAAGGTAAGTTGCACGAGCTGATATCCGTCATGGCGGACAAACAGCTAGACGTGATCTGTGTAACAGAGACCAAGCGAAGGGGCAGCGACGCCTGCGATCTTCCTGGTGGCGGGATGGCTCTGTGGTCTGGTGTACCACAGAGCGATCGAGCCAGCATGGGGGTAGGAGTACTGCTGTCCTCTCGCTTGGCCTCAGGTGTGAAGGATTACGGAATGTATGATCCCAGACTTCTTAGGGTCCGTATAAAACTTGGTGTCACCAAGGTATTCATGGTTGTAGCATATGCTCCCGTAGGATCCTCGGTGGCATCAGACCTAGAGAAGTTTTGGGATAATGTTAGGGAAGTTCTGGATATGGCAGAAACCAGTGAACGCGTGATTGTATGCGGAGATTTGAACGGATGGGTGGGGACCAAGCGTCCTGACTATGAGGACGTACTTGGTCCATTTGGTGATAAGAGAGTGAACGACGCAGGTAGGCTCATAGCGGATGTATGCATGGAGAGAAACCTTATTGTGTCAAACACATTTTTCCAACATAAGGACATCCATATGTATACATGGAGAAGGAATGAACAGAAAAGTATAATAGATTTAATTTTGGTAGACAGTCGCCTCCGAAGCAAAATATTGGACGCAAGAGCCTACAGGGGCCCCACAGTCGATACGGACCACTATCTCGTTATTGCGAGATTTAGTGGTCTGTTCAGAAAGTGGAGGCACTGGCGAGAGCGTGTCCACTTCGGAGGGCTTGAAAGAATAAAGGTTGAAAGGTTGCAAGAAGAGTGTGTAAGAGAAAAGTATGCAGAGGGTGTCCGAGAACGGCTGACGATGGCAAGCCAGCCGCAATCGGACATTGAAGAATGCTGGAGAGTATTGAAAGAGAGTATGGTAGACACAGCGAAAGAAGTATGTGGAAGTTCAAAGAAGCATAGCAACACAAATGGTGATGCACGGTGGGATGCGGAAGTGGCAGCTTCCGTAGAGCAAAAGAAGAAAGCGTGGCTGGACTATGTCTCTTCTTTGAATCTGAATGACAGTATGACTGAACAGAAGAAAGAAATATATCGGCAATGTAAGAATGACACTTGGTGTCATTCTTACATTGCCATTTCTTAAACTTCGAGGGTAACACCAAACTCTTTTAGAGGGAGGTGAAGAAGTCTCGGGGTGGTTGGTCAGCCTTCAGAATGAATAAAATAAGGTCTAAAGGTGGAGACATTCTTACACAAACACAAGACGTGTTAAGCCGATGAAGTGAATATTTTGGCGATAGGTATGCGGATGCTACGGTTGGCGCCGGTGTCGCATGTGGTCTAGTAGATCAACATTCGGCGACGGCGTCCTCCGATGGCATCAGTATGGATGAAGTTGAATGGGCGATAAGAAGTTTGAGAAATGGTAAGGCAGCGGGCATTGATATGGTGTCTGCCGAGATGATCAAGCTTGGTGGCTCCTGTGTCCGGGAGGCGTTCCTGTTGCTCCTCAATTTATGTTGGAGCTCGGGAATGGTTCCCGGGGACTGGAATAGCGCAGTCATCGTGCCTTTGTTTAAAAACAAGGGTTCACGTTATGACTGCGCAAATTACAGAGCCATAAGCTTGACCAGTTTGGCAGCAAAAGTGTATGGTAAAATTATTGAAAGGAGAATGAGGATGGTGTCCGATGGTTTACTGTGTGAGACACAAGGAGGTTTCAGGAGTGGAAGGGGATGCATGGATCAAGTGTTCTCTCTGCGCAACATTGTGGAGAAGCATCTGGCCCTAGGTCAGAGGGTTTTCTGCTGTTTTGTGGATCTGGAGAGAGCATTTGACACGGTTGTACGAAAGGAACTTTGGGACATTTTACCGGAATATGGTATTAACGGTAAACTGCTGCAGGCTGTGCAATCCAGTTACATGGGCTGTAGAGCCTGTGTGCGGCTGGATGATGGAATGTCGCCTTGGTTTGACGTCAATATCGGCGTTAAGCAGGGCTGCGTTCTATCAGCCAGGCTGTTTATCATATATCTGGATAAATGTCTCCAAAGGTTGAACGATATGAATGTGGGAGTCCAGATGGGTGACTCAGTGGTCTCTTCTCTGCTTTATGCAGATGATGCAGTCCTGCTGGCACAGTCAGCGACTGACCTGCAGACCCTAGTCGACACAATGACAGAAGATTGTAAGAAAAGGGGTCTACGCGTGAATGTGAGCAAAACCAAAATAATGGTCTTTGAAAGAGATGAAGCCAGAACAGATGTAAGAGTAACAATAGGTAATGATGTACTAGAGCAAGTGGATGAATTTGTATATCTTGGATGTGGATTTAGCCGAGATGGACGGTACACCACTGATATAGAGCGAAGAGTGAATGCGGGAAATAGAGTGAACGGAGCGTTGGGGCAACTTCTCGGCAGCCACCACCTCAGCCAGAAGGCACGTGTAGCAATACATAACGCAGTGCTTGTCCCAACATTACTGTATGGAAGTGAGAGTTGGGTATGCAGAAAAAAGTATGAAAGTAAAATTAATGCGGTCGAAATGCGATCTCTTCGGAAAATCTATGGAGTTAGGCTGACCGACCGCATTCGTAACGACGACGTAAGAGAGCGAGTAGGTATGAAAGAGAGTATTGGTGTAAAGATGCGAAAGGGAATGCTCCGATGGTTCGGACATGTGGAAAGAATGCCGAACGAACGCTTGGTTAAGAAGATATACAATGCGAAAGTGGAAGGATGTAGGTACCGAGGGAGACCGAGACTAACCTACCTAGACCAGATCGGTCAGGTACTGAAGGAAGGTGGAGTCAAGAGTCTCCGAAACCGGCGAGCGTGTATGAAGAGAATTATGAATGTTGAGGAAGCGAGTGAAGTATGCAGAGATAGAGTTCTCTGGCACTCTGTTCTCTCTGCCTACCCTGCAAGGGATATGGCGTGATGATATGTATGTATGTGTATGTATGTAAAAAAAGGTCTTTTTTTGTGGCATTTACTGGTTATCATCGTTTCGAATATTTCGATAGCTCTTCAAAACATCGGATCGATTTCGATTCGATGTATCGCATTGTAAACATCGATGTTTTCGATGCATCGATGTATATCGAATATCCCTAGGCTCAACTTACCTTCATATTCTAATTTTATTTTTTTATTGGTTGAAAACACAAACAAAACGAGATTTTCTATAAATGAAACCTATCTGATTATTTTACATTGTATTTGAACTATTTGGTTTGAAGGGCATCTCACTGGAGCTATTTCTTATTAAACATGTACCATTATTTTTTTTATATAAAAAAAATGGAAAGAAATAACAATAATAGACAAACCCGCTGAGTTTCTTGCCGGATCTTCTCAGTAGTAGTCTAGTTCCAATCCGTTGGTAGTTTATTGTATTAATTTAATATGTTAAAACTGTCAACATGTAAGTGCCCTCGCAGGGTCTATGCTAATAAATGAATTTGAATTTTACCTAGATTAATTTATCACCTTCATCACTTCCTATGCATACAAAATTTTATGAAAACCGCTAGAGTCGTTTCAAAGATTATGAATATATAGAAAATTTGTATTTTTGTTTTTGTATTTTTAAATTGCTCGTTTAAAGATATGCCATCTAGCATTAAAGCAATTTCATATGTCATTTGATAGAGTTTTCCTCAGCCTATATGATTTTAAACAAGGAGCACGGTCAGTGAAGGTGTTGTACACCCATATCGATAGGCTATGGCCTGGACACATCTCACTTCGTACCCTTTAGGTCTACTCCATAACTTGCCGTATTCCCTCTCCATTGAAATTTGAGCTGACCATGGATATTAATGCCTTCATATCGGTTGGTATGAAATTTACCTTGCGAGAAAATAAGATAAAACAGAATACACATATTAGTAAGATAGTAAAAAAGTAAGATAAGATAAAACGAAATAATAACAGTAATAAAATAAAATGCTGCTAAAATGTTTCTACTTAAAAAATCAAAATTAATGATATTTTGTGCTTCAATTTTATAGCTAAAAAAATTACTTCTCAAGACCCTCGTGTGGGGTATCAAAATAGACTCAAAAGGCAAGTATGAAAATTAATACAATTTTTATGTTGAAATGGAAGAGAGGAAGAGAAACTCACCAATATCCCATAGTTAGTCAATATACCGCACACCTCAAGAAAGGAATACAGGATAAGGTGGTACAGGATATGAGAAAACCTTTTTACTCTAATGTGATGAGCAGCCTTCAAAACTTAAGCTTGCAATTCTTTGCAGGACTGATACACAGATGGCGTAGCGACTAAGACATTGACCTAGCTTTCCAAGTGTCGTAGGTTCTATTCCCATATAGGACAATAATACTTTGTGTGATCCACAAATTGGTGTTCTGAGTCTTGATGTCATTTGTGTCCGTTAATTATATATTTGTAAAGTTCCCAAAAAGACAAGTATTATTTCCCTAGTGTAGAGCGTCATCTTTATAAAAAAAAACTGTATTATTGATCCGACCTGTGTTTCGTTTCTGAACGAATTGTCTTTTTGACATTTCGGCTACAAATGCATTTTAAATTCTCACAGCCTATATCGTTTTTGTGCCACGGTCAGATTTTTTTGTTAAAAATTAGTTAATTTTGACTGACTATGATTCAAGATTATTTCACCCAGCTTTTAGGAGCAACACGTGGCGTTTTATGGTTACAGACTGGGTATGTACGTGAGACTCTGTTGTCATCTCTGCGCCTGGCATACCCGCTAAAATTACAGCAACCTCCTAGTCCGCGTAAAAACGTGGGGCTGAAGAGCTCAGTCTGTCGAATTTCAATCCCAGACACCTCATAACATGAGTCCATCTGGCCACATCTACACTTCCTTCAAGCCATTGAGGGGCATGCATTTTGTCATATCTCCATCCTTCCTTGTATACCATACAACCTACCTGCCTATCTACCTTTCCTTGTATACCATACCTTCAGAAACATTACAATAAAAAACGCTCTTATCCAAACTATAAAAATCAAATGTATCTCTTTAAGACATTGTTCAGAAATGATTATTTTTTATCTCGCATGTTTACATTGAACACATAAAATTATTTATTTTCAAATGTTATTTGGACAACGATAACGTGTATTTCAAAGTATTTGTTTATAATGGACTGCGAAAACATTAAACCTTGCCTTGTATTATTTTAACGGTTTGCTTGATAGGGCTGCCTTGCTGTATGCTGGTACTATACGAGCTTGCTACCTTCAGGAAACTTTAATCTAGAGAATAATATAATCAATAATAATAAAGTTTAATAGCCTTTTTTTTATTGCTTATGGTGGCAAACGATCAAGCAGTACACCTGATGATAAGTGTCACTGCCGTCCATGGACCTTTGCAATATCAAGAGTCTAGCTAAGCCGCTGCCTACTATTACAATCCCTAAACCCACCCAGTTGGGCTTCCGGCTCTCTCGCTCACTAATCGAAGCGCAACAGCACATTGCCATTACTCAAACGTAGATCGTCTGCTAGAGCGTGGTACTACCCCGAACGAACCAGCCCGCGGCTGCAGACAGAACTGTCAACAGCGTGGTCCTACCACTAATAAAATTTTGCGATTGAATTAATATAAGTTTTGCTTTTAATCATCATCATCATTCTCCTACTCTTATCCCAATTACTTGGGGTCGATACAATATGTATTCTTCTTTCATAGTACATATTGTAAAAGTTATTGGCAATAGTTTTATGACCGGCCGCCTGCCAGACGTCAACCCTCCTTGGGAATGTAATTGTTGACCAAACGGCATCAGATGGAATCGGCCCAGGTCGTTATAATGCTCTTAGTCGTCTTTTACGACACCCGCAAGCATAGCAAGGTTTGGTAGTATTCGAAGCCACTACCACACAGCTTTTAATATAGGTTACAATATTTTAATAAGTTAATCTATAAGATTAGTTAGTTATTCGTTCCGATTGCCATATCTCCATGAATAATTAGAGATGCCAAGTTTAAATTTGTTTTTAATGACATTCATCATCATCATCACAGCCCATAAGTGTCCCATTGTTGGGCTCGGGCCTCCTCCATAATGGGAGGGAAATTAACCTACTATATATACCACGCTGATCAGACGTCTTGGTATAGGGTTTTGTTTCGAGTATTCCATTACTTGCGTAGATGTTATATGCGTTTTATATTCTTTAGTCGTCTCGTACGACCACCCACGTGTAAGATAGGGGGTGGTGATTTGTATTCTTACTCCGTCACCACACGGACGTAATGACATTATTAAATAATAATGTTAAAAAAAAAACATAAGATTTATTTTTCTCCATATTATTATCATTATCCAATTACTTGTATTCAACCTAATATGTACGCCTCTTTCAAAGTATACATTGCAATAGTTATTGGCTAGTTTTATGATCAGCCTGCCTGACGTGTACCCTCCTTGGGACTGTAATTGTTGATCAAACAGCATCAAGGGGCATTAGCCCAGGTTGATATTAAAGCTCTTAGTCGTCTTTAACGACATCTACGAGCAAAGTAAGGGTTGGTAGTATTCGTAGCCGCTACCGCACAGCATTTATTTTTCTCCAAAAATTTAATAAATTTATTTTGTACTAGCTTTAAACCGCGGCTTCGCCCGCGTAAAGAATTACTTTCCTAAAGTTTAGTATTTTTTTCCGTACTTTAAATAAGAGAGAGCACGAAACAAACATGCACCGTCACCAATAATAGGGACGACAGTACATTCTTCAACTTCTTCATTAACGTTCAGATTTTCATTAGCCATTTTAAAAAAGTCTAACCGACAAAACCTATACTTAAACCAAACGAAAACTTATCTGACATATGACAGTATGACTGACATAGCGATCTATCAACGCACGCCCAAAAATTAAAAAAAAATCCTTATTTTTTACACACGCTAAACAAAAGTAAAGCCGCAAAAACTATACCTAATTTATAATAATACTCCTTAACGCGAGCGAAGCCGCGGGCAAAAGCTAGTCGTCAATAAAAATCCGCTACATATATTCTCTATGTACTATGCACAAAAATGTTTAATTCAAAGTTCTCTCCAAAATAACTCAATGTAGATGGCGCTAGCATACAGAAATTTGTATATTTTAAACTGAAAAGTTACTAATCTTATATAGCCTGCATCTCAAAATCCTTTCTTAGGGGATGCCTACGTCATAGTAGCTTTATACATGGAAAGTCTCAGCCTGATCGGTTTAAAATTGACAAAGTTTCATACAAACTTTCATCCCCTATTTTATCCCCTTGGGGGTAGAATTAATCAAAATCCTTTCTTAGCGGATGCCTACGTCATATCATCTACCTGCATGCCAAATTTCAGCCTGATCCGTCCAGTGGTTTGGGCTGTGCGTTGATACATCACTATGTCAGTCAGTCACCTTTAAGTTATATATATTTAGATAACCAAATAGACGTTAGAAAATACAATTAGATAAATAGTAATGAATATACATACTAAATAATAATTGACTGCACAAATGACTGAGAGTGGGTTAAGATTTCGTGCCACTGCCGTTGAATCGATTCCTACGCAGGGCAATGCTTTGTGCAAAGTGGTGTTCTGACCCTTCGTGTATTTTTTCTGCGTTAATTATATGTTTGTAAAGTCTTCCGCAATACAAAGATTACTTTCATAGTGCAGAATGGTGAAAAAATAACACAATATGTAATACGAAGACGTCAGAGACAGCTAGTATCAAAGAGTAAAATTACATTAACTGAAAAAGAGTGGCAACTCGATGGTAAAATATGCATGTATGGAAAGTGCTGCTATCTGGAGCTTAGGCGATGAACTAAAGTTGAAGTAATATACATATACCTACACCTACGTATCTACATGTGTGTATGTAATTATATAGGATTTGTTTTTACTATGAGACCTACCCTGAAATATAAAAAAATCATATCAGCCGTTAACTAAACGGCAATAGTATAAACTTAAGAATGAAAATTGAGATAATTTTCGGAAAGAACATCGATAACCGAAAATAGACTATTGACAATAAGTACATACGCTAGGAACAAAAAATAACAATTCTCAGTTGTCAAACTTTTGACAATCAGGACAAAATGGCAGCTATGTTCGTACAAACAATTTGTAGGCGGCGCGGCGATCAGTAAAGATAAGTAATGTTTTAACTGTGCCCCCCCAGGCTAGTAGATATATAATATAATTTATATTTAAAAATACCTATCTACGGCCAATATAAGACTTAAGTCTCGTCTAGATGGGAAAAGCCATAAATCCCATGCTTAATAAAGATGTTAGCGTTTGCAATTATTATGAGTTCTCCAAACGAGCGTTACTGACCAATCCCCTTATGCTTCCTCAGCTGGGTTTAATGACACCTAGGGACAAGTAAGGCGATCTTAACCTTATCAATAGACGAGTGGAATGACCCTGAATTTACCCTTAATCAATAGCGGTAGGACCACGCTGTTGCCAGTTTTCTGTCTACAGCCACGTGCCCGTTCGACCAGGGTAGTACCACTCTCTCACAGAAGATCGACGTCTGAATAATGGCAATGTGCTATTGCGCTTCGTTTGGTAAGCGAGAGAACCGGAAGCCCAACTGGGTGGGTTTGAGGATTTTATCGATAGGCAGCGGCCTAAGCTATAACCCTTGGTATAGCAAAGATCCATGGGCGGCAGTTACACTTACCATCAGGTGTGCTGCTTGCTCGTTTGCCACCATGAGCAATAAAAAAAAGACTGTCTGATGAAAGATGAACGTATACAAATCCTACTTACGCTTTGGGAGATAAAAAGCGTGAAACTTTAAATACAAAATATTTGGATGACCGGGCTCAAAAATTAAAAAATGGCAAACAAGCTACGAACCCGAGCTGTCTGCATTGAACTGCTCGATTGCCTAACTAAGATATGTCTGTTCTCAATAATAGCATCCAAATTTACCATCATATTCTAATAGTTATCAACAAACGACAAAATAGATTTTATTCACCAAATTATATTTTTTTATAAATGAAATCTAAATCGATGTATCACCCTCGCAACCTCCTGCATACTAAATTTCATGGAAATCGGTATTGCAGTTGCTGAAATTCGAAAAACATAGTAATTTATAAATAAATATTTAAATATACAAGAATTGTTCGTTTAAAGATATTAGATATAGTTATAATATGGTAAATTTCTCATTATCCTGCCCGTAAGCCATTAGTCTGTCGAAGGGAGAACATCCAGCTCAAATAAGCAATTGAAAGTATAGATACCAATCCCCAAAACATTACAAATCCAATCGATGACGTTAATAATCCCAAGTGAATCAACTGATTGAAGCCAGACGTTCAGAAATGGGTCACCTCTTGTTAGCGTTGAAGCATAGATTAAAAAAGTATTTGAAGATCAATGGATTTTTTATTATCTATGACAGTAAGTGTGAGCGGGTACTTGAAATTGTCATGTGGCGCTCTTAAATTATATTAAATACTTTAGTGTTTAATTAAATAATTGTGTTGGGATTTTATTTACTGTACACATACATACATATCATCACGTCATATCCCTTGCAGGGTAGGCAGAGAGAACAGAGTGCCAGAGAACTCTATCTCTGCATACTTCACTCGCTTCCTCGACATTCATAATTCTCTTCATACACGCTCGCCGGTTTCGGAGTCTCTTGACTCCACCTTCCTTCAGTACCTGACCGATCTGGTCTAGGTAGGTTAGTCTCGGTCTACCTCGGTACCTAAATCCTTCCACTTTCGCATTGTATATCTTCTTAACCAGACGTTCGTTCGGCATCGTTATTTACTGTAACGCAGAGAAAATGCTAGGACAGAGTATATATCTGTTGTAATGTTCTGCCAAAATGTTTACATTTTGAAATGGAGCAGCGAAGTGGGAAAAGATCACTTTCCCTCAGTTTATCAATATACAGCCCACCTTGAAGCAAAAAGTAATACGGGTTGCAGTTTTGATACAATGAGAGATAAAGAAAATTCATTGTGCTATGATGAGAACTTCGAATAATGCAAAACGTGTTTAGCTTCTAAACGAGGCATATTGAGGATGTCTATTCTCCAATTCTGAACCATCGAGATTGAATTTTGACATTCCTTAATAGATTTTTGTGGAACCCATGACACAGGAAAGAATAGTTGCCATGTCACTTGGATAAATTTTCATGATGTTCTAACTACGGGCTGGTTCTCTTGTTCATTATTGCTTACAAGTCTCGTAGTCGTTAATCTAATATTGTGGCAGTCCCATTTGTCAACAGTAAAAGATAATGAATAAGTACTACCTATTTAGTATTCAGTATCCTTTTACACTTGAAAGATCGACAGTAAAATACGATCGAATTAGTCGTCCTCCGACTTTTCAGTTCTTTTAGAGACATTAAATTATTTTACCCGACTGCGACGAAGTCAAAATGATGATTATGTATTTCACACGGTAGCATATTTTATAAATTTCATTTATTACCTCATACCTAATATATTGCTTTTTTATTTCTAATGATAGCAAGAGCCACTTTTTGCGAACCACTATTTGCTGTGTGATCGCGCCGATGAATACTACCAACCCTTGCTTCGCTCGTGTATGTCGTAAAAGATGACTAAGAGTTTTTGATCGATTTGAGTTAACTGATGCTGTCAGGTCAACAATTAAATGCCCAAGGAGGGTTGACGTCAGACAGACCGGACATAAAACTATTTCCAGTAACTTTTACAATATGTACGATGGAAACAGAGTACAAATTGCGTCGACCCCAGGTAATTGGGATAAGAGCAGGATGATGACGATGGCAAGCGAGCCAGTAACCCACCTGATGATAATTGTTACAACTGCCCATGAACCTTTGCAATACCAGGGGCATAGGCATGACGTTGCCTACCAAGCAAAACCCACCCGAGTTGTACTTCCGGCTTCCTCGCTCACTGAACGAAGAGCAACCGCACTTTGCCGCTCAGACGTGGCTTTTCTACGAGAATGTGGTACTCCTATAGACAGAAAACTGTCAACAATGTGGCCCTACCACTAAAAAAGTCATACCAGTAAAAAAGTTAATAGTTAGAAGACTCGTCAGAAATAAAAAGAATATGTAAGGAAGTCTTAAAGATATTTAAGATGGAATTATGGCGGAATAGGCGAAGTGTCATGTAGTGTTCTTGTATTATATTCAATATTTAGTGTTTTAACGTACTGTGTTAAATAACTTTGATGACATTTTATGTAATGTGATACGTAGAAAGTACTAGGGTGTAGTGAATATATCATAACAGTGCTTTACGTATGTTTTTAATTTTCCAACAAAATTCCCAGAAGATATCATAAACAGTGTGGGCACTTGGGGCGACGATTTGACTTACTGATGGACAATGACTTTAAGTGAGTGAGTATAGATAAAGACTTTTCATATAAAAACCCGACACTGGCAACAACAGGCTTAGATTAGCAGCTGATTGCCATTGCAAAAGAAGACGACATTTTAGATTCAATATGGCCGGGTATTTTTAAGCACCCCCATAATATAGGCATCGAATAAAAGGTTTCATAGACATAATAAGAAGATATATTGGCCAAAAGAATACAAATTATATTTTCTATTTAACATCATGATATGGATTTAAATGAAAGGGCTAAGGTACTGAGAAAATACGATAGAATTACAAAAAAAAGTGTAGTTAAAAAAAATCAAAGGAGCCCAATCAGTGTTGTAAAATGAATGTAATAATTTTATGCAAAAGCTTTTAAAAGCTTGTAAAGCAAATAAAAAAAAGGTATAAATGGGAATTTAAACTGAATAAATATATCTTGTGCGCAATTAAGCTTTTAAAAGCCCTTGCTTAAAATGATTATTTTCATTTTAGCCAAAGCGAAACATTGAAACGGGCTCGTTTTATTTTTTGTCAATTAAATTGTCTTATATCATACTTAATTTTTGGATGAATCTCAAAATGGTCATGGTTATAATAAGAATCCATCTTTTTCTCAGCTGATATACGGTCCACTGTTATGTTTGACCCTCCTCCACAATGGAGAAAGACAGGGAAATTGATCTATTATATTTATTATACATTATTACTATTATATCACGCTGACCAGACAGTTTAACATGGAGAATTTTATCGAGTTTTCCCTCTCTTGCCTGAGATTTGCCAAAAGAATATCCTTATTTCCCTAGTGATAACTCAGTCGAATTTTACAACTACCATGGGAAAATAAGCGACGGTGGCAATTTCAAAATACAATAAATGTTAGAAGTCATCACACATGGAGGTATAGATAGTAAAAAAAAATTAAATCACTGAAGGGTGTCGTACAGGCACACGAAAGAAGTGAAACTTTTGTATTACACTTTCAGTTATTCATCAATTACTTTTGTAGAGCATAGATTGTTTATTATTAATTTCATCATCATCGTCATCATCATGATAGCCCACTTTCGACTCACTACCGGGCTATCGCTTCCTCCGCTATAGGGGGAAAACTGAATATACTATGCTAATCAAAAGTATGGGTATAAGGTTTTATGTCGAGTTTTTTTTCTCATGCAATAATATTATATTCCCTTAGACATCTTTTACAATACTCACGGGTAAGTAGCTTCGTACTTCGTCACCACACAAAAAATCATTCATCTATTTACATATAATTATGAAAATGTAAAGAGAGTGTCTCTCTTCTCCAATACCCAAAGGAAAGCGAGATACAGCCACTCCACTCGACAGTTTTATCCGCAAAATTTTTCGTCATCCAAAAAGGTAGCGTATCAAAATTTCAAAGGGCTCCGATAGAATATTTCACATCTAAAGTGAATAGCGAATAAAAACTTTATTTTATATGGCGCGATATATCTATACCTGCTTATCTCTTCCATGCCTTTGTTAGTCGCTTATGTAGTTAGGTATGCGTTCAACAATAGATTGCAGAACAGTACGTGCCCGGTTCAAATAAAACCGCACAACCCTCGGAGGGGTATCATCAATTAAAACTTGCAAATTGAGTTTGAGCAAGTGCTCTGACAATCCAGAAAAGTGCTCGCTTTGTCTATGCCCGCCTGTCGGGTTTTAGCTTTTTATTTTATCAAAGGCTTGGTAATTTTCCACCTGATGGTATTTCTTTTTGTTTTATTTCTTTAGATGTCAGAATAGCAATCAGCCAAACTGTTGGTAAGTGGTAACTGGATGTTTTTGAACTTTAAGAATACCATTGGCATAACCAAATCGTCGTATACCCTGGTAAAAGTGGTATATTATATGATTTATATACAATTTCGCATCAACATCTTATTTTTCCTGTCAGGGGCCGTATCTTGAGAGATCACTTCGAAAAAATACCAATCAATCCGTATGCAAAGACGATTATAACATTATTCACACTTGAAGAGGCCCTTGTCCAAAACGGAATGTTGGTAAGCTTTTTTTTGGTAGATTATGCTTCGGACACACGCCGCCCGTTCCGTCCGGGGCGACGGAGGGGCAACGCGTGGCCCCATAACCTACCGAATTCCCTCTCCATCGCCATTGTGCCCTGGTACCGCTTACTTGCCATCCGTGAATATTGGTAAGCTGATGGAGCTATAGAAATCGTAAAGATTTTTTTATTATTTATGGTGGCAAATGAGCATGCATGATGCAGCATTCCTAATAGTTAGTGTTACTGCCGTTATTGAACCTTTGAATAACCAAGTGTTGAACTAGGCTGTTGCCTACCAGGTGACTATCTGGCATATTTCAGAGATGATGGCCTAACCGTGTTTAAAAATCAGGCAAGTATTAGACATCTAAAACGTTATAAGTTATCATTAATAACGGAATTTCAAATACCATCAAACTTCTTTACGATTCCCACATACTAGTTTTACCTTACCTTTTTGTAGAAGATACCACAACATTATGCTGAGCAGCGTAATTTTGCTCATTTGTGGAGGGGGCGCCACTGCATTTATTATATAACTTATCTGTGTATTTTTTTTACAACACAACCAACCGTTACTGCGCTTTTGGATGTCGTAAATGACGAGTTAGAGCTTTATCGAACTTGTTTTTTTTTTTTTTGGTAGGTTATGGACTGAACACACGCCGCCTATTTTGCCCGGGGCGATGGCAGGGTGGCGGCATGGCCCGATAACCCACCGTATTCCCTTCCCATCGCCATTGGGCTGGCCACTGGTACCGCTTCCTTTAACTCCGTGGCGGTTTTATTGACTTGGGCCAATTTCACCTGATACCGCCAGGTCAACAATTACATTCTCAAGAAGGGTTGCCGACAGGCAGGCGGAATATAAAATTAATGCCAGTACCTTTTGCAATATGAACGGTTAAGGAGGAGTACATATTGCGTCGGCCACAAGTAATTGGTGATAAGAGCAGGGTGATGATGATGATCTAATCATATCCATTTAGTGATTGATTTCACCCTCTATCTTGCACGTAGGTGTCGTAAAAACCGAGTAAGGCATATATTATGCATATAACATCTATGCAAGAGAAGGAAAACATAAAATAAATCACGCAATACGTCTGCTCAGCATGTTGTAGTAGGATAATTTCCCTCGTATTATGGAGTAGGTACATGCCCAGCCCAGTTCCAAGACTTAAATAAACTGAAAAAATTTAATCAAATGGACTGCTTTTCAAATTACTGAAATTTAGCATTTAACATGCTTGATTATTTATAAAAACTTGATTACGAACGAAAAATGATTGTCACAGATAGGATGGACTGCTTTTACGAAATATATAGTTTTATGTTTTAGATTCTTTGGTCGCAACTGATTTCAAAAGAATATGAATAGCTTATTACTCACATATTACGGACGTTTGTCCGTATCATCTTATCATGGCTCTTTTACGTTAACTCGAGCCTTCTGCACTATGGGAGAGAAAATGACTAACTATACGACTCTGATTTAAGGGGTTGATACAGGGTTTTATTTCTAATGAAACCGACTTTGGCATAGATGTTATTTGCATGTCATATTTCTTATTCGTCTTTTGCAATATTAACAGGCAAAATATGGAGGTAGTGAATTATACATTTACTTCGTCACCATACGTAAAATTAGGTACAGATTTATTTTTTAAGGAGTACGGTAATTCTACTATTAGTAGAATTACCGTTATTATTTATATTAAAAAAAGCTTATCAATATACAGAAATGATAAAGATAATTTAAATCAATAAAATATATTTTTTTTTAAACTTACCAACGTTTAAAAACTGTAGCGCCAATTTGACATTCAGTTCCTCCACGACTGTCACATCACTGCACTTTAGTTTTTTTTTTAAATTAAACCACAGAAGCAAATATAATATTATTAGTCTACGTATTAATTTTATTACTTATTATAAATTTTACAAATGCACCTTAATTAACATCAATCAAACCATTATATTTTGTTTTGATGTAGATCTTAAAAACACTATTAAAACACTTAGCCATGAAAACGTGGGCTGAATCTCACTACGGCCGTATTTGTTCTGAACTCATCCCGTGGAGAGATGGCTTGTATTTTCTTTATAACATGCAATACATTATTTGCGGAAAATTCCTGTTAACACGCGCGACAAACACTCACATAAAACGTCCAAGGAAAACTGAGCGTACTTCAGCGTACGGCCCTATCGCAGCTTTCAATTTCAACAGATCTATATGTAAGTACACAATACATTTGTCTTTGTCTAACCGCACACTTATCGTATCAGTCGTCCCTCTCACTCTTATTTATGCTGTCCAGTGAAAACGAAAAACGTTAGACAAAAATATCGAATTATGCTCTCATTATTTGTAATTTGGAACGCGATTAATTTTTCATGTTTTTGTTTTTGGTTTTAAAAGTGACGTCTGTTTTGGCGGGAATGGTCGTTATTCATCTTGATTAATTACATTTAATTATAATTACTTATTTAATTAGTGATAACAGATAATGAATGTTAATACTTTGTACAGGGGCAAACTTCCATGCTTGTTTATTGTGGATTTGATTCTTTGTAAGATCTAAAGTGTTTGTTAATTTTATATTTGCAGTCTAACGTGTAAATGGAAATCATGTGTATTGATAACAATGAAGTCCTAACCGCGGTCAACTTAGTCCCTGTATTGGCTGACAGTGTATTAACATGCTTTTTATATTTTAAAATATTTTAATAGATATCTAATATTTAATAATATGTTTAGAGATTAGAATTATAAATAGATGATAATAATATCTAATTAGTACACATACATACATACATATCATCACGCCATATCCCTTGCAGGGTAGGCAGAGAGAACAGAGTGCCAGAGAACTCTATCTCTGCATACTTCACTCGCTTCCTCAACATTCATAATTCTCTTCATACACACTCGCCGGTTTCGGAGACTCTTGACTCCACCTTCCTTCAGTACATGACCGATCTGGTCTAGGTAGGTTAGTCTCGGTCTCCCTCGGTACCTTCATCCTTCCACTTTCGCATTGTATATCTTCTTAACCAGGCCTTCGTTCTAATTAGTCCTTTTCTATATTCCTGATATCGTGTATGCGAAGTTTTATAATGATCATGAGTTGTAGGACCACATTGTTGATAGTTTTCTTCTACATCTGCAGGCCGGTCCGTCCGGAGTAGTACCAAACTTTTGCAGAGAATTTACGTTTGAGCTTTGGCAATGTGTTGTTGCGCCTCATTTGGTGAGTGAGAGAGCCAGGTACTCAACTTTCTAGAATGGGATTGGTAAGCAGCGCTCTAGCTATACTCTTGGTATTGCAAAGGTTTATGAGCGGCCAGTAACATTTAGCATCAGGTGTGCTGCCTACGCGCTTGCCATCATAAAAAATAAAAAAGAAAAACAACGTTATAAAAAATCTATATAAACAGTTTAAAATTATTCACGTTCATATTGACACCGTTCAGACCATCTGCATTCAATATATTACGACGCATTCCGAAAGTAATACACATCTTTACTTCGTTTTATTGGTGTTTCTTTTAATTTTTTTTTTAATATGAAACTTTATGTATGTTTCTGAAATTCTGATCCATAATATTTTTTTATGTGACCCAAAGTTTACGAGAAAAAGGGCTTAAACAACTGCTGTATTGTATTCTTAAGGGTCATCGTCGTCACAACACTAAATTAAAAAAGTATTTTAGCGGCTACGAATACTATCAATCCTTCCTATATTCGTAGATGTCGTAAAAGACGACTAAGAGCTTTATAAACATAAACATATATATATATATATATATATATATATATATATATATATATATATATATATATATATATATATATATATATATATATATATATATATATATATATATATATATATCTATACATATAACCTATATATATATATATATATATATATATATATATATATATATATATATATATATATATATCTATACATATAACCTATATATATATATATATATATATATATATATATATATATATATATATATATATATATATATCCCTAGTCTCTATCCCTAGTAGGGGAGCGAGGGGCTAGTTGTAACAATTTTAACAAATAATTACATATCTTGAAGTGTATTGGCTAAATTACCACTAACTAAACTTTGATTGATACTCTAACTATTCTTCTGTTAATTCAAATCGAAAAAATATCAAATCTACAGGTAGCTCTTTCACAATTATTTAAAAGAAAAAAAAAGGGAAGTGTTACAACTTACCCCGTGGTTGGGGCTAGTTGTAACATCTACTGGGGCAAGTAGTAACAACTATAAAAAACAAAAATGAAATGACATGAAACCTTCAATCGTTTAAATTTTAGACATCTTGGATCAATTTGCATTATTTACAACAAAAACTCACAAGGTATTTCTATAATATGTATTTTTTATTAAATTCTTAGCCTTTGGTAATGGTCTAATCTTCGATGGGGAAAACTGATTTTGACCAGAGCAACTTGGAGTTGGTTCGTTCGCAGTTTCGATGTGGCGTATAATTTCTGTTGTGCTGATATCCACTTCAGGAGCAGAATCTAATAGTTCTGGATGTTCAAGATTCAACGATAAATTTTCACTTTCATTTAGAACATTTTCTGATTGTTCTGTAGGATCTGGACGATCAGTAACATAAGAGGGCGCAAATTCGCTGTCTTGGAAAATATCAACATTCAAAGGCCAAACACCAGAAGCTTTAAATCCACTGGTAATATTTGCAGGGTTCAAGACAAGGGGTAATGACTCCTTCACTATACTTGGGATATCATATATTGTCATCGTTTTCCCTGGATTATTATGCATCCATTCAGTCTGTGCTCTGTTCACGTAGTTTTTAAAAGGGCCCTAGACTCCTACGTCCATAGGTTGTAAGTTGTGGGAGCAATGGGGGGGAAACGATAACATGATAACATTGTTTTCTTTGGCTTTTTCGACAACTGCAATATTCACATGTGAGCTATAATTATCGAGTAGTAACAGAGCTGGCTCTTCCTTGGTGGGTTTCACGTGTTTGATAAAATGATCTATAAAAATCAAAAATTTTTTTTCTGTCATCCACCCTGAAGAATTGCCAGCTCCAATGCAATCTGGAGGTCCACCACGAATGAACATTTCAGAGTATTTAAGCCTGGGGAAAATGAACATCGGTGGAATAAAATTACCTGCAGCGTTAGCGGCACAGGCAAGTGTCACAAGTGATCCCCTCTCGGCCGATGTAATCGCGCCAACTTGCTTCTGACCACGTGCAGCTACAATTTTTTTTGGTTTTTGAACGGTCGTGACCCCAGTTTCATCCATATTCCAAATTCGAGAAGCGCTAAATTCGTGTCTTTGGAGAAGGCCTTCATATTTTTCAAAGAAAGCATTAACGTTAGTCCTATTAAATGATGTTGCTCGACTCAGTGATGTCGCTTCAGTAGTCCTTAAAGACAGGTGAGGATGAAATCCGCGCATAAAATTTTGGAACCAGTCCGGACCAGCACTATTATTTTGATGCCAAGAAGAGGGAATATTTTTAGCACCAAGATGCACAGCACATTGGTAAGCTAGTTTCCTTATTTCGATAGGAAGTTATCCAAAATATATTTCAGCGCACTTGAGTATATATGAAGATATTTTACATTCTTCTTCTTCTGTGAATACTTGTCTAGGCTTAACATAGCCTACTTTTGGCCTTTCATTATTCTTCTTTTTCTTAATGTATCTGTGCAAAGATACGTGACATAGACCAAAATTCTCACTCGCCTTCTGAATACTACATTTGCTTTCTAAGACTTCAGCAGCCGCTAACTCGTATACCTCCTGGCTTTGTGTTGCCCGCTCTGTCTTTCTCTTATACTCTCTCATTCTAAAGGAAAACAAATAAGGTATATTACATTACAAATAATAACAGTAACTTACTGCAATCTAGGGGCAAGTTGTAACATGTTACAACAAACCCCGAGGTTTTGTTACAACTAGCCCCTAGATATAGTTCTTAATATTTACGACGATAACTATTAAATCAACTTAGTAATCTCGAAAACTGTTACACAGCATCGTAAATAATTATATTTTAGCATTAAATAAAATACATAAAGCTCCAATTAGTCGAAAATAGTACAGCTAACCAAAATTTACGAAAATAAAATTATAGGTTACCTGTCAACAACGAAGCATCTGCACACACCCACTCACTGCGCCGCCTGGCGGGACACTGGTTATGATAAAGTGGTGTGGCGCGTTATAATTTTAAGATTAGGTAAAAAAAAATCGTGAATAACGTTCAAATTCCTATTGAAAAAGGGCTGTTACTACTTACCCCTGTTACAACAAGCCCCCCGCTCCCCTAATATATAAATGTGAATGTAAGTTTATTTGTTACGCTTTCACGCTAAAACTACTCAACGGATCATCATGAAACATTGTACACATATTCTTGGAGGTATTAAAAGTAACATAGGATACTTTTTATTAAAAAAAAAAACAAAATTATATGAAAAATAAAAAAATTGTTTGTCAAAAAATCTCAAAATCTAGCTTCTTCAACGCCATCTAGCAGTCCAGTAATGATGTTCCAACCTTGAGTATTGTAATACCGTTGCACTGTATTACCGACGGTCAAAAATAAAAATAGGGGATCAAAAACTTTAGGAAAGTAACCTTTTACGCGGGCGAAGCCGCGGGCAGAAGCTAGTATATATATAAACGGCTCATCTCTATCTTCTTTTTTGTTCACTCTGTAGAAATACATTTACGCATTTCATACACATGGTTATTTATTCCTCGCCGATGACAGATGGAGTGGTGTATAGGACTAGTTGGTAATTATAGTTCATTCGGAATACTCAGTAAAATTACAGCGCTCCCTGCCGCACTTTTACACGATGCCGGAGAGATTATCTATTGAAAGTCTCTCCGCGACACCCCAAGGACCAACTGCAATTCATTCCGTCTACTCAACAAACACATTCACTATAACTTTTCACACAATAACTTTTACAATATGTACGATGAAAAAAAAGTACATATTATGTCGACCACAAGTAATTGGGATATGAGCAGGATAATGATGACTGAAGTGAAAAGTACCTATGTGATAAATACTTGGTAGATTTAACTCTCTAATCAACTTGACGAGAGTGAGAGTTGCACTCTTCTCGCTTCCATTGTTTACTGTAAATAAATAAATGATAAACACAATCTATACAAAATTGGCAGATAAATAATTAAAATATTTACCTGTATAAAAGTTTCTATCGTGTGCCTTTAGGGTCACCGTTCACCATCATTCTCCTGCTATTATCCTAATTATTTGGGATCGACACAGTATCCTCTTCACGCGTATTGCAAAAGTTATTGGCAATGGTTTTATAATTGGCCGCCTGGCAGACGTCTACACCAGGATTGGATTTCGTACTATAATTATAGTATTTGTACTACAATTTCATACTTCGTACTATCCATATCTAACGATAGTACGAAAAAATACTATAATTTCAATACCTTGCATATACGACTAATTTAAGTAGTATTTAAATATAACCAGTGGCGTGCATTATGTTCAGCAATACTACCGAAAAGTGAACCTTACTAAGACCTTGTGACACTGTCAAAGACAGTAGCAAAGGTGGGAATTGTACCGACTTTATTCCTACTGAGGATATGTTAATAAGATTAAATTCTAAGATTTCTGAGGATAAAACTAATATTGAAGAACTGATAAACTTGGAAGAGGACTAAATTTTATGTAAACTCCTGTTGATTTATTGTTTAGGTATTTTTAATTTAAAATAATAAAGTGTACTATAATTTTTTACAAATACTATCTTTTTCAATTTTTTTATGCTATCGTTTTCAGCTTACCCAAATCCAACCCTGATCTACACTCACTCTCACTCTTTGGGAATGTAATTGTTGACCAAACGGCATCAGTTGGAATGGCCCATGTCCATAAATCTCTTAGTTGTCTTTTACAACTTCCACAAGCAAAGTAAGAGTTGGTAGTATTCGTAACCGCTACAACATTTTTTTTTGTGGCTTGTTATGGCTTCACTTTCGCTAATTCGTCCGGGGCGACAAGAGAAGCAGCGCACGACCTCGTAGACCCGCCCCAGAACGTACCTCTCGTGGGGATGGGTCACCGAAACGCGGTCTTTTTCTTCGATGGCCCAGCCGCTACCACATAGCACACTTTTCGACATACAATGTTTATTTTTCTATCTACATCTCATTTAGTTCAAATGGATCCAACTTCAATAAAGGAGTAAAAATTAGCTTTCATCATCACTTCAGCTCATATACGTCCCACTGCTGGCTTCGAGCCTCCTCCACAATAGGAATAATAGAAATTAACAATAGAAGGGAAACTGACACACTCAGTGACGGGCTTACCCATAGCGAGGCTCCGAGCAGCAGGTCTTTGCGAGGCTCTTTGTTCTTCGTGAAAAGTATGTGATACAAATATAGGTCTGGTTATTTGGTTTAAGTATTTGTTATGTTTGACGAAAAATGTTAAATTTATACAAATAAACAAAATTTGAGCTTTAAAATATTTTACATTGAAAGATTTACAAAATTAACAAATACAGAGCTGATTTTTAAAATAATTGACATTTTAAAATAATTGATGTTTGCGCAGCGCAAGTTTTAAAAAAAAAAATATATAGTAAAAAAATCTATAGTTTTTAAATTTGCTTGGGTTGTGCGAGGCCCCTGCAAGAGCGAGGCCTCGAGAGATTGCCCTGTTCGCCACCCCCTAAAGCCGCCACTGGACACACACCGTTTAGGATTTAATTTCGAGTTTGCCTTATCTTACAGTTGTTATATATGCATATTATATGACTTAGTCGTTTTTTAAGACACTCACAATAAGATAGGGGCTGGTAATATTCCTAGCCGCCACAACATAGCATAAAAATATATTTTACTATTTTCTCTAATATTGTGTGTGAAAAATTGTGAAGATGTTTGTATGTTTGACACTAAACTATTAAACAGATTTGGATGAAAATTGGCTATTTATCCCAGTAATACATTCCCATTTTTTTTGGGGTGGGTTACGGTCGGCGCACTCTTTGCACCACTCCGTCCGGGGCGACAGAGGGGCGTAAGCACGCACATCCGTAACGCACCCGTGGCACGTCGCCTTCGTCGTTGGGCTGACCACCGGAGCAGAGTGACTTGACGTCAGTGGTCGGCCCGACGTAATACCCCCTGAGGAGTACCCTCTCCCGACCGAGGTCCTCCCCTCGTGGATGACGTCGGTCTTTCCTCACGCGGTCGGCCTTTCGGCGGGTGACGGACTAATTAGTAATACATTCCCTTACGATAATATGATGATAAAATTTTATATTGTGAAAGTCACTTTTTACGCGGACTGTTAAAACTATCATTCTTGCCTGTTTCTATTTAACTTGCCCCTTTTCTGCCATGTCAGCCATGTTTCTAAGCTTTATTCTGCCGCGTTTTCCACATATTCAATAGTCAGTCCGATTACAAATACTATTCGCGCTGGTCGATTTATAATTAGAAATCATTTGGATTAATTTGAAATTTAATAAAAGGTGTTTTGTAATTATCCGCGTGGTGATGGAGTAAAAATACAATTCACCACCCCCTATCTTACCCGTGGGTGATCGTAGGAGACGACTAAGGGATAAAATACGTATATAACATCAATGCAAGAGAAGGAAATCTCGAAACAAAACCCTATAGTAAATACTAATACGTCTGACCAGCGTGGTATAGTAGGTCAATTTCCCTCCCATTACGTGGGAGGCTCGTGCCCCACAGTGGGACATGTATGAGCTGAGATGATGATGATGTTTTGTAATAATTACTATGTTTTTTTTTAAATCAAAGTACGAGTTGCCTATTAACATTTGGTGGCAGCTAAAGGCCTTGAAACCACGGGCAGAAGCTAGTTTACTCTATTTACCATAAATTTATTAGTCTATACTAAATATAGATTAATGCGCTTACATCATAAACTTAAGGAAACATTACAATCAGTATTGAGGTTTACCTATACAATATCCTGTTTGTTAATAATGACCAGTTGTAGTGAACTATTATATAATAATACATGTATTATTACGCGTCTCAAGATATATTAGACCGTGCTTTATATTATAACATTATAACCACGGTTAAGAATAAAATGTAGTACTATACCTTTCTCTTCTTTGGGAATATTAAAAATCGGATGGATAATCAAGGGGACTGGGCAGTAGTACCTACTGTTGACAGTTTTCTGTCAACAACCGGATCCGATCCATTCAGGATAGTACCACACTCTCGTAGAAAATCAATACTTTAACTTTTTTGATTCTCGTAATACCTATTTGGTTTTTTAAATCTGAGGTTATTTTCTTTAGTTATATATTTTTTATTAGTTTATATTAATATATATATAGTTTATTAGTTATTATATATTTTTATTAGATTTAACGGGAGCAAAATAATGTTTCCTTTATTTCTTTCAACTGAAAAAATGACTATCCCGATGATATATTAGAGTAATTGAAATTTAATGTAATATTGATAATATGTGTCATATACATACAGCTTATAGATGTAAAATACATCATATGGCTTATAGATGTAAAAATAATATTATTTTTTATAATTTCACTTTTTCGCGCCTAAATCAGTAAACCGATTTTAAAAATTCTTAGCCCAATGTATAGCTACATAACCAGCGAGTAATATAGGCTATATTAAATTCCCCTATTCCCACGAGAATAGGTACTGCGCGGAAACGACAGGAATTTGCAAGTGATAAATAATTTAATTCCCTTCCACTAATTTAATCAAACGCACTGAAACGTGGTCTCTAAATGTTGGCCTCATCAAAAGGCTCAAAGTCGTTTAGCGTGCTATGGAAAGGGCCATGCTCGGTATTTCTCTACGTGATAGAATCCGGAATACGGAAATCTGTAGAAAAACGGATGTAACTGATATATCCCGAAGAATTATCACGTTGAAGTGGCAATAGCAAGGCCACATCGATCGACCAACCGACAACCGTTGGGGAAGAAAGGTCCTCGAGAGGCGATCACGAATCGGACAACGCAGCGTAGCACGACCTTACACTAGGTGGACTGACGTGTCGCAGGCAACCGTTGGATGCAGGTAGCGCGGGACCGTTTTGAATGGCATTTTCGTGGGGAGGCCTATGTTTAACAGTGGACGTTCACGGGCTGATGGATGGATGGATGAAATTTAATCAAAACTAAAAAAGCGTCATCATCATCATCTTAGCTCATATCCGACCCTTTGCTGGACATGAACCTGCTCCACAATAGGATGCACATTTACCTTGCTGGTTAGACAGACTATTATAAGGTTTTATTTCGAGTTTTCCTCCTCTTGTATAGATTTTACGTGCATATTGTATCACTTATTCGTCTATTACGATATCCACGAGTGAGAGATAGGGCGGTGAATTGTATTCTTACTTCGTCACCACACGAAAAACTTATATACTTACAGCGTCTTGTAGTATATTATATTTAGTGAACGAAGTATATTTAGAGAGTTTTGTTACCTAATCCTTACTAATATTATAAATACGAAAGTAACTCTGTCTGCCTGTCGCTCTTTCACGCCAAAACTACTGAACCGTTCTGAAATTTGGTACACAGATAGTCTAGTCTTTTTAATGCAAAAAAAGGGTTGTAAAGGCGAATGAAAGCTGTAAGGAAGTATCGTCATTCATTTTTTTTAAAGCCACAAGCTTGAAACTTATTTCTGGCTATTGATTAGATAAAAACAAATATGACATTAATATTTTGTAAAAAAATACCCTTAAGGGGTATAATAAAATAGGGAATGAAAAACTTTAGGAAAGTAACCTTTTACGCATACGAAGCCGCGGGTAGAAGCTAGTTAATAATAATTTATTAGCACATTTGACTGTATCTATATATTCATATAGGTATATTTCTAAGTTTATTGTACTACTAGAAACCCGCCCCCGCTTCGTTTGGATTTCGCACGGGCGGATGCTCTGACACCGCGTTTGCAAACTCCGATACCTTTTAAGATATTTACTTTTATGATTTACTGTAAAGGGTCATTTTAGTCTACTTTAAATTTATTATATGTCTAATTTATTTAATTGGATAAGAAATAATACTGTATTGTTCAAAATAGCTTCGAAAATAACCCATTATTTTTTATTAATAGGTGAAATATAAACCTGCTTGCTGCGAATTATTTATAGATAGACTTATAATATAGCAGACCTTTTTGTAGATATTTTTAAGATTTACAAATTTGTAGTACATTATTTTGATCTATCTCGTATGTTTTAGCCAGCGTTATCAATGTAAATGTAAAAAAAATATCTTTTTCATGATATACACATACATACATACATATCATCACGCCATATCCCTTGCAGGGTAGGCAGAGAGAAAAGAGTGCCAGAGAACTCTATCCTTGCATACTTCACTCGCTTCCTCAACATTCATAATTCTCTTCATACACGCTCGCCGGTTTCGGCGACTCTTGACTCCACCTTCCTTCAGTACGTGACTAATCTGGTCTAGGTAGGTGAGTCTCGGTCTTCCCCGGTACCTACATCCTTCCAATTTCGCATTGTATATCTTCTTAACCAGACGTTCGTTCGGCATTCGTTCCACATGTCCGAACCATCGGAGCATTCCCTTTCGCATCTTTACACCAATACTTTCTTTCATACCTACTCGCTCTCTTACGTCGTCGTTGCGAATTAATATGATATTTTAATATATAATTTAATTTCGTGAAACATAAAACCAATGAACTTCCAATCAGTTTAACGGGTGTACACTGAATACAACGGTTGGATATATTTAGAAGCTCTAAAACAAGGCAGTATATTTTGTAATGTAGGTAACTATAATTCAATTTAATTGTAGTTACATATGGCTTGTTTACTGCATTTGTATCTACTGTGTGTTTGTTAGTATATACACAGCGTTCGTGTATTATTTTTAACCTTATTATATACACTTGCCTGCGACTTCGTCTACGTAGAAATTATGGGTTGCATTCTCAAAGTCTCTACGCCAATACAGCAAGACGCTGTATAGTATTTATTTGTGTTAATTTTTAATTAAATAAGATATCAAATAAAACTCATCATCATCGTTCTCCTACTCTTATCCCAATTACTTGGGGTCGATACAATATGTACACTTCTTTCATAGTAGGTAGGTACATATTGTAAAAGTTATTGGCAATAGTTTTATGACCGGCCGCCTGCCAGACGTCAACCCTTCTTGGGAATGTAATCGTTGACCAAACAGCATCAGAAGAGTTGGCCCAGGTCGTTATAAGGCTCTTAGTCGTCTTTTACGACATCCACGAGCAAAGTAAGAGTTGATAATATTCGTAGCCGCTACCACACAGCGTAAATCAAGTAAAAATTATCGCTGCAAAATTTTATTCCCTATTTTAACCCCTTAGAAGATGATAAATTAACAAATATGAAACACGTATTTATCTATTTTTACTGAAGAATATTTATGCTTAATTTGAAGACAATAATAGATGATTTGGTTTTCACTCCATAGAAATTTTGCTATTGCGTTTCATCCCCTTTAGGGTTTAATTTATAAATTCCTGTGTTAGTAAATGTCTACGTCACAGAAAGAAACTACTATTCAATTACATGTTTCTAATTATAGTAGCTTTGGCTTGCATCTGATGAGTCAGTCGATCAGCTTCATCGTACATATTTTATACCCTTTTTTTGGCGGCGGGCTATGGAGTGGTCAAGCCCCGCTAAATCTGTCCGGGGCGACAGAAGAAGCGACGCACGACCCCATAGATCCGCCCTACATGCACATGCCCTACATGACCGGAACCCGGTCTTTGTTTACGGTGGCCTGCCCGGCGGTTTACCCTCGCGGGTATCCTCTCGAGTCGACGCCCCAGTAGCTTTCGCCGTCGGGGCGTCGTCCTTGCTTCGGGGCGACCAGACTGATCTCCGGTCCGGTCACCCGCTGCCTCGGCTAGGGCGGCATCAGGCGGAGGTACTCGCGCCTGCGCCGCCCGACATATTTTATACACTTAAAGGATGAAATTTAAGTAAGTTTATGAATGCTGAAACCTAGATTTTCCTGAACAGTATTTGGGTTTAATTTAAAGGTTTAAAGGCATCGGATGCTTTTTTGCTCTCTCTACAAACTCTGACAAATCCACCTGATGCAGTTTTTTATGAATATAATAATGAAATAACAATTGCATTCTCGAGAAAAGTTGACGTCACACAAGCGGCCATTCATAAAACTATTGTCAATAATTTTTGCATTATGTACGATGGAAGAGCAGTACATATTGCGTCGACTCTGAGTAATTAGAATAAGAATAGGAGACTGATCATCATGACAGGCCGTCTGTCTAACCTCAACACCCCCTTCGGAATGTAATTGTTGGCCAGACGGCATCAGATAGAAGTTATCCAGGTCGATGTGAAGCTCATTGTCGTATTTTATAACACCCATGAACCAAGTAAGAGTTGGTAGTATTCGTAGCCGCAACCACACAGTAAAGGCGGCCTGTCACGATACTATTGACAATAAGTTTTGCAATATTTACGTTGAAAGAGATTTATCCTTACTTTCCATTGGCATAGCACTAGGCGATTTAGACCTGGTTATAAAACTGCCGTTGTGATGGCACAAGGCCAGTCAGGCCTTGTAACGTTGTAAAATCTAAACTCCATTTTTAGCATCTACATATATAAAATACCATATATTATATTATAAAATAGTTACAGTGCTACTAGGTCAATGTAACCTTGTATTAAGATAGGTATACCACAAAACTGTGCTTTAGTAGCACATCATAAATATATATCTTTTTCTTTGCCACTCTGAACTAAATTGAAGTTACTCTCTCCGCACCACAGAGAAGTCCACGTTTCTCTACCTACAAAGCGACCTTAGACCCGGTTTCGCATTAAATGTGTTAATAAGTTTGATTTTAATAAAAAAAGGTAGTCAAGTTTAATATATAAGATGCGACAAAAGTAGATATGACAGGCGTCTGAAAACGAAGGTCCATGACCAGTGTGTATTACCAATTTACCAGTGATGACTTATGGTTAGAAAACGTGGCCACTAAATATCGGCCTTATAAAGATCAAAGTCACTCACTGTGGCATTATCACCTCAACTTATATGTCCCACTGTTGGGCTCAAGCCTCCTCCATAATGGGAGCGAAATTGACCTACTATACCACGCTGGTCAGACGTGTTGGTATAGGGTTTTGTTTCAAGTTTTTCTTGTCTTGCATAGATCTAAAGGGATTTAAAACGCATATGCGTTTTATATCCCTTAGTTGTCTCTTACGACCACCCACGGGTAAGATAGGAGGTGGTGAATTGTATTCTCACTCCGTCATCACAGAACTGTGGTATAAAGAGGGGGGTATACCCGGGAACTCTCTATGTGATAATTACTGAAATACAGAAAACGGCCGAAGAACGGGTATACGCGACATAGCCCGAAAGATGAATGAAGTGGCAATGGGCAGGCCATATCGCTCGGCAAACCTACAACTGTGGATGAAAATAATGAGTGACCTCATATCAGACGATGCAGTGTAAGATAGCCTTCCAGGTGTACTAAAAGTGTTTTTTTGGATATTTGGTTTATTTATGAATGGACGGAAGGATATAATATACATCTAATCATCTATTCCGTATACTGACAGCCTAAAAATACGATTCACCTACTCCTTTTTTTTTTTTTTTTTTTTTTTTTTTTCTATCTTATACCACATGGCAAAATATTAATATTCTGTAATAACACAAAAGAAATCAGACGTGTGTGATGTAGGGGTGGAACCCAATCTCTCAATAACATTACTCATTTCCTACAAAACGATCGTTGCATTTCCTATCCTTAAAACATTATTAATTATGTTTCGAAACACTTAATATTACTTAAAACATTAAATTAATTATTAAACTCCAAGAACCAACAACAAAAAGCCATTTTAATATCTGTTTAATGTAATTTTATTAGTTAAATCTTCTTTAATTAACACATTACAATGAGATAAAGAGAATTCTAATATTTCGGGTGGATATTAATTTTGTATTTTTGCGGAATAGTCCGGAATAGTCATAGTTGTGTGGTAGCGGGAACGAATATTACTAAACCTTATTTTGCTCGTGGGTGTCGTAAAAGACGACTAAGAGTCTTATAACGACCTAGGCCAACTTTATCTGATGGCATTTGGTCAACAATTGCACTCCCAAGGAGGGTTGACATCTGGCAGGCGGCCGGACATGAAACTATTTCCAATAACTTTTACAATATTATGTACTATGAAAGAAGAGTACATATTGTATCGATCCCAAGTAATTGAGATAAGAGTAGCAGAATGATGATTTTGCAGAATATTCCCGTAATGATGAAATTCAAAATCAAATACAGATGCAATAAAAATTGTGTAAATAATTTTATTTCAATCTAGCTGACCTGTGCAGCTTCGCTTGCAATGATTTATATGGAATGTACCATCGCTTTGGCTAACGTGCGATCATTTGGTACGGAGGATCGTGAGACGCAGTACCCAGTGGCACCACAAAGCCAAGTGTATGATTACATCTTGTTACGGGGATCAGACATCAAGGATATTCGTGTACTCAACAATGTCCCATCATTGCCCAACGATCCTGCCATCATGATTCATCGATGATATGCTAAATTGGAAACCTGAATTAAAGGCAATAGATTCCTCTGTATCATCAGCGTGTTACGCATTGAGGGTATTAAGAGATGATATTAATGTGGAGAAATTGAGGATGGTTTACTATGCACTGGTGGAGTCAAGGTTCAGATATAGCATACAATTTTGGGGTCAACGCTACAGCTATAACCATCAAAGGGCATTTGTACTGCAAAAACGAGCCATTAGGACCATCATGCGTATACCACAAAGAGAGAGTTGTCAACAGTATTTTAAAACTTTGAATATCCTTACTATTCCAAGTCTATATATCCTAATAGTTTTAACAAATTTCTCTAAATACATAAATAATTTTGAAACAAGTGAAGAGAGACAAGTGAGAGATGAAACTCGTAGAAAAGATTTTAAAACAAAAATGAATCCCAAGTATGATGTTGTCAGACACGGCCCGCATTATCAAGCTGTACAGTTATTTAACAAGTTGACTAAAGAATGCTGAATTTAAAAAATGCTGTTTATACAAATAAGTTTAAGATAAAATTAAAGGAGTACCTATTAAATAGATGTCTATACAGTGTAAATGATTTGTGATGATGCAAAAATTTAATTTATTTATTGACTAATATTCTAATGACTATTATATTACTAAGAACTATTGTATTAATATCTATCACATTTTCAACACAATTAAATATTGTTCAGAAATAAATAAATAAAAAAAAATGAATAAGAGAGAAACTAATAAGAAAGAGAGAGAGAGTTGTAGGCACCTATAACGTGCAATACCTACTCACAACGGGATCTCTTATCATCTCAGCTCATATATGTCTCACAGTTAGACTTGAGCCTCTTCCATAATGGGATGGAAATTGACCTACTATATATACCACGCTGGTCAGCCGTGTTGGTATAGGGTTTTGTTTCGAGTATTCCTTCTCTTGCATAAATGTTATATGCGTTTTATATCCCATAGTCGTCTTTTACTATCACCCACTGGTAAGATAGGGGATGGTGAATTGTATTCTTACCCCATCACCACACGGATGTTTCAAAATAATAAAAAAGTCCCCATTTTTGCAACATATATCACTGACCCTCCGTTCCTATTAGTACAAGCTTGATGTCGTATAGCCTATCTTGACAAATTAAATATCCAATACTAAAACCATTCTTCAATTCGCACCAGAGGATCTTGCGATTAGGTACGCTCAACCAAAGAGTCTTCAGTTTTATAATATAATATTAGTATTTATGTGTAATAAATAGCTCTGTGGTAGCGGCTACGAATACTACCAACCCTTACTTTGCTCGTAGATGTCGTAAAAGACGACTAAGAGCCTTATAATGACCTGGGCCAACTCCATCTAACGCCGTTTGGTCAACAATTACATTCCCAAGAAGGGTTGACGTCAGGCAGGCAGCCGGTTATAAAACTATTGCCAATAACTTTTACAATATGTGCTATAAAAGAAGAGTACATATTGTATCGACCCCAAGCAATTGGGATAAGAGTAGGAGAATAATGATTTATGTGTAATACTCGTATATATACATACATACATATCATCACGCCATATCCCTTGCAGGTTAGGCAGAGAGAACAGAGTGCCAGAGAACTCTATCTTTGCATACTTCACTCGCTTGCTCAACATTCATAATTCTCTTCATACACGCTCGCCGGTTTCAAAGACTCTTGACTCCAACTTCCTTCAGTACATGACCGATCTGGTCTAGGTAGGTTAGTCTCGGTACCTACATCCTTCCACTTTCGCATTTTATATCTTCTTAACCAGACGTTCGTTCGGCATTCTTTCCACATGTCCGAAACATCGGAGCATTCCCTTTCGCATCTTTACACCAATACTCTCTTTCATACCTACTCGCTCTCTTACGTCGTCGTTACGAATGCGGTCGGTCAGCCTTACTCCACAGATTTTCCGCAGAGATCGCATTTCACATTCACGTTCACATTCACGCGTAGACCCCTTTTCTTACAATCTTCTGTCATTGTGTCGACTAGGGTCTGCAGGTCAGTCGCTGACTGTGCCAGCAGGACTGCATCATCTGCATAAAGCAGAGCAGTGACCACTGAGTCGCCCATCTGGACTCCCACATTCATATCGTTCAACCTTTGGACGCATTTATCCAGATATATGATAAACAGCCTGGCTGACAGAACGCACCCCTGCTTAACGCCGATATTGACGTCAAACCAAGGCGGCATTCCATCGTCCAGCCGCACACAGGCTCTACAGCCCATGTAACTGGACTGCACAGCCTGTAGCAGTTTACCGTTAATACCATACTCCGGTAAAATGTCCCAAAGTTCCTTTCGTACAACCGTGTCAAATGCTCTCTCCAGATCCACAAAACTGCAGAAAACCCTCTGACCTAGAGCCAGATGGTTCTCCACAATGTTGCGCAGAGAGAACACTTGATCCATGCATCCCCTTCCACTCCTGAAACCTCCTTGTGTCTCACACAGTAAACCATCGGACACCATCCTCATTCTCCTTTCAATAATTTTACCGTACACTTTTGCTGCCAAACTGGTCAAGCTTATGGCTCCGTAATTTGCGCAGTCATAACGTGAACCCTTGTTTTTAAACAAAGGCACGATGACTGCGCTATTCCAGTCCCCGAGAACCATTCCCGAGCTCCAACATAAATTGAGGAGCAACAGGAACGCCTCCCAGACACAGGAGCCACCAAGCTTGATCATCTCGGCAGACACCATATCAATGCCCGCTGCCTTACCATTTTCAAACTTCTTATCGCCCATTCAACTTCATCCATACTGATGTCATCGGAGGATGTCGCTGTCGAATGTCGTTCTACTAAACCACATGCGACACCGGCGTCAACCGTAGCATCCGCATACATATCGCCAAAATATTATATAATAATATACTCGTATAAATATCAGATATCATTAATAAACCATGCTTAATGTTATTCTAGCTGTAATGTTAGAGTATCAAACTTCACATCGCCTTCATTAAATAAACACGCGTAACAACACGTAAAAATAAACTCTTAATTAATATTTTTTTCTAATAATTATTTAAAACGAAGCCAATGAACAAAAACCCAGTCACATCATCATTCTCCTGCTTTTATCCCAATTACTAGAGGTCGACGCAATATGTACTCCTCTATAAAAAATCGCGCGTGATAATCTAGAAAATGATCTACTTATGTGCCAAATTTCATTAGTACCTATTTAACTGCTTACGCGCAATTGAGTAATAAACATCCACGAACTTTCATGAACTTTCACATTTGTAATATCACTATGATCTGATGCTTTTGATAATAAAATTTAATAGATACCTCACTAAATGAATACAACATATAACATATTTAATTAATTACTTAAGTAATCATTAAAAATTTGAAATAATACTAGTTTTACGGATTCTATCGCGTTTGTATTTGATTTTTAATTTTCCGACTTTTCGAACACTTTACAGCATTTATGGTCACGGAAGAAAATAAGTAGGGGATATAGAATCCGTAAAAATAGATTTATTTTAGATGCGAAAGGGAATGCTCCGATGGTTCGGACATGTGGAAAGAATGCCGAACGAACGTCTGGTTAAGAAGATATACAATGCGAAAGTGGAAGGATGTAGGTACCGAGGGAGACCGAGACTAACCTACCTAGACCAGATCGGTCAGGTACTGAAGGAAGGTGGAGTCAAGAGTCTCCGAAACTGGCAAGCGTGTATGAAGAGAATTATGAATGTTGAGGAAGCGAGTGAAGTATGCAGAGATAGAGTTCTCTGGCACTCTGTTCTCTCTGCCTACCCTGCAAGGGATATGGCGTGATGATATGCCTGTGTATTTTAAATAATTCATTAAAATAAAAATGGTTTTCTTTTATTGCTAGTGGTGGTAAAAAGTGGTGAGCAAGCAGCACATCTGATGGTAAGTGTTACTGCCACCCATGGACAATATAAAACCAATATAAACCCCAAACCCACTCAATTGGGCTTCCGGCTCTCTCGCTCACCGAACGAAGCGCAATAGCACATTGCCATTACTCATACGTCGATCTTCTGCGAGAGTGTGGTACTACCCCGGACGGACCGGCCCGCGGCTGCAAACAGAGAACTGTCAACAGCGAAGTCCTACCACTATTTAGTAACATAACACAGCGACCATTTTTCTCTCTACAAATAGTTTGCCATGGGCGTCAAATGGTATGGTTACGTCACTGGCGATAATGCCATATAATAATCTAAACTGGCTATCGTTAGTTATTAATATAAATTTCGTACGAGAATGTTGAAGTAAATTATTGTAGTTATTCCTTATAAATATAAACGAAATCTTGAAAATGTCCCAAGTTTTCTTTACAAGTTGGCCATCATAGTTATAAACTTATAAACTGGTTATAAACGTTAACAAAAGATTAAAATAAACATTTTATAGCTTCAAAGAGAATTCGTTATGAAAGCGGTTCTTTTCAAACAGACTTTTCATAATGTTAAAATATATTTTTTTTTTTTTACTTCACTCGTGTTAATCAATTCTTTTATGCCTCGAGTTATCAATCGATTCTTTTTATACTTCAGAAACAGTAAGATTCGTTCTGGATAAAAAGTGCTTTAGTATTATTTCTGAATTCTTTAAAACGTAGGTAGTAACGTAGGTAGGTAAACGGAAAATTTCAAGGCGATCGTGTAATGGTCGTTTCTCACCAATAATACCAAAATTTTAAATAACACCTAAATCAATTTAAATTACACAAAAAATCAATCATCATCATCATCATGTCAGCTCATATATGTCCTACTGTTGTGCTTAAGCCTCCTCCATAATGGAAGGGTAATGGCCCTACCTACTATACCACGCTGGTTAGACGTGTTGGTATAGGCTTTTGTTACGAGGTTTCCTTCTCTCGCATAGATGTTATATGCTTTTACATCCCTTAGTCGTCTCGTACGATCACCCACGGGTAAGATAGGGGGTGGTGAATTGTATTCTTACTGCGTCACCACACGGAAAAAAATCAGTGTTACCTTCAAATAGCTTAACTGTTACCTAAAATTCAAATTTCACCTCAATTAATGTAAAAAAAACTTTAAAATCAATCTGCATCATTCATATTGCCTAGGTGTCACATAAAATTAAGGGGTCGTTAGTTACAACATGTATAAGGTAACCATCTACGCGAGGTAGTAACAAGCCAATACTCAATGTGCCGCCATCTATACTGTAACTAAGGAGTCTTAGGGTACCAACCATCAGGAAAATAGTCACTATCACTCTTCTGGAAATTTTATAGCATCAATCATGATCGCCAACACGCCTGGTAATGTTATCAGAGTAAGAATACAAATCACCACTCCTTCTTTTACCCGTAGTTGTCGTAAAAGACGACTAAAAGATATGATAAACTAACAGTAAGAGAAGTAATACATTACTTAAACCCCTCTATGCCAATTCGTTTGACCAGCATGGTAGGTGCAGTAGGTCAATTACTTTCTCATTTTAAACTTATACAGATAAAAGAAAAGAGAGAATGAATATAAGTTACATTATAAGTTTGTAAAGTCCCTCATGATACAAGGAAAAGGAAATAATCCTTAGTGCCGGTTGTTGTCTTTAAAAAAAAAGTAGGTATAGAAAAAAGATATAATATAAATGGCCAGTCTGTAAAATTAAGGATTCGATTTTCAATATATTTTCTTTCTTTTTTTTTAAATAGACGTCACTCTAAAAGAATAAATACAGCGGTAATATAATTGGAGAGATGGGATAAGTGTATAAGAAAAAGTTTGAAAGTGGCGCCAATGACATAAGAGTTAGAGTGAACGCCTGGCGGTATAGACATGTGATGATTAGAATGAAAGTAATGCTCTATGAAAACTTTTAAATATAAATGGGGTTTGGGAGTAAGGAAAGACAGAAGAAAAATGGCTGGATTGCGTGAAGCATGATATGAATAGGAAGGAAATGAACACAGAGATGACATCTGATAGGATTGTGTGAAAAAAAAGGACATATTGCGCCGGCGCCAACCAAGCAATTGGCAGCCGGAGTAAGAGCAAGATAATGTTGGTATCATTTGATAGATACTTAATAGTAATTTTATAGAGCATTTGACAGACAGTTTCGAAACCCATTAGCATTCACGTAAGGGGCAGCATAAAAGAATTAATATTTTCGTACACCACGAAATTCTCGTCAAGAAATTATACCACTATGGGATCAGGAATAAGGCTCTCGAACTTTTAACATCATATTTGTACAACAGAAATCAGAGGGTCGATGTTAATGGTGTACGATCATCTGGTTCTGTTATAAAAATGGGCGTTCCACAAGGATCCATTCTGGGGCCATTTCTGTTCCTTGTATATATTAATGACTTACCTTATTATGTAGGGGATAACCAAAACATAGTGTTGTTCGCGGATGATACCTCCTTATTGTTTAAAATTAAAAGACAAATGATTAATTATAACGATGTGAACAACGCTCTGTCAAATGTTGTTCATTGGTTCAGTACAAACAACTTGGATCTTAATGAAAAGAAAACCAAATGTATTAAATTTACCACACCTAATGTGAGACTAGTGGAAACCAATGTTCAAATGAATGGTGTGGCCCTAGAGCTTGTGGAGTCCACGGCATTTTTGGGTATTACCATCAATACTAAACTCCATTGGGGTCCTCAGATTGAAAAATTATTAAGTAGGCTAAGCTCAGCGGCTTATGCGGTAAAAAAAAATCGAATGTTAACCGATATTGAAACGGCTAGAATTGTTTATTTCGGCTACTTCCATAGTCTTATGTCTTATGGCATACTGCTTTGGGGTTGCTCTGCAGATTTTAATAACATCTTTGTTCTACAAAAACGGGCTGTCCGCGCGATTTATAATCTAGGGCCAAGAGCTTCACTGAGAGAAAAATTTAGGGAAATAAACATTCTAACCGTTGTATCATAATTCATATTCGAAAACATATTATATGTAAAAAAAAATATTAATGAATTTGATAAATATAGTGATATTCACCGTGTGAACACTAGGAATAAGGATAATCTAGTTATTCTATCATACTTGCCTACAAAAAATTAGTAGGTCTTTCATGGGGCAATGTATACGCTTTTACAATAAACTGCCTAAAGATATCCGAGATATGCCAATGAATAAGTTCAAAAAGGCTATCAAAAACAGACTGTGCAGAAAAGGATATTACGGCATTTCGGATTATCTAAATGATAATACGGAATGGTTATGAGCAGCTCCTCTCTCAGCAATTACCTTTTTAATGTTTATCTCTTACAGCGTTCTGACGCTGATCCTCACTGTCGTCTGATACTCTTGTATTATTTGTATTGTCTTAATTGTACAGTGTAGCGTGTTTTGCCTAACGAGTTATGTATTTACTTATCCAAGCTATTTGTTTCAAATTTATAGATTATGGTGTGGTGGTCATGCTCACTGAAAAGGTCTCTGCTTGCGGTAGCTACGTGGAGCGGGTCTCTCCCTTCCCTCCAATGTGGGTTGAGGGGCGTGATGGCTGCTCTAATAGTTAACTCGTGATCGGGTGCAGCTTGTGGGATCTGGTCCAGCCATTTTTGTTTCTTTTTTGTTTTATAAATATTCTTAGTTTAATTTTGTATTATATACAAATATTTAAAAAAAAAAAATCTTTACTCGAAGGGCATATCACTGGAGCTAACATAAATTAAACATGTAACCAAACTCTTTTGTGTAAAAATATAATAAAAAAAATAAAAAAATGACCAGCCCACTGAGTTTCTTGTCGGATCTTCTCAGTATGTGGCTGCTTTCCGATCCGGTGGTAGATTAATTAAATTTAATTTAGAAAACAATGTAAAATTGATAATATTACATAAAAAGCCATCAAAATTATCCAATATCACACGTTGAAATAGGTACCTACTAAGATGTTAAATATAATACAAGACCACCACATGATACTTTAGATTCCCGCCAAAATTCTTCCTCTTTCATCGTATACAGGTATTACAAAAGTTATTGGCAATAATTTTATGATCAGCCTGCCCAACGTTAAGCTTCTTTGGAAATATTTAATACAAATTTACATGTAGATATACATTCCTATTCATATAGATATATATTATGTATGTAATTCAGGGTCAGGGCCGGCTTTACCTATAGTGCAGAGGGTGCGGTGCACCCGGGCACCGAGTGTTAGGGGGCGCTTCAAACGTGTTGTAACCATATATAATATACTACTATAAATTAGAAAAATAAATTACTATAAATTTGCTGTTGTAACTATCAACCTATTCCATTTTGTTCACGCATTTTGATACAAGAGGGCGCCAGGAGATTGATTGCACCCGGGCGCTACATGTGCTAGAGCCGACCCTGTTCAGGATGACAATCACGCGAGTTAAGCGCTATGTTTCCATACCAGAAATATCTTACGTAACTAAAAAAGTTTTCAGTTCAAATACAAAAACAAAAATGTCGATCACACGCGGCACGCATCATTCTGACACATATACGTCGGACGTTCAGTTTATTATACAACTGATGGCTTCATAAACAGAATTTTATTTATTTTCATTGTCGATAAGCGTTATAAACGCTGTTGAAAAGTGTTTATTGCTTCTTTTATGGCCGTTGAAAAAATGTTCTGCATTATGGTTTTGATTCACTTTTTTAATTATAGAATTCTTCTTGAACATTATTTCGATTACATTACTCTCGATGTTATTTCTCAAGCCTGTTACAGTAAATCACAAGCCGTTTAAGTAATTGCATAAAAAGAAACACTAATAACTCATACAGATCTTTTTTTTTATGTCGTATTCGGTGTTAGTTTTTTTATCTTATCCAAGAAACAAAAATATATTATAAACAGAACCCTGGTATATATCTAACGACACTAATAAATCGAAAATTGAATGCATGGATCCCCGTGACTATATATGCTGTGAAGTATTTCAAATGTCAAATGTCAAGTATTTCAAATGTCAATGTCTTCAAAAGGATGAAGGATGTAGGTACCGAGGGAGACCGAGACTAACCTACCCAGACCAGATCGGTCATGTACTGAAGGAAGGTCAGAGGTCGGAGTCAAGAGTCTCCGAAACCGGCGAGCGTGTATGAAGAGAATTATGAATGTTGAGGAAGCGAGTGAAGTATGCAGAGATAGAGTTCTCTGGCACTCTGTTCTATCTGCCTACCCTGCAAGGGATATGGCGTGATGATATGTATGTATGTATTTCAAATGTCTTGAAAAAAATCAGATTAAAATGCGATATCTGTAAAAATACGTTTGATTCATATGTTTAATATTTCTGTAAATATCAAAAATTAATACTTAATATTTCCAAAAAAAAACCACCCGTGTGGCAACTGTATAATAATACCTACAATTGTCTTCACCACTGCTTGCACGTGGGCGTCGTATAAACCGATCGCCAAACTCCTACTACATAAATATAGTGATTACGGCACTAATCCCCTTATAAATGTAATGAGGAAGGGTTACGTCCAGCAGTGGATAGAAAAAGGCTGAGTGATGAAAATAACCTTAGTTACGGTCCTGGTTTTAAAAAAATAAAAGTGAAAAGTGATGTGAAGTTTGAACGCTCTTTTTATGCTAAGCTAACAAGGTTAACTTGATGAACTAGTATTTTGAATTATATATGTGTATAAGAAATGAATATCTCAGGATCTCATGAGACTAGTGGGATCATCCTCACGTCTTTGTTTACTCTTAATATAAGCATACAGTATTGAGACGAAAGCTAAGTTGAAGGTCGTTATGACGTTGATAGTTATAATACATACATACAGTAGTGGGACAAAACTAATAATTAGAGGGAAACGAACGTTTACTATACTTAGAACGATTTTCTTTAATTTGATTAGGCTCAAATTAATGCAAGGTTTTGTATTCATTTAGTATAAAAACTAAATTAAAAACGACATTCAATCTGAGACTAATTAGTAAACCGCATAATATATTGACAACATATCTAGCGACACAAGGTAACAGAAATCCACAGTTACACCAAGTACGACCTCATTGCCATAGAGTAAAATAATATTCTAGAAATTAAAATATAATTATGAATGTTGAGGAAGCGAGTGAAGTATGCAAAGATAGAGTTCTCTGGCACTCTGTTCTCTCTGCCTACCCTGCAAGGGATATGGCGTGATGATATGTATGTAAAATATAATTATGCTTGTTGCAGTGTATTGGCATTGGTGCTGTAATAAATAAATAACAATACTAAACATACAGCCCCAATATTTTCCTAATCAGACATATGTGTGTAAGCCCCGTAATAATTTGAATATAACAGGTTTTCTTTTCTATAGCTTTATGGTAATGACATATTAACCAAAGAGTAAAGTTATTAAATTGAAAAAGAGTGGCAACTCGATGATAAAATATGCATGTATGGAAAGTGCTGCCACCCAGAGTTTAGGCGGTGAACTAAAGTTGAAGTAATATATATACATACATATCTACATGTGTATGTGTAATTACATAGAATTTTCTTTTACTATGAAAGCAACCCTGAAATATAAAAAAAAACATATCAGCTGATAATTAAACAATAATAATATCAGCCTAACATTGAAACTTGAGATAATTTTCAGAAAAATATCAATAACCGAAAATAGATCGATGACAATAAGTACCTACGCTAGGAACAAAAAATAACAATTCTCAGTTGTCAAACGTTTGACAGGCAGGACAAAATGGCAGCAGTTAAGTTTGTACAACCAATCTGTAGGTGGCGCGACGGTCAGTAAAAATAAGTAATGTTTTAAGTGTGCCCCCCCAGATATTAACAGACTTTAAAATTAAATGAAATGTTCAGTAGTAACTAAAGTTTTTGTAACCATACCATACAATTTATTAAAAAATTTGAACTTGTCAAATGTCAAGTGAATGTCATTAAATGTCAAACGATGACGCAAATTAGCGCGCCGCCCTATTCAAATTTCAAGGAAAATTTGTAATTTATACACAGCACAACTGTTAAGACATATTCCTTAGCTGAATTTGAAGTCATATCTGATATAAGTTTTAAAATGTCACGAACAAAACTTAATCTCATCGCCGCTGCGTGTGAAAACATGGGCATCGGTACTAACGGCACATTACCATGGCGTTTGAAGTAAGTTTATTCTTAATATATTGCCTTTTAAATTTAAGATAACACCTATAACTAAAGGAATAAAATTTTGTAAAAATAACATTCAATAATAATTATATCCAAGCTAAAACATCGAATGTATATGGGTAATGTGACCATACGTTCACATTCTTGACGGGATAGTCCCGTTTTCAGGACCCCAGTCCCGTGCTCCCCAGCCAAAAGAAAAATGCCCTTATTGATTACCAAGATCTATAGCAAATCTTGTGATATTTGCTACTTGTATCATTATTCTCACATGAAAACAAGACGCGATTTTTTAAAACGCAACTCCTCCGCAATGGGAGTGAAATTAACCTACTATACCACATTGGTCAGATGTGTTGGTATAGGGTTTTGTTTCGAGTTTTCCTTCTCTTGCAGAGATGTTATATGCGTTTTATATCCTTTAGTCGTCTCTTACAATCACCCACAAGTGAGGTAGGGGGTAGTTTGAATTGTATTTTTACTCCACACGGATCAACTTTGGCCATTACACCAGTGCAAGTGCAGTTCCCGCAACAAATAATGTAAGAACAAAAACTACTTAACTAACTTTATTTAAGATGCAAAAGTAAAACATTATAAATACAACATTTTCCATTCAATTTGAGAAGATTTAGAAATAATTTTAGCATATACTATTGTTTCTAATTTAACTTCTCTTCCCATAATCTGTATCATTTCTATATATTGAGATGGAAGTTTTCTACCCAATGGTAACATCTTTGAGAGTTATAATCAAACATATAATAAAACATTTTTAATTTTTCCAGGAAAGAGATGGCGTATTTTACAACAATGACATCTAAAGTCAAGGATCCAACAAAGACGAATGCTGTAATCATGGGACGAAAAACCTGGGATTCAATACCAATTAAATACAAACCGTTAGAAAAAAGACTTAATATTGTACTCACAAGTCATGTAAATAATGTGAAAGAAAAGGTAACAGTTTAGTTTTTTTTTTTAAAGATAACAATCTAGACTGAACAAATATTCCTTGTTTAGTGAGGGAATTTACAAACATATAATTAATGGATTCAAATTAAACCCAGACTTACCGGGTTGAGAGCCCTCAGCGCTCACCCATAGTCCGGGTTAAGCTGTGACAGCCATTTGCGGCTAACAGCTAAAAGACGGACACAAAAAAGAAACCCAGACTTGGAACAACAACGCAAAGCATTATATATGGGAATCGAACCCTCTACACCTGTATGGTTAACTGTTATGCCATTTTTACAGTTAGAGCACATTGACTTAATGTTACTACACAATACAATGAGCTTTTCAACAAAATCCCGAATGTGGTGCAAGATGTTTATCACTGTTACAGGCACCTGAAGGTGTAATAGTGGTACCAGGCTTAGATGAAGCCATAAATTATATAGAAAGTAGGGAAGATGTGGAATCAACATGGGTTATAGGAGGTTCTTCAGTTTATGAGGTGAGAAAAATTTGTAGTTATTACTGTAATGTATATTTTAGTGTAATATTATAAAAAAAATCCGTGTGGTGACAGAGTAAGAATACAATTCACCACCCCCTATCTTATTACCCATGGGTGATCATACAAGATGACTAAGGGATGTAAGACGCAATATAACATCTGTGCGAGAGAAGGACAACTCGAAACAAAACCCTATACCAACACGTCTGACTAGCATGGTATAGTAGGTCAATAACCCTCTCATTATGGAGTAGGCCCCAGCCCAACAGTGGGACATATATGGCCTGAGATGGTGATGATTATACAAAGAAAAGCCCATGGAATAAATTCTTGTCATGGGGTACTTTACAAACAAATAATTAACTGACTTACAACTCTTGTTAACTAACTCATTACATTGTTTGTAACATATAATTTTCCATATGGTGATGGAATCCAATCCATTACTCCCTCCCTTGTTTGTGGGTGTCGTAAAAGACGACCGAGGATGTAATATGCAGATAACTTTGTTGTAAGAGAAGGAAAACTCGAAATTTTTATTTCATAAGATTTTTCTTACAGCAACCCATCTTACCAGCATGGTTATAGTAGGTAAACTTACTATTAAGGAGAAGGCTTGCCCAGCAGTGAGATGTTTTATTGTTCTAGTTATGACATATATGAGCTGAGATGATGATATTGACGTACCCTGCCCGAACCATTCAATATATTGTATTTTCTTCCAAGACCATTTTGGCTAACCATCAGTATCAATTTCTTTCACATCCATGGTCGGTCCGGCTTAATAACTGTCCCGAAGGTTGTTTAATTCATTGGTGTTAATTAAAATGGTAAACATGTTTGTTGGGAATTTATCAGCCATTGTTTATTATATTTTTTGAGTCATCATCATCATCATCATTTAAGCTCATATATGTCCCACTGCTGGGCTCAACCCTTCTCCACAATTAAATACAAATAGTATAAGGATATATCTCAAGTTTTCATTCTCTTGCTCATATGATATATGCATACTACATCTCTTAATAGTCTTTTACGACACACATGAACCAGAGAGGGAGTAGTGAACTCCATCTAACTCCACCAAAGGAAATGTATGGTTATCAACTTATCCATCTATATTGCTATATAAATCAAGTAGTTCCACAAGGTTACTTAAATCATCTAATCTTAATAACTTTTTGTAGCCTCATCTCAAGTAACAATAAATAATTCCTTCTTTATAGTTATAAAAATAGATAATAATGTATATCTTATCAATTTGAAATATAGTCCACAGACCTTTACAGTTCGTCCCTGATCTCTTAACTCGATTGATTAATGAAAAGATAACCTAATAATTATTATTTAAATTATTATATATATTATCTTATTTTAAACTAACAGATAATACCTATTTTATTAACAAATGAAACTGATTTGTGTATTGATGGAATAAGAATACAATTCGCTGCTTATCTTGCCCATGGATGTTATAGAAGACAGTTAAGGGATATAACGAGCAGAATAACAGCAAGAGAAGGAAAACTTGACATCAAACCCTATTCCAACCAATCCAATTAGAATGGTATAGTAAGCCAATATTCTTTCCATTGTGGAGGAGGCCTAAGCTTAACTGTGGGATAATTACGCGAATGTCATTTATTATGTATAAAGCCCCATAAAGTCACTTACATATTGTCAATTTTATATTTCGTTTTAAATTAATAATCTACCACTGAATCAGGACGTGGCCACAAACCGAGAAGATTGGCCAGTAACTCGTTATGTCTTAAATGAAAAAGTTTAACTCCAGTGTGAGTGTGCTCTTTAAACTAAGATATATTTCTTTTATTTTTCTAAATATAATTAGAGAAAAATGATAACCATTCCAGATAAGGTTGAGAAAACATTTATGAAACTGCATCTACCCTTTATTTTTTTATTTGCTTATGAAGTGTATATGACAATGTCACTCATAGTAAGGTTCACTATGAAGGTGCTGGAGTGCATTTATTCAAAAGGTGGGTACTAGAAGGAGACCCTTGGGTTGCTTTCCTTTGTTGAAGTTCAATATAAGTTATTTTTCCCATTAAAGAAGATAACCACTGATAATCTGTCGTCTTATGCTTCTATTTTATTATCTTTTTTTTATTTTCAGGCGGCAATGTCACACCCAAATTGTGGTAAAATATATTTGACAGAGATACAAAACAAATTTGATTGCGACACCTTTTTCCCAAGTATAGACAAACAACAGTTCCATGTTGTGGATGAAGATGAGATACCAGGAGAGAAACAGACGGAAGGAGACATAAGTTATTATTTTAGAGTTTATAAGAAGTTGTGAATATAGTTTGTTAAGGAATGGTTGACTTTTTGTTTTAATAGATGGTGCTGTTTTTGTAGTATTCAGCGCCATCTGTTTCTAAACTTTAACAACCTTGTTGCTTAGTGGTTTTACCTATAAGAATAAAATTGTCCCTTTCCTAATGCTAGTGCCGCACCTGCGTGTATCATCCCGAAGTAATGTGTGGCGAAGCTTCGTACGTTTTGTACACTAGAAAGTTATCGCGACAAAACTATGGTCACATTAGCGACTTCGGTATTTTACACGAAGTATCGTGCAATAATTAAAGATGGCCGAAATCATTTTCATGCGTTCAATTATGGATGACGAATTGCTTTACTACTACAGCTATATTATGCTAATAATTACATAATGATTTTTTTGGATCTCTCCATGGGTTCCGCTTCATAATGGTGTAAAAATTCTAACACTATTTCATCACTCCACTCCATATTTTTTGATTAACTGTAGATCCTCGAACGCGTTTAAACACATCGAAAATTTCCGCCGAAATAAAAAACGCTAGTTTGATCACCGAGCGCGATATATTAGCGCGCTAAAACCCTTGGACTTATCGCCACCCAAGCGATTACGCACACGAAGCCCGAATGTTCGCGACGATAGCCAATAATGACCAGTCACATCTACGTATATCATCTAGGGATGTTAAAAAATAATCGATTTTTATTTTAATCGATTATTTTTTTCTAATAATCGATTTTTATAGTAATATTAATCGATTTTTAAAAAATCGATTATATAAATTATGCGTTTTAATCGATTTTTATGAAAAGCGCCATTTATGGAACGGATGAATAAAACTCGAAGTAAATCCATTATTATTTACAAGTTAAGAGTGCCATAATATATGTAGTTGATAAACAATAAAAATGTCTTCCAATAGTAAAACATCTAAAAACGGTTGGCGAAAATATTTTACGATTAAGAAACATACAGCAATATGCAAGTACTGTTCCAAAGAGCTAAAAACTTGCAGTAATACTACAAATTTAAAACAGCATACATACATACCATCACGCCATGTCACTTGCAGGGTAGGCAGAGTGCCAAAGAACTCTATCCTTGCATACCTCACTCGCTTCCTCAACATTCATAATTCTCTTCATACACGCTAGCCGGTTTCGGAGACTCTTGACTCCACCTTCCTTCAGTACATGACCGATCTGGTCTAGGTAGGTTAGTCTCGGTCTCTCCCGGTACCTACATCCTTTCACTTTCGCATTGTATATCTTCTTAACCAGACGTTTGTTCGGCATTCTTTCCACATGCCCGAACCATCGGAGCATTCATTCCCTTTCGCATCTTTACACCAATACTCATACCTACTCGCTCTCTTACGTCGTCGTTACGAATGCGATCGATCAGCCTAACTCCACAGATTTACCGTAGAGATCGCATTTCGACCACATTAATTTTACTTATATACTTTTTTCTGCATACCCAACTCTCGCTTCCATATACATAGTAATGTTGGGACAAGCAAGTTATGTATTGCTTGCTGCGTTAAGTTATGTACATGTGCCTTCTGGCTGAGGTGGTGGCTACCGAGAAGTTGTCCCAACGCTCCGTTCACTCTGTTTCCCCCATTTACTCTTCGCTCTATATCAGTGGTGTAGCTTCCATCTCGGCTAAATTCACATCCAAGATATACAAATTCATCCACTTATTCTAGTACATCATTACCTATTGTTACTCTTACATCTGGCTTCATCTCTCTCAAAGACCATTACTTTGATTTTACTTACATTCATGCGTAGACCCCTTTTCTTACAATCTTCTGTCATTGTGTCGACTAGGGTCTGCAGCTCAGTCGCTGACTGCGCCAGCAGGACTGCATCATCTGCATAGAGTAGAGCACTGACCACTGAGTCGCCCATCTGGACTCCCACATTCATATCGTTCAACCTTTGGAGACATTCATCTAGATATATGATAAACAGCCTGGCTGATAGAACGCACCCCTACTTAACGCTGATATTGACGTCAGAACAAGGCGACATTCCATCATCCAGCCGCACACAAGCTCTACAGCCCATGTAACTGGACTGTACAGCCTGCAGCAGTTAACCGTTAATACCATACTCCGGTAAAATGTCCCAAAGTTCCTTTCGTGCAACCGTGTCAAATGTTCTCTCCAGATCCACAAAACTGCAGAAAACCCTCTGACCTAGAGCCTGATGCTTCACCACAATGTTTCGCAGAGAGAACACTTGATCCATGCATCCCCTTCCACTCCTGAAACCTCCTTGTGTCTCACACAATAAACCATCGGACACCATCCTCATTCTCCTTTCAATAATTTAACAACCATACACTTTTACTGCCAAACTGGTCAAGCTTATGGCTCTGTAATTTGCGCAGTCATAACGTGAACCCTTGTTTTTAAACAAAGGCACGATGACTGCGCTATTCCAGTCCCTGGGAACCATTCCCGAGCTCCAACATAAATTGAGGAACAACAGGAACGCCTCCCAGACACAGGAGCCGCCAAGCTTGATCATCTCGGCAGACGCCATATCAATGCCCGCTGCCTTACCATTTTTCAAACTTCTTATCGCCCATTCAACTTCATCCATACTGATGCCATCGGAGGACGCCGGTGCCAAATGTTGATCTACTAGACCACATGCAACACCGGCACCAACCCGAGTATCCGCATACATATCGCTAAAATATTCACTCCATCGGCTTAACACTTCTTGTATTTGAGTAAGAATGTCTCCACCTTTAGACCTTATTTTATTCATTCTGAAGGCTGACCAACCACCCCGAGACCTCTTCACCTCCCTCCAAAAGAGTTTGGTGTTACCCTGGAAGTTTTTAGCCAGCCTATCTTCTGCACTCATATTTGTTCTGTCACGTTTCTCTTTTACTAAGGCCTTGGTGTCATTCTTACATTGCCGATATATTTCTATCTTATGTTCAGTCATACTGTCATTCAGATTCAAAGAAGAGACATAGTCCAGCCACGCTTTATTCTTTTGCTCTACGGAAGCTGCCACTTCCGCATCCCACCAAGCATCACCATTTGTTTTTCTATGCTTCTTTGAGCTTCCACATACTTCTTTCGCTGTGTCTACCATACTCTCTTTCAATATTCTCCAGCATTCTTCTATGTCCGATTGCAGCCGTTCTCGGACACCTCTGTATACTTTTCTCTTACACACTCTTATTGCAAACTTTCAATCTTTATTCTTTCAAGCCCTCCGAAGTGGACACGCTCTCGCCAGTGCCCCCACTTTCTGAACAGACCACTCAATCTCGCACTAACGAGATATTGGTCCGTATCGACTGTGGGGCCTCTGTAGGCTCTTGCGTCCAATATTTTGCTTCGGAGGCGACTGTCTAACAAAATTAAATCTATTATACTTTTCTGTTCATTCCTTCTCCATGTATACATATGAATGTCCTTATGTTGGAAAAATGTGTTTGACATAATAAGGTTTCTCTCCATGCATACATCCGCAATAAGCCTACCTGCGTCGTTCACTCTCTTATCACCAAATAGACCAAGTACGTCCTCATAGTCGGAACGCTTGGTCCCCACACATCCGTTCAAATCTCCGCATACAATCATGCGTTCACTGGTTTCTGCCATATCCAGAACTGCCCTAACATTATCCCAAACTTCTCCAGGTCTGATGCCACCGAGGATCCTACGGGAGCATATGCTACAACCAAGAATACCTTGGTGACACCTAGTTTTATACGGACCCAAAGAAGTCTGCGATCATACATTCCGTAATCCTTCACACCTGAGGCCAAGCGAGAGGACAACAGCACTCCTACCCCCATGCTGGCTCGATCGCTCTGTGGTACACCAGACCACAGGGCCATCCCGCTACCAGGAAGATCGCAGGCGTCGCTGCCCCTTCGCTTGGTCTCTGTTACACAGAGCATGTCTAGCTGTTTTTCCGCCATGACGGTTATCAGCTCGTGCAACTTACCTTCCACACAACCTCTTACATTCCACGTACCCACCCGGCACTCTGCTCTCCTCGACTCGCCTGACTGGGCAAGGCGTGATGGCTGGTGGCCTCCATCGCCGCATCTGCCAATTTTCGTACCGACGGGGGCGGGTTGGTACGCGTCGCCTCCGGGGGACACCCTAACCCGCACTGCGGTACGCATATGAGCCGGATTGAAGTCCGACTAGACTGGCAGGGGACGCGACGTGCACGCTCCGGACTATGCCCCCCTACACGCTCCGGACTATGCCCCTCTACACGCTCCGGACTATACCTCGCTAAAAAAAATCATCATCAAGTCAGGCTATTGCCGTCCACTGCTAGACGTAGGGCTAAATGTAAAATAGTACTGGACATTTATGGCATTTTTTTGTTGTGATTTATATTTTAGTTTTTGAGACAATAAGGTTGTTATTTTGTTAGGATGCTCATCATTTCATTTTTATGATAATAAAAAAAAATGTGTCAATAATTACATTTGGTTTCCTTATTCCTTACCTTGAAAATTTAAAGGAATATTCGCTTTGATGAATTTTTAGATTTGAATTGGTTGATTTTTTATTCATATAATTTTATTTGATTTTAATCTGATAACTTGTTAATATGCATCTCTTAGGTTTATTATTGTAATATGAAATGTATACATTTTTAAATAATAGAAAAAAATCGATTTTTTCGTAATAATCGATTATTTATTTTGATTATAATCGATTTTTTGGAAAATCGATTAATATTAAATAAAAAAAAAACGATTTTTATTTAATCGATTTTTTTCCAGTAACCTCACATCCCTAATATCATCTCATTGCACGAAGCTTCGTGACGATACACGCAGGTGCGGCCCTAGCACAAGTCGTGATTCCATCCTCTATTTTATCGACGATAAATTGTACATAGGTCTCCCCACGAAGATGAGTTAATGTAAGTCTCCAAACCATGCAGGCAGATTTGTATTACAAATTCTCTTGATCTTTCTAGAGCACTGATGGCCATATTTTTGCAACTATATATTCTTAATCCATTACCACATTGAAAGAGAGATAATTAAAAAAAAATCTAGGCGAGTGCCTCTTCTATACCATTACGAAAGTAGGCACCACAGATAGTAAAATAAATTATACTCAAACCAAGCATTTCGAATTATCCTATGAATCCTAATCCTATGAATTCACAATTGTTCTTCCATTCATTTGCCATTCGATAATCATGTTGCGACATAGGCCTCCTCAAAAGGGATAACACCATAATCGTCATGCCTGGCAGACGATCGCATTTGTTTATAAATTGGCCATCAAAGTACTTTTGAAGTAGATTCTCCTGATGATGCGTCAGGGCGATGTTTGGGATTAGATATACAATCGCGGTAGAAAGGGGTGAAGATGTAATTTACTTCCATACTTTATATCATCTTTTAAGACAAGTACGGCAATTAATTCTGTAGTCTTACTACATCAATACACAGAAAATACATAGATTTATTACAAATCTGTGTCTCTTCATATAACGGATTAAATCTAAAAAAGAAAAAACAAATTCGATAATTAAGAACTTTAATCAATTAATACAATTAAACTTACAATTAAAAACTACAAGTCCCTTGTTTAAAAGAAATGAATAATGTTCAAATACTGCAAGAATTATAAAGGGGGACCTTTAAAATAGTCAAGCTAAGGATAAAAGGTTATTCTCTTCGATATAACTCAGAGTTGAAACTCCTACTAATGGATCTCTGGACGGTTATTATTTAAAATGCATGTACGTTGGATGTGAGCATAATATAGATCTCTGTAGTTTAATGTAAATGTACATATTTATATGGTAGCGATTTATTTTTAAAATTTAAATAAACCATCAAATGTTTAGATGACTATTTTTAATGTAGTCAAGACTATTTTAATGTAGTTATGACTATTTTTAATAAAGTGATGACATTTTTGATACTAAAAATGTTAATTATCGCGCCATATTGGTGTAGGACGTCAATAAGTCCCCATAGGATTTTAAACAGACTCATTGGCCTAGGAACCATAAGTGATACCGTTATTGCTGTAGTATATGGTAGTAATAACCAAAATAGCCTTCATTATAGGATTCTAAATTTTTCATGTAACCAATTCCTTTTTGGGTTCTATCATATGCCAATTTAGTAATATTTAAACCGTCCGAATGTTACAGCAAAACCGGAAGAGAATAACAATTATATATTTAATATGTTTGATTGAAATGATTAATACTAAAATTTAACATAAACCACTTATAATCTAATCTTAAAATCTATGCATGATTTTTAACTGTCACTTAAAAATCTATATGCAAGGTTTTGGGATAGATAAAGAAAAAAATATTTCGAAATTATACACTGATTTTAATATAATCTCAGTTTCAAGTTGTGAAGGCGTGAAAAATTTGTATTCAAGTGAACTAGGTGGAAATTCGAAATATTTTTGCAAATCCTTTACTGATCTTTTTTTTTAGTTTTTTTTTGTTTTTTTAATTTTTTTTTTGCTCTACCCCGGAGTGGGTGATAATGATTAAACACGACGACATATATATTTACTTATAATAATGTAGTTACATAACTCGTCAAAGAAATTACATTAATTAAGAACATACTACGTTGATTATCGGGAAATAAACACGATAGCGTTATATTCAAAGCTTGAAATAATAGAAGTACATTTTAAAGTTAAATCAAAACGAATTTCTTTTGATCTCGAAAATTCGTATTCGGAAGTTAGTCAAAATGTTCGAAGAACTCGAAATATGACACTCGAGATTAAGTTTTAAGACTTATTCTCGAAACGATAACTAGATAAGTGAGGCATTCGAGAACATTGGAAATAATCGAAGTTTTTATAGATAATTCGAGACGTTGATTTACGAATTATATATTCGGCATGATCATAAGAAATTCGTATTAAAACATCAATACAATAATACACTAAACATCTAAACTACTTAAAACTTGTTGATGCCATACTAAGCAAGCCCTGTGATTTTTTTTAATATGGAAAAACGTGCAGCGTTCAAAATACTGTTTCTATAGTAAAACTACAATGATGACGTGAAACTCGAAATTTTCCAGCTATACAGTCGGAAAATGACACTACCAACTAGATATTAATCCACACAAATAACTCGAAAAATTCGAACCATAAACTTCGATGTGCTCGCAGAAATTCTGCTCGAATTTTCCGACTTAATATCTCGAAATTTCCGAGTGTTACTGCATGTTGTAGTGCAAGAATATATACTCTGGGTGAGTGATTTCTTGCGGCATTAGAGGAGAGTTGGGTGGCAAAAGTTGGAATCCCATAAACATGAAAGTTCGAAGGATAGTTGCGCGATCCGGACGAGACTTCAGCACGCATATAATGCAGCTGTAAAGAAAATATTTAAAATGTTTAATATATTTAAATACAGCACCCTACATTCAGGTACCAATACTTGTTTGTATTCCGCGTAATTTTATAAACATACAATTAATTGACACAAATTACACATAAACTCAACAATTTGTGGGATGCACAAAGTATTGTACTGCGTGAGAATCGTACCGGCGATATTTGGCACAGTAGGTCGGTATCGACCACTACGCCATCTGTGTAATCATACAATACAAATATACTTTATAGTTATACTAGGCGTTCGCGGATGCAACAAATCTCAATATTAGACTTGTCGGATATCATCCCTCGTCGACGATCTAACAACAAATGATCATTTGACTGCACTGTTAAGATACATACTGTGCCAGTGTTTTAGGTTCGATTCTCACACAGGACAATGTAATTTGTGTCCGTTAATTATATGTTAGTAGTCCACAATACAAGGATTATTGACTTAATATAAGATATAAGAAAGGGAATAAGTGCGTATTGAGATCAAATGAGATCTGCTTCTATTTAGGCCAGGCCACAAATACACCGCTGCGGGTCATTAAATACTTCAAGTCGGCTTTTGTAACATCCTTGAAAAAAGTAAAGCGTTGATGACGCTCTATACTTTTAACAGTTACAACATATATCAGCTTTTCGGGACAAATCATCATCTCAGCGCATATACGTCCAATTGTTGGACTCTAGCCTCCACAATAGAAGGGAAATTTACCTATACCTATATGTATTGGTTTAAAGTTTTATTTCGTGTTTTCCTTCTCTTGTATAGATGTTATATGCCTTAGCAGTCTTTTACGATGCCCACGTCCAAGATAGAGACTGTGAATGGTTATTCTTACTCCGTCATCACGTGGATAAATTTTGATAAACAAAATACATACTTAGTGCAACCGAGACGCTCCTCAGCGAAGTCCAGGAGTAGCATGAAGCTCTCCTTGCTACCAGATTGGAGTACACCAGGCATGCGAAGATAAATGGTATTGCCTTGCACCACCTGTAATAATAAAAATATTCAAGCTAGTATTTTTTTTTATTGCTTATGGTGGCAAACGAGCAAGCAGCACACCTGATGGTGTCACTGCCGCCCATGGACCTTTGCAATAACAAGAGTATAGCTTAGGCCGTTGCCTACCAATAAAATCCCCAAACGCACCCAGTTGGGCTTCCGGCTCTCTCGAAAGTAATAAGTTATCCACCTACATAAAGAAATTGGCACTGGTGGTCAGCCTAAATGGGAGGTAATATAACATTAGAGAACGTACCCATAGTACCCCTGCAAGGGAAGAGCGGAGGGATCATTCAAAATATTACGGTAGGGTTAGGTATTTACGTACTTGTACTATTTATTTTTATGCAACTTTTTTTTAAATTTTGTTTTCATAATGATTTCTGTTGTTTACGCGAGTATTATAGCATTTGAAATAAAACTATTTTTATGAATTCTATCCCGTTTCGAACACTTAACAGGACCATGAATGCTAAGATGTCTCACGTCCAACAAGTCATCGTTATTACAGTGATTTATATCTACCCTCTACAGTTATTAGTTATTAAATTTTGACCCATATTTCACCACGTCTTTATAAACCCTCTTTTTGCGTCGGGTTTTAAAATAAATGCGTTATCAATATGCTTTGAATGAAATATAATTAGATAAAGAGTTCAATTGCTTGTTATATATAAGAAATATATGTATTGCATAGGTTATCGTAGAGTCAATGTACTAATATGTACTTGTATCTTACTAATGATTACATAATATGTCTTGGCTAACGGACCGATAATCTATTGATATATTATGTTATTAGAATTGTTTAATTATAGGCCATAAATACATACATACATATCATCACGCCATATCCCTTGCAGGGTTGGCAGAGAGAACAGAGTGTCAGAGAACTCTATCTTTACATACTTCACTCGCTTCCTCAACATTCATAATTCTCTTCATACACGCTCGCCGGTTTCGGACTCTTGACTCCACCTTCCTTCGGTACGTGACCAATCTGGTCTAGGTAGGTTAGTCTCGGTCTCCCCCAGTACCTAGATCCTTCCACTTTCGCATTGTATATCTTCTTAACCAGACGTTCGTTCGGCATTCTTTCCACATGTCCCAACCATCGGAGCATTCCCTTTCGTATCTTTAGACCAATACTCTTTCATACCTACTCGCTCTCTAAACAATAAATTTATTAAAAAACGATTCGAATAAGAGACGAGTATATTAGTTACTCTAAGAAAGTTTCCTTTTTAATTTTATCAAACTTTTATTCAGTTTTTCCTGCCGTGACATTTGTATGTGCTTGGAATAAAATTTGACACATTTCTCGGTGTCTGATTAAGACGAAATTTGGTATATGTATTTCATCATCACAGCCCATAAATGTCCCACTGTTGGGCTCGGGCCTCCTCCGTAAAGGGAGGGAAATTAACCTACTACACCGCGCTGGTCAGACGTGTTGGTATACGGTTTTGTTTCGAGTTTTCCTTCTCTCGCATAGATGTTATATGCGTTTTATATCCCTTAGTCGTCTCGTACGATCACCCACGTGTAAGATATGGAGTGCTGAAAAGTATTCTTACTCCGTCACCACACGGGAATACATATTTAGTCTATCTATATCATTAATATAAAGAATAATACTCTATATTATTTCCACATGACTATCATTTCAAGATGGAGGATTACATTTTGCCTTTTCATTCCCTTAATATGGATATCACATGCAAGGGTTATAAAAGAATATGATGAAGATGGTAGATCACATTTTTTCACCTCCCGCTAGTATGGGTATCAAATGAAAGGGTTTGAAAAGTACCAAATGATGAAATTAGTGATATCACTCAAATTTAAAGTGACTGCTGCTCTAAAATTGGGAAATACATTTTTGTATACCGTGCCAGTGTTGTGGGTTTCATTCCCGTGCAGAACAATACTTCATACAATACACAAATTGATTTCCGATAACTTTTAATTACATATGTTCTTTTGAAGTCCCCCGAAATACAAGGATTCTTAAGCATGAGAGTTGTCCTAACAGAACTTACTTTTAGCTTTTTTTTTATAAAGACAACACCATGCATTAAGTAAATAATCCTCGTCTCTCTTTATCTTTGAAAGAATACATTTGTTTTATATATGAAGTGTGGAATGGACTTGATTGTTGGGTTATATCAAGAGAGAATTGGCGACTATTATGCGCATTAATGACTATTGATGTATGTCAATGACTATGACTATACCATCTACTATGGAAATAATCCTATCCTTGCGTCTCGCCAAATGGCCGCTATTGCCAATTTCCAGTCATTCCCACAGCCAGTTTTACGACTTACCACGGGAAATTAAAGTGAATCTTTTTTATACTCAACCTGTAACAGTGCAGAAAAATATACTTACAGCTTCCCAGCGAGTGACTGTATTCTCAGTGAGAAATATTTTGAAGTCAATCTTAACTGGTTGCTTATCCTTGCGTTCCAAGATCTTGCTTATCACCTGCAATTAAATATAATACATATAGTAGTGGTGAGGCAACATTGGTGATAATTTTTTATCCGGTCCGTCCGCGTTAGTATCACACTCGCAGAAAATCGACATCTAAGCAGTGGCAAGTGCTGTGTTGCGCTTCGTTCAGCGAACGAAAGAGCTCAAAGTCCAACTTGGGTGGCTGTTGTTGCAAAGTCTTGTGAAATGTTGCTGCTTTTTCTTGTATCAGGTAATGGTCACACACACACCGTGCTCAAGATGCCCGGAGTGGCGGAAGGGAAGACATGCAATCTTACAACCTGTGCATAACCTCTCTATTGATAATTCGGCAGACCACCGTACAGATAGGAGTAAGGTACCGATTCCTTTGAGTTCAGCGGTCCGTCCGGTGGGTTTCCTTTCCAGTACCGTCTCTACAACAGCCCGGTCGTTGTTCCGCCCTTTTTTTCTGGCAGGTCATATCTAGGCTCATCCCGACCATTACGTTCGAGACGATTTTTATTTTTTGTGTGTTTTAGTTGTTAGCCTCAGATGGCTATGACAACTTTACCCGGACTGTGGGTGAGCGCTGAGGGCTCTCAACCCGTACGTTTGAGACGATGACAAGGTGTGGCCCTATAACATACCATTTTCTCTTCCCGACCTGGTACTCTTTGACATTCGTGACTGGCCGGAGGTCGTTGCTTACATTAAGGTGAGGTTTGTGCCTCTGGCTTTCGCTTACCGAACGAAGTGCAGTAGCAAATTGCTATTACTCAACACGTATTTCTGCAAGTGTGTTAATACGTGCTTTTGTAGGTTCGTGTCTAGAATTAGAACAGCTGTGAACATGTATAATTATAATGGGTGGGTTTACTTACCGCCTCACGCCTCTGCTGGTGTAATGCTGGATGGGTGTGGGTGGGGCTTGACGGTTCAGTGATGAGGCTCTCCGCGCTGCTCGCCAGTGAACTGGCGCTTGCCCATAGTAAAGCGCTCAACAAGTCACCTGACAAAGTTATTTACACACACAATTTTATTATGCTCATTAACTTGAGTAGAAGCATATGGTATTCTCTTGTGTGGTGATAGAATAAGAACACAAATTTACCACCTTAGGGGGTGTTGTAATAGACGACTAAGTGATAATATGCATGCAACATCTATGTAATAGAAGGTTAACTCGAAATAAAACTATACTAATACCAGCAAGGGTATAGTAGGTCAATTTCCCTTCTATTGTGGATAAGGAGCCCAAGAGTGGGACGTTTATGAGTTAAAATTATGGTGATAACATGGACAACAGGGTACGAATATATGTCACCACAATCTTACTTTCGAAGAGTTATGAAAATTGTTGGAAGGAAAATCACAATAGACGTGGAAAACTGACAATACACCGGTTTCAAGTTCAACATCTCTCCCTTCATGTAAGTTTTTATAAAAAGCCCTTTAGTTTTTAATAATTATTGAATTTGTAAATTCTAGTCAAATATTAAATCGAGAAAAAATTATCATTAAAAATAATATATGATGGTACGCACGGTTGTTGTCGTCGTGGGTGGGTGTTGATGGAGTTGCGGGGCTCGCAGCCCCGCCATTCACCCCTCCGGGCGGTGCCGAGCCGTGAGCAGGGACATCAGGACCACCTATAAACAATTAAACCCTCATATGGTAAATGTTTATGAATACAATGCTTATTTTTCTAGTTATATAATAATTGTTTTATTATTCATGATTCTCTCCTACAAGGCTAAAATAGAGTGTCCGGCATAAATATAGCACATCAATATTTGGAAAGAGGCAATCGGTTAATTTCGGCTTTGTAGAGCGTTGCACACACAACCTTTGTGATCTTTGTCACTTGCACAAATGAGAGTGTAGTTCCGTCCGATTAAAACAATAAAAAAAGGTTGTAGGAATAAGTGTGTATTGCTTATTAAAAATAAGTCGTAGTTGTTCTAACAACTCCTAATAGATACCAGACTGTCTTTGGTTCGTGTGACATCAGGCGGTAAATGCGCGACAGGGACAAAGCTCTACGAAGCAGAAATTAAACGATTATCTCCTTCCAAGGGTACAAATGCAATATTTATCGCTGCGTACTGTACTTGTGAATGTTAAGACTTTTGTAACTATTAAATTACAATTTAATTTGCAATTCTTCTTCATTACCATCCTTATTAATATTATAAATACGAAAGTACCTCTGTATGTCAATTACGCTTTCACAATTAAACCACTGAACCAGTTGTGACGACATTTGGTACCTACAAAGATAGGCTACTTACAACTTGAAAAATATATATAGGCACCCACGGGCAAGAGAAGAAGTATTGAATTGTAATCTTACTCAGTCACTACGCGGAAAAATTAAAATAAGTAAAATTGTACAGCACTGTTTAACTTTAGTATATAAGAACAAGGTTTTAAAGTAGGCTTACCACAGAGGCCCGGCGCCCAGGCACAGCGAGAAGCACTCGGCGTCCGAAGCCGACAGGGCTGAGCGCTTGCTCCCGGCGGCGCTCAACGACGCACCATCTCCACTATAACAAAACATATTCTAATTAATTACAAATCCATTACGTATTTCTACCAAGGATTATTCCTTGTATGATAAGACAAGTGGTTACTGTGAATTTGGATAAAATTTGTGTCCATATCTTAATTAGTTCCTTATTCGTTACGGATTTCCACGGAAGATTAAACTTTGTTATACACAAGTATATCTGAAAATAATTGGTGTTGATATTTTAATTTATTTCTTATCCATTACGGATTACTATCAAGCAGTACACTTTATATGTTATACGAATGAATCTGGACATAATTTGTGTCCATATACTAATTAATTCCTTATCCATTATGTATTTCCACGGATGAATAAACTTTGCGTAATATACAAGTAAATCTATGTATAATTTCTGTCCACATTCTAATGATTTCTTTATCGATTACGAATTTCTAAAGACTATTGAGATCAAGAGAGTTTTGTTACCCATTATTCTGGTGATCTATCAGTACGGGATGGGAACACATTTTATTGCTAACTCGTAAACATACAATAAGAAAAAAATATGTAGTTTCCCGTAAAACAGTTCCTTAGTGTTAGGAAATGCTGCCTATTTATATCCATTAGTAACCTCTCTCTAAAAAGGAGACGACGCATTGTGTTTAAAACTATATTCGTAATAACAGGACTAACGTACCATTTTTTATTCCAGTTTAAGAAATCAACTTGAAGATATTCACTCAACTTTGTTAAATCACCAGATTTTTTCTCGAACATCCCAAAATACGGCATTTTACACAATAACTCTTCTTACAGATTGTATCGCTTTTGTAATTGTTTTATACCCTCTCGACGTTTCGAATAAATAGTGAAAATAATTCTAAGTGGGTATAATAAACTTAAAAAAGGATAACGCGTCAATTTTGTTCGAGAAACTTCATGCATGTCTCTTTGGCTTTGTTTTAACAAATAACATGTTTGCTTTGATACAAGTTGTATATCTAGGAACAAATACAATTAAAAGATAACTAGATTCTTTATTTATGCTTGTTTATGATTACAGTATCATACTGAAATTATTATACAAAGGTAGACTTTTTGAGTGAAATAAATATTTTTTTAAATATATTTCCTGTGTGTTATAGATCAAGAGTATGTCTTAGCTTCCTATTCGAGCCGTGAACACTCGAGGTCAGCAACATTCAAGTAGCAAATAAGTTGTCCAATAAGCATTACCATTGTGGCATTATCTAATTTGGTTCGCTCAATAGCAGTTAGGGGTAATAGGGTAGACTATGGGCTAAGACATCATAATATGTCCTTCCATCATTTTAAGCGATTTGGCCGGACTGTGGCCGCAATATAGCTTGCCAAATAAGGGAAGAAATGTATAACCAATGGTGATATTCGATTGGTATAATTACAATTCATTATAATTACAGTATTATTCAACATCAGCATGGAACTGAGATGAACTTAGCTCATATACGTTTTACTCCTGGTTTCGAGCCTCCTCCACAATAGGAGGGAAATTCATCCACTATATCACACTGATCAGACGTGTTGGTATAAGATTTTATTACGAGGCTTCCTTTTCTTGCATAGATGTTATACGTAGGTTATCCCTTAGTAATATTTTAGGATACCCAATGCAAGATGAGGGTACACAGGAAATAGATTTTTTCCGTGTACCGTCTGTACACGGAAATATAAAGTTTACTGAGCATGTAGTAATTATATTAAGTAATTTCCTTGATTTGTGGAAGAAATAGATAGCATAAAGGAGTCTGCCAATAAATCTCAACATAAAACAGTACGCGAACAGGTCTGAACAACGTTGTATAGCGGTCTATAAAATCGTTTTTCTATTTATAAATAGGTATGTAAATACCGTAAATAATGATGGTAAAGTATTTATAGATTCTATAGTGAAATGGATTTCCATTTTATTTTGTTATTGGTAAAATCGTTGAACAAGAGCAGGAATTGACGTAACCATACGAAATAGCAACTAAAATTCAACACTATGACGTCAATATACAGATAAGCGAAGAGAATTATGGTTAGATTTTATATTTCTGACTTGAAACCACTATAGACCTGTTTAAAATAATTAAATCATCATCATCGCAGATCATACGTACTCGCCTCTTGCCGAGATGTTATAGGCGTAAAATAAGCATCCCTTAGTCGTCCGACGACGACGACACTTAAGACCAGATGGCTGATGTTAAATTGTATTCTTACTCCGTCACCACAGCAAAAAATTATATCCAAAAATTAGAAGCCAAGAATTAAAATTAATTAAGATCCCAATTAAAGTAGGTGATAACGACAATGTACCACGATAGGAATGAAATGAAAACTACTCCAAAACTGCAGGATCGAGTTTAATAAAATTTTTAGTAGTATGATTTGATATGCCATAAAAATAATAATAAATATCCTCGCTAAATTCAGACCAAATCTAAAACTCGTAAAGAGCACCTTCTCCTAAAGCGACCAATTTTGGAGCTTTAAACAATCAAGAATAGATTGTTTTTTTTTTTAATTGACAGCACACCTGATGGTACATGTTACTGCCGCTCGTGAACCTTTGCAATACAGTTAGGGGACTGTTTACCAACTAAAATCCACCCACAAAGTTGAGCTTCCGGCTCTCTTGTTCACCGAACGAAGCGCAACAGCATATTGCCATTACTTAAACGTCGATTTTCTGCGAACTCTGGACGGACCGACCCGCGGCTGTAGACAGAAAACAGTCAACAGTATGGTCTACCACTATTTTGAATATATCCTATCACTATATTGAATAGCGACAAACATTAAATTAACGGCTACAAAATAATGCCAGACTTTTGTACGACGCTCATTGGTATGAGCGTCGTACAAAAAAATCATTAAGCTAAACTGCATCTCTAAAAAGCCGAAGTAAATTTCTAATTGTTGTCTAATGTTTGTCCTTTCAAAAATTTAAGGGAGGCAAGTATATGCATAAAGGCTCCCTGTAAGGGAGAAATGGGTAGGCCAAATTACGAAAATTCATCTCGTCTTAATACGTCCTATAAATTGCATAGTAAAACGTCTCTTATAAAGACGGGTAGGTGAACAAAAAATAAAATCAATGCAAGTTTGGACATTATCCAAAACTTGCAAAAAAATTTGTAAGTGCCAAAATAGTTGGGAGATTTTAACAATATTTTTGTTGCAGTCAGATTGATATGCTTGGCATAATGCCTGATTATGACGAATGGTTATCTATTATACACACCCAAGATTGTTATCATTGACTTTCGAGATGTGACGAATCTCAATCAGAATTTATTATTTAAAGCCTTTGTTGGCAAACAATATAATAATAACTGTGCCACGTTGGTCCAATATGTGCTGATATAGGGTTTTATTTCAAGTTTTCCTATTTTTACATAGATGTTATACGCATATTATATGCCTTAGTCATCTTTTACGACATCCATGGGCAAGATAGAGGGTGGTGAATATTATTCTTATTCTGCCATTACATGGAAAATTTTTGTTTGTGCTTAACAAACAAAAATTTTCCATGTAATGGCAGAATAAGTATTAGGATATTAGACTATGCTATCCACATACTTATTTGTAAGACGATACATGTATGGATCTTCCATCCACGCATCGATCAGTTCATAGACGTCTAAGGAGATAAGATAGGCTATTCACGAGAACGCCACCCAAAAAGACATTATTGAGTGTAGATGGTGCAGGGTGCACCATCTAATATATCTACATAATGTGTAAAAATCAAATGGTATAAAAATTGTTATTCTTTATTTCAGCTTACCCAACCTATAAGATCTGGTACCTATATGATGTTTCTGTCGCAGTCGATTTTTTTTTGTTGCTATGTTAGTTATTTGACTCCTAAACACCACAGTTATAATTTGTGATCATAGTGATGACTCCCCTGCTAATGAAACAATATACTTTTCTTTGATAGGCTATGACATCACGCCTGAAACACCCGAGGCTCGCCGGGTGGGTTACCCTTTCGGGTACCGTCACTAGTCGACGCTCTAAAGCGCCAGGGCGTCACCCTCACGCGGAATGAAACAATATACGTACATAATACTGATAAACTATCTGATAAAAACGTAATTACTTGTCACATGTATATTCAAGATAGAAATAAACAAAAATACTCATCACTGGGTTTTTTGTCAATTTATATATATAATAAGAAAATAAATAATAATATAATAGACCAGATCGGTCAAGTACTGAAGAAAGAGTCTCCGAAACCGGCGAACGTGTATGAAGAGAATTATGAATGTTGAGGAAGCGAGTGAAGTATGCAAAGATAGAGTTCTCTGGCACTCTGTTCTCTCTGCCTACCCTGCAAGGGATATGGCGTGATGATATGTATGTATAAGAAAAATTATAGTAATTTATATATATATATATATAATAAGAAAAATTATAGTATCGCGGAAGACTTTCATCATTGTTATCATCAGCATAGCTCATACACGTCCCACTGTTGGGCTCGAGTATCCTCCAAAATAGGAAGGAAATTGGACTACTATACCATTCAGTGCATTTGCACTTGAATATAAGAGTACAATTCACCACCTTATTCTTGCTGGTCGGTATCGTAAAAGAATGCATATAAAGTCGATGCAAGAGAAAGAAAACTGACCCTAAAGACTTATACCAAGACGTCTGACTAACATGGTGGTAGGTCAATTTCCCTTCTAGAGTGAGGAAGCCAGATCCTATAAGGATCCTAGTGGTAGTTTATAGCACGAGGTGATGAAGTGACTGGTTTTATATTTTATAGTTGTTGTTTATAAGTTTAAAAATTTCAAGGATAAAACTAAGCCGTTGATATTTAGCGTTGAATCCATAAGTCGTCACCGTAATGTCGCTGTGGTAATTATTAATATGTAATTATGTTTGTTTATATATATCTTTATGAATCACTCGCTGCCAAGTTCCATTGACATTGAACTATACGAAGTAAACAAATAGAAAACGAAACGCTTCCTCTCATTGCTTCCCTCCAAAATGGTTGTTGGCGGGAATAAGGAAATGTCATTTTGCACTCTTGAATTAATTCATTTTTTTTAAAGTATTTTAGTGAATAATTCTGCTGGTGTTTTATGTAATATAATATAGAGAAAGTGCTGAAGTGTAGTGAATGTGATATAACAGTGCTTTACATGTATTTTCATGTTCTATCAACATTATTTTCTATTCCCAAAGAAATCATAAAATATTTTTTAGCGTCCAATTAATGGTAATTCAAATAGAGGGTTGGCGATCGCATTGAGATGTTATACGTTTCCCAGAAAATAGCTGCCGAGCAGGAGAATGCAGAATAAGATAATACGGAAGATTTATTTTTTAAACATATAATTCTAATCTATTGGTTAATAATAATTAGAAATTAGTAGAGAATATATTGTGTGGTGGATGGATTAACAACAGAAGCGTGAACATGCTTTAGTTCCCTTGAAACTTCACTTGCCGTCGAAAATCAGGGTTACCAAGCATTTATGCCATTTTCTCTCTTTAGTAGGGAGACTTATGTGCAAAAGTGGACATCGATGGGCTGTTGGATAAATGGAGGGATGAATAACACTCACATAAGATGCTGCTGTTTAAAAAAAACATATTTTTCCATCATCATCTCAGCCCACTGCTGGGCTCGTGCCTCTACTACAGAAAGGAAACTGACCTACTATACCACGCTGGTCAGACGTGTTGTTATAGGGTTTTATTTTGAGTTTTCCTTCTCTTGCATTGATGTTAACTATATATGATATTCTTTACTCGTCTTTTATCCACGGGTAAGACAAGGAGGTGGTGAATTGTATTTTTACTCACCACGCGGCAAATATTAAGTTTTAACTAATATTTATTTTTGATTATTAGTATAATCCATTAAAGCGTCATACTTAATTTTTTAATTTTACTTATTGCCGGCGCAGGCAGTCGGTGACGATCTGAGTCCAAATCAATAATTTTTAATAATGGCTAATCCTAAAGGCCCTGGTAAAGATAATAGGAACAAACTTTTTAAATTACTGTATTGTAAATTATTGTATTGTGTCCTTTATAAGTATGCACAATTTCAAATTAATCAGAGTTTCAAAGTGCTCAAAAATCGAGTTCATAGATTCCGTTAGATACAGACGGAACTAATATAAAGCGTGTTAAAAAAATACACTCACCAGTACAGTTTGACAACCATTTTTTAATTAAAATATAACTCTTCCAACAAAAAATAACAAAGAACAGGACTTATTTATTATCAATAATATATTTATATCACAAAACTGGAATGTTTAGTAAACAAATAAAAATATTTTAAAAGCTATATTTTCAAAAGACGATTTTTCAATGGCAACTTTTTGAAAAATATTTTAACGCTGTACGCGTTATATAGCATATTATATTTATTTGCTGCTATTAAATATATTTGTTATTAATTGAAGACGTCTGATCGGTTTAAGGTAAAGAAAGCGACTGATAGAGAAAATTTGAAAACAGAACCGGCCCAGGCCTTGCCAGTGCACAAAAATAGAATCGGTGTTGTGGTCTAAAAAAAGACAAATAATTGCCGGTCTTGGTAACGTGACGTCATATTACTTTCACGTTTCAATCCACGGGACGTGTCGGGTAAATATTTATTAAATTTATGGTTTATTTTTGTTCATATTTAGCACCTGTAGTTTCACAATAATTAACTCTCAATTAAGTGTGACGCGTTTATTATGTATCATATGTAAACAAAACTTGGCTGTGCATTTGTTCATGATTTCAATCAAACAAAACAAAATATTTAAGTATATTTTGCGAAACATACTGAAACGTATGTATCATTAACCAGGAAAACAACAGGTTATTGAGGAACAATCGCCTATAAAACCACCTTTTTAATAACACGAGGTAATGTTACTGGGCTATGGCTATGCTGGTGTGAACCAAGAATTATTTTTGCTATAATCTTATAATATCAAGTGGGATATTTGGTCCATCTGCCTCGGGTTGAGTGCCCTCAACGCTCATCCAACAGTCTGGATAAAGTTATCATAGCCATCCAAGACTAACAACTAGATAATCTCGTCTTTTCACCCTTGTAGGAGAGATCTACGTCCAGCAACGGACGTCGATAGGCTGATACATTTCATTTTCGGTTAAACATCATCATCATCTCAGTAACTCCCACTATTGGGCTCGGACCTTCTTCACAATGCGAGAGAAATTGACCTATTTTACTATGCTGATCAGACGTGTACCTATAGGGATTTATTTCGAATTTTCCTTCTCTTGCATCTATACCGTCTGCATTTTATACCTTAAGTCATATTTCACGACATGCACGGGCAAGAAACGGGGTGATGAATTCTATTCTTACTCCGTCATCATACGGAAAATAATGGTACGTTATTAAATTTTATTTATATTTCAAGCTTACGTTTTTAACACTAAAGTGAATAAGAACACGCCTATAATTTGATACACAAAAATGTAGCTCGACGCAATAAGCGGCAATACTTATGCTACCATTAGGAACAGTTCCAGAGGAAATCCGAAGAGAAACCTTAACACATTCTTACACAAACTATGGTGATGAAGATCTAAGTTCGAACGTAGGACATCATAACCTTTTGATTATATTATGCGATTAGACCAATGAGAGTTTTATGTGGGCGTAAATGTTGTCAACATGATTTGATATTTACGATATCAGGGAAATGATGTTGGCCTACATCCACGAATAAACGTGTATATTTATACACGAAAATATTTAAATGGCTATAATTATTATTGCACGCCTCAACGTCCAGAATCACCATCGTCATCCTGCTCCCATCCCAATTACTTGATACCGACGCAAAGTGTACTCTTCTGCCATCGTATACAGGGTGTCCCAAAATTCAACGATAAGCTGGCACCAGCAGGTGGACCTACATATGACTACTCGAGAACAGAAAAGAAAAAAATTCTACCTTGATTTTTTTTTTCATTACGACAAAAAAACCAAAATCTTTAAAAATGGACATCCTTTATTATATTATTAAGTGCTATTGCTACAGTTTTACAAGTAATTCTGTGATTTTTTTTGTATTGGCAAGGTAAGTAGCACTACTATCGATCACAACCATTAAAAATTCCAGAATATCTATAGTTTTTACACAAAAATCAATCAAAACTATGTTTTTTTCATAAATTATGTAAGATTTTGACTTTCAGCTCACTTTCACTCATCATAGTGAAAAAAAAAAGTATGGACGCTACTGTGGCAAATAGTATTAAAAATTGGCGCTAACTAATAATCTAACTACAATTCTAAAATGGTATAACATTCTAGACAAATTAGCCACAAAAATATACTTAGGTGTACTATTTCAAAATAACAACCATATTTCGAAAATTGTTAGTGTTGATAGTAATCACTTTTACTATGTAGCCAAAATGTTTTTGTAGCAAGTTCTCAGAATTTTAATGAGACATGTGCGTAGTCCATAAGTCCATAAAATAAGTTGGACAGAGATAGAGAGATTATACGTTAGAGGGAGATAGATAGATGCTAATTGTTTAGTAACATTAATGCAGGTGGAGAAGTAATTAATGTCCTCAGCAGCACAGCAAGTCAGATGCTCTACTTCTTTGTTTACTGCACACCGTTCTGTTTTAATTAAAGTGGCTCTGGTACTGACGACTTTTGGATTGAATTAAGTGACCTGGAAATTGACCTGACTTGGCATTATTTTAGACTGTGATTTTGTGTTTTTTTTAAAGAAGTTTTGCCTTATTTTCAAGTGTTTAGCATTCATCATGCCGCTACCATACACAGCGTTAGAATACGCTAATATGCACCTAATTTATGGAGAATGCCGATGCAATGCCAACGCTGCTAGCAGATTATATCGAGCAAGGTACCCTAATCTTCAAAGGTATCCGGATTATCGCGTATTTATTAACGTGTATCAAGCTTTTTCGGAGGGTTGTATACCATCTGACAGGCGAAACGCTGGAAAACCTAGATCGGAACACGATGAAGAAGTTCTCAATGAAATAGAAAACGATTTAACTACCTCTGTACGTGCTGTACAAGCAGCAAAGGGAATCCCAAAAAGTACTGCACATAGAATTTTAAAACGTCACGTCGTCGTGATGAAACAACCTGCAAGAAAGATGGATATTTAAATCTTCACAATCTTCATAGCTGGAACAATGAAAATCTGCACCTGGTGAGAGAAGACAATCTCAATACCAATTTAAGGTTAACCTATGGACTGCCATAATAAATGGCAAAGTGATAGGGCCCTTTGAGTTACAAGGAAACATAGATGGCAATAGTTATTTAAACTTCTTACAAAATGAGTTGCCAGGATTATTAGAAGATGTGCCCTTAAGTGATTTGCAAACCATGTGGTTTCAAAACGATGGTTGCCCAGCTCACTATGCCCGTCCTGTGCGAGAGTACTTAGACCAAGAGTACCCAGGGCGTTGGATCGGGCGACTTGGTCCTATCTTGTGGCCACCCCGTTCACCCGATCTAAATCCCCTGGACTTTTTCTATTGGGGTTGTCTAAAGGACAGAGTCTGCACAAAACCGATTGCAACCTTGGACGAGCTTCGCCATAAAATAATTCAGACTGTGGATCTACGGACTACGCACATGTCTCATTCAAATTCTGGGAACTTGCTACAAAAACATTTTGGCTACTTAGTAAAAGTGATTACTATCAACACTAACAATTTTCGAAATATGGTTGTTATTTTGAAATAGTACACCTAAGTATATTTTTGTGGCTAGTTTGCCTTGAATGTTATACCATTTTAGAATTGTAGTTAGTTGCGCCAATTTTTAATACTATTTGCCACAGTAGTGTCCATACTTTTTTTTTTCACTATGATGAGTGAAAGTGAGCTGAAAGTCAAAATCTTACATAATTTATGAAAAAAACATAGTTTTGATTGATTTTTGTGTAAAAACTATAGATATCCTGGAATTTTTAATGGTTGTGATCGATAGTAGTGCTACTTACCTTGCCAATACAAAAAAAATCACAGAATTACTTGTAAAACTGTAGCAATAGCACTTAATAATATAATAAAGGATGTCCATTTTTAAAGATTTTGGTTTTTTTGTCGTAATGAAAAAAAAAATCAAGGTAGAATTTTTTTCTTTTCTGTTCTCGAGTAGTCATATGTAGGTCCACCTGCTGGTGCCAGCTTATCGTTGAATTTTGGGACACCCTGTATATTGCAATTTTTATGACCGACCCTCTGTCTGACCTTCCATGGGAATGCAATTGTTGACCGGATGACGTCAGATAGTCAGCCTAGGTGGATGCAAAGCTCTTAGTCGTCTTTGACACCCACGAGCACTAAAGGTTGGTATTCCTAACCGCCGCCATACAGCAAGCAACGACCAGCATACGGGTGTTTTACTATGGGAATACCAGATTGGAGAAATTTATCTTAGCTATTTTTTTAAATTTTCTATAAAATCATCATACATAAGAAATTTGTCAATACTGACTACATAGGTGGAAAGTGGTTAAGATACCGACTAATCGTGCCGAGGCTCATGGGTTCGATTTCCATGCAGGATGATATTGCTCGCGATGTTTCAAAAGAATTCGACATAAAAACACTATGATTTTATTTAAGTAAAAATTTTTTTTTAAAGTCAACACTGCACTACAGAAATACGACTTATATTGAGACTTTAAGAACATTACATTACACCCAGATTCGAAACAATAATTTATGCTGTGCACTAACTGTTCTGTGAACTAACGACACTAGGCATAAAAGGTCGCAATTTAAACCACCATGCCATATACAGGGTGTCCCAAAATTCAACGATAAGCCGGCACCAGCAGATGGACCTACATATGACTACTCGAGAACAAAAAAGAAAAAAATTCTACCTTGATTTTTTTTTTCATTACGACAAAAAAACCGATTTCTTTAAAAATCGTCATCTTTTATTATATTATTAAGTGCCATTGCTACAATTTTACAAGTAATTCTGTGATTTTTTTTGTATTGGCAAGGTAAGTAGTACTACTATCGATCACAACCATTAAAAATTCCAGAATATCTATAGTTTTTACACAAAAATCAACCAAAACTATGTTTTTTTCATAAATTATGTAAGATTTTGACTTTCAGCTCACTTTCACTCATCACAGTGAAAAAAAAAAGTATGGACACTACTGTGGCAAATAGTATTAAAAATTGGCGCAACTAACTACAATTCTAAAATGGTATAACATTCTAGGCAAACTAGCCACAAAAATATACTTAGGTGTACTATTTCAAAATAACAACCATACTTCGAAAATTGTTAGTGTTGATAGTAATCACTTCTACTATGTAGCCAAAATGTTTTTGTTGCAAGTTCTCAGAATTTGAATGAGACATGTGCGTAGTCCATAAGATAACATAAGTTAGAAAGAGATAGATATAGAGAGATTAGAATTTACTATATTATTAAAATTACAATAAATGTTCGAATTGTTTGCCATTGGCAGTAATGCAGGCACGACATCGCCTTAAAAATGAACGTTTTATTTTTCTTGCATATCTGATTCTGTTCATGTGATCCACAGCCTGAATTATTTTTTGGCGAAGCTCGTCCAAGGTTGCAATGGGTTTTGAGTAGACTCTGTCCTTTAGACAACCCCAATAGAAAAAATCCAGGGGATTTAGATCGGGTGAACGGGGTGGCCATAAGATAGGACCAAGTCGCCCGATCCAACGCCCTGGGTACTCTTGGTCTAAGTACTCTCGCACAGGGCGGGCATAGTGAGCTGGGCAACCATCGTTTTGAAACCACATGTTTTGCAAATCACTTAAGGGCACGTCTTCTAATAATCCTGGTAACTCATTTTGTAAGAAGTTCAAATAGCTATTGCCATCTATGTTTCCTTGTAACTCAAAGGGCCCTATCACTTTTCCATTTATTATGCCCGTCCATAGGTTAACCTTAAATTGATATTGGGATTTGTCTTCTCTCACCAGGTGCGGATTTTCATTGTTCTAGCTATGAAGATTGTGAAGATTTAAATAGCCATCTTTCTTGCAGGTTGTTTCATCCGACCATAAAACTTTGTCTAAGAATTGGGGATCTTCCCTGTGTTTTTGCAGCATTACACGGCAAAATGCGACCCGCAGTGGATAGTCCCGCGGTAATAACGCCTGCACGCGCCTGTAATGATATGGATGAAACTGGTGACGTTTTAAAATTCTATGTGCAGTACTTTTTGGAATTCCCGTTGCTACTTGTATGCCACGTACAGAGGTAGTTGTATCGCTTTCTATTTCTTTGAGAACTTCTTCATCGTGTTCCGATCTAGGTCTTCCAGCGTTTCTCCTGTCAGATGGTATACGACCCTCCGAAAATGCTTGATGCACGTTAATAAATACGCGATAATCCGGATACCTTTGAAGAGTAGGGTACCTTGCTCGATATAATCTGCTAGCAGCGTTGGCATTGCATCGGCATTCTCCATAAATTAGGTGCATATTAGCGTATTCTAACGCTGTATATGGTAGCGGCATAATGAATGCTAAACACTTGAAAATAAGGCAAAACTTCTTTAAAAAAACACAAAATCACAGTCTAAAATAATGCCAAGTCAGGTCAATTTCCAGGTCACTTAATTCAATCCAAAGTCGTTAGTATCAGAGCCACTTTAATTAAAACAGAACGGTGTGCAGTAAACAAAGAAGTAGAGCGTACTGACTTGCTGTGCTGCTGAGGACATTAATTACTTCTCTACCTGCATTAATGTTACTAAACAATTAGCATCTATCTATCTCCCTCTAACGTATAATCTCTCTATCTCTGTCTAACTTATGTTATCTTATGGACTACGCACATGTCTCATTCAAATTCTGAGAACTTGCAACAAAAACATTTGGGCTACATAGTAAAAGTGATTACTATCAACACTAACAATTTTCGAAGTATGGTTGTTATTTTGAAATAGTACACCTAAGTATATTTTTGTGGCTAGTTTGCCTAGAATGTTATACCATTTTAGAATTGTAGTTAGTTGCGCCAATTTTTAATACTATTTGCCACAGTAGTGTCCATACTTTTTTTTTTCACTGTGATGAGTGAAAGTGAGCTGAAAGTCAAAATCTTACATAATTTATGAAAAAAACATAGTTTTGGTTGATTTTTGTGTAAAAACTATAGATATTCTGGAATTTTTAATGGTTGTGATCGATAGTAGTGCTACTTACCTTACCAATACAAAAAAAAACACAGAATTACTTGTAAAATTGTAGCAATGGCACTTAATAATATAATAAAAGATGTCGATTTTTAAAGAAATCGGTTTTTTTGTCGTAATGAAAAAAAAAATCAAGGTAGAATTTTTTTCTTTTTTGTTCTCGAGTAGTCATTTGTAGGTCCACCTGCTGGTGCCGGCTTATCGTTGAATTTTGGGACACCCTGTATGTAATAGAAAACCAACAGCGGTTTTATTAAAAAAAAAACTATTTATGGGTATGCTAAGTTCAGCAGCTTCTAAGCAAAACATCTTTTTATAGAACTACCGTCATAACAATACGTCAATGAGATGGAAATCTTGAATCGTTGCCATAACACACCAATGGTATTCCAGTATTGTTAAAACAAATTATAATTGCACTAGTTATGACCGCCTATTCGCTCGCGTTAAGTAAGATTATTACATCAAATACTGTCTCCAATACAGTACATTTTCTTGAACGAAAAGTACATTATAGTTTTTTGTATGCCTGACAAGGTGTATGGGAAATTTCAAGTCGAACGTGTGAGTATTCAAGGCGTAAAAACGTATAGTATTATTAGAAAAAATACTTATATTTTTGTGAAATAAGTCCTACAATTGGGCACAAGTGTCCTCTTTAATAGGATGGGATCTGGCATAATAAAATCACATTGGCAATGATTCAACGTTTATCAAATTCGCCAAATATTCGATGTATTTCAACACTATTAATACATAATATCAATTTTAACGAACGATACCCAAATTTTAGGCAACACTTGTAAGTGTATTAAACGGTAATATTAGATGTTGAATGATATATATGTATAAAATTTAGGAGAGGGGCATGAAAAGTAACAAACGTAATTTTGACGAATAACGAATCCTGTCTTGGTCGAAGGGCTGATTACTCGTAGAATATTCGGTGTACATTTCGCGATTAACCAGTTACAATTTTTCTTAGTTAGGGTCTCTAATAGGTTCAGTAGACACCCTCTTCTCCAAGGTTAGACGTATGTGTTATATCTGGGACTAGATGTCACGGCAACTCGTCTGATCAGCGTGTTATTACAGGTCAATTTTTTTTTCCATTATGGAGGAGGCTCAACCTCAACAGTGGGCCGTATATGAGCTGGGATGATGATGATGATGATAAACTTCAGTAGGTGTGACAGAGAAAAACAAATGGAAAAAGCCCAATTACCACATTCTATTATAATTTTAAAGAAAACAAACCAAATTTTAAATAGAAATCGTTACTTTCTTTTAAAACTAGCTTACAGATAATAAAAATCCAGAAAAACAAATGTCACGTGATCTTTTTGGCGCGGAGATTGTTTACATTTATTTTTAATAGCCGCCAGTTGTGGATGTCGTGTCATTCAGCCTAATTTAATAATGTTGCCAAATGAAAGAATTATTTTTCAGAAATATTTGTATATTTTTCAACCGGTCGTATTGAGCACCACGACACATTGCTCAAAACAAAGTTATTGCATTCAATTGTTTTGTACTATCGTCACCTTGACATCAATAAAGAGTACAGAAAATTTCCGCTTGTCATATGAATATATAGATAGATATTGTTATGATTAAAATGCGCAGTAAGAAAATGACGCGTTGTTACGTAATTATGGTCATATCAGCACTTATTATATTGTGTAATAGATATCTAAAATATCAGTTATTAATCAAAATTAAAGATATTTAACATTTGATATGTAGGGTTTTGTACATAAATATATTTGCGTGCGAAAAATAATTACCACGTGGGACTTGCCCCACATCTATTGGAAATATGTCCCAATCGATTTTCCAATTAGACTAGCGTGGGTGGGTACCACAATGTGGGAATGACGATTTGTGAGTCGCATTATCATCTTTACGGGAGACGTTTCTAGATGGTATTTGTCAGAAAGTTTTTAATACCTATTCTCAAAATAAAGTCAAGCATAAAGTCTGAAATCGTACTAAAAATGCAACACTAAAACGATAAGTGAAACAATTGGATATCCATTGAAGGTTTTTGCAAGCAAATAATTGGAATTTACTCCAGCAACGAACGCCCAAGGTCTAGGCCGTCGGGAATGTGGACAGCTGCTCTCACCTAGGAAACGTGTAATACCTCATTCATCACCAACTAGTCTCATAGACGTGGCGACAGTAGTATTATTCTTTCATTTATATGAGAGACATTTAACAGTGGCCGGAGAAAGGTTTGAAAGATGATGATTACCTCAGACCTTATCTCTACTATTGTGTCGGGCAGATCTGGGTAGATCGGGATTTTTTTCAGACACTATTATTCCATTCATCCTTTACATATATTAAATTATTCATACAATGAATCTACTTTTCTTGGTTCTTAATAAAAATATTCACACAAAAGTTCAACAAAAGCATTGGGGCCTTAAATACTACATTTATGCTTGGTCCATTATTACATTTACGAATAATAAATGCCAACTGAACAGGCAGAATATAGGCTGAATGGCATCGCACTTGTGCTATTTATCAATTTCTTTTTTCAAAAGAACTGGTATCCTAAATTTTGACAGATGTCATAAAGTTGGCGGGAAAAGATTGCGTTTATGGAGAAACCTATCTACTTCAATAGCGAGGATAATGCCAAAATCGTTACATGAATTGTTGTTTCTCAGTAAAGTGTGGCTGCCCACTTTGCTATGGTCCTTAGTCGGTTTTTACGATTTCCACGGAAAAGTTAAGGGTCGTCATGTCACCGCACAATCATCATTATATGATATACGTATATCAGCTGAAATCAGCTCACATATACACCACAGCTGAGCCTACTTAATAGGATAGAAATTGACCTAATATAGTACGCTAAATCAGATGAATTGGTGTAGACTTTTAAGTTTCCCCTTTTTTGCAAAAATGTTATAAGCATACTATCTTAGTCGTCTTTTACGACACCCATGGGCTCTTGCCCAGCCTGCATACGAGTGATTAATTGTATTTCTACAATATCATCACACAAATAATATAAATATAGCCTCTTTTTACGTAAATCATAAGCGATAAATGAACAAAAGTAAAAGGAATCTATAAATAAACATTGTCAAGATGGCGGCTTATCTATCTCTAACGTAATAACGAGGGTAAACATTGAAAGGAATTAATGTTAATATTATAATACTAGATATTATGATACGTGTAAAATGGTTTCATTTTTTATCCGTTTACATTTGTTGCACTCCGAGCCACCTTCAGTGGGAGGAAAGTTAACTTACTATATACAATTCTAAAGAGGTATAGGGTTTAGCATAGGTCCTCTTCTGCCTTCTCTTGCATTGGCTGTGACCTGTTCAAACGTTTAGATCATATATAGATAGTCATCGTCTCCTACATCACCCATATGAAGGAACTTTTTTCATAGATCTATCAGCATATGAGAAGGCACAATGGGCATTATTCCCACCTTAGGCGATCAGATAGAGAGGGTGGCGATTGCAGTTGGTGTTATAAGTCGCAACAGATAGAATAAAAAAACAATATTAAAATCCTATAAATGGATCAATGAGCAGTTAATCAGACAAGCATTAATTTAAAAAAACAAACTGCTAGTATTACTAACATACATTGGAGTTTAATGCAATGTATGTGTAAATGGATGGCTTCATATTATATTACAAAATTAATTTGATTAGGAGGACTATTATTTGTTATGCTTTTCTGCATTCCATTCCATCTGTGTGGTGATGGAGTTAGAATACAATTCACCACCTCCTATCTTACCCATAGGTGATCATAAGAGACGACTAAGAGATATGAAATGCATATAACATCTATGCAAGAGAAGGAAAACCGAAACAAAACCCTATATCAATACATCCAACCAGCGTAATATAGTAGGTCAATTTCACTCACATTATGGTGGCTCGAGCCCCACAGTGGGACATATTTGAGCTGAGATGGTAGGTGGTGGTTTCCTACATTAAGTACTCCACAAATTGTTTTGAAACTTTCATTATCAGGGTTAAAGAAAATGTTATAGGTTCACTTCCATCCAGGAAAAATTTACTGTTCCTGAGGGTTAATATATTTGAATGACAAAAACTACATTATCAAAAGTAAAGCTAGGGGCATACTAGTTATGTTCATGCCCATGGCAAACAATTCTTCATGACATATGCCATAGTTATATAAATCTTCACCGGTTGTTTTCAAGTTAGTAGTATTGTAGTCATTTAATCAACTAGCCAAGCACATTTATAAGAGTGATGGCTATAATTTGAAAATATTGTAGGCATATGCCTGGGGGGGCACACTTAAAACATTACTTATTTTTACTGACCGTCGCGCCGCCTACAGATTGTTCGTACAAACTTAACTGCTGCCATTTTGTCCTGTATGTCAAACGTTTGACAACTGTGAATTATTATTGTTTGTTCCTAGCGTAGGTACTTATTGTCATCAATCTATTTACGGTTATTGATGTACTTTCTGAAAATTATCTCAATTTTCATTGTTAAGCTGATATTATTATTGCTTCGTTATCAGCTGATATGTTTTTTTTTATATTTCAGGGTAGCTTTCATAGTAAAAGAAAATTCTATATAATTACATATACACATGTAGATATGTATATATATCACTTCAACTTTAGTTCATCGCGTAAACTCTGGGTGGCAGCACCTTCCATACATGCATATTTTATCATGGAGTTGCCACTCTTTTTCAGTTTAATAACTTTACTCTTTGGCATATGCATAGAATTTGAGAACATATTAAAGCACTAATTTTATTACAAATTTTAGTGAATTCAATGCTCCTTTCCTTAAAACTGATTTCAAGGTCCAAGTTAATATTAATATATCCTATTCTTATTGGTCAAAATTCTTTTGACCACGGCACTAATGCAGAGAAAGAATTAGCATAACATGGCATACTCACCAAAAGGGCTTTATATGTAGTTTTTTTCTTTTGTTGGTATTTACTTAACTACCTTCCTCAACAGAGGTTTACTATACCCGCTGTAGAGAAATAGTGGTGGTGATGATTATTATTATCACCACCTGAATAGAAGTATCTTGCAAAACAAGGATTATTTCCTTAGACTGACCTTCGTAAAGAAAAAAAGAGCTAAAAAGTGAAGTGGTACTTTCTATGCTGCCTTATGTGATATTAGAACGTTTAAAAATTGTGATAGTGCTGGCATGTTGACCTTTAGATAAGAATCGACCTTTAGGTAAAGAACTGTACTTGATAAAGATAATGTAAAAAGTGAGGCATCGAAAAACTTTTAAAAGAACAATAATAAGGATGACTATTGTATAGAAATTTTAAATACCAACCAAACTAATTAGTTAATCATTTAGTTTAAACATTCAACTACTGATTACAAGAACTATAATTCGATTTTGAGTTAGGCAAAAGAAGGCTAAGGATATTTCTAGGAGGATGTATTTTTTAAACTTTATACAAATTATTCAATAACAAACTGAAAATTTGTCATTGTACCGGGTTCATAGAGCAAGCTCTATGTCTACTACATAGAACTAAGCATGGCATGACAATATTTGGGTGTTACCCCTTAGAATTTCAGATATAAACACGTAGAACTAAGAAATTGGGGATATCCTGACACCAAATGAAAAGTATTATTCTACTACTCCTTGCATTGCAGAGGAGTTTAAAATTATATTTAGAACACCAATTTGTAGATGGCACCAAAGTGTTTGCCCATACAGGAATCAAACTTGCAATAGTTGGGCGGGTAAGTCGATATCACAACCACTATGCCATCTGTGCAGTTGAATTATAATATAAACAATTTACTCCTTAATCCATTTACAAAAAAAAATAAGCCTTACTGATGCCCTTTCATCTTTAGTATGAAGTCAGCTTAATTAGTTAGTAGTTATCAAACACATAGGAAAAATGTTGGTCAGGTAGCAATATACTCATTATATATTTGTCGCAACAATGACAAGTAAATTATAACCTGTGATAACAATTAAGACAAATTCAAATAACACAAAGTCATAAGATTGTATATTTTTGACTTTTAAATAACATTTTCATGGTGAATATACCTAAAGTTTTATCTATACTATATAGTTATATGAATATAAAGAGAGAATTATGAATGTTGAGGAAGCGAGTGAAGTATGCAGAGATAGAGTTCTCTGGCACTCTGTTCTCTCTGCCTACCCTGCAAGGGATATGGCGTGATGATATGTATGTATGTAATATAAAGAGAAATAAATAGTAATTGATAGTTGATTGGTTTTCCTTGTGGTGACAAATTAAAATATAATTCATTGCCCTCCATTTTGCTTCTGAGTATTGAAAAATACAACTAGGGCAATTTCCCTCCTATTATAGAGGAAACTTGAGCCCAACATTGGGACATATATGAGCTGAATTGATGATGATGATTAAACATTTATTTTAAGTTAGTGAAAGTAATTAATTTTGTCTTTCGGTGACGGAGTAAGAATACAATTCGCCACCCCATATATCTTACCCGTGGGTGATTGTACAAGATGACTAAGGGATATAAAACGCATATAACATATATGCAAGAGAAGGAAAACTCGAAACAAAACCCTATACCAACACGTCTGACCCACGTGGTGTAGTAGGTCAATTTGACTCCAATTATGTAGGAGGTTCGAGCCCAACAGTGGGACGTGTATAAGCTGAGATGATGAATTAATTCTGTATTAGATAAGGGTATGTCTCAAATCATCATATATTATGTTACTGATATTAACTCCTATTACCAGTATTACATTAATGTTTATTAAAGTAATCATTATTAATATTGATTTTAAAATTTTGACTGTACCGATGGGGCATAGTGGTTAAGATCTTTGACTTTGATTCCTAATCAGGAAAATACTTTGTGCGATCCACAACGTGTTGTTCTGAATCTGGGTGTAATTTGTCTGTATTATATGTTTGTAAAGTCCTCCGGAATACAAGAATTATTTCTTTAGTGTAGGTTGTGTTTTAAAAAACAAAACAAAATTATCTGTTTTAAAAATTTTAGAATAAATTGTATCATTTCAATAGACGACAGGTTTTTTATTGCTTATGGAGATAAACAAAGTAGCATGCCTGATGGTAAGTATTTCTGTCACTCATAGACCTTTGCAATGCTAGAGATACAGCTAGACTGCTGTCTACCAATCAACCTCACACAGAAAGTTGGGTTGCCGGCTCTCTCAACAGCATATTGTTATTGTTCAAACAGATTTTCTGGGAGAGTGTGGTACTACCACAGAAGAAATGGCCAGTAGTTATAGACAGAAAGCTATCAACAATGTGAATCTACCTGTATTGGATAAATCCCTTATAAACTATAAGAAAGTCAGTAAAAATTGGATTAACTATCATCTCGGCTCATGTATATCCCAATGCTGAATTTGAGCCTCCTCCATCGTAGGAGGGAAACAACCTCCCAGACCAGGCCACTCAGATGTGTTGGTATAAGATTTTTTTTTTGTTTGCCTTCTCTTGTGCAGAAGTTGTATCTATATCCATAGCCCTTAGTAAACTTTTGAGGCTTACAGGCAAAATAGGATGTGATGAATTATATTCTTACTCTTGTCATCACAGAACCAACCAAACATTATTAATTTCTCTTATAAAACCCAAAGCAAATTACAAATTCTTAGTATCATGTTGAATACCCTTAAGCTGAACTGGTGTCTATAGTATATGTATAAGACCTGTATGACAGTTCACCAAGCTGATCTAGATCCACTAATAGGCATAGAATTCTCCAAAGGAGGATTTAGTCAAAACTATACTATGCTTGGCAGACAATTCCCCATGAGAATGTTGCTGCCTACTCCCTTGGTAACACTTAGCTTATTTTAACTGGTTCTATAGGAAAGTAAGTGTAGAGACATTTTAATTCATCCCACATATCAGAGCTCCAGCTAGCTAATTTCTAGCATATATTAAAATATAGCTATTATTAGGCTTCAAATATGTATTACCCAGACATTAGTAAAATAAAAAAAAAACATTAACATTCCATTTTGAAAAAAAAAATATTGACATACGGCGGTTTATTGCGAAATAGCACCATTACTTTTGAGTATGACTACTCAATTTACGTTTTATATGTAGTTGATATATTTATCTTGTCACGTTTCTGCAAGTATTATATCAATTTAACATCTATTCAAGGTCTACTAATCAGTTTATCATCTACGCATACCTACTATCATATAAAAAAGAAAATATACTCTAATGCATGCAAATGAAAATTATCAAATTTAGTATTTAAATCAATGTGGACGATCCAGAACAAAATAGCCGTTATGAACGAGATTGCAACATGAAGGTAGGTAATCGGCTAATTAAAATGATGACGTATCGAAATAGAAGGACAATAGACGTTGATACGCAATTTCACTAGTTGTCATTTTGAATAACCAAAATATACTTTCTCTGAATACGAATGACCTAGATGCGTGTTTATCAACAAAGATTAGTGATTATGAGAAAATAAAAGTACTCACAAGTAGTTTTTCTCTTCAACAGTATTGGTTTCAATTCCAGCAACATCGTAGTAACTACTAATACTACTACTAAAATTTAATTGTTGTATTAACTTCGTCATCGTGGTTAGACGTAATTAAGCCTTGAATAAACTTGGGAAGAAAAACACGGTTGGAACCGTACAGGTTTTGCAAAAACTTGCAAGTAGCGCACACGGCGACAGCCTCACGAGATGTGTAAATTAATTTGATTGTGAATAATCAACTTGAAGTACGAGAGAAAGGAATCGGTCTAAAAAAATATATAGTCCACTATTTACATACAAATTACACGTGGCGTATAGTCGACTGAAATTGGCCGCATAATACAAATTTTCCATTATGGCTACCGGAAACGTGACGTTTCTATTCTCGATAATAACGTTCCTTTACACGTTTCCAAATATAGCTAAAAGACCTTTTTCATTAAATCATCGTATATACTATAAATACTCAAATCCACGAAGATCTTATTTAAAAAATAATTTTATCAGTTTAAAAAATAATGTGTAGTTATTTTATGTGAGTCTGAACTATAAGTATCAATGTATTTGAAAAATAGTTCCTACGTTCCGTTATTTCTAAGAATAATGTTATACAATATGTCAAAACCTACCGTAGTGAAGTAAGCACTAAGACTATCGATTGTGCTGCACCGTAATGCGTACAAAACAAAAACTGAAATCGATCAACTATCGACTTACCGATTACGAAAAATTAATGATGGCATACTACTGGTTGGGGGCTCAATATTTATTAATATTTGTTCCTGTATCATATAACTGGATGCCGGCAGGGCATGTAACGTCATAACTTCACTTTATTTTACACCTTAACGAAAGAAGCACTTCCAGTTATGGAATACACAAATACTTCACAGTAATGCACATTAAAAACAAAACCACTGATGTAGCTGATCCTCTTGTTTTCTTGACACTTGATTAACGACATTCAGGCACAACGACGTGTTCCCGACTAGTGGTGGTCTTCGCTCTCCGCATCGATGGTATAATATTGTATATATAATACGAATCTCACCCTCCACTGTTTAGAATGATTCATACTGGATGATTATGTGGATATAGTTTTTGAATTATTATTAGTTTCGTAATATAAATAGTATTATACTAAATTACTTATCGTATTACCAAAACCTATCTACAAAACTATAGACGGCGTTCAACGATATATGTTATGATTTAATATGTATTTAGAATTTTAGTGTAGTTTTTTTATGTTTCATGATAGGTATTCTAATGAAGAAAAATACGTACAAATAATTAAATATTTTTACTTTCTCTAGGCAAATACTGAAGTTTCATCCCGGCATAAGCCGGGATGAAACTAACGACGTATACATACGACGTATAAATACGTCACACTGCTGAGCTTAAGCCTCCTCCACAATAGGAGAGAATTTCACCTACAATACCATTCAAATCGGTTAGTTTAAGGTTTTACTTCTTCTTTGCTTTTCCTTAAAGTTATTTGGATTTAATTTTTAATCTTGCCGTGTCAACACAGTTGTGTCAATAAAATTAAATATATGGCGTGTATTATTCTCCTTGTAGACCATGGCGTTAAAAGACGTTGTGTTCTTCAATTTTAATTAAATGATATTTTATTTTCGAAGTTTCCACCCTTATCAAAGAACTAGTATGACACACCAGTACTAGGCGACAACGAAAATTAGTTTTTGATCTTAGGTCTCCATATTTTCTAAATCAATTTGTAGGCTCAGGTATTGGTTTTAAAGTAAAAAAGAGAACACCTTGTTGTACGCTCTTGACTCATTCAAAAGCTTCATGTTTATATAAGAGAGTCTTCCTGTAAGCTTCAGCTTTTTTTTTTTTTTTTTTTTTTTTTTTTTTTTTTTTTTTTTTTATTGCTTATGGCGGCAAACGAGCAGACAGCACACCTGATGGTAAGTGTCACTGCCGCCCATGGACCTTTGCCAATGGTATAGCTAGGCCGCTGCCTACCAATACAACCCTGAACCCACCCCAGTTAGGCTTCCGGCTCTCTCGCTCACCGAACGAAGCGCAATAGCACATTGCTATTACTCAGACGTCGATCTTCTGCGAGAGTGTGGTACTACCCCGGTCGGACCGGCCCGCGGCTGTAGACAGAGAACTATCCACAGCGTGGTCCTACCACAATAAAACGACTGACGCAAACTATTTGAATGGTGGGTAAAATAAAATTAAAAAATAAACACGATATTATACATACATACATATCATCACGCCATATCCCTTGCAGGGTAGGCAGAGAGAACAGAGTGCCAGAGAACTCTATCTCTGCATACTTCACTCGCTTCCTCAACATTCATAATTCTCTTCATACACGCTCGCTGGTTTCGGAGACTCTTGACTCCACCTTCCTTCAGTACATGACCGATCTGGTCTAGGTAGGTTAGTCTCGCTCTCCCTCGGTACCTACATCCTTCCACTTTCGCATTGTATATCTTCTTAACCAGACGTTCGTTCGGCATTCTTTCCACATGTCCGAACCATCGGAGCATGCCCTTTCGCACCTTTACACCAATACTCTCTTTCATATCTACTCGCTCTCTTACGTCGTCGTTACGAATGCGGTTGGTCAGCCTAACTCCACAGATTTTCCGCAGAGATCGCATTTCGACCGCATTAATTTTACTTTCATACTCTTTTCTGCATACCCAACTCTCGCTTCCATACAGTAATGTTGGGACAAGCACTGCGTTATGTATTGCTACACGTGCCTTCTGGCTGAGGTGGTGGCTGCCGAGAAGTTGCCCCAACGCTCCGTTGACTCTATTTCCCGCATTCACTCTTCGCTCTATATCAGTGGTGTACCTTCCATCTCGGCTAAATCCACATCGAAGATATACAAATTCATCCACTTGCTCTACTATATCATTACCTAATGTTACTCTTACATCTGTTCTGGCTTCGTCTCTTTCAAATACCATTATTTTGGTTTTGCTCACATTCACGCGTAGACCCCTTTTCTTACAATCTTCTGTCATTGTGTCGACTAGGGTCTGCAGGTCAGTCGCTGACTGTGCCAGCAGGACTGCATCATCTGCATAAAGCAGAGCAGTGACCACTGAGTCGCCCATCTGGACTCCCACATTCATATTGTTCAACCTTTGGAGACATTTATCCAGATATATGATAAACAGCCTGGCTGACAGAACGCACCCCTGCTTAACGCCGATATTGACGTCAAACCAAGGCGACATTCCATCATCCAGCCGCACACAGGCTTTACAGCCCATGTGCTATGTGCCATGGACTGCACAGCCTGTAGCAGTTTACCGTTAATACCATACTCCGATAAAATGTCCGAAAGTTCCTTTCGTACAACCGTGTCAAATGCTCTCTCCAGATCCACAAAACTGCAGAAAACCCTCTGACCTAGAGCCAGATGCTTCTACACAATGTTGCGCAGAGAGAACACTTGATCCATGCATCCCCTTCCACTCCTGAAACCTCCTCCTCCTCCTCCTTCTCCTTATATATATACGATATTATAAAGGAAAATTCAAGTCCATAATCTATCCTTGCCTGTTGACATCCACTGCTAGACATGGTGCTTCTACACTAAAATCACTTAGAACAGTATGCCACTGGCATACAATGAAGCTCGACTTTTATCGTCACTCCACCTGGTGAGTGGAATTTCTTTTACCTTTTATTATAGTCTTATTTTAACTACCAAGTAAAAATAAGACTATAATAATAGGTAAAAAAGAATACTGTTATTGTACTCTATTATTTTATAATGCTAAACAGAGTGATATAATAATTTCATGTTATTTTAAACATTATTTGATTACAGCTTAAGATATTTATTTTCAAAGAAAAGATAGAAAACTCCACTAGTGTGTTACGATTCAAAACCTTTGCGCATGCGCTTTGAATGGATGACGTCACATTGTTTACACCCCGACGTCCAGTCGATTTTTTTTCTCAACTACGACCAATTGTTATCAAGTTAATTTGTATTTAGAACAATGAAAATATATTAGATTTTTTCTTTTTCTACTTCAAAATTAATTTATTTAGTGACTTTCTCAGACAATCATTAAATTAATGTATTTAACTACATATTTAAAAAATGTTTAACGTGGTTTCATATTCGATAATTTAACTGAATAGCGATCAATGTTTTCTAGTTGTTTTTGCAACTTGCAACGGCTTTAAGATTACTTTTACTTTATATTCAAATTTTAAGCTTAAGTTTAAAAAATTAGATCTAAATCGTTTTCTATTAACACATTTTCAGGCTATCCTTGCTTAACTGTTAAGATATCTAGAAGAAATATGATGTGGCTACTTATTTAGATATACCTACAAATTTAAATATGGAAATTTGCTTTATGATCATCATCATCTCAGCTCACATAAGTCCCACTATTGGGCGCGAGCCTCCTTCATAACGGGAGGAAAATAGACTTACTATACCATGCTAGTCAGACGTGTTGGTATAGGGTTTGGTTTCAAGTTTTCCTTTCTTTGCATAGATGTTATAAGCGTTTTATATCCCTTAGTTGTCTCGATCACTCACGGGTAAGATGATGATGTGAATTGTATTCTTACTCCATCACCACACAGAAACTTTGCTTTATGATGGCAGTTACGAATATTACCAACCCATAAATTGCTCGTGGGTGTCCGTAAAAGACGATTAAAAGCCTTACCTGTGCCAAGCTTATTTGATTCTATCCAGTCAACAATTATATTTCCAGGGGACACTCAACTATTATCCATTCTTACTCGAAGGGCATTTCACTGGAGCTAATACATGTTGAACATGTATCCAATCATTTTGTTTAAAATGATATATAATTTAAAAAAAAAATCGGTAAGTGCGAGTTGTACTCGCGCACGAAGGGTTCCGTAAAACTAAAAAAATACGTGATGTAACTAAAAATGTAAGGTTTTCGGAATTTTTCCTTTATAAATGCTTTCTAATCTAATTCCTGCTATAAATCGTTGCTTCATGCGAAATTTCAAGATTCTAGGTCGACTGGAAGTACCCCTTAGGTTTTGATTCCCTTGCGAGTAGTTGCGTGTTTGAAAATATGCGGCTTAAATTGCTGTTTCTTTTGATTGCGTTGACATAGAAGTTTGATTTTGTTACAGCTTAAAGGTCTTATAGATCTGAGTATTTGATATGAATTACAATTTAATACCTCTACGCATTCATGAGGAAAAGGGTAGTAAGTTTAAAATTCTTAAAAATATTTTTATTATATGATGTAATTAAAAATATACGGTTTTCGCAAGTTTTCCTTTATCTGTGCTATAAGACGTTGCTTCATACCAAATTTCAAGATTCTGAGTTCATAGGAAGTACCCTGTAGGTTTTGATTCATTTGCGAGTGTCGAAAATTTGCTAAAATTTACGGCATAAACGCCTGTATCTATTGATTGCATTAGCTTAGAAGTTTAATTTTTTCACAGCTTTAAGGGACTGTAGACTTGAGTATTTGATATAAATTTCAGCTTGATACCTCCCTCCACGCGTTCCTGAGAAAAAGGGTCTTGACAGACGGACAGATGGACGGACGGACAGACGGATGGACGGACGGACAACAAAGTGATCCTATAAGGGTTCCGTTTTTCCTTTTGAGGCACGGAACCCAAAAAATGACTAGCCCGCTAAGTTTCAAGATCCAGCAAATCTTTTCAGTCTGCGACCGCTTTCCGATCCGGTGGTAAATTAATTTAAAAAAAAATCGGCCAAGTGTGAGCTGTACTCGCGTACGAAGTGTACCGTAAAAATAAAAAAAAAGTGATGTAACTAAAAACTTAAGGTTGTCGGAATTTTTCCTTTATATGTGCTATAAAACATTGCTTCATGCTAAATTTCAAGATACTAGGTCCACTGGAAGTACCCTTTATATGTATTATAAGACGTTGTTTCGTACCAAATTTCAAGATTTTGATTTCACGGGAAGTACCCTGTAAGTTCTGATTCCCTTGCAAGTGTCGAAAATGTGCAGAAATTTGCGACATAAACAGTTGTATCTTTTGATTGCGTTAGGTTAGAAGTTTGATTTTTTCACAGCTTCAAGGGACAGAAGACCTGAGTATTTGATACCTCCACGCGTTCCTGAGAAAAAGGGTCTTTATTTTTAAGCTTGTGGCAAATTAAAAATAATTTAATAGAATAACTATCTTAACATACATACATATTATCACGCCATATCCCTTGCAGGGTAGGCAGAGAGAACAGAGTGCCAGAGAACTCTATCCTTGCATACTTCACTCGCTTCCTCAACATTCATAATTCTCTTCATAAACGCTCGCCGGTTTCGGAGACTAACTATCAATTTCCTTTAATTGAGCTCTGACCAAAAAATATGTAATGGTGACATAGTTGCACTGCAGTTTGTAAATAGGTCACTGTAGAGGCGATTTAGGTTGACTAACAGCTTTTAAAATTCATTTCTTTATGGTTGTTGAGGGTCGACATATATATATATTATTACAATTGTTTCTTTTATATACGGATCCAGCTTCGCGTTTAAAGGAGTAACCATTATAATTGTAAGTAAAGTAACATACCTATTCAACTTCTTAAATTTAATCATAAAAGCATTCAATGCAGAATGCATTTAGAATTTATATACATCATCTAAGCCCAATGCAAAAAAAAATAATAATATCAAAATCTCTCTTGCTATTTAAGAATTCAACAAACATATTACTAACAATTATATTAATAAGTTAATTATTTATATAAAGATTGCTGTGTGGTAGCAGCTACGAATACTATCAACCCATGCATTCCCCGTGTGTGTTAACAACATAAAAGACAACTAAGAGCTTTCGGTCAGGACAAACTCCAGCCAATGCCGTCTGGTCAACAATAATATTCCCCAAGAGAGTTGACGTCAGGAAGGCATAAAACTATTAGCTTTTGCAGTATATACGATGAAAGAGGGGTACATATTCCGTTCACCCCAATTATTTCGGATAGTGATGATAATGATGATATATAGATGATAAAATATTTATTAAAAACAATAACTATATAGTATTTTTAAATTCACAGGAAATGGTTTTATCTCACGTACGTTCAATGTCATTACATAAATTGTTACAAGAATGTGAATTGTAATAATGTTTTACAACGATGTATGTATGTAATTGAGTATGTCGTAATTTGATAACTGTCATTTAATAGATAGCTTAGTGATTTAAGTAACGACCATATGTCTTGGGTTTAATCCATACGGTCCTAGTTTTATTCCTTGTGCGATCCACTAATAATTGTTTTGAATCTGGATCTTATTTTTTGTATCCTTTAATTGTTTACCTGTAAAGACCTCCACCGAATAAAAGTTAAAAAAGCCATCGCTTAGTGGTAAGAATTATTTATAATGATCATTCGATGGTCAGATCATAGATGTCCAATAGCTGGGCTTCATTTTCGTCCACAATGGAGGGACAATGGAACCATTATATTACGGTGGATAGAGGGGCTGGTTTAAGGTTTCATTTCAAATTTTTCTATTCTTGCAGTGGTGTTATAAATGTGTGAATGAATTAAACGGCCAATTTATTACTTATTAAATTTATTATAATCATATACAACAATAAATATTTAACAATAAATTAAAGTAATAGAACTAAATAAAACCTTAAATTGTAAGTAAAATACAGTGGCAATATACATTGACTTATAATAATTTAAAGAATGGCGAGTATCTTTTTTTCGGAGACTTAATATAGCAGGTCTTGTTTTCTTGTATATAATTTACATACATCTTAATTCAGGAATCAATAATCATCTTCATCTATTAATCGAGTTTCCTCATAGTATTTGATTATACTACATTATTAACTTGAAAAGTAAGTTTAAGTTTATAAATAGTCAAGCATAATAAATGCTAAATTTCAGTAATTTCAACTTGACAAGTTTTAAATAAAGCTCTGGTTCTAAAATAGAACGGCTTCCAGAAGCAATGGATTGCGTTTCCACCCGAGACAACTGTTTTTTGTTTGTAAAAGTTTTATTGATTATTTATAGAGTTCAGAGTCCAACAGTATGATATTGAATATTAATTTAATAATATCTATCAATACTTTAACAGACTAATGAATTATCAACCATTAACTTTAGCCACATGATACGGTATTAAAATATTAGTTGTTATTTTCTTTAACATATTGCCGCAATTTTGAGTTCTAGAAATTTTTTTGGGTTTAAACAGGACTGCTATAGAATCATCTGAATCAACACACTTTATAGAATTAGGTACCATTTGAAACGGTAATTTATCTACACTCAATTTTACTTTCTTAAGAACAGAATTTATATTTGCATTTGTAGATATATCACAATAAGCATCCTTTGGTAAAATGAAAGTAGAAGTCTCTCCTAAAATATCAGCAGCTCTTTGACAAGGTATATTAAAATTTACTGCATTGAATGCAGAGTTGATATCAGTTAGTTTTGAATGTTTGTATTCTCTTCCTAGATTTTTGAAGAAAGGTTCTTTCATTAAAGTGTCACATAGGTTTTCATTTACTCTAAATACAGGCATAAAATCTAATGAACTTGAAGATTCATCACATTCATTAGTTTTCTTAACTTTTTCTAATGCCGCTGTTATTTTTGCTAATATCTTGCATAACTTTGCCGTATTATTTTTCGATGAATCTTTTTTAATGTCCTCCGAAATATGATCACATATACATTTTTTGCACTCTAAAGTATCCTTTATAGGTTTTAATCTTTCATCAACAATACTTTCAAAATCAGGAATGTCACAAATTTTAAAGTCATCATCAAGTTCTTTAATATCTTCCAAAACCGCATGATTCTCATTTGGTTTTTCACCTGTCAATAAATAGTATATCATTTGATATATTTTGAGCAGTTTCTCATTATTTATGTTTGAACGGCTTTTGATCATGTCCAATGCGGGGAGGACTTCATCCCATTCTATACAACATGGCGATGATATAGTTGGCAAACTCTCAATGATGATCGGTGTAGACGTAGCATATTCGTAGGTTTGAGCTGAACATATCTGTCAAAAATGATTATGTATAGATATTAATATAATTATGATAGTCTAGTCTTTGTGGCAGTCGTAATGGGTAGACCACATCCCTCGTCGTAACAATTACTGGAGGAGAAGAATGGTTCTTGAGTGGCGAATACATATCAGACGCAATCTAGAGCACTCTTTACAAAGTAGACCGAAGATTTGGTGAAATATGCTGGGAGTCGTAGATGTAAAGGAGGTTTATATCTACAAGTAGACGGCAAAAGGCTGAATGACGATGGTGGTGAATTTATTCTTTTACCATTTTTATTAAATAATCGATACTTACCCCTTCTTTAGCATGACATTTAACCTAGGAGATATTTCTTTATTTATTCATCATCATTAAACCTACAAGCGTCAGCTGCTGGACGTAGGCCTCCCCCAGAAATGAGGGGATATTGTCAGAATCTCCAGGCTTGTCAGGCGGATGGCCACCGGAGACAAAGATCGGGTTCCGGTGGCCCGCTCGCACGGTGAAGAGAGGTCTTGTAGGGTGAGGCTATGGGGTCGTGCACCGCCTTTTTCGTCACCCCGGACCAATTTGGCGGAGCGTGGCCACTCCATAGCCCACCGCAAAAAAGAAAAAAAGGCTTGTCAGGCGGATTGACGATCGCAGTGAGTTCTTACACATTTACCAGGAGAGAGCTTCTGCTCCCTCTCTTGATGATATTCTCAACCGATTTTTATGAACCCCACGGGCAAGTAAGGGACGGAGATAATTTTATTCTTATCCCTTTGCCACAGGAGAAATTATTTATTAGTTCATTCATAAGAGTTGCTTGAATAAGTAATGCAAGTGAGTGAAAACATATCAAAATATAGTTATGTATAGTTACATATTATTTTTTCATTTACTCAACAGATAATATTGACGAGTTTTGCGTTAAAACATATGAAACCGTTTATCCTGATGCCTGACCTTTTTCCATTCGTATTGGAGAGTATACCTATTTTTACATCTTCAGTCGGCTAGTGTTCACTAATACCGGCCACGGAAGCCATAGCGTAGTCAGAGGGACTATTAACATTATTCAAAAATGTTTATGTCATCGTTGTGTAAATCGTTCGACTAAAAAGTAGTATATATTTGACGATAAAGTCCATCCATCGATTCCATCCATCGATCCATCTGCCTATTGATATCTTTTGTTGGACATAGGCTTTCATATGAAGGATAATGTCACAAAAATTACGCTAGGCTATACATGCACTATATATTATTTTGGAATCGAATCTTCGATATTTGGCACGATAGGATGATATATTTACTACTGGCGTAATAGTAAATATACCCAAGCAGGTTAATGCTGATAATAAAATATCACAAATTAATTAAAATAATTTTAATTACTCACATTTAAAATAGCACAGAAAATAGTAATTAAAACGCCTTTATCCATTTTTGTCACAAAACGAAACATGCGTTTACATTCAATAACGTACGTATCAATAAATCAATAGATTACAATCGCAAGTTTTTGTATGTAACTTTTATCAATTGCAGCATCGAAATTACAATAATATAATCGATTGATTTCATAAAAAGTGTAATCCATATTCACATCACTCGTTGATTATTTTGATTTCCGAAATTGGAAGTAATATTATTCAAGGTTACTGAATTTTAAATTTGAATATGTAACTTCCGGCGCAGTTCAGTAACCGTTTTTTTAATGTTTTTATTAATTGTTTATTGTAGTATTGCAAATCTATGTGCTAAATATTTTTTAAATTATCTGTTATTATTCTAATATTTCACTACTCTATACGTAAGTCACATATTCAATTCTTACGGTACGGATCAATTAATAACTTTTTGAAGATATGTTTGAACAAAATCGTAACAAAGAATTTTACTTATTTTTTTTTTTTTAAGAACAAGAGATTATCGTTTACTTTAATAGTGAAGAGAAGTCTCCGAAAGATGACTGTCTGTTATGAATTACCAGGCCTTATTTAACTAATTGAAAACATCTCTATAATTTATAATAAAAATATTTTAATTCCTTAAACGAGCAATTCTTGTATATATATATATATATATATTAGGGTGGTCCTTATTTCGGGTTTTTTCGAATTTTTTTTCACGATAGTTCTAAATCGGTTCGAAATCTATAAAAAAAAAATCATGCCAAGTTATAGCTCTTAATTTTAATATTAACCCGCGCCCCCCGACAGTCAAAGTTTTAAAGGAAAATAACATGGGAAAACTTTAATTATTACTTTAGAATTTTTTACGTCATGAAGTAACCAACAGATCACATTGAAAAACATTATTTCCTATGTAAAATTTAACGTTCTACAAAAAAGGTCTCTTATGATTTTTCGATAACTTCAACGGTTCTGAAGTTATTCGAGATCTAAATTGAAACTATAATCATTTTCATTGTTTTTTGTGTTTTTTTTGGTCATTTAATAATATTTAATTTAATAATTTTATCGGTGTTATCCCCAAAAAATTTAGTTTTCGTAAGCCAGGAGCTTGTCATCATGCACGATGGATGGCAAAAGCTATATATGGATTAAAAATGTACTTGTTTCGGGAACAATTATCATTAAAAAAAGGTGAAGACAATAAACTACGGCAAATATGTGTTTTTGTGACATCTGTTTATGTTAAAGCTTGGTTTTCGTCGTCTAATAGTGTAAAAGCACCGTACAATGATCTACAATTTATAAAAGAACTAAATAACTTTAAGGCAATCAACAGTAATCTTACTACTGTAGCAATTAGTAGATTTATGAATCATCTATGGTATTTATCACCAGAATTAGTGATCATGGCTATTTTTGATGAGGATGTTTCACTAGAAACAAAATTAAAAATTGTTGCTAAGCTACGTACAGAAGAAGAAAAAATCACTGCTATTCCGGAAGAAGACCTGGATTATACAAGTGAAAAATGTAGTGTGAAACGCTTTCAAAGTAAGAGCCTAACCGAATTATTGAATAATGATATTGACTTTATCGTAACTGCAGAATCGATCAAATTTTTTGAAAGATTTGAGTTACAAACTGAATTTTTGACAATTCATCCTTCTGAGTGGGCTGATAATGAAAACTATAAAACTGCATTAAGATTCGTCAAAAAATTATCGGTTGTGAATGACTGTGCTGAGAGAGGAGTTAAACTAGTGTAAGATTTTTGTAAACATTATACTAAGGATGAAAAACAAATGCAATACGTGTTACAATTAGTTAAAGATCATCGTCAAATGTTTCCTGACGCACTCAAAAAAACGAATGTAAAAATTTCATAAAAGTATCTATAATTGAAAATAAAAATGATAATTTTGCTACTTTTTTCAATTCATTGAAATATTAATAATAGATTTTTTTAATTAACTAATACTTTTCTCGTATATTATAAGTCAAAATTATATGTCGAGTGAAAAAAAGTCATCTAATATGAAAAATAACTCGTCTATCATTTTTTAATTATTAAATGACCAAAAAATAACACAAAAAACAATGAAAATGATTATAGTTTCAATTTAGATCTCGAATAACTTCAAAACTGTTGGAGTTATCGAAAAATCATAAGAGATCTTTTTTGTAGAGCGTTAAATTTTACATAGGAAATAATGTTTTTCAATGTGATCTGTTGGTTACTTCATGACGTAAACAATTCTAAAGTAATAATTAAAGTTTTCCCATGTTATTTTCCTTTAAAACTTTGACTGTCGGGGGGCGCGGGTTAATATTAAAATTAAGAGCTATAACTTGGCATGATTTTTTTTTTATAGATTTCGAACCGATTTAGAACTATCGTGAAAAAAAATTCGAAAAAACCCGAAATAAGGACCACCCTAATATATATATATATATATATATATATATATATATATATATATATATATATATATATATATATATATATATATATATATATATATATATATATATATATATATATATATATATATATGTATATATATATATATATATATCTCACTATATCTTTAAACGAGCAATTCTTATATATATATTAGCAGACCCGGCCACGCGTTGCTGTGGCTAAGGTAGTTTCAGTAACACGTGGTGGTTATGCTAATAAATTGTAGCTTATATGAAACGTTTGTACGTTTAACATAGCGCCATCTATTAAATACTTACTCAATCCAGTCAACAGATACCACCATCTATTAGAATCGTTTGGAGATAATAGATAATTGTGACTGTCAAATAACAGACAAATAATTTGCAATAAAATAAGATTTTAATCATATTTGCGTAATATGTGTGGTGGATCAAATTACACATATTACGCAAATTTGATTAAAATCGGTTTAGTACTTTAAGAGTGCATGGATGATATATGGGCTGTGATGATGATGCGGCGGAATTACTGGGATGTAGTGAATACATATAAAAGTGCTTTACAACATTTTAATTTTCCATCAAAATTCCCACAAGATACCATTAACAGTGTAGCCATAGCACTGTTGATAGTCATATTTTGACTTAGACATTGACTAACCTGAAATACTAAAAACGTAAAAATAGTTATAACTTGACACTGGCACCAATAGCTCGTATAAGTAGCTGATTGCCAATACACAAAGAGAAGAAGAAGAACGTTTATGTGACATCAACCTTTTTAAAGTTCCATACCCAAAAGATAAAACAGGACCCTATTACTAAGACTCTGTTGTCCATCCGTTGCTTCACCTGTCTGTCAGCAGGTTGTTCTCATGAACCGTGATAGTTAGACAGTTGAAATTTTCACAGATGATGAATTTCTTTTGCCGCTAAAACGACAAACAAATACTAAAAAACAATAAAATAAATATTTAAGAGGGCTCCCACACAACAAAGGTAATCTTTTTGCTCGTTTTTGCTCCATATTGATAACAAAAATAGGTAGACGTTTGAAATGTTCACAAAATATTTAGTAATATATTCCCTTTAGAAATAAATAATTAAATTAAAATAAAACAAATAGAGAATTTAAACTCCCATACAACAAACATGATTATTTTGCCATTTTTAGATAATGGTACGGAACCTTTCGTGCGCGACTCCGAGTCGCTCTTAGCCGGTTTTTTGAATATAATCGAATTGAATTTTCAAACATGTGTCAAAATAAAATGTCTTTTAAATCAAAATCACTAAGAAGTATTGATATCAACTTTAAAGCAAATCACCCCTAAAATAACTTTCCACCCCTTTTTAACCCAGTTAGGAGATAAATCTCAATAAAATATGAATCACATCTTTCATCAATTCTGTTAAAGAATGTTTATGCAAAATTTGAAATAGATTGGACCAAGGAATCACGTTGTCCCATACAAACATTGCCCTGCTTTTTCACCCCTTTAGGGACATAATTTCGTAAAATCCGTTCCTAGCTGACCTCTACTCGGCGAAAGAAATATTCCTACCAAATTTGAGGTTTGTAGGCCTTATGGTTCCAGAGATATCGTGATGAGTCAATACATAGGTGGAAATCTCATATATATACATATATAGATATATATATATATATATATATATATATATATATATATATATATATATATATATATATATATATATATATATATATATATATATATATATATACATCCCCAAAGTGATGTTGCGTCATACATGGCGCTTTTTACCGATGATGTTGCATCCAACTCACTTGTTGCATCATTTATACGGACGCACGATTGTCCAGCTCTCAAATTCAGCCAGAGGCAGCCAAATGGTTGATACAACGCATGGGTGAAATATTGGCGTGGACTCCATTTTGTCACTGGGGTGATTTTTGCCGTATTTTTTAGTTCTGCACTATACCGCGCAAGTTCGGGAGGCCGCCTCAGCGCGGCGTATATTATTGGCGTATATTCACTATTTTGGTCACAGACATTATGTCGATAATGTTGCTTCTGTATATAAATTAAAAAGTTTTTATCGATTTTAATTAGTAGTTTAATTGCGTCACACAAAATGGCATCGTGCAAAGGCCATCGCGGGGATTACAGGAGTGAGGGGGCGGAGTTAGCAAAAAAAATTCAATACTGCGTGATTGTCGTTATTTGCTTTTTTTAATTTTTTTATGGTCTATATTAATAAGCGTATATTCGATGTTTTTTTTACATAGATCATGTCGATAATGTTGCTTCTGTATAGAAATTAATAAGTTTTTATCAATTTTAATTTGTGATTTAACTGCGTCACACAAAATACTAATGCAGGAATAAACATGATGTCGTCTATTGATCCAGCGATATAGATGTGGGCCAACAGCCTCCACTGTTTGTCTTCCTGTTACGGAGGATTCTATCTACCTTTCATCGCTGAATCAAGGTTCCCCAGGCCGTCACCATCACTCTGTCCAGTTCTCTGTCAGAGATCTGCGCACTCTAGGCTCGCGCCGTGGCACGAAGCCGGTAGGCGTCTACCTGGACCTCCGCTTCAAGCTCCCAGAGCGGATCACCTGGTGGTGGCCTGCGAGCCCTATTTTGTCCCTCACTCACCCAATTGGGTGGGGGACAATAACGAAGATGTGGCTGTTCTGTCCAGAGGATGTTCCGGCCCTCCCCTCTCTGCACTGGAGAGGGCAATGGTTATGTTGTGATAGGGTGGCGAGACTTCGCTATCATCGGTATCTATTTCTCTGGCCATTGGTCAACTCGACCTGGAAATGGCTCGGTCTGCCATAGCACAGCGTTGGGGCAGGACGGGACAGTTATTCACAGATATAGAGGGGCTTGCACGTCAAATGAGAAGTGCCCTTGAGGCAATCTGCGATACGGCGACGCCAAGGGCTCGGTGGAGGCCGCTGCGCCGTCAGATGTACTGGTGGTCACCTGAGATTGCGAATCTTCGGTGGCTTCTAACCGGGCGCGGCGTGCCTACGTTCGATATCGTCAGAGAGTTGACCGGGACGACGTCCTTGAGGGTCAGCTGCGAGAAGAATACAAGACGAGGAAGAAGACTTTGCAGCTGGCCATCAGCCAGGCGAAGGAGAGGGCTCGTGAGGAGCTACGTGCAGGCCTCGACCGGGACCTGTGGGGGCGCCCATATCAACGGGCGCGGAACAAACTGCGTGCCTGTGGCGCTCCCATCATCGAATTTGATGGACTCGGGTTTCCTGTCGGGGATAATGGGGGAGCTGTTCTCGCGTTCTATGGGACATGTTCCCCCTCGAATGGTTCCTCGGTCGGTGATGGAGGTGGAGACCACAATTCCACCCATCACCGACCGAGAAATGGAAGTGGCCCTTTCGCAACTTCACGGGAAAAGGAAAGCGCCTGGCCCGGACGGCGTCCCGGGGCTTGTGCTCGGTATCGCCGCAGAATACCTCAAGAGTGAACTCCGGGAACTGCTCAACATGTATTTGAGGTCCGGGCAGTTCCCGAAACAATGGAAGGCTGGCAGATTGTGCTTGCTGCGGAAGGAGGGTCGCGCAGTTGACTCCCCTTCTGCGTACAGACCACTGGTGCTGCTGGACGAGACGGCTAAATTTTTCGAGAAGATGCTTGTGGACCGTCTCGTACAGCACCTCGAGAAAGTCGGGCCGGGACTGTCCGGATGTCAATACGGCCAGGGGCGGCCGGTCAACAATCGATGCATTGGCCGCCCTGAAGTCTCTGGCCACCGAAGCGGTGGCCCAAAAGGAGGTTCTTCTAGCGGTCTCGCTCGACATCAAGAACGCCTTCAACAATCTTTCATACGAAACATTGAAGGAGGCATTTCGGTGGCATGGAGTGCCTCCGTATCTCCGAAGGCTGTTAGAGGCGTACCTCGAGGAAAGGCACGTGCTCTCTTCGCATACGTCGCCATCGGGTGGAGTGCGGCGTCCCACAGGGCTCGGTCCTCGGTCCGGCTCTGTGGAACGTCGGATTCGACTGGCTCCTACGGGGTCGGCTTTTCCCCGGGATGGAGTTCATCTACTATGCGGATGATACCCTCGTCACGGCGAGGAGGCCCGACTTCCGGGGAGCTGTCCGATTGGCAGAGGAGTGAGTTGCGCTCGTCGTGGGCCGGATCGGCATGTTGGGCCTGAGGGTCTCAGCGGAGAAAACCGAGGCCCTCCTATTTCATGGCCCGAATCGAGGTCCTCCCCGAAGAGCACACATCGGTGTGTCTGGGGTTGCCGTGCCAGTGCGGGCTCAGATGAGCTATCTGGGCCTGCACCTTGATGTAGCCTTGATGTGTCTAGATGGAATTTCGGCCCACACTTTGCCCAGCTCGTCCCAAGGCTCGTCAAGACGGCCGCGCTGTTGGGTAGGCTTCTGCCAAACACTGGCGGTCCCGGGTCGTCCTGCCGGCGTTTATACGCCAGAGTCGTGGGCTCCATGACGCTGTACGGAGCCCCTATTTGGGCTGATTCCCTCACCACCCGCAACAGAGCCCTTTTGCGAAGACCGCAGAGAGTCATGGCGGTGAGAGCTATTAGGGGCTACCGTACGGTTTCCTGGACCGCGGCGACGTTGTTAGCGGACGACCCACCTTAATCGTTAGTGGCTGAGGCTCTGGCGGAGGCTTAGCGAATCCGCGTTGCGACGCGGGCAAGACCTTTATGCCACGTCTTTACTTATCTTGAGATTAGCTTAATCAAATCAACATTTATCAGTAAACTAAATCGTCACATTCAATAGTGCGATGACCACACCATTAAATATTTCTTCTAGGTAATTTTGTGATTATTTCTTCTGACATTAATTTTATATCCTAGTTTTATTGTTGTTAACATAAACTGGAAGAGTTTGTTTGTTTTAAGCACTGATATCAAGAAGGATAAACTGCATTAAATTATATAAAATAAATTAGTTTTGGTGTGCACTACCAAAGTGGCGTATACGAGATCTGTTTAAAAAGTATCACAAATTATATAATGTATTAGCTTTTGCCCGCGACTTCGTCCACGCAGAAGTCATCTCTGACAGAGTTAAATAGAAAAAGCAATGCAAGGTGTTGACGGTTTATCGCTAGGATAATAATCAACAGCGTCAGAAACTGGGATGCGTTGAGGTGTTGATTCTGCGAGTTAGTTGTCTAACGGAATTAGGCAATAGGGTGGGTCCGAGAGAAAATACTCTACGTTGACACGCTCTACAGTCGGTGCTTTGGGCGGCGCAAGCATGAGTACCTGTATTTAGGTTCACTGCATGAGGGCTTTGACTCGAGATGATACTCGGTTGCGATGGCCCGCCCGCACAACGTAGATGTACGTGTACGGCGCGCGTGTGTCTATATACCATTTTTTTTTTTTTTTTTTTTTGCGGTGGGCTATGAACGTCGCACCCCGCCAAATCGGTCCGGGGTGACGGAAGAGGCGGCGCGCAACCCCATTGACCCACCCTGCTAGCACCTCTTCTTCGCCGTGCAAGCGGGCCACCGGTACTGTGTCTATATACCATAGCCGGTCACTAAAGAAAAAGGTGGTTCGAAGTTCTATTAATTCTACAAATTATATTGCCATTAATATACTATTTACGGTATGACCATGGGATAAAAATATAATTATCGCCACCCTTTATTTGACTGTTTTGTTTCACCAGCAGAGTTGCGACCTCGTTAGATATGATTTATTATTTGAGTTATAGAGTGAACATTTTTGAAGCTAAACTTAACCTGTATCTTAAACTATTAGGCAGAACCTATTGTCGTCTACTATGTGTATCGTGTGAGCTCTCACGCTGGAACTGGTCGCCACAACGGCACTGGTGCGGGGTTGATGGAGAGGGAGAGAGAAACACGTGTTTATTTATTTTTACCGAAGAATATTTGTACGTAAAGAATGCCGAACGAACGCCTGGTTAAGAAGATATACAATGCGAAAGTGGAAGGATGTAGGTACCGAGGGAGACCGAGACTAACCTACCTAGACCAGATCGGTCATGTACTGAAGGAAGGTGGAGTCAAGAGTCTCCGAAACCGGCGAGCGTGTATGAAGAGAATTATGAATGTTGAGGAAGCGAGTGAAGTATGCAGAGATAGAGTTCTCTGGCACTCTGTTCTCTCTGCCTACCCTGCAAGGGATATGGCGTGATGATATGTATGTGTGTATGTATGTAATATTTGTACGTAATTTGAAAAGAATCGATAAAGAAATTTTCTCCCCATACACACTTTGCCGCTTTGTTACACCCCCTTAGGGGCGGAGTTCATAAAATCCTTTCATATTGAATCTCCATGTCATAAATAAAAAAGTGCTTCAAAATTTATTGTTTCTAGCTTTAATAGGCTCTCTCTTTCGGCTTGGCTACCGCCAAACGTTTGAACGACTCATTACCATGAGTCGTTCAACCCGCTTCACAGGCCTAATTTACACAACCAGAGGGTGAAAATTGACAAATGCCGGATATTACCCTAGAATATTTTATTCGACTCGTAATTTGAAAAGAATCAATAAAGATTTTTTTCTCTTCATACAAACTTTGCCACTCTGTTCCACCCCTTAGAGGTATAATTTCATAAAATCCTTTCTCAGTAAATCTCTACGTCATAGAAAGAAACCACTGTCAAAATTTCAAGTTGCCAGCTTCAATAATATCCGGCTTGGCGCTAATGATTTAATGAGTCGTCTAACCCGCTTTGCAGGCCTAGTTTACACGCCCAGAGGGTGAAAATCAACAAATTCTGAAACACGTGTTTATTTATTTTTACTGAAGATAATTTGTACGTAATTTGAAAAAAATCAATAAAGATTTTTATCTCTGAACATTTTTTAAATTGACATAACTTTTTTTTTATAAACCAATTGCCATAAAATAAAGCCTAAATGTTAAGTGAAGTTTACCACAATATATTAGTGAAAACCGCGTCTAAATCGGATAAGCCGTTTCTGAGATTAGCGTGCACAAACACACAGACAAACAGATAAACAGACAAAAAATTTAAAAAATATTGTTTTGTGTTATATTAGTGTTGATAAAGGTCCTAGTAATTTTTTTTTTCATATATCTTCCATTTACAGACAGCGACCCGTTACATTTTTATTATATGTAGGTATAGATAATATACGGAAGCGATATACCCATATATTTAGATGGATTTAGGAAAATCGAAGAAATGTATTGATAACTAAGAAATATACAAAGTGTCGGATGATTTCCATCATGAACGGACACCACAAACCAGCGAGAATTATCCAAATTGAATATTTTCATTTCGTGTTTAAATAAAATTTCTCGTCGACAATGGAATTCATATGACAGCAATGTAACAATATTCGCACGATTAACTATTGGAATCCCATTGACAATGGTGGACGCTACAGGATTCGACTTTGAAAAGACGCAACAACACTTCAGCGATTTAAATATATATATATATATATATATATGTATATATATATGTAATCTGAATCTCGGAAACGGCTCCAACGATTTTCTTCAAATTTAGCATACAAGGGGTTCCGGGGGCCATTAATCGATCTAGCTAGGTTTCATTTATAGAAAATATTGTTTTGTCAGTTTTTTCGGCAACATTTTTCGTTGTATTGAAACTATTAGAATATGAAGGTTTTCAAATTTTGACGCTGTCATTAAGAATTGACATTTAGCTCAGTTGGAAAATTGAGCTCGGTTCGGATCCTTACCTTCTCTTATTTACTTTTTGGCCTTTTTTTTATTATTTTATTAATTATTAAATTATCATTTGCCCGCATCTTTGTCTGCGTAGAAGTCGAAAATGGTTCTAATAGGATTTTTGTTTGTTTTATACGTTATTAATTTTATTATAATTTATAAATTATTATGTATAAATGTTTGTATAGGTACTTATATAGCACAATAATCTTATCCATGTGGTGACGGAGTAAAAATACAATTCACCACCCCCTATCTTACCCGTGGGTGATCGTAAGAGATGACTAAGAGATTTTATATGCATATTACATCTATGCAAGAGAAGGAAAACTCGAAACAAAACCCTATACCAACACGTCTAACCAGCGCGGTATAGTAGGTTAACTTCCCTCTAAATTATGGAGGAGACCTGAGCCCAACAGTGAGACGTATATGGGCTGTGATGATGATGATGCTAACAGTCTTTGTTACAGTGTAGGGAAGGTTTAATAAACATGAAAATATCATTATAAAAATTTTTTATTATAAAATTTTGTTATATATTGTGGATGGGTGGCTTTTTTCTTAGCAGGCTATGTTTTGAACATACCGCGCCCATTACGACCGAAGCGACGGAAGTGTAGTATGCAGCCGCATAGCCCACCGTCTTTTCTATCGAAATTAGGCCGACCACTGGTACCACTTCTTTGACATCCACCCGCGATACTACACCTATTACAGTATTCCTTTGTAAACAATATCTTTTATTTTTCTTTCGGATGCTAGAATTACCAGGCTACTCTGTGAGCTTACTCTGAAGCATGTCAAATACAACTGCCTATAGGAGAAGCAGCTTTCTCTCAAGTCTACTCCCGCTACCTTAAGAATTTGACCACGAGCTTTGTTTATGGTCATTGCGAAGCAGACTTTGATGGCAAACTGCACTCTCTGAAATTCAAAGTAGTAATTTGATGGTATTTGAATCCTAGCAATAAATACAGACTCTGCTCGAGAACCACCGGTCAGTATAGTTGACCCGATTACATTGCAATGCAATGTTTATTCTTGCAAACTGGTGGCGCGCCAGCTCTTTTATTTTAAGATGTGAGTTGGGAGACCGGGAGCCTGCAGAGTATTCAGGAACTCAACCGGTTGTTGGATTCGGGGTTTATCACTTATTCAAAGGATTTATTTTGATATTCGACCCCTTCGAATGATTTAAAGTATTTGCAAGTAATTGGTATAAAGAAATCAAAACGACCGTAGTAGCGCACATAGGTAGGTCATGGCGTCTTGGGACCAATCTGATCAGCATTAACATCCTGTTTCCCTATTGTGTCTTACTGATTGTTCCTAATATAACTCGGCTTTTCCATCTCAATTTTTACAAATATGTTGATTAAACGCTGGCCAAACAGCGAACCAAAACATAACAAATGACTATCTCTCTTTCCTACTCATTATGCGGTAAAAATACCCTCTCCAGAGTATAATAAAAACAGGTAATACATCTTATGAGCGATGGATTTCAGTTATTCGGTGCAATGTGTTATCATGGCTCTCAATTACATTATTCGGCTTAGAAAATTGCTGTCCAAGAATTTAAAATTTCAAACTCAACGTTCCTATGACGCCGTGTCCTAAAAATGACCTCTTTATAACTTAGAAACTTTTAAATGCCGCATTAATACAGTATTGCTGTATTGTATTGAGAAACACTCTAATTTTAAAGAGTATTTCTATTGTACCAAGTTTTATGTGAGTTCAATCTTTTCCGGGTTCCATACCCAAAGCGTAAAACGGGACCTTATAACTAAGACTTCGCTGTTCATCCGTCCGTCCATCTGTCAATCACCAGGATGTATCTCATGAACCATGATAGTTAAACAGTCAGACAGAAATTTTCAGAGATGATGTATTTCTGTTGCCGCTAAACCGACAAATACTAAACAAAATAAAATAAATATTTAAGGTGTGCTCTTATTCAACAAACGCGACTCTGGTTCCTTTTTGCTCGATATATTTTTTTAGTTTCTATTTTTATTTTTGACTTTTTAATTTATGTTTTCATTATTTTTATAATATTTAAATATATATTCCAATACACACTAACAAGAAAATACCGAGCAAGGCTCGGTCATCCAGATATTATATATATATATATATATATATATATATATATAATGCCAGAGTGCCAGAGAACTCTATCTCTGCATACTTCACTCGCTTCCTCAACATTCATAATTCTCTTCATACACGCTCGCCGGTTTCGGAGACTCTTGACTCCACCTTCCTTCAGTACATGACCGATCTGGTCTAGGTAGGTTAGTCTCGGTCTCCCTCAGTACCTACATCCTTCCACTTTCGCATTGTATATCTTCTTAAACAGACTTTCGTTCGGCATTCTTTCCACATGTCCGAACCATCGGAGCATGCCCTTTCGCATCTTTACACCAATACTCTCTTACATACCTACTCGCTCTCTTACGTCGTCGTTACGAATGCGGTCGGTCAGCCTAACTCCACAGATTTTCCGCAGAAATCGCATTTCGACCGCATTAATTTTACTTTCATACTCTTTTCTGCATACCCAACTCTCGCTTCCATACAGTAATGTTGGGACAAGCGTTATGTATTGCTACACGTGCCTGCTGGCTGAGGTGGTAGCTGCCGAGAAGTTGCCCCAACGCTCCGTTCACTCTATTGCCCGCATTCACTATTCGCTCTATATCAGTGGTGTACCTTCCATCTCGGCTAAATCCACATCCAAGATATACAAATTCATCCACTTGCTCTAGTATATCATTACCTATTGTTACTCTTACATCTGTTCTGGCTTCGTCTCTTTCAAAGACGATTGTTTTGGTTTTGCTCACATTCACGCGTAGACCACTTTTCTTACAATCTTCTTTTTTCTTTTTCATTGTGTCGACTAGGGCCTGCAGGTCAGTCGCTGACTGTGCCAGCAGGACTGCATCATCTGCATAAAGCAGAGCAGTGACCACTGAGTCGGATCTGGATTCCCACATTCATATCGTTCAACCTTTGGAGACATTTATCCAGATATATGATAAACAGCCTGGCTGACAGAACGCACCCCTGCTTAACGCCGATATTGACGTCAAACCAAAGCGACATTCCATCATCCAGCCGCACACAGGCTCTACAGCCCATGTAACTGGACTGCACAGCCTGTAGCAGTTTACCGTTAATACCATACTCCGGTAAAATGTCCCAAAGTTCCTTTCGTACAACCGTGTCAAATGCTCTCTCCAGATCCACAAAACTGCAGAAAACCCTCTGACCTAGAGCCAGATGCTTCTCCACAATGTTGCGTAGAGAGAACACTTGATCCATGCATCCCCTTCCACTCCTGAAACCTCCTTGTGTCTCACACAGTAAACCATCGGACACCATCCTCATTCTCCTTTCAATAATTTTACCATACACTTTTGCTGCCAAACTGGTCAAGCTTATGGCTCTGTAATTTGCGCAGTCATAACGTGAACCCTTGTTTTTAAACAAAGGCACGATGACTGCGCTATTCCAGTTCCCGGGAACCATTCCCGAGCTCCAACATAAATTGAGGAGCAACAGGAACGCCTCCCAGACACAGGAGCCACCAAATATATATATATATATATATATATATATATATATATATATATATATATATATATATATATATATATATATATATATATATATATATATATATATATATATATATATATATATATATGTATATATTTTCTGGATCTCAGTAACGGCACCAACAATTTTCATGAAATTTAGCATGTAGGGGGTTTCGGGAGCAATAAATTGATCTAGCTAGGTTTCATTTCTAGAAAATATTGTTTTGTCTGTATTTTCAGGCAATAAAAAATATAATTTTTCATTGGCGGAAAACTATTAACATATGAAGGCAAATTTTGACGCTGTCATTAAGAATTGATATAGCTCAGTTGAAACATTGAGTAGTCTAATCCAAACAAAACGGAGCTCGGTTCGGATCCTTAGCTTCCCTTTTCTAATTTTTTGCATTTTGTATTTTTTTTATTATTTTATTAATTACTAACATTTGCCTGCGTCTTCCTCCGCGTAGAAGTCGAAAAAGATTATTCATAAAGGTTTTTATATTTCATTATTTTTTATAAATTATTATGTTTACGTGTTTGTATACTTATAAAATATAACAATCTTTATTATAGTGTAGGGTATTTAAAGATCTAATAAATATGACAATAAAATGAAATTTTGTTATATTACGGACACGAGGCTTTTTTCTTAGGAAGCTACGTTTTGAACAGCTGCGCCCATTGACCGAGGCGACGGAAGAGCAGTGTGCGACCCCATAACCCACCATGTTTTACATCGAAATTAGGCCGACCTCTGGTACCGCTTCCTTGACATCCGTGGCCACCCCGGTGGGTTATCCTTTCGGGTATCATCACTATAGACGCTCCGGCAACAAACAACTGTGATGCCGAGGCGTCGCCCTTATGAGGCTGACCTTTCTGCGGGTGATGGACTAATACCCGGTCCATGCACCCGCAATACTACACCAACTACAGTATTTCTTTGTAAACAATATCTTTTGTTTTTCTTTCGGATTGAAATGAGAATTACCAGGCTACTCTGTGAGCTTACTCTGAAGCATGTCACATACAACTGCCCATGGAAGAAGCCGCTTTCTCTCAAGTCTACTCCCGCTACCTTAAGAATTTGACTCGAGCTTTGTTTATGGTCATTACGAAGTAGACTTTGATGGCAAACTGCACTCTTTGAAATTCGAAGATGTAATTTGATGGTATTTGGAGAATATTAGAATGTTTTTTGAAAGGATTTATTTTGATATTTGACCCCTTCGAATGATTTCAAATATTTGCAAGTAAATAGTTTAAAGAAATTGAAACGACCGTAGTAGCGCACATAGGTACATCATGGCGTCTTGCGACCCATCTAATCAGCATCAATATGCTGTCTCCATATCGTATCTTATTGATTGTTCCTAATATAACTCAACCTTCCCGTCTCGATTTTTGCAAATATGTTGATTAAGAGCTGACTAAACAGCGAACAAAAATATAGCATATGAATATCTTCTCCTTTCTTCCTTCTTTCATTATACGGTAAATATACTCTCGCCAGAGTCAAATAAAAACGGTTAATGCATCTTATGAACGATGGATTTCAGTTATTCGATGCAATGTGTTATCATGGCTCTCAATTACAATATTCGGCTTACAAAATTGCTGCTCAACAATTTTAAATTTCAAACTCCACGTTCCTGTGACGCCTTGTCCTAAAAGTGTATGACCTCTTCAAGCTTAGAAACCTTCAAATGCCGTATTAATTCAGTATTGTGACTTTCGAGACATTCCAATTTTAATAAGTATTTTTTAATTTTTTTATTTATGGGAGTTCAACCTTTTCAGGGTTCCGGTTTTATTTTAAGTTTTGGGAGCTGAAAACAAAACCCAATACCTAAAACTTCGCTGTCTCCGTCCGTCTCTCTGTCACCAGTCTGTATCTCATGAACCATGATAGTTAGACAGTTGCAATTTTCCCAAATGATGTATTTCTATTGCCGCTATAACGATAAGTACAAAAAAACAAAATAAAATAAATACTTACGGGAGCTTCCATACAACAAACGTGATTTTTGCTCGATATTTTTTTAGTTTCTATTTTTATATTTTGCCTTTTTGATTTGTTTTGTCACTATTTTTATTATAATTAAATATATCTTCCAAAACACATTAAAAAACATACCGAGCAAGGCTCGGTCATCCAGATATTTATATTTATAAAGGAAGCAAAATGCCTTTGTCGTTGTCTTAAAAATACAAGTTAGACTATAAGTTCTATAATGTGAAATGGAAATTAACATTTTTTAATACCTATTTCAATTATCATTTAAAAATAGTGCCTCGATAATTTACGAATTATTACCCAAATTAATAACGAAATTGATTCCTTTAAACACATTTTACAATTTCACCATAGATAAAAAAATAATGTAACTATTTAGTATAGCGTAAGAAATATTGTTCTGTACATATAAATAGCGCGCCATATTTTTTTGAATCAACATTCGAGGTTAACTCTTCAGTTAAATCAAAATGAATACTTTTACCATTATTTTCTTCGTCTTGCAAGCTGTTCTGATTCAGGTAAAATATTTTAAATAAATTATAATAATAAAGTATTACGATAAAACATATTATGGCCATCGTCATGCTTCCATTTCCATGTGGCTCTTTAAAAGCGACAGATGGTTCGCCAGTGAATGAGCAGCAATAATCGCCTCAGCTCTCTGGCTTCGTTAGCCATATTCGTTTTCTTTTTTGTGTGACTTAGTTGTTAGCCTCAGACAGGGGCGGCTTTACCTATAGTGCAGAGGGTGCGGTGCACCCCGGCGCCGGGTGTTAGGGGGCGCCAAGAGCCGCTCGGGACACATAGAACCTCCATTGTGACGCTACGCGTGGAGGTGGCGCACATCATACGCAGCAAATGCCTAACCATTTACAAACGTAGTGGGTGCGTTATTTGACAGGTTTGGGTAGGTTGCTTTATTGCCATGTTCATTGTAACTTCATAATCCGATCGCGATTACCTGGTTTCGTGTCAAAATACCGAGACTAAGCATGCGACAACGCATTCTAGCGAAGTACGGAGTTTAGTCGAACGTGTTGTAAGTACCAACCTATTCCATTTTGTTCACGCATTTTGGTACAAGAGAGCACCAGGTTATTGATTGCACTCGGGCGCTTCATGTGCTAGAGCCGCGCCTGGCGTCAGATGGCTATGACAACTTTACCCGGACTGTGGGTGAGCGTTGAGGGCTCTCAACCCAAAAGCCATATTTATATTCATCATATCAGCTTATATATTTTTCACACCTGGGCTCGAGTCTCCTCTATAATAGGAGGGAAATTGACCTGCTTATCTACTATTAAATTTCATACATGCTGGTCAAACGGGATGGTATAGAGTTTTACTTCGAGTTTTTTTTCTCTTCGTGAGTATTTTGTGCATATTATATCCCGTAGTTGTCTTTTACGACATCCAAAGGCAAGAAGACAGCAATATATTATTTCACCCTTATTTTTTCGTGGGAGTGTAAAAGCTCTTAACACCAAATGCGATCGTTAAATCGCCTATCATACGTGGCGATTACGGCGTTATAGTAATGGGAGACTTTTGTCTAACGGTACTCGTTAATTGCCTGATGGATGGATGAAAATATTAATGAGGTGGATGAATAATATTTTTATTTTTCAGAATGCATACAGTCAAGTAATTCGTGGTGCTTCACCTTGCGGCATTTGTGCTCCGATCATCGGAACATCATGCGTTGCTAACACACTAGCTGACACTCTTTCTCTCCTCACCGTCAGCAGCCTTCTGTCTGAAACTCTTCCTCTCAATCCGAATATTATTGCCACCGTTCCGGTACCGGTAGCTGCACCAGCTTCTATTATTCCTTACCCAGGATGCGGATGCGGGTGCGGATGCGGGTGCGGATGCGGATACGACTTATATGACAGATGCGGCTGCGGATGCGGATGCGTATACGACTTATACGACAGATACGGTTATGACATTTTTGACAGATACGGTCACGGATACGACGCCATTGACAGACTTGGATACGGATGGGACAGATTTGATAGATGCGGATGCGGTTGTGACAGATGTTGTTACAATATTCTTTACTAAGTCATACAATTAGATGTAAAGATAATAATCTAATCATAGACATATTGTCTTTGATTTTTAATGATATTTGACAATATATTTTTTTCTTTGTTTCTAATGGCTTCTCCATGTTTATTAAATTGTTAAAGTTAAAATTTTGTAATTACCATTACTACATTTCTTGATAATCTAATTTAAAATACTTTAATATTGCTCACGTTTCAAATAAAAACAATTTAAAGAAATATTTAGAGATTTAAAATATATATATATTTAATCTGACAGTATATGTTTTAAATAAATGAAAAAAAATAAAACAAAATAAAAAATGTTCTACTATAAATAAATGTTCTAATATAAATAAAAGAATATAATTTATATATTTTCTTGTTATTATTTATTTGTATACTAGCTTTTGCCCGCGACTTCGTCCACGCAGAAGTCATCTCTGACAGAGTTAAATAGAAAAAGCAATGCAAGGTGTTGAAGGTTTGTCGCTAGGATGATAATCAACAGCGTCAGAAACTGGGATGCGTTGAGGTGTTGATTCTACGAGTTAGTTGTTTAACGCAATTAGGCAATAGGGTGGGTCCGAGAGAAAATATTCTACGTTGACACGCTCTACCGTCGGTGCTTTGGGCGGCGAAAGCGTGAGTACCTGTATTTAGGTTCACTGCATGAGGGCTTCGACTCGAGATGATACCCGGTTGCGGTGGCACACCCGCACAACGTAGATGTACATGTACGGCGCGCGTGTGTCTATATACCATAGCCGGTCACTAAAGAAAAAGGTGGTTCAATGTTCTATTCATGCTACAAATTATATTGCCATTAATATACTATTTACGGTATGACCATGGGATAAAAAATATAATTATCGCCACCCTTTATTTGACTGTTATGTTTCATCAGCAGACTTGCGATCTCGTTAGATATGATTTATTATTTATTTTTTTAGTGAACATTTTTGAAGCTAAACTTAACCTGTATCTTAAACTATTAGGCAAGAACCTATTATCGTCTACTATGTGTATCGTGTAAGCTCTCACGCTGGAACTGGTCGCCACAACGGCACTGGTGCGGGGTTGATGGAGAGGGAGAGAGAAACACGTGTTTATTTATTTTTACCGAAGAATATTTGTGCGTAATTTGAAAAGAATCGATAAAGAAATTTTCTCCCCACACACACTTTGCCGCTTTGTTACACCCCCTTAGGAGCGAAATTCATAAAATCCTTTCATATTGAATCTCTATGTCATAAATAAAAACGTGCTTCAAAATTTAATGTTTCTAGCTTTAATAGTTTCGGCTTGGCGGTAATGAGTCGTTCAACCCGCTTCACAGGCCTAATTTACACAACCAGAGGGTGAAAATTGACAAATGCCGAATATTACCCTAGAATATTTGATGCGACTCGTAATTTGAAAAGAATCAATAAAGATTTTTTTCTCTTCACACAAACTTTGCCACTCTGCTCCACCCCCTTAGGGGTATAATTTCGTAAAATCCTTTCTTAGTGAATCTCTACGTCATATAAAGAAACCACTGTCAATATTTTAAGTTGCCAGCTTCAATAATATCGCCTTGGCGTTAATGATTTAATAAGTCGTCCAACCCGCTTTGCAGGCCTAATTTACAACCCCAGAGGGTGAAAATCAACAAATGCTGAAACACGTGTTTATTTATTTTTACTGAAGAATATTTGTACGTAATTTGAAAAAAATCGATAAAGATTTTTTTCTCCGAACATTTTTTAAATTGACATAACTTTTTTTTTTATAAACCAATTGACATAAAGTAAAGCCTAAATGTTAAGTGAAGCTTACCAAAATATATTAGTGAAAACCGCGTCTAAATCAGATAAGCCGTTTCTGAGATTAGCGTGCACAAACACACAGACAAACAGATAAACAGACAAAAATTTTAAAAATTATTAGTTTGGGTTCTATTAGTGTTGATAAAGGTCCCAGTAATATTTTTTCTCATATATCTTCCATGTACAGACAGCGACCCGTTACATTTTTATTATATGTATAGATAGAAGATAGATTTATAGTAAGAGTATCGTAGTAAGTAAGAAAAAATAACAAAGTTAACTAAACTTTGACAAAATCAATCATTATGTGAAAATTGGAGGATAAGTTATCCATACCATTCTAGTTATCCATATCATAAGTTTTCAATTTTTTTTTCAATTATATACATATATACTTCTAGAATAAATTTCTTAAAGATAGTAGCTATCTGAAGCGTGTGTCTACCTTCCCTCCAAAATGATTGAGGGGACTGCTCTAGTAATTAATTCGTGGTTGAGAGCCGTTTGTGGGAAGTGTTTTAGTCACAATATTTTTATATTCATCCATCCGTATTACCAACCATATTACATCCTGTCCTGCAGGGCATCATTCACATCACATCACTTGACTTTCTAAACATGTTGGGTACACATTTAGTATAAAAACAATTAATTTAAATTAAATAAAGGAAGACGAGATAGCTGACTTTCTTATGGGATCTTCTTGGTGGCGGTCATGTTGCGATTCGGTGCTAGTTTATTGGATTAAGTTAAAACGTAAAATGGAAAATATATAAGTGCAAGTTTTATATTACAGATGAATTATTTTTAAAATTGAATTTTACTTTTTCTTTTCTTTCTTCTCATTTATTCTTATTGGAAACCCGTTTCAATCGTCTTACCACTTAGACAAGTATGAGCTGTCGTATAAAAATCAAATTGCGGCTCGCATTATTTTCTCATCTTTATGTGAGACGTGTGCCATCTACATCGTGTACATTGTACCGATTTAATACTCTAACGGCTGGGTCACGACTTTGGTCTTAGCTAAGTGTGGCACGGCACGCCGGGCGGCGTCGGCAAGCGGTGCGTTTTGCACGCCACGTACCTTCAGTAGCGGTTAGTCACAGCGGCCTAGGTGTGGTAGCGGTATTTAGGTAGTCAAAACGTGTTCAAAATCATGGCGTTATCAAAATTATCCCTTCTCTGATTAGAAAGCAGTACATTTTTAAAACAAGATATTCTTAATATGAGAGAAGGAGTGCACGAACTAAATGAATATCGGTATTTAAATTGCGAATTTCGTGACCTATACGAAGATTACAGAAAATTCCAGATAAGTTTTATGAGGAGACAAGAATGAGTGTGCAAACTTTTGATTATATTCTGCAGCACATATATTATAAGTATATAATGCCTCGATATCTATTACCGCCACAAAATCGTCTAATTTTTTTTGTTTTTATCTATGCCACTGAGTACGTCCCTACTATACCGCTGTCCGCGCCGCTCTGTTTCGTGGCGATGCACTCATTCACTTGTACTTTTGTTTCTGCCGCTCATCACACCGCGCGCCGCTGTAGCGATTCGCTTGAAAAAAACTGCGCGCGTTTTCGCTATGGGCCTCCTGGCGTGTTTCGAACATTTTTATACTTTTGATCTTACCGCTCGCCGCCCCGCGCTTAGCTGCCGCTCAGCGGCAAGGTCGTGAACGGGTCGTAACTTTTCAGTTAGAATTGTATTGACAAATGAAACGATTCTGTTATTTAAATTACTGAGAAGTGTGTATGCATTTAACATGCCAAGTCATTTATAAAAACTTGTTTATGAGCAAAATTTAATATTTTTTTCAAAATTTATTGGTATGTACGAATTGAATTTATTTTCATAAATGCATTCTAAAATTAATAAATATAATTTTAATTAAATTTAAAATTATATTTATTATGCAATTATATGAAATAGACATTGTTTTTATCCAGTACATGTACGCTTATTTCTGTACAAGTGATTGTTGATAAAGCACGAATTAAACTCGTATTTCTAAAATAAATAATTCATCCATCAGGCAAAAGACATTCCTTGCTAAATAGAGACATCGTTAATATGTCAAAAATCACAAATACCAACTACTTTTTTTTTTTTTTTTGGGGGCGGGTTACGGTCGGCACACTCCTCGGACCACTCCGTCCGGGGTGACAGAGGGGCGTAAGCAGGCACACCCGTAACCCATCCGTGACGTCGCCTTCGTCGTTGGGCCAACCACCGGAGCAGAGTGACTTGACGTCAGTGGCTGGCCCGACGGAATACCCCTGAGGAGTACCCTCTCCTCGACCGACGTCCCCCCCTCGGGTAGGATGTCGGTCTTTCCTCACGCGGTCGGCCTCTCGGCGGGTGACGGACTAAATCCCCGATCCAGTCACCCGCGGCCTCGGCTAGGGCGGCATCAGGCGCAGGTAATCGCGCCTGCGCCACCCCAGTCGCCGGCGGCGGCTCGCGTCGTCGAGGAGACGCTCCTCGCGCACGCGCTCCGCCGCCTCCTTCCGCGAGACTACTGCCTCGCAGAAGGATGCGACCGCGTCCCAGTTCCTGACGCTGTCGAGCATCGCCCTGGCGATGGTCGGCAGCGTCAGGTCAGCACCGATGATTGTGACGTGTTCACGACGCTGCTCTGCCCAAGCGGCACAAACCTCGAGCGTATGCTGCGCCGTGTCCTCGTAGCAATCGCAGTGGTGGCAGGACGGTGTACTCTCCCTCCTTACGACCGTGTGCAGGTATTTAGCGAAGCATCCATGCCCCGTCAAAACCTGCACCAGTCGGAAGGAGAGCACCCCATGCCGCCGATTTAGCCACTGCATCAGCACCGGCCGGAAGGCCTCCACGGTCCGCACACCGAACCGAGGCCTCTCCAGCCGGACTGCCCAACGGGCAATGATGTCGCGGCGGGCGTCAACGCGCCAGGCGGTGTGCTCCCTCAACGAGACCACACCGCCCTCCGCTCGTACCCCCAACATCCGCCGATACAAACCGGCGAGCATTTCCGCTTCCAGGTCCCATGGAGGGGTCCCGGCCAATAGACACGCTGCCTCCGTCGACACCGTGCGGTACCCGCGTATGGCCCTGACCGCCATGGCCCTCTGTGGTCGCCACAGAAGAGCCCTGAGTCGGACGGTCAGGGATCCCGCCCACACCGGTGCGCCGTACAGGGCCATCGACCGGATAATATCAACTACTTGGCAGACAGATTAGATGCTTACCGGCAATTGCGAAATGATCATGCCCTGCCTTCTTCTTATACACTCATTTGCAAAAAAAACGGGCACCTAAGCAATGAACCATTTCAAATGTTAATATTTCTTTGTTTGATAATTATAGGTAGTTTTATCCACACAATTTGGTAAATTAATAAGAAAATAATCGTTTTCATCAGTATTTCATAAAATTTAGATACAATTTATGGGAAATAATGCTAAACCTCGCTAGTAGTGTATATTCGCTAGTAGTGCATATGCTCATGAAGTAAAAATAAAAAAGTTTTTTTGTTTGTTTTTCTTTAATAAAGTAAAAGCAGATAAATGTTTAGTATCGAGTGTGACCCCCTCTAGCTAAAATCACAGCTTGAATTCGTCTGGGCATGCTAGCGAGTATATCCCGGATACTTGCTTGCGGAATACGTTCCCACTCCGCAGTAATCACATTCTTCAGCTCTCTGATGGTCTGCGGAGCCGGGTGTACTGATCTCACACGCCGTTTCAGAACGTCCCAGACATGCTCTATGGGATTGAGGTCGGGACTTCGAGCTGGCCAATCCAAACGACGAATGCCGACCTCTTGCACATACGCATTAACATCGCGGGATCGGTGGGCGCGAGCATTGTCGTCCATAAAAATCGAGTCTTCACCTAGAGCGGCCAATGCGGGTTGTGCATGAGAAATTAGAACTTCCGTTATGTATCGATGCCCAGTCAGTGAGCCGTTTTCAATGAAGACTAACTCTGTACGATCCATTGAATTTATTCCTGCCCAAAACATAACAGAGCCCCCACCATAAGGTGTGATTTCTTCGAAACATGCCTCTGCAAAGCGTTCTCCTTGTCTTCTTAGCACTCGCCGACGTCGATCTTCACCGAACAGAGATATCCTGGCTTCATCAGAGAACAAAACCCTATTCCAATCGTCTTGAGTCCATGATTCACAATTTCTAGCGAACCTAAGCCTGTGAACTCTGTGCTCACGGAGTAATTTAGGACCGCGGGCCGGGCGGTGACTGCGTATATTGGCAGCGAGAAGCCTTCCTCCTGACCGTCCATAGACTAATATGCACATTTCTTACTTCTTGGAGGTTGTTCTTAAGATCCACATACGAAGATTTGCGATTTCTCAATGCGCGACTCACAAGAAAACGATCATCCCGTGGTTGGGTACATGGTTTTCTTCCAGAACCAGGCCTTCTCTCGACGGAACCAGTCTCCTGATATCGCTGCCAGGTCCTTTGGACTGTCGAGCGACTAACATTTAGCCTCCTAGCCACGAAACATTGGCTGCAACCCTCTTCAAGCAGCGCGATAATTTTGGTAGCTTTTACCACTTTATCTACCATTTTTGATACAGCCAAACAGCATATAATAAAGCTTTGACAGTCAAGGATATGAAATTAATCGATAAAAATTGAATAAAAGTTATGAAAGTCGATGTTAACTTCTGGAACTTCGCGCCAAAAATGTAGGATAAAAAGGGGTTTTCTGTAAAAATGAACATCAAATGAAAAATTGAATTTAGAACGTACTTTTTTAAATACCACAGCATTTTTAAAACCGGCCAGTAACGTGTACAAACGATTAAAACCTTTTTGGTATTGTATCTTTTTAAATATGAATGAAAATCAAAACCGCCCGTTTTTTTTGCAAATGAGTTTATATTGGTAATCAGCTACATAACGAGCTATTGGTGCCAGTGTCAAGTTATAAATATTTTCACGTTTTTAGTCTTTCAAGTCAGTCGTTGTCTAGGTCAAATTGTTGCCATTAACAGTGCAATGGCCACACTGTTAATGGTATCTTGTGGGAATTTTGATGGAAAACGAAAACGTTGTAAAGCACTTTTATATGATATTCACTTCATCCCAGTAGTTCCGCCGCTTCATATTACATAAAATGCCATCAAAATTATCTAATATAACACGTTAAAACACTAAGGTATCGAATATAATACAAGAGCACCACATGACGTTTTCAAATTCCTGTCAAAAGTCCATCATGCCCTGTGAAGGCGTTCTAACAGTGGATGTCATTATTCTAATGAATGGGTGAATGATTCTTTGTTGTCTATGGACATTTAAAAAAACTAAAAATGCCTTATATAATGAATTTTGATATTTACACGAGTATTACACATTTGAAATATAACTATTTTTGTGGAATCTATCGCGTTTGTATTTGGTTTTTAGTATGCCGACATTTCGAAACCTTTCAGCGTTTATGGTCAGGATAGGACTGAGATGTTTCACGTCCAAAAAGTCATCTTTATTACAGAGATATATATCTACCCGCTACAGTATTAATTATTTGACCCACATTTTGATACAAATTTATTGCCAGTACAAAAAGAAAATGTTTCTCTCTTTGGAAATGTAATAGTTGACCAAACGGCATCAGATGGAGTTGGCCCAGGTCGTTATAAGGCTCTTAGTCGTCTTTTACAACATCCACGAGCAAAGTAAGGGTTGCTAGTATTCGGAACCGCTATCACATAGTTAACCATCCTACTCGAATACAAAAAAAATATAGGCTTTTTATATGGGGCGATGTATACGTCTTTGCAATAAACTATCTAAAGATATTCGTGATATGCTAATGAGTATTATCTCTCTATTGTCATTTATCACCTGTGAAGATCTACATGCATGCTTTTTGTATCTTATATTTGGTACTAGCTTCTGCCCGCGGTTCGCCCGCGTAAAAGGTTACTTTCCTAAAATTTTTCATTCCCTATTTTTATTTTACCCCTTAAAAGTAATTTTTTTACACATTTTAATGTCATATTATTTATATCTAATCAATAGCCTAAAATAAGTTTCAAACTTCTGGCTTTAAAAATGACGATACCTACTTCCTTGCAACTTTTTATCCCTCTTTACAACCCTTTTTTGCATTAAAAAGTAGCCTATGTCCTTTCTCAGGCTCTAGACTGTCTGTGTACCAAATTTCATTTAGATCGATTTAATCGTATTGGCGTGAAAGAGCGACAGACAGACAGACAGAGTTACTTTCGCATTTATTACATTAGTAAGGATTATTGAGTAAAGCTGTGTGGTAGCGGCTACGAATATTACCAACCCTTACTTTGCCTTATATCGACCTGGGCCAACTCCATCTGATGCCGTTTGGTCAACAATTACATTGCCAAGGAGGGTTGACGTCTGGCAGGCGGCCGGTCATAAAGCTATTGCCAATAACTTTTACAATATGTACTATAAAAGAAGAGTACATATTGTATCGACCCCAAGTAATTGGGATAAGAGTAGGAGAATGATGATGATGTAATAATATCTGAACGAAAACTTTCTTCAGTACCAATTTGTTAGATAGGTAGTAAATTTTAGTATATGCAGGATTAATCATTTTAACAAAAGAATTTTACTTTTTAAATTTTATTATTTTAAGATTCTAAAAGGATAAGTAATAGGATAAGTAATAAAAAGTATAATAGTCCGGGAGGATTCCCGTGACCCGGGCCGCCGTCAGCGGCCGGGGCGGCACAGGCGCGAATATCTGCGCCTGATGCCGCCCTAACCGAGGCTTCGGGTGATCGGACCGGGGAATGGTCCGGTCACCCGACGTGAGGACACCGCGTGAGGGCGACGCCTCGACGGCGAAAGCTGTCGGGGCGTCGACGAGAGAGGAACCCGAGAGGGCATACCGCCGGACGGGCCACCGAAGACAAAGATCGGGTACCGGTGGCCCGCTCGCACGGCGAAGAAGAGGTGCTTGCAGGGTGGGTTAATGGGCTTGCGCGCCGCCTCTTCCGTCACCCCGGACCGATTTGGCGTGGTGCGACGTCCATAGCCCACCGCAAAAAAAAAAAGGCGGGCGGTCATAAATAAAACTATTGCCAATAACTTTTACAATATGTACTATGAAAGAAGAGTACATATTGTATCGACCCCAAGTAATTGGGATAAGAGTAGGAGAATGATGATTTGGTAGTACTGAGTTATGTGACTAATTACTTATTTACATATGAAACTTATTTTACTAGTGGTAGGGCCACTCTGTTGACAGTTCTCTGTTTACAACTATGGGCTGATCCATCCGGGGTAGTACTACATTCTCGCAGAATATCAACGTTTGCATAGTGGCAATGTACTGATGAGCTGCGTTCGGTAAGCGAGGGAGACGGACGCCCAATTTTCTAGAGGGATTTTTGTTGGTAGGCCTAGTTGTACCCCCTGGCATTGCAAAAGTCCATAAGCTGCAGTAACTTACCATTAGGTGCACTGCTACCTCATTTTGCCATAAGGAATAGAAAAAAAAAAACATTCAAATACTTATTATTTAATTTATTACTTAATTTATTGCCTATGATGGCATGCCAGCAGTCCACCTGATGGTAACCACTTATAGTATATAGAGGTTGTCAAAACAAAACGAACTAATTAAAGACAAAAAAAAATATTATAAGAAAAATAATTTATTTATAAAGAATTTAAAGTATTTGCGCCATAACACCACCGCCGGTATTCACAATTGCCGTTCCAGCTGATGGTAGACCACCATCAACAGCTACAGTACCATATACAGGGAAACAACCCTTAACCCTAATGCTACCACCCACTGGTAAGTCACCAGTGACTGTGATATCACCGAATTGTAAAGCAGGAACTATTTCTGTGATGACTGGTGTTGAGGATATTGCTTCTGGCAGCAATTGTTGGGTGAAGCCGTTGTAATTATTGATCGGGTTCGGAATACTCATTGGAAATGTGGCAGCATTCTGTAAAGAGAGATAGAGTTAGAATTAGTTGTTAAATCATGATTACGAGAAGAATTTGTGCCTTTATTTATACTAAACTAGCTTCTGCCCGCGGCTTCGCCCGCGTAAAAGGTTACTTTCCTAAAGTTTTTGATCCCCTATTTTTATTTTTGACCGTCGGTAATACAGTGCAACGGTATTACAATACTCAGGGTTGGAACTTCATTACTGGACTGCTAGATGGCGTTGAAGAAGCTAGATTTTGAGATTTTTTGACAAACATTTTTTTTATTTTTCATATAAAAATTTTGATTTTTTTTTAATAAAAAGTAACATAGGATATGTTACTTTTAATACCTCCAAGAATATGTGTACAATGTTTCATGATGATCGGTTGAGTAGTTTTAGCGTGAAAGCGTAACAAACAAACTTACATTCACATTTATATATTAGTAGGGATTAGATTTCTATCTTTCTGTGTGGCGACGGAGTAAGAATATAATTCACTACCCCCTCTCTTAGCCGTGGGTGATCGTAAAAGACGACTAAGCGATACAGTATGCAGACAGCATCTATGGAAGAGAAGGAAATCTCGAAATAAAACCCTATACCAATAATCTGACAACCATGGTATAGTAGGTCAATTTTCTTCCCAGTGTGGAAGAGATTTGAGCCCCGCAGTGGAACACATATGAGCTGAGATGATAATTAGTTAATGTAAAAAATATACTCTTCAAATTTAATTAAAAAAGTATTTGTCACTATCATTTCATCTCATATTTCGCTGCTGGGTTCGAAGCTTCCTCTATAATAAGAGGCAAACTGACTTAGTATAACACGCTAGTTAAATAAATTAATCATCATTCATCATCATTCTCCTGCTCTTATCCCAATTATTTGGGGTCGACGCAATATGTACTCCTCTTCCCACATATAGCAAAAGTTATTGGCAATAATTTTATGACTGGCCGCCTGCCTGACGTCAACCCTCCTTGGGAATATAATTTTGTAGTAGCGGCTACGAATACTACCAACCCTTAATTTACTCGTGGATGTCGTATAAGACGACTAACAGCCTTATAACAACCTGGGCCAACTCCATCTAATGCCGTTTGGTCAACAATTACATTCCCAAGGAGGGATGACGTCTGGCAGGCGGCCGGTCATAAAACTATTGCCAATAACTTTTACAATATGTACTAGGAAAGATGAGTACATATTCTATCGACCTCAAGTAATTGGGATAAGAGTATGAGAATGAATGATCTCTTATAGTCGTCTTTTACGGGATAGAAAGTGATAAATTACATTCTTAATGAATGGAATAAATGCAAAATTTTTAAAGTCAACCGCAATACAAAGAATTATTTACTTAGTGCAAGGGAATGTAAGAAAAAAAGGTTTTTGGTGACCGCGAAGCTTGGTAGTTATTTGAGTGTTAATCAACATTATCCTGCACTTATCTCACTTGGGTCTGACGCAATAAATACTCCTCTTTCCTCTCCTCCACCGTATATATTGCAAAAGTTATTGGTCATAGTTTTATGACGGATAAGCGGGTCGTGACGTACCATAGCCCGCCGCTAAAAAAAAAAGAAAAATGACCGGCCGCCTGAACGATGTCAAGCCTCCTCGGGAATGTAATTGACTAAATGGATTCAGACGGTGTTGGCTTAGGTCGATATAAAACTCTTTGCTCTCTTTTACAACTACGAGCAAAGTAAGGGTTGGTAATATTTGTAACCGCCACCACATAGCAATTCAATATAAATCTTGATAAAAAAAATAAAGTTATATACTTACTTGTATTACAATTAGAAGTGATACAATTAAAATACCCGGACAATACATTTTCTAATCAAAAAGTGATATGAATGATGATTTTTTTAAGAATAATTTCATTTATATACTAGTAGATTTGCGTAATTAATTGTAAAGAAAATAATATCGATAGCGTTTTATCGTTTTATAATCGATATTGCTTCATTTTTATCTGTAATTTATAATTATTTTAAAATAAATGTTTAATTTTTCGTATGGTGATGCAGTAGGAGTGCAATTTAACACTTTTTTTTAAACCACGATTTTGTAAAAGACGACTATGGAATATGATGTGCAGATACATAACATCTATGCAAGAGAAGAAACTTTCGTGATAAAACCATATATTAAACTAACTAGCGTGGTATTATAGGTAAATTTGACTGCACAGCTGGTTGGCAGCATACCGACCGAAGATACCGGTTCGATTCCTACGCGGCAATAATTTGCGCGATCAACAAACTGATGTTCTGTCTTTGGGTGTAATTTGTCTGCGGTAATTGTATGCTTGTAAAGTCCCTCGTAATACAAGAATTATTTCCTTACTTCAGGGTTATTTTTTATTAAAGGAAAATGTAAAAATAGATTTCTTTCGTAATGAAGAACGCTCGAGCTCAACCATTTTTTTTTTCACAAGGTTGAACCATGGATGTGTTCGCGCCCCGGCAAATCGGCCAGGGGCGACGGAAGAGGCGGCGAGCAAACCCCATGGACCCACCCTGCAAACACCTCTCTTCGCCGTGCGAGCGGGCCACCGCTACCCGATCTTTGTCTTCGGTGGCCAAGCTCGAGCTCAACCCTGGGACGTATGCTTTGAAATGTTGATAAAAAAATTTCTTTACCCTATAACTCTTGGACGTCTACTTTAAGCGATGAACTGGACTAATAAATAAATCAAGAGTTGAATGTTTCATCATTTGTAGTTTTGCCGACTGTTGAACCTACGCTTTCTTCAACAAATGAGGGAGTAATACCGTAATTCCTCCGCTTAGCAAGCGGGTTAATAAGATGCTTAGGAATCGCTACGAATGCTGTATTGTGGATATCGTAAAAGACGACAAAGAGCTTTACATCGACCTGGGGCAGGTCCATTTGATGCCGTCTGGTCAACAATTACATTCCCCCTTGAGGCCCTTCGGCCCGTACTGATGGAGTGGATGAAGCGGCGGCACGGAGTCCTCTCCTTCCGGCTGGTGCAGGTGTTGTCAGGGCACGGTTGCTTCGGCAAGTACCTGCACACGGTCGCGAGGAGGGAGTTGACTCCGTCCTGCCACGAGTGTAGCAGTGACGAGGACACGGCGCAGCATACGCTTGAGGTCTGCGTGACCTGGGCCAAGCAGCGCTGTGACCTCGTCGCAGTCATCGGTGACGACCTGATGCTGCCGGCTGTCGCGAAAGCGATGGTCGACAGCATCAGGAACTGGGACGCGGTCGCCGCCTTCTGCGATGCTGTCATCTCGCAGAAGGAGGCGGCGGAACGAGCCCGGGAGGATTCCCTCCATGCGGACTCGGGCCGCCGCCGGCGCCTCGGGCGGCGCAGGCGCGAATACCTGCGCCGACAGCTGTCGGGGCGTCGACGAGAGGAACCCGCGAGGGTAAACCGCCGGGCGGGACACCGAAGACAAAGATCGGATACTGGTGATCCGCTCGCACGGCGAAGAGAGGAGTCGCACGGTGAGTCTATGGGGTCACGCGCCGCCTCTTCCGTCACCCCGGACCGATTTGGCGGGGCGAGACGCATCCATAGCCTACGGCAAAAAAAGGAGTGTTAACGTCAAGCACGTAGACAGTCATAAAACTATTGGCAAAACTTTTGCAATATCATCATCATTACCCTGCTCCCATCCCAATTACTTGGGTTCGACGCAATATGTCATTTTCTTCCACTCAATCCTATCCGATGTCATCTCTGCGTTCACTCCCTTTCTATTCATATCATGTTTCACGTAATCCATCCATCTTTTCTTCGGTCTTCCCTTACTCCTAAAATCTTCAACATTCATACTTAACACTTTTCTCGGAACATTACTTTCATCCCGTCACACACATGTCCATACCAAGTCAGGCGTTCACTTTTCAACTTTGCCGTCACTGGCGCCACTTTCAAACTTCCTCTCATATGCTCATTTCTTATCTTATTCATTCTCGTCAGGCCACACATCCATCTTAACATTCGCATATGTACGAGGGGAAAAAAAGAGTATATATTATGTCCATCACAAGTAATTGGGACAAGATTGATTGTCGATGATGAATAATTCCTGACGCCGTTTTTCAAAAAGAAGAAGAAGAAACATGATAACACTTCCCAGCCAAACTCTCTTAATTTATGCTGAGTGACCAAAGATGTGTGTGGTTTAGCGTCGTCGTGATGAAAGACTACACCCTTTCTGTTGATTAATTCTGGTCGCTTTTTCTTAATTTCTTGCTTTAATTTCATCAGTTGTTGGCAGTAGAGGTCTGTATCGATGGTTCTGCCCGGCGGTAAAAGCTCATAATGAACAATGTCCTCCCAATCCCACCATACACACAGCATGACAGTTATCAATATTTTCAAAAACGGTTCGGTTTCATTACGTAATGTCAATAAAGAAATAAAAAACGTGAACATCGATTCGCAAATGAGTACAAAGTTCATTAGGTTTCTTTCAATGAGCTCGTGTGACACCAAAATATCGAGTTGTTTTGTATACCTAGCTTTTTTCAAATGTCGATGGGTGGTTCCCAGGTCTTTAGCTTTTTTGTGTGTGTGTGTGTGTGTGTGTTTTAGCTGTTAGCCGCAGATGGCTGTCACAGTTTAACCCGGACTATGGGTGAGCGCTGAGGGCCCTCAACCCGAAGAAAAGTCTTTAAATGACATCGGCCAAGTGGTCTCCCTGTGGAGAACAGACCTACCTACCTACCCCAATTTTTCAAAGATGGCGTCCATTTTATCAGTAACAAGGCGAACAGAGCAAGGTGCATCTTTGGCATCCAACTTCCTGGATTGAAAACGTTTAAACCAACTTTATGCCACTCTTACTGACACTGTATAAGCCATAAACGTCAAAAATTTTGAACGCGGTTTGCGTTACATTTATTCCTTTATTGTAATAAATTTTTAAAATATATCAATTTTTTCTTTAGAATCACACATTTTAACTGAAAGAAAAACAAATAGGAAATGGCGTGTAATAAAATATTATTAAACTGATTTTTTTTGAAATGTGACCTTTTTAATGGCATCAAAACCAGCCAGATACAACTAGTACAGCCGAGATTTTATAAAAAGTTTTTACAGACTATATGCGATAAGACTTTTTTCCCGGATATATTATATCCAAGAAACAGGAAATTACATTATTTTTTAATAATACTTTCGTACATAGATTGCACATATTATGGCGTAGTGGTAAAGATACAGTCCTGCCGTGTTAGTGTTCTAGCTTCAATTTCAACGCAGGATAATACTGTGTGCGATTCACAAAAAGTTATTCTGAGTCTGGGTGTAAATTGTGTTCGTGAATTATATATTTATAAAGTCCCCCACCATACAAGGATTATTGCCTTAGTACAGGGTGTGGTCTTAAAAAAAAGTTAAGTCAGTATGAATACATTTTCACACGAATCCCTTCAAAAATTATACGAAAACAATATTAAATATCAACAATGCATATTGTATCATTCATAATTAATTTCATTCAATCACAGTTGAATGATTTTGTAATAAAATAGTTTATTTATTATCTATATAAATATCGTAATAGATTAAAATTAAAAATTACATACCAAGAATAATGATAAGATAATGGGTTACCAACTTTAATGGTTATAAAAGGATTGACTTAGAATAGCTGTGTAGCAGTACTTGAAAAATATTTGGAATAAAAATGTTTACGAAAAAACTCGCTGGAATTTTTTACACATTGCTTTTAATACAGGTAATTGAATCCGTCTTTATTTATAGCTTCTCTATGTGGAATTTTAAGAGAAGATTTGTTGAACGTGAAATATCTTAGTTCTTCCGTGATTAACAACTCTAAAAAATGTTTAAAACGTCGACAAACGCGTTAAAAATCCTTAAAAATAGTTTTTTAACTATGTAGTACTTGTGTACACATCAACTACTATTTTAACTATGTAGTACTTGTGTACACATCAAAAATCTTTATGATTTTTTATGAAAAATTTGTTTTATAATATTTACTTTCAGCATTCCGGGTAACTTGGGTGGATTGTGGTTAGATAATGGTATGTCAAAGACGAAAAAAAGGGAAGTTTAGCGTCTGATTTCCCAAATTTGGTCGTGAAAATTGCATAGATAATCGGGGTGAATTATATAAATGTTGACAGTTTTCCTTTTATGAAAAAACAACACCCCGCACTAAGAAAGTAATCCTTGTATTCCGGGGAACTTTACAAACATATTTAAGAGACTCAAATTTCACCATTTCATAGGTCATGACTGGCCGTATGCAAGCAGTGTATAATCGGACCTTGCTGCTTAAGGCCAATTTAGACCTAGCATTTATTAAACTAATCAGGCGTCCCATCACAGAGGCCGCATGCGCATGAACTTGTGTTATGTGAGGGGCGAAGCTGAGTCAGTCGTCAAAGGTTACACCTAGATATTTGGCTTGCCTGCTCCAAGTGACAGGCTTGTTAAAGATTTTAAGGGGCGGAATGCTATCAATAGAGTAGGTACGGGCATTTTGACGAGTGAACATGACCACCTGACTCTTATCGGGATTGATTTCTATTCTCCACTTCCTAAACCAATTGGCTAGAGCGGTAACCGTTGTTTGGAGAGTCTTTGCTAGTGTTGTCGGGATCTTACCTGCATAGAAGAGTGCAGTGTCGTCAGCGTAAAGCGCTTTATGGACTCTATTAAATTTGGGCATATCACTAGCGTATAAAACTGCGATGACTTAAGTAGTCATGTATGATTAAAATTAGATAGTCGGGGACCCTAAGACAATAAAGTTTGTAAATGAGGCCCTCGTGCCATACTTTATCGAATGCCTTCGCTACATCTAAGAAAATTACAGCCGTGGATCTGTTCATAATGAACTGACCACTTATCTATTCTGCTAATCTGTGGACTTGCTGCACACAACTGTGCCCAGCACGAAAACCAAATTGCGCGTCTGGGATGAGGTTGTAAGCCTCGGCGAATGTTCTTAGTCTACTGAGGACTATACTTCGTAAATTTTTCCTAACCCTCTCAGTAGACTTATCGGGCGGTAACTACTTGGTTCGGTACGTCGCTTGCCGGAATGCCGCTTGTGAATTCCGACTACCACGGCCTATTGCGAGGGAAAGATGTTATTGTTGAGTGCTGCATTGTAAATGCAGCATAATATAGTAATGAGGTGGGCGGGGAATAGTTTAATAACTCTATTAGAGATACCGTCCGAACCAGGGGCTTTCCTAGCGACCCTCGACTAGCGACACGACCTCGTAGGTGGTCAATGTTGGGATAGGCTCGTCTGGGTTGTCGTTTACTTTAGATCGCGAAATAGTGGTACGACGTTCGACTTCATTTTTGATAAATCGGTGATTTATGTCATCGGATTATAGTGTACTCGGCGTACACTGAAGCTCTAGGCAGTCGGCTAGGCATTCGGACTTTTCGTCGTCCATGAACGCCTGTGGCTGGTTTGGTTGGTTTAGACAAAAATGTATGTAGCGCACAAAGTATCGTCCTGCATGACATTCGAACCCATTACACTGGCGCGTTAGGTCGGTATCTTAACCACTACGGCATCAGTGCAGTCAATTATAATAGGATATTTAATTTTTCACTTTTTTTTTAATATATTTACAGACCATCAAAGCACAATGCATTGGAAAAGTTGGTAACTCCTGGCAAGCACCAGTACAAAGGCTGTCAAACCCTTCTGAACTTATTACCGGTACTAGTAGTTTTACAGTTCGAAGTACATCACCAATCGCTCCAACGGGCGTAGCAGTTCATTCCGATAAGCTGGTTATCGAAGGCCCTCTGATAATTGATGGTCAATTACCTTTCTTGGGTACTGTAGCTTTAGAGGGTACTGTGCCAGCTATTGGCACTGGTACTGTGGCACATTCCTGTGGATCCGCTATAGGGATTTCAGAGATTATCCCAGCTGCTGGGTCTTTACTGGGGTCAGGTTTGGGTCCAGGTGTAGGTAATCTATTGCCTAGCGGACGCGTTGGTTGTAGTCGTATTTATTAAAATTGTTATTGTTTATTTAGTTAATAAAAATTGTTGATTTATGATTTCTAAAATATAAAATTTATTATTTAATATAATTTTGTTTTATTTCAATGTTTCGTGTGGTGACGAAGTAAGAATACAATTCACTACCCTTTCTCTTGCGCGTGGGTGTCGTAAAAGCTGACTAAGAGATGTAAAACACAGATAACATGTATAGATACAGACGAAAAAAATTTAAACAAAACCCCATTTTGTGAGCATGATACCATGCTGACAAACATACATATATATGTTGAGTGTGTAACTAGCGGCTACGAATACTACCAATCCTTACTTTGCTCGTGAATATCGTAAAAGACGACTAAGAGCTTTATATCGACCTGGGCCAATTCCACCTAATGTCGTTTGCTCAACAATTGCATTCCCAAGGAGGATTGATATCAGGCAGGCGGCCAGTCATGTCGGGCCGGCCACTGACGATAACTTCACGCTGCTCCGGTGGCCGGTCCAACGACGAAGCCGAGGTTCACGGGTGGGTTACGGGTGTGCGTGCTTAGCTCCTCTGTCGCTTCGGACGGAGTGGTGCGAGGAGTGCGACGACCGTAACCCACCTCAAAAAAAAAAAGGCGGCCAGTCATAAAACTATAGCCAACAGCTTTTGCAATTACGTCGACCCTAAGTAATTGGGATAAGAGCAGGAGAATGATGATGGTGTAGTAGATCAGCTTTCCTCCTATTCTGAAGATAACTCGAGTCCAGCACTAGAACGTTAATGAGTTGAGAAGATGGTGATATTTTATTACGACAATGTTCATATATAATCAGTAACTATAAACCAACTTTTATTTATGAAATCATATTTAAAATGATTTTATTAAAACTATTAAATAAATAATTATCAAGAAAATGTATAAAAAGCGACAATTAAGCAATACCTAGAGATATCATCATCATTCTCCTACTCTTATCCCAATTACTTGGGGTCAATACAATATGTACTCTTCTTTCATAGTACATATTGTAAAAGTTATTGGCAATAGTTTTATGACCGTCCGCCTACCAGATGTCAACTCTCCGTGGGAATGTAATTGTTCAACAAACGGCATCAGGTGGAGTTGGCCCAGATCGTTATAAGGCTCTTAGTCGTCTTTTACGACATCCACGAGCAAAGTAAGGGTTGGTATAATCGTAGCCGCTACCACACAGCTATATAAATAATAAGCAATACCTAGAGATAATGATTTCTATATATTATAATAGATATTTAACCATGTATGGATATATTTATCACACATATTAAATAAAAATTATAAATAATATTAAGCTGTGTAGTAGCGGCTTCGAATGCTTCGAACCCTTGCTTGTCATCTCGTAAAAGACGATTAAGAGCCTTATAACGACCTAGGCTAACTCCATCTGATGCCGTTTGGTCAACAATTACATTCCCAAGGAGAGTTGACGCCTGGCAGGCGGCCGGTCATAAAACTATTGCTAATAACTCTTACAATTTGTACTATGAAAGAAGAGTACATGTTGTATCGAGCCCAAGTGATTGGGATTGGAGTAGGAGAACGATGATGACATATGAAATAAAATATTTAAATAGCTCGCATTTTTTTGTTATGTTTTTATATAATTATGCTAACTGAGCCCTTTTATTTTATAGCCTACACAGGGTTAATTTGATTTAATACAAGATTTAACACCGGCTTTATATCTAGGACCCGCTATATTTATTTTTTCCAATTTTCTAATTTATTTTATAATTTAAAATAGTTCTGGTCAATCTTGATCATTTTGTTTTATGCCGGACTTAATTCACCTTTTAGAAATTAAATTAAATAGATTTCCTTAATTAGTTTAACGGCGTACAAAAAAGTGTGTGTGTACTTACATATGTATAGGTACGCGTTAGAAATTATACTTATTTGGCGTAACAAGGTAAAAATATTTTCAAAAATTTTATGTTTCGCCTTATTCTACGTTTGTAGAAAAAACGACACTAACAATAGAAAAAAAGGATTTAATTCATTTAAAGTTTTATACATACATACATACATACATATCATCACGCCATATCCCTTGCAGGGTAGGCAGAGAGAACAGAGTGCCAGAGAACTCTATCTCTGCATACTTCACTCGCTTCCTCAACATTCATAATTCTCTTCATACACGCTCGCCGGTTTCGGAGACTCTTGACTCCACCTTCCTTCAGTACCTGACCGATCTGGTCTAGGTAGGTTAGTCTCGGTCTCCCTCGGTACCTACATCCTTCCACTTTCGCATTGTATATCTTCTTAACCAGACGTTCGTTCGGCATTCTTTCCACATGTCCGAACCATCGGAGCATTCCCTTTCGCATCTTTACACCAATACTCTCTTTCATACCTACTCGCTCTCTTACGTCGTCGTTACGAATGCGGTTGGTCAGCCTAACTCCACAGATTTTCCGAAGAGATCGCATTTCGACCGCATTAATTTTACTTTCATACTCTTTTCTGCAAACTCAACTCTCGCTTCCATACAGTAATGTTGGGACAAGCACTGCTTTATGTATTGCTACACGTGCCTTTTGGCTGAGGTGTGGCTGCCGAGAAGTTGCCCCAACGCTCCGTTCACTCTATTTCCCGCATTCACTCTTCGCTCTATATCAGTGGTGTACCGTCCATCTCGGCTAAATCCACATCCAAGATATACAAATTCATCCACTTGCTCTAGTACATCATTACCTATTGTTACTCTTACATCTGTTCTGGCTTCATCTCTTTCAAAGACCATTATTTTGGTTTTGCTCACATTCACGCGTAGAGTTATTATAACGCATTATCTAGTTTAAAGTTTTATTATAACGCATTATCTAGTTAAATAAAATTTATTTAAATATCACAATAAATAAATATCGTGAATACAGTTGTTAGTTCTCACGCAAGCATACGTAGATGTCCTTACTTTTACCTTGTTGGTAATTTATTTTGAAAAACTAAAATGTTGAATATAGCTAACTTCAAGGTGTCGGTTTTCCGTGACGGTGTGCGCACGCATCGTAAAAATTTACTCTTATATTTTTTTCCTAACGCGCCAAAAGAAGTACAATTTCAAAAAAAGGTTGACGATTTATAGGTCACAGCATACTCTGGTCTAAAAACTTATAAGAAATTCCAAATATTATATTAGAATGTACTTTGAATTAACTTTCAATCAACGGTAATAGGTTTATTCTTTAATAATTGGAATTCAACTTCTTTAAGATTAATGAAAATGTTTCCTTTTTATTTTCATTGGCTGATTCCGTCTCATCTCGCCCGATCCATTCGAGACAACGGAAGGGACAGCATGTAATCTTATAACCTACCACCATTTAGGGTGATCACCAGTAACTTTTTATCCTTAACTTCAGTAGCCAGCTCAGGGGGTTATTCTTTCAGGGATCATCATCATCTGTCGATGATCTGGCAATATTGTTTATTATAGTGATGTTATTTGCTTGCGTAACTTAGCCGTATTTTACGATCAAACATGGGCAAGAAATATGTGTTGACATTTTGTATTTTTACTTCGTCATAACAAGGAAGTACGAAGGAAGGAAGGAAGTACATTACGTATTTAAACAAATTAATTAATAATTGGATTTTGATGTTATTTTGAAGACCTTAATTGAGGAAAAAAAATTATGCGTGTGTACAAAGTACACATATCAGAAGTGAAACTTTAGCAAACTATTTTTTTAAATCTATTTTACATACATCAACCAATAGCGTGTACTCTCTCTCTCTCCTCTCTCTCTCTCTCGTGTCGCGTAAAAATTTTACCCTCATGCGCGCAAAAAGTTTCCCTTCAAAAAAAGATGGCGCGTAACGGAATTGTAATAACTATACATAATTGTATAGCGTAGCGTGTTTTGCCTTACGAATTTAACTCATTATGCTCACTGGAAGGTCTGCGTGCGTTTGCTTCGTGGTCTCTTCTCTCCATGGCTATACTCTATTAGTTACCTCGTTATCGGTTACCGCTTAAAAGATCCAGTCAATCTTTATTGATTGAATGCACAGATGGTGTAATGGTCACCGTACCAGTGCGAGGGTTAGATGCTTACGAGAGACAATAATTTGTGTGATCCACAAATTGTTTAAAAAAAAACGATTACAAGCGAAAAAAATATTGTCTCAAGTAGGATTCGAACCAACACCTATTGGAAATCCGTTTCAATCGTGCTGCCACTTTGGACTTCTAATAGATGTGGATTTGAATCCCACTTTTGACTATAATTTTTCACTCGCAATCGGGTTTTTATAAATAATCAAGCATTATAATGCTAATTTCCGTGTGGTGACGGAGTAAGAATACTATTCACCACCCCATATCTTACCCGTGGGTGATCCATACGAGACGACTAAGGAATATAAAGCGCATATAACCTATATGCGAGAGAAGGAAAACTCAAAATAAAACCCTATACCAACAGGTCTGACCAGCGTGGTATAGTAAGTTAATTTCCCTCCAATTACGGAGGAGGCCCGAGCCCAACAGTGGGACATTTATGGGCTGTGATGATAATAATGCTAAATTTCAGTAATTTCCACAAATTGTTGTTCTAGGCCTGAGTGTAATTTGTCTTTTATATGTTTGTAAAGTCTCCCCGTAATACAAGGATTATTTTCTTGTTGTTTTTTCTAAGAAAAAAAATATCGTGGTTCGAAGTGCATTGCACTGAAACTAATTCTTACTAAACATCATCATTCTCCTGCTCTTATCCCAATTACTTGAGGTCGACGCAATATTTATCCCTCTTCCTACATATAGCAAAAGTTATTGGCATTAGTTTTATGACCGTACGCCTGCCTGACGTCAACCCTCTTTGGGAATATAATTGTGGATTTTGGAATGGAATCCATTCTTATCAGTGTATGATTTTATTTGTTACTACTAGGGTTGATTAGCAAGAATTATTTATCAGAACTTAAGTTCTAACTGGAACTAAGTACTGAAGGTTTAATTAAAACTTGAATAGAAATATTATAAAGTTGCTGTTGCTTTACCAATGTCAAGGAATCGTTACCAGTGGTCAGACCAATTGACTACAGGAAGGTAATACGATAGATTACGGGGAACCACGTTGTCCTTCCATCACCTAGGTTGGTAGGAACGAGCATGTTCAGACCAATCCATTGAAATTAAAAGGGTATGCTACTGAATTAGAGTTAAAATATCTATTGATTTGTTTTTTTTTATTATTATTGTAATATATCTACAAAATTAATTAATTTCTATTGCCAATCGCAAATTAATATTATAAAATTACATATTTTTAAATTTTAGTTTTAATAAAAAATAACACATTATCTTCAATTATTTATCAACAAAAACAACTTTATTACAATTAAAAAAAAATAACTAATTAATAAGCTGGGCCGTAACCTCTAGGACCGTAACCCACACCAGGATATCCAGGTCCGTATGGCCCACCGGCCAAACCTGCAGGATATCCGGTAGGATAAGCTGGCGCAGCTGGGGCAAGGCCCTCGCTTACGATACCAACAGCTCCATTACCGCATCCATAGTTAATGCCACCTGCTCCAGCTGTAGGAAGAGCTCCTTCCAAAGCAACGGCTCCTAAGAATGGTAGTTCTCCTGCTACCGATATAGTACCTTCAATAGCATTTTCAGACACTACTGAAATTCCAGTAGGAGCAATTGGTGAAGAACTAGTGACAGCGAATCCTCCACCGCTGGTTGGTGCTACGTTGAGGCCATATCCTGAACCGAAACCAGACGCGCCAAAACCTATTGGACCAGGTCCGTACGGGCTAATTCCAGGGCCGTATGCGAGTCCATTTGCTGCCAAGGCAAACTCTTCAGCAGCTAAAGCGCCTCCAGGTATACCAGCACATTGTCCGTAGATACCCTGTCAGAAAGAAAGGAGCAAAAGTTTCAAAAGCCTGTTGGATTAGTGTACCAGACGGGGAACTTGTTATGACTGGTTAAAAGTAAAATGAGGCGAGTCTTTATTCTCCAGATGGAAACGCATAAGCCTGCTATAGGATTACTAGTCCAATAAGTAGCAGAATTCTTTTGAAGAACTGATGACATCGAATGTGATCATCAAACCAAATACCAAGTGTGTCTATTACAGCCTCATCTTCATTTGGTGAGACTTGTATCCAAGAATGTATTTTGAAGACTTGGTTATTTATTTTTAGCGATTATAACTGATATAATATAAAAATATGCAGATGAAAGTCACGCTTAAATTTGGATGAAAGTTTGTTTACAGATTTGGATAATAAATATTTCAGAAGTCGGATCGGTGACCGCAATTGATGTTAAGTTTTCTAGTATAGTGCTTCCCATTTCCTGGTTATTCTACTGTCGGTTTGACTTTCACGAGTACGTTTGGGGTGGTACTACATTGTATTATTTTTCTGTCACAACACGTCAACAGCTAGTATAATATACAATTAATATACTCTTAAAGTATTGGTCTTACCTGAACCAAGAGAATTTGAGCGCAGAAAGCAAGGACGGCCTTGGCAGACATGTTGATTTATTTTTAAGAGTAGAAGTAGATTGTATGAAGACTTTCAAATGATTATGATTTTATAAAATTCACGTGCTTTTTTATACTATAAAATTATGTAAGGATGTTATAATATTATTATCAGTTTTGAAATTTATAGCAATAAAGATAAGACTCTCTCACTTGCAGAGGTTGCGATAAGAAATCTTACCATTTTGTTTTGAATTTTCAATTCAGTGTATTGGTAGTTAATTTAGTATAACATAAATTAATAATATAATTAGTCATCATCATCAACCTGCTCTTATCCCAATTTATTTGGGGTCGACGCAATATGTCTCCTCCTTCCATACAACTCTATCAGACGTCATCTCTGTGGTCACTCCTTCTCTATCCATGTCATGTTTCACGCAGTTCATCCATCTTTTCTTCGGTCTTCCCTTACCCCTTAAGCCTTCAACATTCATACTTAAAGGTTTCCTCACAACATTACTTTCATCTCGTCTCATCACATGTCCATACTATGTCAATCTTTCACTCCTTAATTTTTCCGTCACTGACGCAACTTTCAAACTTCCTCTTATATGTTCATTCCTTATTTTATCCATTCTTGTAACACCACACATCCATCTCAACATTCGCATCTCCGCTACATGCAGTCGTCTCTCATCCGTCGCTTTTGTCGCCCGACATGCTGATCTATACAGTACAGCAGTACAGCAGGTCTTATTAGGCTTTTATATATTTGGCCCTTTAATTTAAGGGGTACTTTGGGATCGCATGTTGTACCCGTGACCTGCCGCCATTTCATCCATCCCACATCAATTCTGTGTTTCACCGCACGATCCAGGTCGCCATCGCTTTGGATAAGAGAACCGAGGTATCGAAAGTTCGAGCATACTGGGATAGGTACTCCATCTAGAGTTATGGGTGTAAAATTGGAGAGACCGCCGAAATCGCAGAAGATGTAATCTGTTTTTAGTCTGCTGATTTTCAAGCCTACATTCTCCAATTTACAGCGCCACTTTTCCAGCATGCTCTGTATCTCAAGGCCCTCTTTCCCGACGAGAACAATGTCATCAGCGAATAGCATGCACCAGGGTGCCTCTTCCTGTATCTCCGATGTTAATGCATCCATTATCAACAGAAAGAGGTAAGGACTTAACGTCGACCCTTGGTGCAGACCTACTTCGACACTGAACTCGTCGGAGTCTCCAGCCGCTGATTTCACGTACGACCTAGATTGTCGGTACATGGCACAGATTAACCTAACATACTTCACAGGTACACCTTTCTCTTTCAGTACCCACCACAAAACTGTTCTTGGTATTCTGTCATAGGCCTTCTCGAGGTCAACGAATATCATGTGCAAGTTAAAAATATCGTGGTGCACATATAGTGCACCACGATATTTTTCGCACAGTTGGCGCAATGCAAACATGGCATCCGTTGCCCCGCGGCCCGACATAAATCCGAACTGGTTTTGGGTGATCTCCCTCTTTCTTCTCGCAATCGTTTCTCAATCACTTTTTCCCACAATTTCATACTGTGTGACATAAGCTTTATTTCTCGATAACTAACGCAGTTCTGAACAATAACAACTGAAAATAATAATATAATTAGTATTGCGTACTAATTAATCATCATCATCATCACAGCCCATAAATGTCCCAATGTTGGGCTCGGGCCTCCTCTATAAATTGGGAGTAATGGGAGGGAAATCAGCCTACTATACTACGCTGGTCAGAAGTGTTGGCATAGGGTTTTGTTTTGAGTTTTACTTCTCTTGCATAGATGTTATATGCGTTTTATATCCCTTAGTCGTCTCGTATGATCACCCACGAGTAAGATAGGGGTTGGTGAATTGTATTCTTACTCCGTCACCACTCGGCAAATTAGAGAACATTATAGATAATAAATAAATTAAATACTGATATTTATAGCCTATCTATATAAAAATACATACAATGAAACATAGAACCTCCTCCTTTTTGAAGTCGGTTAAAAAGGATATGAACCTGTTATTTAATTAATAAGCAAAAATAATTGATGAAATAACGAAAGATTTAGAAAAGGAAAGTAAGGATAGTTCAGTTGGGAAATGGAGCAATCGCTTCTAATCTATAGAGGTCCTTATAGATTAGAAGTGATTGCTCGATTTCCCAATTGAACTATTTTATTTTTGATAATAGTGGTTAATCATATTTTCATGTTGTAATTACATATCTTTTCTCCTCCTTCTTCTTCTTATGTATTGGCAATCAGCTACATATACGAGCTATTGGTGCCAGTGTCAAGTTATAAATATTTTCACGTTTTTAGTCTTTCAAGACAGTCGTTGTCTAAGTCAAATTGTCACCATTAACAGTGCAATGGCCACACTGTTAATGGTATCTTGTGGGAATTTTGATGGAAAACGAAAACGTTGTAAAGCACTTTTATATGATATTCACTACATCCCAGTATTGCCGCACATCACATTACATAAAATGCCATCAAAATTATCTAATATAACACTTTAAAACACTAAGATATTGAATATAATACAAGAGCACCACATGACGTTTTCAAATTCCCGTCAAAAGTCCACATTTCTTTTCTTGGCACTTGACTTTTGACTTGACACTGTCAAAACGAGTTGTCTTATAAATGAAATCTAGTTTTATCGGTTTAGCACCCCTGAAACATTCTACATACTAAGTTGAATTTTAATAGTGGTGGTACCACACAGTTTTTAGCCGCGGGCCGAACCGTCCGGGGTAGTACCACACTCTCGCAGAAGATCGACGTCTGAGTAATGGCAATGTGATATTGCGCTTCGTTTGGTGAGCGAGAGAGCCGGAAGCCCAACTTAGTAGGTTTGGGGATTTTATTGGTAGGCAGCGGCCTAAGCTGGTATAGCTTGGTATTGCAAAGGTCCATGGGCGGCAGTGACACTTATCATCAGGTGTGCTGCTTGCTCTTTTGCAACCATAAGCAATAAAAAAAAAATTAAATCATTGTTTTTTTTTAAATTACAGGTATTTTTTTTTTCTTAAAAATGATTGGTGTCACCATAAGCGATAAAAAAAATTTAGATCATTGTTTTTTTTTTAAATTACTGGTATCTTTCTTTTTCTTAAAAAATATTGGTGTTGATTTTGAGATTCTTGCCGATAGTATATAGAAATATACCAGAATTATTCGTTTAAAGATATTATAAAATGTTCCTTTATATTATACTGTCGCCATTTTATTTAAATTATATACCCATTATATTCTAAAACCTTTACTAGAATCTTATCTAATATCTTTTCCCCTTCTAGACTCGAGTCTCTCCCACAATTAGCGGTAAATGATCTACTATAATCACGCTGATCAGACGGGTTAATATAGGATTTTATTTCGAGTTTTCCTTCTTTTGTACAGATGTTATCTGCATATCCTTTACTTACCTTTTACATTACTAGATAGAGGGTGGTCAATTGTAATCTTACTCTGTCATTATGCGTGGTGAAGTGATAAGTCTACCTACCTTTCATATTAATAATTAATTGCAGATTTGAAATTTGAATATAATAAATTAATCATCATTCTCCTACTTTTATCCCAATTACTTGGGGTCGATACAATATGTACTCTTCTTACGTAGTACCTATATATTGTAAAAGTTATTGGCAATAGTTTTATGACCGGCCGCCTGCCAGACGTCAACCCTCCTTGGGAGTGTAATTGTTAACCAAACGGCATCAGATGGAGTTGGCCCAGGTCGTTATAAATCTCTTAGTCGTCTTTTACGACATCCACAAGCAAAGTAAGGGTTGGTAGTATTCGTAGCCGCTACCACACAGCTTGCATACAATAAATTGATATTACATAATGAATATACTATTGGCAGGAATATAAAAGGGCCATATAATGGCTTTATATTAAATTCATTATCATAATGTTCTAACGTGATAATATTAAATAATTTTGATGAAATTTTATTTCATGTAATAAAAACTGTTGGGATATACGCGATAGGAATATGATATGGAATTGCTTCACAAATGTTTTTGTTTTCCACCAAAACTCCATGAACATACCAAGAACAGCGTGGTCGTAGTACTGTTGAAGGTGACCATTTGACTTACTGAAAGGCAATGAGAAATTTAAGTGACCTAAAAATCTGATAAAAATCTAGCATCTCGACACTAGCAAACACAAAATATTGTAACGGTTGGTAGTATTCTTAGCCGCAATACAATAACATTATAATTTTATTATTTAATTATTATTAAGATTAAATATTTAACAGTATTATGTATTCATAGTTGTCTAAGAATCTATTTCGACATAGCCTCACGTTTATAGATAGTGTGGAAGACGATAATATATAGAATTTATTAATTTTCTATCAAAATGACAAAAGTTGTGATAGTATTTAAAGTTATTTTTCTGATGGTAGGGTTATACTCTTAAACAATTTTCTATTTGTAGATATAAATGTGTGGCTGGTCCGAGTTATTAGCACACTCTAGTAGAAATAGAATATCTGAGTAAGAGCGATTCACTTCTGCACTTTGTTCAGTGAACGAGAGCTAAAGGTCGTCATCTTATGGTAGCCAGGGCCATTACTCTGGTATTACAAAGATTAAAGATTTATGAATGGTAGTTACCATTTACGTTGTTACGCTGTTTGCTCATCGGCCATCGAAAACTGTAAATATACTCGAAATATAACTAAAAACACGCTTTAAAGATAAATCGAACTAAAAAGGTAAAATCTTAATATAAGAATAAAGTAGATTACAAAATGGCCTAGCAGTTAAGGTTCTATCGTGTTAATGTCATGGGTTCGATCCCATGCAGGATAATACTTTGTACGAACTATAAATTGTTGTCATGAGTCTGGGTGTATTTTGTGTCTGCTAAATTATATGTTTGTTAACTCCCTTGCAATACGAGGATTATTTCCTTAGTGCGGTTTAGTGTCGTAAAAATCAATGAACAAAAAATTTTAGAAAGAAGGGAAAAAAGAAAAGAAAGAAAGAAACGACGGTACGAAAGATATGACGCAAAGAGGAATCGTAATCACTACAACAATTGTGTAGTTATAATATCTACGCCATCTGTGCTGTTAAAATATTAAGAAGTCAAGACTCGACTCGAGAAGTCAAGATATCTAGAAGTCTAAATGTCTGTGCAAAAAAGTCTAGAGTACTTTTTCGTTGCTATATTTTCGCGCAAAAATTGTTGTACAAATTTTGGTATTAATCTTAATATATATAATCTTCTTAATGTATATAAATTACGCGTCACGTTGTTTGTCCGCGATGGACTCCTATAGTACTTAATCGATTTTAATCAAATTTGCACAGCATGTGTAGTTTGATCCAACTTAAAAGATAGGATAGCTTCCATCTCAATTTATAGTCGCAATATTATTTTATTGCAAATAAATTATTTGTCTATTATTTGACAGTCACAATTATCTGTTATCTCCAAACGATTCCAACAGGTGACGGTATCTGTTGACTGGATTGAGTAAGTATTTAATAGATGTCGCTATGTTAAACGTACAAACGTTTCATATATGCTACAATTTATTAGCATAACCACCACGTGTAACTGAGGCTACCTTAGCCACAGCAACGCGTGACCGGGTCTGCTAGTTTAGTATATAATATCAATATTCAACAGTAGTAGGAGCCGCGGGTCGGTCCGTCCGGGTTTAGTACCACACTCGCAGAAAATCGACGCCAGAGCAGTGGTGTTTTTTTTTTATTTGAGAAGATTTTTTTTAGTCAGAACCAAGATTGAAACCTTAACCTTAGTATGTCTGTGACATGCCTATGAATCTAAGCCAATAAAGTTAATCCATAAACTAATTCTTGCGTAGAATTGCTTTTAATTAAAAAATAAAACCATAGTACACTATTTAAGCCACGGAAAAAAATCTGGTAATCGAATCGTCTTCATTTATACCACAATGTCATCTATTTAATCTTATTATTAATGTATAGAATATTATTTTGATGACGGTATAATTAAAAAAAAAGAGAGTTAAATGCCTTAAAAAGTTTTAAGATGCCTAATAATGACTTTCTTATTTTATAATAATTGCAGACATATTATTGTTAGGAGTTAATTCTTCATATGGCGATTGCATGAGAATATATATATGTCGTCGCCCCTTGTGTGCCCGTGGGAGACGAAAAAATCTACTAACGGCTTATACTCCTTACTTTAGTGTGGGAGTACCGTCTTGTATTCAGTAAGTCTAATAACTTTTCCAGGAAGTCCTATTGCCCATTCTTTGAAGTTCAATTTAGTTCATGCCAGTGGGGGGTCGTATACACCCGCCACTAGCACGAACCAAGGTCGTTTGGACAGTTCTACCAGCTACTGGCAAGTAAGACTTGGTGACATATTTTTCTTGATAGTGCATTCTTGATTTCTCATCATATGATGAGTAATTTACCCCAACTTACACGAGTAAGTTGTGGTAAGTAATTAGGATAAGAGAAGGGTAATAACGATATTACCCTTCTCTTATCCTAATTATTTGGCGTCAACAAATATCTCTTTTAATAATATATATCAATATCTCTTTTTCATTCCTATAATTCCATCAGATATCATCTCTGCGTTCACTTCATTTCTATTCATGTTAAGTTTCACGTAATCCTTTCGTGTTATCTACGATCTTCACGCAATCCTTCCATGTTATCTTCTTTACCCTTAAAGCCTCTAACATTCATATTTAACACGTTCCTCATAATATTATTTTCATTCCATACAAAGTCAGGTATTCATTCTTTAACTTTTCCATTACTGGCGCCACTTTAAACTTTCTCTTATACGTTCGTTCCTTATCCATTGTTCTCACGCCGCATATCCAACATGCACATCTATGCTACATGCAGTCGTTTTTCATTCATATTTTTTATAGTACAACATGCTAACTCATACAATATATCAACTCTTATTAAGGTTTTATAGATTTGTACTTGAGACTCGCAAATTGTACGCATAACCTATAGTGGTAGGACCACGCTGTTGACAGCTTCTGTCTGCAGCCACGGGCCGATCCGTGGTTAGTACCACACTCTCGCAGAAGATCGACATCTGAGCAATGTGCTATTGCGCTTCGTTCGATGAGCGAGAGAGCCGGCAGCCCAACTGGGTGGGTTTGCGGATTGTATTGGTAGGCAGCGACCTAGTTATACCCCTGGTATTGCATAGGTCCATGGGCAGCAATGATACTTACCATCAGGTATGCTGCTTGCTCGTTTGGCACTATTAGCAATAAAAAAAAATCTGCTGCATTTTCAGCCAATCCATATCAATTCTGTGCTTCATCGCACGATTTGGGTCGCTATTGCTTTGCATAAGAGAACCTTCGAGTAAGCAGGATAATGTATTATCTGAAACTAAAAATTGTCATGGTAATTCTATCATCATTCTCCTACTCTTATCCCAATTACTTGGGATCGATACAATATGTACTCTTCTTTCATAGTACATATCGTAAAAGTCATTGGCAATAGTTTCATGACCGGCCGCCTGCCAGACGTCAACCCTTTTTTTTTATTTTTTTTATTATTGGTGGGCTATGGGTGCGTCTCGCCCCGCCGAATCAGTCCGGGGTGACGGAAAAGGCAGCGCGTGACCCCATAGACCCACCGTAAAACCTTCTCTCTTCGCCGTGCGAGCGGACCACCGGTACTCGATTTTAACTTCGGTGGCCCGCCCGGCGGTTTACCCTCGCGGGTTCCTCTCGTCGACGCCCCGACAGATTTCGCCGTCGGGGCGTCGCCCTCACGCGGTGGCCTCACGTCGGGTGACCGGACAATTCCCCGGTCCGATCACCCGAGGCCTCGGTTAGGGCGGCATCAGGCGCAGGTATTCGCGCCTGCGCCGCCCCGGCCGCTGACGGCGGCCCGGGTCGCGGGCATCCTCCCGGACTCGTTCCGCTGCCTCCTTCCGCGAGATGACAGCCTCGCAGAAGGCGGCGACCGCGTCCCAGTTCCTGACGCTGTCGACCATCGCTCTCGCGACAGCCGGCAGCGTCAGGTCGGCACCGATAACAGCGACGAGGTCACGGCGCTGCCCATCCCAGCTCGGACATACCTCGAGCGTATGTTGCGCCGTGTCCTCGTCACTGCTGCAATGGTGGCAGAACGAAGTCCACTCCCTATACGCGACCGTGTGCAGGTACAAGCCGAAGCATCCGTGCCCCGACAACACCTGCACCAGTCGAAAGGAGAGGACTCCGTGCCGCCGCTCCATCCACTCCATCAGTACGGGCCGGAGAGCCTCGACGGTGACGACACCGTGTCTAGGCCTCTCCAGCCGCGTAGCCCAACGGGCGATGACGTCTCGGCGGGCGTCCTCGCGCCAGGTGGCTATCTCGCTCAGCGATGGGGAGCCACCTTCGTCGCGCAGTGAGGTCACCCGCCGGTAGAGGTCGGAGAGCATCTCCGCCTCTAGGTCCCACGGGGGTGTCCCGGCCAGTAGGCATGCCGCCTCGGTCGATACCGTGCGGTACCCGCGAATGGCTCTGACCGCCATGACTCTCTGGGGTCTCCACAGAACAGCCCTGAGCTGGGCGTTCAGAGCCCTCGCCCACACGGGTGCGCCGTACATGGACATAGAACGGATCACCCCCGCTTACAGCCGTCGGCCCTCGAAGCTGGGTCGTTCGGCATAAGCTGCGAAAGGGCGGACGCCGCGCCGACCAGCCGGGGAGCAATTCGGCGAAAATGCTCCCGGAACCACCATTGCCCGTCGAGCACCAGACCCAAGTACTTCATATGGGCCTGGATGCTGATGTGGACGGAGTTGACGACTAGCGAGGCGCCGATTGGCGGCCTTACGCGTAGCCCATGGAACAATAGGGCCTCCGTCTTATTTAGGGCCACCCTGAGCCCCAGCGCCTCGATTCGCCCGACCATCTCCTCGGTGCCGAGAGTGGCCAGGCTCGCCGCCTCTTCGAGTGTCCTGCCCCGGGCTGTGACGAGCGTATCGTCAGCGTAGCATATCACGCTCAGCCCGGGGGGGAGACTCCCTCTCAACGCCCAGTCGTACCCGATGTCCCACAGAGTCGGCCCCAGAACCGACCCCTGTGGAACGCCGCACGACATGGACGTCCGCACAATGTCCCCTGCGGGACTCGCGCAGAGGACACTGCGCCCCTCCAAATAGTCCGCCACCAGCCGCCTCAGGTACAAGGGCACCCCATGAAATCGGAGCGCCTCCCTGATGCAGCTGAATGGCAGACTATTGAATGCGTTGGCGATGTCCAGCGACACCGCCAACAGCACTCCCCCGCCGGCCAGACGTCAACCCTCCTTGGGAATGTAATTGCTGACCAAATAGCATCAGATGGAGTTGACCCAGGTCGTTATAAAGCTCTTAGTCGTCTTTTACAACATCCACGAGCAAGGTAAGGGTTGGTAGTATTCGTAGCCGCTACCACACACCTGCGTCATGATAATTCTAATCAGTCTGATATTATTCGATTCGAGGATCAAAACTTATAATCACATGTTAATATTAGTCCAACGAGGTAGTCTAATACGTTTCCCAGCAAAGCGTTGCTGAATTTTACCACTCCAACGAGTAAGTAAGGGGCTACCTTATAAGTTAAAAAAATGAGACAACATAAGTTCAAATATCTAATATATTTTAATAATTAACAAATTTTAAATAGGATCTTAATAGATATAAGGACCGCCGCATCCGCAAGCACAGTTCCCAGTAATAGATATGGCGCCAGCAGCAGGAATTGGACCACCAAAGGTTACAGCGCCCATGATTGGAACCTGACCAGCGAGGACAGTGCTACCAGCTACTGGTAAATCACCGGCAACAGCTACGTTGCCTTCTCCAGCACCACCGTACGCATCCAGGCCAAACGGAGCAGCCCATTCTGCAGCAGGGTAACCGTAATCAGCGTATCCCGCGTAGCCGAATGGAGGGATTCCTGCGCTGGGTATGTAGGCTGCTGGTCCCACAGGTCCGTAATTACCATGGCATTGCGCGAAAGAATTCTGAAAAGAGAAATATACAAAATAGGATTAACCACCAATGCTGATGATAACTAAGCATTATAATTTTTTTATAAAAAAACCAGCTTTTGCGAGTGAAAAAAGATGAAAGATGTATTGTCCGATAAATGGCGTGATTCGATATGAGTGATAATTTAGTTAACATACTTAACATTCACGCTTGTTTAATTGGTAAGACGATTGCAATGGATTTCCAATAAGGTGTGGGTTCAAATTCTACGAGCGGCAATCACTTTTCACTTATAAATACAAGTATTTATAAATAATCCAGTATGTTAAATGCTAAATATTAGTAATTATATTTTTTTTCGTATGAAGTCGACAGTTCTGTCCTGTTGTGAAAAATAAAACTGATAAAGTCCACATCACTATGCTTGGCTATCTGCTAAGCGCCAGAGTTTATATTTAAAGATTCCCGTGATAGCTTAGCTCCTTTTTTTGCAGGCTACAGTCTAGAAAAAGTTATGTGATCTATTCGATTGCTGCAGCTCCTGGTACCTTAGCCAGTTTTTTCAATTCTCAAGGCAAAGCAAGATGACACATTTATTTTTTGTCTATCTATTGATCTATTTAAGTCTATACACAGAGTTAATTTAGAGTCTAACAGAATACCATATCCTTACCTGTATCAAGTAAGTTTGAATGCAGAGTAATACAAAAGCGAATGTGTTCATTTTGTTATTTGATGTTCGTTATGATGAATTAAAAACTTGAATACGGACAAAGATAAAACCGTACCTTTTTATATGACATATTTTGTCATATAATTGAATTACGTTTACGGTATATGTAATATTAAATTATTAATACTTTGCACAATTAAAATAATCAATAAGATTATGTTATAATTTATCCATTACTTTTTTTTCAATTGCTTATTTACGATTTCGAAGAATTTTATGAAATTCTTTATAATGCAATTGATAATACGGTAATACGGTTTTTTTATAAAGACTGCGTGGTTGGTTCCGAAAATCATTCTTGTGTCAGAATTCGTAGAAGTAACAAATATGTCAACTAAAGTTATCATACTTTTATTTGCGCAAACTTTGTTAATTGAGGTTAGTTATTACTTACGCAATTTTCCTCAATTGTAGAAGGGGTTCTTCATATGGTTGTGATGAACCCTTTATTTACCCGGAGGTGTTCAAAAAACAACAAAGAAGTATTAATATATATTTATGTATATATATATATAATATATATATATATATATATATATATATATATATATATATATATATATATATATATATATATATATAAACTATACAAAAGAAGAAGAAATCACAAGTGGGATTAAAAAATCGAAGCACTATTGGAACGGATTTCCAATAGGTGTGGGTTCGAATCCCAATTGTGACAATCATTTTTCGCTCGTAATCGGGTTTTTATAAATAATCAAGCATATTAAATGCTAACTATCAGTAATTTGAAGAGAAGAAATACTTGAAATAAAACCTTATTCCAACTAGACTGATCAGCGTGGTACATTGGGTAAATTTCTTTCCTATTGTTAAGGAGGCTCCAGTCCAGCAGAATCCCACTGCTGGACTCTGTATGAGACAATGATGATAATGAATTTAAATTTCTGTATTTTTTTCAGTTTGCTTTTAGCCAGTGCATCAATCGTGCTGCATTTGATGTTCCAGCTGCATATGGATTAGCTCCTGGTTTAGGATACGATGCGGTAGGCTTCGGATATGATGGTCTTGGCTATCCTGGCAGAGGTTTTGCTTGTGACGGTTATTATCCTGGTTTGGATTTCACACCTACCAGTGGTGGAGGTCTTCCTGTAACCAGTGTATCTCCTATATCACCTATAGGTATCTCAGTTGTATCTGAGAACATATATGAAGGTCCATTAATGGTAGTCGGTGAATTACCTTTCATTGCTGTGGTTGCTTTGGATGGTATATTACCTTCTGTTGGAGCTGGAGAGATTAATCATGCTTGTGGTAATGGTGTTACTGCTATGATCAATGAGGGAATAAGTCCTGCTGTTTATGGAGCTTACGGACCTGGTTTGCCTCCTGCAGGTCTTGGTTATGGTTACGGAGGTTACGGTTGCGGAGTGATTTATTGAAATTTTTAATATTCCTATTTATGATCATCATTACTATAATGGTGTCATTCCAATTACTTAGAGGGTAGTCGCCATATGTGCTCTTTTTTCATCGTACATGGAGACAAAGCTAATATTCCTATTGCTAGTTATAATGTTTGTTCAAAATAATATTTTTTTTTTTATTTGATTTTATCATGAAATAAATGTTTTTCTTTAACTCTTGAAGTTTTATGTCATAATTATCACGTCCTCATCATCATCATCATCATTACAGCCCATATATGTCCCACTGTTGGGGCTCGGGCCTCTTCCGTAATGGGAGGGAAATTAACCTACTATACCACGCTGGTCGGACGTGTTAGTATAGGGTTTTGTTTTGTGTTTTCCTTCGCTTGCATATACGTTATATGCGTTTTATATCCCTTAGTGGTCTCTTATGATCATCCACGGGTAAGATAGGGAGTGGTGAATTGTATTCTTATTCCGTCACCACACGGATAAATATCACGTCCTGCTCTTATCCAATTACTTGGGATCGACGCAATATGTACTCCTCTATCGGAGTTTTGGCGCGAATGTGGCAATGTCATGTCACACTCTTATATTATATTCATTTCTTTAGTGTTTTGTAGTGTTATATTGAATAATTTTGTTTAAGTTAAAGTGCTGAAGTGTAGTGAATATGGTATAATAGTGGTTTACATGTATTTTCATATTTTGCCAAAATTCCCAAGAAAACCATTGATTTCGTCGACATGACTTACTGACGGACAATGACTATTAAGACTAGACAATATGAAGAATTAGTGACGAAGTGTCTAAACTACGAAGACTTGGCTTAAAGGTTTAAGTAACCAAGCCATAAACTCCAAAAAAAAAAAAAGTGTGTGTGTCAGCTCCGACGCACGACTGGAGTTTACTCCTTAAGTACGATTATCAAAACAGGCGCAAAAAAAGCTCATTTGACTAAAAATAATATATATATTTTTATTTACATTTATTAATTATTATTATTAGTACTATTGCTATATCTCTTATAGGTTCACTTCATTGGTTAGTTAGGAAATATGGTTATTTTATAATATTATGCATGTTTTACAAATTGTAGTAGCTAATTTTTACGCATTACTTACATCTTACTTATATTATAAATTATTTTTCTATATAACTAACTACATACTTATCTTAGATTTTACTTACCTTCTAATTATTTCTACTCGTTATTTTATTTATTAGATAATTAATTAATACTTTTCTTTTTATCTCTAACATTAATTTACGCATTGTAATATATTCCTAAATGTTGTGCACATCTGTAATTGATATAAACACTAGTTTTAAGGCACTGGAATGATCTTAGCATATGTTAGTGTTTATGTCGTAGATGAGCCTTATATAAATAAATAAATAAATAAATAAATTAAAACTGTTCAGTGAAGTATTATCTCACGTCAGAAAATGAAAGGTGCGCAGAATAGGTTGCGCACCAAAAACGTAACGAGGTCATTCGATCACTAGATTTTACTACTCAAATTTTTCTCATACCAGGCGCCTTATATGAAAATCGATTCTTAAGGAGTAAACTCCAAAATACTCTTCTATCGTACATATTGCAAAAGTTATGGCAATAGTTTTATGACCGGACGTCTGCTTTATGTCAAACCTTTTGGAAATGTAATTGTTACTCGGACGGCATCAGTATTATGTAAAGCTATATTTGTTTATTTACGAGACTCATGTTCGATGTTTCATTCATCCAATACATTCCGAGTGGTAACGGAATAAGAATTTTACCCGTGGGTGATCGTAAGAGATATAAAATGCATATAACATTTATTGCAAGAGAAGGAAAATTTAAATCAAATCTCATCTGACCAACCCGTTAAACCAACACGACTAACCAGCTTGGTATAGTTGGTTAATTTCCCTCCCATTATATTATGAAGGAGGTTCAAGCACAACAGTGGGACATATATTAGCTGGGTTGTAAGGGCTGGTAGAACTCGTAGTCTACTACTCAACATCAAGTTTTAATATGTAATCATATCAAATCGAGTGAGCGTGCTTACTCATTGTCAAATTTATTTTTTAATAATCTATCACCGGATCAAGCTGCAAGTCGAGAATATCTGGCAAGACAATAGAGTTCATTAATATACAGGGTGGAAGTGGACCGCTCCCGAAAACAAAGACAGGTGACCCTACTAGTCCTACTTGTAATGATAGGCTAGAAAAAAAATCGATCAGGATGAAATTTGTTTTTTATTTTCACGTTTTTTTTCACATTCATATTTTTAAGTTTTTTCACATTCCATCGTATTAGGACAATGCTATGTAACGATAACTCGATAAAAAATGCGTAACTATACTCGGATGAGAAAAGACGCAATCTATTCAAAACTCACGATCATATGTTCAAGAGTTCAACGAACTCGCGTGGTGAAAAAAAAATTTTTTTTTCATCCGAATCGATTTTTTTTCTAGCCTATCATTACAAGTAGGGTCACCTGTCTTTGTTTTCGGGAGCGATCCCCTTCCACCCTGTATATCTATATATCTAATGTTTTTTTAAATAAAATTATATATAATAACATGTTCAGTAAATATTAGCTCCGGTGACATGTTGTTTAAAACTGTATTCTCTATTTTTAATCGAGTTTAAAAAGGAGTCGTCTCTATTTTTATTGTGCGTCACCTCAAAAATTTGTTTTAGATGGATCAATCTTGATGATTCTTTTTATTTATTTGAAATACATCCCATGTGGTCGCATTTAAATTTGATCATGATCTAAACAGCAGTTTTTGAGTTATACTCGATAAGGCGTATTTGGTACTTTTAATACATTGTTTTGAAGTCGGTTTTTGTTTTTTTTTATATTAAATATAACATATTTTGTCCCACAATTGGTATCTGATTATGAATTAACTAATTGAGCAGCCATAGAAGGACTCGCTCCACGTAGCTATCTCAGGCAGAGATCTTTTACTGAGCATAACCTAACCATAAGTAAGAAACTGCAGTGAGTACCTTTATTAAGATCCCCACAGGGGGAGCCCTTGGGCGATGTCGCTTAGCTTACCTCAATCGGGTTGAGAGCCCTCAGCGCTCACCCATGGTCCGCGTAAAGCTGTCAAAGCCATCTGCGGCTAACAGTTAAAAACATACACAAAAAAAAAGAAAAAAAAAATCTATATTAAGATAGAGATACAGTTATGGAATGGTAAAGGGAATAGAGTATTTTAAGTAGTACAAACAAATCTATTGTACTGTGTGGTAGCTGCTACGAAAACTTCTACAGCAAAGTAAGGATAGGTAGCATACCAATCCTTACTTTGCTTTAGTTGTGTGTTCTTCTTTTTTATTGCTATTGGTAGTATACCAATCCTTACTTAGCTGGTGGCGACGGAGCCAGCGTGCTTGTTAATCGGAACTTCCCCATAAGACTTGGAGGCGGAGATGCTCGCCGAACTGTATCAACGTGTATTGGCGACGCGGGCAGGGGGCGGCACCATCTCGCCCAGCGAAATGGCTACCTGGTGAGGCGACGCCTGCCGTGACATCATATCCCATTGGGCAATCTAAATGGAAAAACCTCCGTTCGGTGTTCAGACCGTCGAGGTCTTCTGGCCGGTGTTGCAGGAGTGGTTGTGTCGGTGGCACGGGATCCTTTCCTTCCGACTGGTGCAGGTCTTGACGGGGCATGGTTGCTTCGGCAAGTACCTGCACACGATCGTGAGGAGGGAGGGGACACCGTCCTGCTACCACTGCGATTTCGACGGACACGGCAGAGAGCAGCGCCGTGATCTCGCCGCAGTCATCGGTGTCGACCTGGAGCTGCTGGCCATCGCTAAGGCGATGTTCGATGGCGTCAAGAACTGGGACGTGGTCGCCGCCTTCTGCGAGATAGTCGTCTTGCGGAAAGAGGCGTCGGGGCAGCTCCGGCAGTTAGGTGACGCGTCGACGGGGGATGGTACCCGAAAGGGTAACCCGTGGGGCTGGCCACGGATGTCAAGGAAGCGCTACCAATGGTGATGGGGAGGGAATACAGTGGTTTATGAGGCCACGCACTACACTTCGATCGCCCCGGATGGAACAGGTGGAGCGTGTCCAGACCATAGCCTACCACAAAAAAAATCCTTACTTTACTGTAGATGTTTCTTTTTTTTATTGCTTCTGGTGGTAAACGAGCAAGCAGCTGATAGTAAATGTTACTACCACCTATGAACCTTTGCAATGCCAGGGGTATAGCTAGGCCGCTGGTTACTAATGAAAAGCCCCAACCCCTCAGAAAGTTGGACTTCAGGCTCTCTAGCTCACAGAACAAAGCATAGCAGTACATTGCCACTACTCAAACGTCGATTTTCTCTGAGAGTGTAGTACTACCCCGGACGGACTGACCCGCGGCTGTAGACAGAAAACTGTCAACTGTGTGGTGCTACCAATATAAAATATTGTAAAATACAACTAAGAGCTTTACATCGACCTGGGCCAACTCCAACTGATACTATCTGGTCAACAATTACATTCCCAAGGATAGTTGACGTTAGGTAGGTAGATGAAGATTTGTAATATCTACTACGGAAGAAGGGTATATTTTACATCAACCGCAAATAATTGGACGTGGTGATGATGACTTTCGCATACCATCGACGTCTAAGATATCTGAGTCATCGAGGAGGATACAAATGAACTTTAGGATCTGCTATCACTCCTGGTATTGTCCATAACCAGTTTTTACCACTTAACATTAGATGGGCTGTTTGCTTATTTTTCTTCAATATATAAAAGTATCATCATTCTCCTACTCTATCTCAATTTTTTGAGGTCGATACAATATATAGGCTTCTTTCATAGTACATACTGTAAAAATTATTGGCAACAGTTTTATGACAGGCCGCCTGCTAGACGTCAACCCTCCTTGGAATTGTAATTGTTAACCAAACGGCATCAGATGGAGTCGGCCCAGGTCATTATAAGGCTCTTAGTTGTCTTTTACGACATCCACAAGCAGAGTAAGTGTTGGTAGTACCTCCGGAGTACTAGTAGTAGTACCTCCGGTTGGTAGTACCTCTGTACCTCCGGAGGCTGTTGGAGGCATACCTCGAGGGAAGGCACGTGCTCTGGGAGGGGGACGACGGGCGCGTACGTTACCACAGGGTGGAATGTGGCGTTCCACAGGGCTCGGTCTTCGGTCCGACCCTGTGGAACGTTGGGTTCGACTGGCTTTTACGGGGCCAGCTCCTTCCCAGGATGGGAGTTGTTTGTTATGCAGATGACACTCTCATCACGGTGGAGAGGGCTGACTTCCGGGAGGCCGCCCGACTGGCAGAGGTTGGTGTAGCGCTCGTCGTGGACCGGATAGGCAAGTTGGGTCTCAGAGTCTCTCTTGAGAAGACGGAGGCCCTCCTATTCTATGGCCGGTGCCAAGGTCTCCCCCGAGGAGCACAGATCAGGGTGTCTGGAGTTGCCGTGCCGGTGCAGATCCGGATGAAGTACCTGGGTCTGCACCTAGATAGTAAATGGAGCTTCGGGCCGCACTTTGCCCATTTAGTCCCCAGGCTCGTCGGAGCAGCCGCGGCGCTGGGTAGGCTTCTGCCAAATACTGGTGGTCCTGGATCGTCCTGCCGGCGTCTATATGCGGGTATTTTGCGGTCCATGGCATTGTACGGTGCCCCAATTTGGTCGGAGTCTCTCACCGACCCTAATAAGGCTTTGCTGCGTAAAGCACAAAGAACCATGGCGGTGAGGACTATAAATGGCTACCGTACGGTATCCTGGACCGCAGCCACATTGCTGGCGGGTGATCCACCCTGGCTGCTCCAGGCTAGGGCACAGGCGGAGGTCTACCGATTTTGCGCTGCGGCGCGGGAAAGCGGCGAGCATATTACCGTGGGGGAATTGATTAGGGCAAGAGAAGCGGATCAAGCGGCAGTTATCCGGCCGTGGAGGGAGGAATTAGAGTCCCCTGTAGCAGGGCGGGGGACCGTTGAGGCAATTGCTCCCCACCTCCACCGCTGGATGAATGATGAGAAGGCACGGCAACTTGTCCTTCAGGATGACGCAGGTACTTACCGGACACGGGGTCTTCGGTAAGTACCTGCACAGGCTCGGACGGGAAGAGGCCCCTGGATGCCATGAGTGGGGCGCGCTAACTGATGATGCGCGTCACACCCTAGAGGTATGTCCCGCCTGGGGGCCTCAGCGCCACGACCTGTCGGCGGTGATAGGAATAGACCTGTCGTTGTTGACCGTCATATCTAAGATGCTTGACAGCTACAGGTGCTGGTCGTCGATGGCCTCCTTCTGTGAGGAGGTCATCTCTTCGAAGGAGGCCGCGGAGCGGATACGTGAGGCATTTGCTTCTGCAGACTCACTCCGTAGGCGGCGGCCAGGAAGGCGAAGGCGCCGTTACGCGCATCTCCTCCCGCCGCCTTGACTGTCGACTGGACGTGGCCAGATGGCCTAGCGTTGGGGTGTCGGGGATAGAATGTCAATAGACGATCTCTCCGGCATCCCGTAAAAGCGCGGAAGGGACCGCTGTGGTTTAAGTGGGTATTTCGGTCGAACCAGCTGACCGGCGAGTCCCACACACCCCCTCGTCTGTCACTGGCGAGGGTTAGTGCGTAAATGCATTTCCACAGCGTGAACAAAAAAAAAGAAAAGTTGTCTTTTACGACATCCGCGAGCAAAGTAAGGGTTTGTAGTATTTGTAGCCACACAGCTAAGCAGCTTCAATATATAAAAGTATAATTATATATAAAAAATATTTATGGATTGGTTTTGGATCAGATTAAAAAAAAATTTATAGTTTTTATGTTGATATTAATTTTACTTGTAATTCTAAATTATACTTTTATAAATTTCCTGTTTACTTTTCTACGGCAAAAACTACTATCTATGTTATAGTTGTATTAATTTTATAAGGCATTCAACATTAAAATTGTAGTGTAAATTATAATTTACTTATTCTATAGAAAATAAATATCTCACTATCGTTATGCTTCTTCTTCATAATGAGAAGAAAATTGGTCTATTATACCACGCTACCCAGAGGGCTCAGCGGTAAGGTTTTATTTTAGCTATTAATACTTGTATGTCTCATAAAAAAAGGTCTATTTATTTAAAGACAACACTGCGCTAAATCCTTATATCTTGACTTTACAAATTTACAATTAAAAAACAAATTACATCTAGATTATATGTGAGATAAAAACATCTTCTACATGGCGTTCGAATCCGTGACACTTGGTGCGAGTAGTCGGTTTTACGACCAGATTGCTATTTGTATATTCTCTTCATAATATTAGGGAACAGGTTGTATGTATATATTTTATTCCTTTTCTTTTTTTCTAAAGAAGTTAGATGCTTTGTTACATTTAGCTATTCTCTTCTATACCCTGGGTTAGTAAGGAGTAGTGACAATTGCATTCTTTACTAATCCCAACACAATTAGCTATTTTTTGAGCTTAATTCTATCGTAAGCCGTAAGTCTTATACAAAAATGGTCTTCATAAATAACACCAAAGTTTAATCTTCAGTAAGCCCCGGGAACGCTTAATTTGTCTTTGGATACATAGTAAATTTAATTGGAAAAGCGAAACAGGAGGAATTGATTTCCACTGCCCTCAAAATAAAGCTATAGTTAGCTATAACATGCATAATTCTTGCGAATTTGAAGAATTTTCCATCTAATCATCAGCCCCTGGGCGAACACTCTTGGTTATAGGCCTAAGAGAAAAGGAGTCAGACCTACACCCACCGATCCGTGTGACTTTTATGATGTCATCATTCCCCTAGTGGGAGGTTTCACTACATCGTCCAATTTGTGATCGTCACTCGAGATTTTTTTTCATGTAAATGATATTTTAATTACAAATAATTGAGAAGCTATAATTCTTTTTATGTTTCCAATATAGAAAAGGATTTTTACAGTGAGATGTATCTACTTCTTTCTTCTTCTTTTCAGCACAGATACGTCCCACTGGGCGTTAACCTCCTTCACATCATCATCATCATTACTCTGCTCTTATTCTAATTACTTGGGGTCGACACAATATGTCCTTTTCTTCCACACAATCTTATCAGAAGTCATTTCAGCAGTAACTTCCTTCCTCTCCATGTCATTCTTCACGCAATCCATTCATCTTTTGTTAGATCTTACCTTACCCCAAGAGCCTAACCTCCTCCGCAATGAGAGCTAAATTGACCTACAATATCACACTGATCAGATTGGTAGACATAGCATGTTGAATTTTCGTTCTCTTGCATCAAGAAAAAATAATACCAACATAGCAATTTTATATCATCATCACAGCCCATAAATGTCAAATGGAGAGAAGAAATGAACGCAATGGGAGAGAAATTAACCTACTATACCGCGCTGGTTAGACGTGTTGGTATAGGGTTTTGTTTCGAGTTTTCCTTCTCTTGCATAGATGTTATATGCATTTTATATCCCTTAGTCGTCTCTTACGATCACCCACAGGAAAGACAGGGGGTGGTGAATTGTATTCTTACTCCGTCACCACACAGATAAGCAATTTTATATAATAATTTAAAGACATTATGTAATCGAAAGAAATGCTTATTTTATGAAACGTAACTTTCTTCAGCGATAAATATGTTTATCGCTATTACCTAATTAAACATAATAAACTAATTACGTTATTAAATATATATTACAAATTATTTTGATGACATACTTTAGTATAAAAACTACAGCATTATTATATTGAATATCATTCAAGTATCAATAGCTACTTCAAAAACAATATGTCTGCTAAAATCGTCTTCGCTGTATTCGCTCAAGCGATTTTGATTCAGGTATATAATATTTTTAATATAATTCATTTCTGATGTTTATGCGAGTATTTTTAGTGGTAGAACTAGGCTGTTGACAGTTTTCTGTCTACAGCCGCGGACTGGTCCGTCCACATTCTCGCAGAAAATCGATGTCTGAGTAATGGTAATGTGCTATTGCGCTTCGTTCGATGAGCGAGAGAGCCGGAAGCCCAAGTGTGTATGTTTGGGGTTTGTATTGGTAGGCAGCGGCCTAGCTATAACCCTTGGTATTGCAAAGATGGCCGAACCACCGAAGTCAAAAATCGAGTACCGGTGGTCCGCTCGCACGGCGAATAGAGAGGAGTTTTACTGTGGGTCTATGGGGTCACGCGCCGCCTTTCCGTCACCCCGGATCGATTCGGCGGGGCGAGACGCATCCATAGTACACCAAAAAAAAAAAAAAAAATGGTATTGCAAAGATCTATGGGCAACAGTAACATCGGGTGCTCTGCTTCTTCGTTTGCCACCATAAGCAATAAATTAAAAAAAAATATTACTTATATGAAATAATTTTATATAAAGTTTGTATTTGACGGGAGGAACCTCGTGAAAATGAACGCTATTAGTGCTCGAAATCAGGAATTTAAAAATCAAATATAAACTATAAAATCCTGTTTGGTAGCGGCTATGAAAATTACCAACCCTTAACTAGCGTCTTACAAGACAACTAAGGGCTCTTCATCGGTGAAAGACTTTTATACCGGGGCCAACTTCACCTGGTGCCGCCTGGTCAACAATTGCACTAACAAGGAGGGTTGCTGTTAGCCGGTTGGACAGTATTATAAAAAAAAAACTACATTTAAAAAACCGACTTCAAAAACTGAAAAATACAAAATAACTTAAACACTATCATTTGTATGTGCTATCTATTGATAGGTTTGAAATCGGTGCCAAGCCTTAAACAAAATTATAAATAGCTTACTTACTGTAATGAAATTCCTACACTAAAGATACCGATACCGGCACCGACTTCAAACCTATCAATAGATAGCACATACAAATGATAGTATTTTAAGTTATTTTGTACTTTTCAGTTTTTGAAGTCGGTTAAAAACTACTGCCAATAACTTTTGTAATTTGTACGATGGAATAGGAATACATATTGGATTAATCACAAGTAATTGGATTAAGAACAGAATAATGATAATAAAATACTATAAAATCAGTAAAAATGTAATTATTTTCTTAAATTTTGCTAAGTTCTTCTTGAACCAAATATAGCTAATATTGGCAATGGGTCTCATCCACGATTAATTCCATTGGCTCAAGCAAAAGTTTTTTATTTACTTTTTTGTTTCATTAAAAATAAATAATTACATACATATATATATCATCACGCCATATCCCTTGCAGGGTAGGCAGAGAGAACAAAAATAAATAATTCATTTTTCTAAATCTAACAAGCATTTTGAGGAAGCTCATTTTTTATTTGTTTTCAGTCTGTGCTGAGTCAGTGTACCAGTCGAGCAGCGGTAACCGCAGATCCTGGACTCATCGCTCCTGGAGCTTATGGTCTTGGCGGTCCTTATGGCCTGGAACCTGCATTAGGAGTACCTTACGGTCTGGGCGCTCCTTGTGGATTAGGTGCTCCCATATTAGCAGAGCCTTATGGTCTCGCTGGCCCTGGATATCCTGGTCCGTATGGTTTAGGCGGTTTGGACTTCACACCTACTAGCGGTGGTGGTTTACCTGTAACCAGCTCTTCTGCCATACCCCCAACTGGTATTTCTGTAATATCTGACAATGCTTATGAAGGCATTCTCGCTGTTACTGGTGAACTGCCATTCGTTGGTACTGTAGCTATGGAGGGCATTGTACCTTCAGTTGGTTCTGGTGCCATTAATCACGCTTGCGGTAATGGTGTTAATGCTATGATCAGTGACATTACCGCCTTCGCTCCCACCTATGGTGCTGCCTACGGTCCAGGTCTTGGCGCACCTGCTCTCGGCTATGGTGCCGCATGGGCTGACAGAGGTTGTGGATATGTTCTCTAAGAAGTAATTACTTTAAATTTTGTTTACTAAATATCAACAATAAACATATATCATTTTAAATAAGTATTTTATTCGATAATATACCTCAGTGTCTGAAAACACAGGTCTATGACCAATGTGTGTTACCAGTGATGACTTATGGCACTGTAACGTGGCCGCTAAATGTAGGCCTCATAATCAAACTCAAAGTCGCTCAGTGTGCTATGGAGGGGCTATGCTCGGCATTTCTCTGCGAGATAAAATCTGTAATACGAAAATCCGCAAAAGAATGGGTGTAATCGACATACTCGTAGCACCGAGAATTAACATGCTGAAGTGGCAACGGGTAGGGAACATACTTTGAAGAACCGATAACCGATGAGGAATAAAGGTTCTCGAGTGGCGACCGCGTATCGGACGACGCAGTCAGGCCCTCCCACCAGGTGAACCAATGACTTGGTAAAGATTGCTGATTGTTTAAATTTTTAAATAATGAATTTGGTTTAACGATTTTAAATGATCGCGATCTTAGCACGACGTAATACAATACTACTATTGATGCGGCCTTTATTAGACATTAAAATAGATTTGAAAATTGTTCATTACTTACTTCAGCTACCATAAACCTATTGTATCAGTTTTAGAGATTGGTGACGATGATGCTGGTAATGATGATGGTGAAAGATTCATTTAAATTATGGATGAAAATTGATTTTTCAGAGAGATAAACTTTTTAATGTAAAATAATTGTAATATTTCTGAAGTGTAAAATTTTATTTGTAATATAAATTATCACGTTTGTGTACAATAGCGCAATAAATATGAATATTGTATTTAACTACATAAATTATAGTACTTTTATCCCAACTAGAAAAAAAGTATGGTTCAACCAGATCATGTATCTGGACCTGATCAGGACAGAATGAGGCATGCCGGATCCGGCAAACCCTATCAGGACCAGGTCTGGTTCAGATCAGGATAGCCTGATGTGAAATAACATCAAGTATGGTAAGGCATACCGGATCAGGACCAGATCAGGACCAAATAACGATAGCCTGATGTGAAATATCATCAAGTATGGTAAGGCATACCGGATCAGGACCAGATCAGGACCAAATAAGGATAGCCTGATGTGAAACATCATCAAGTATGGTAAAGGCATACCGGATCAGGACTAGGTCAGGACCAAATAAGGATAATCTGCTGTGAAATATCATGAAGTATGGTAAAGCATACCGGATCAGGACCAGGTCAGGACTAAATAAGGATAGCCTGATGTGAAATATTATCAAGTATGGTAAGGCATACCGGATCAGGACCAGATGAGGACCAAATAAGGATAGCCTGATGTGAAATATCATCAAGTATGGTAAAGCATACCGGATCAGGACCAGGTCTGGACCAAATAAGGACAGCCTAATGTAAAATATAATCAAGTATGGTAAGGCATACCGGATCAGGACTAGGTCTGGACCAAATAAGGACAGCCTGATGTAAAATATAATCAAGTATATGGTAAGGCATGTAGTATATCAGGACCAGCATCAGTTTTCGTAACACAAAAAAAATATCAATCAAAATACAAAAAAGTATCATATCATGATTGCCACGGTGCAAATTGTATTTGAATCAGGGGAGATTAATCTGAAATCTTTAATTAATCATATTTATTTAATAATAATAATAATGTTTAATTAATAATATAAAAATAATTTACATTTAAAGTAAAAACAAAAATAAATAATAGGTAGGGTCTCCCCGGGGCTGGTTGTGACAGGGGTAAGTAGTTACAGTGGCACTGGTGGTGAAACAGAGAACGCTAAAGTAATGCTAGAAAGAGAAAAATGACGTTGCTACTACTGGCTCACTCAATGCGAGAGCTAGTGGCGCCAGAGTTATTGTGACAGGAGTACGTGTGTGTCGCCAAAAAAACCACAGGTTTGTAACATTTTCGATTTTTAGTAATTATGGTCTATAACCTGTATTTCAACTAATCAGAGAAGTTTGTAGTGTAATTTTTGCGTCTTAATGCTTCCTTTTTGCGTTGGAGTTACGTTTATATTGTTATATTAATTTGTGTTTTTATTACTTAACCTCAAAGTATAAATTTTGGTGTCAGGGTTAAAAGTTACATTTGCTCGGGGTAGGTTGTTACGTGTCACAATCTGGCCCTTGATTTCTTGTTCCAGCTGATATAATGTAAACTATATAACTTATTGTTTTTTTTTCGTAGGATGAGGACATATAAAAGACAACGGAGCGTGGCAAAATATCAAAAGATGTTTACGAACAAGGCGCGGTTAGATTGGAGGAGGATGAAACATAAAAAAAATTGTGGCATCGCAAAAGATTTCAGCTTGTGTCACATATGACACAAGCTGAAATCTTTTCGTAACGACATATCGTTAAGAGATATATGAAGAAAAGGAAAGATGTAGAAGTGTAGAATGGCTGACAGCGTTTTTAAAACGCAACTCGTATTTATCTATATGGTCGCCAGAAGCTACAAGTTTGAGCAGCGCCACATCATTCAATAAAACGAATGTTGACAATTTCTTTTCTTAGTTGGCTGACGATTAGAAAGAGATATATTTTCTGCATCACGTATATGGAATGTAGACGAGACAGGTGTCACAGCGGTGCTAAAACCCAGAAAAAAATAGCTGGAAAAGCTTCTAAGCAAGTTGGTTCAATTACAACAACCGAGAGAGGGATTCTTTTAACTTTTTTGCGTAGCGGTAAATAATGTTAAAGATTTGTTTTATTCTAAGTTTTAATTTAATAAGGCATAGGACTGCATTCTAGACATAATGATATTATAATTAATAAAGAAAACCAACTATGTGTGATGATTGTTCCTAATAAAAAGTATTTAATAACATTTGTCTTTATTTGTAACATTCTACCCCATGTACTGCAACAACCAGCCCCTGACTCGGGGTTAAAAGTGACAGGCCTCCTTTCTCAGAATTCGGTCATTTATGTATATTGTAATTATTTGGTATATAAAGCAGCATTAAATATTTAATACTGAATAGTTACTCAACCAAAAAAACCTTTACTCAGGTAAAACGATTGAATAAATAAAAAGATATGACACTTTATAAATAAAATGTCACAACCAGCCCCGGTCTCCCCTACATTTGAAAACATAGATAGAAATAAATATAATAATATTGTAACAACCATTCTAACATTTTAATGTTTTGGGTCATAATAAATTGTCGATGGCGTTAGTAAAATGACGTCATTATCTAAATTGCGGTGTTAAGATTCTCCGAAGCGTAATGATATCGCCTAATATTAAATTAGATGTTATCGAATCAGATCAAAACAGATCGATCAGGTCATGAATGAGAAACTCAGGCGACAGTAGAAGTCGTTAGCATCTGGTGGTTGCGCCCGAATCGGAACAGCTCACTGGGACTCTCTATGATAAGAATATAGAACTGCATTCGCTGCCTACGTCATATATTAATTTATATTTTTATTTATTAAACATGTTTTTTAAGATATTCATGTTTTTTAAAAGGTCCGGACTGGGCATACTCGTTTTGGATCAGGCAAGATATATAACGCATATGATTGATTTGGATCCGATCAGTAAAATTTCATCCGGACCTGGTCAGGAATGCAAGATCTGGACCCGATAAGGTTTTCCTGATCGATCTGATCCTGATTTTTTTTGCCGCCTAGTCAATAATTACATTGTCAAGGAGGGTTGATGTCAGGTAGACGCCTGCTTATAAAACTATTGTCAAAATAATTTGCATATGTGTGAAAGAAGGAAACAATTTGCATATGTGTGTGTGTGTGTGTATCATGTATTTCATCGACCCTAAATAATTGGGGTAAGAGCAGGACCATGATGACAATTTTCATTACTGCATTTTATTCCTTTGAGGTTGACTTGTAGACGGCCACCGATGACAAAGATCGGGTACCAGTGGCCCGCTCGCACAGCGAAGAGAGGTGTATGTAGGGTGGGTTTATGGGGTTGCACGCCGCCTCTTCCGTCGCCCCGGACCGATTTGGCGGGGCGCGACTATGTCCATAGCCAAAAAAAAATATTGACTTGTAGACTGCGCAGATCGTCTAGCAGTTAAGATACCTACCGTGAGAAGTGTGGAGGGTTCTATTTCCACGCAGGATAATACTAAGTGTGATCTGCAAATTATTATCCAGAGTCTATATGTAATATGTGTCCGTCAATTATATGCTTGTAAAGTCCCCCGCAATACAAGTATTAATTTCTTAGTGTATGTAGGTATGGTTTTAAAAAAAAATCGTAGATTGTATTCTTAATGGTGTCCAGTGGAGTCTTAATGTAATGTTAAATAAAAAAAATAATTAAAAAAATCAAAAAACCCGACTGCGTAAAAAGTAACCAAAACTACGTACACAATAAAAAAAAACTGAATGAAAAAAACAAGCACTTAGATGTCTGGTGGTCTAGAATTCCATAATATATTATTGAATAAATACTATTGCAGAAAATAAAATATATTTTAATAATAGAACATGACAACTGAACAGTCGGGATCTACTGAAAAATTAGATTTACTGTCGAATAATGGATGGACTTTAAATCGACATAGATCCTAAACGGCCAGTCAAATCGAAAAATATTGTGAGAAAACTAATAATGATTTTTAAATACCTATTCAACGATACCCCACTCGACATAGTTTGTTGACTTTAATTTTTTTAATTTTCACAATATGGCGACCAGTAGTCGCCATATTGAATTTTCATTAACGTCATATCTTTAGTGACACTCGCCGGATTAAGGGAAATCGATTGACGTGCGAATCATAAAAATCGGTCCAGGCGTTTGGTATATATAGTGCTTCAAAGGAACATACAAACATACATACATACATACTTACATACATACATACATACATACTTACATACATACATACATACATACTTACATACATACATACATAGACTGTTAAACACAATACCACTCCTTTGCGTCGCGCAGTCGGGTAAAAAGAAACTATTGCCAAATTTTCAAGTTATTAATTTCAATAGTTTTGGTCCGAAGTTAATTTATCTGTCAACCAGCTCCTCTATTTATTTTTCTCTATCTAATGCTTGTATTACGAGAGACTTTATAAATATGTAATTAACGGACACAAATTACACTCAGACTCAAAACAACACTTTGTGGATCACACAAAGTAGTCCTATATGGAATCCAACCTATTGCACTAGCACGATAGGTCGGTCTCTTAACTAGTGGTCCATTTGTGCGGTCGTATTAGTCGTAAATGATTGCCATAATCACGTCTAAGTAAATAAATAACTGACATTTTAATTTATTTTCAACTTAACGACTAGAATATCTGTGCATGGTTCTTTATATTTTATTAATAGTGGTAGGACCACACTTTTGACAGTTCTCTGTCTACAGCCGTGGGCCGGTCCGTCCGTGGAGAACCACACTCTCGCAGAAGATCGATGACTGAGTAATAGCAATGTGTTATTGCGCTACGTTCGGTGAGCGAGAGAGCTGGAAGCCCAAGTGGGTGGGTTTGGGGTTTGTATTGGTAAGCAGCGGCCCTCAAGGCTCATGCCTGGCAGTAACATTAACCATAATTCATGAGTAGGTAGTAAACATTTAACATTGGAATTTTTGAAAATCATTTTAAATGAACTACTATATTATTGCTTCTTAAATGTGTTTATTTCAGGTATCACCATTTCATTCAGTTCACGACAATGTTTCATTAGACGTAGTGAGCCTCTAAGCCGTAGATGTAGTCGTAACCAATATTCCAGCAGTGCTTTCGCGGCAATCGTGTTACGTTCATTAATAATATCGTAAGTATCCGGACCGTATCTGCCAGTCAGGTAGCCATATCCAGCGTAGCCGTGAGCAGATATTCCGGTGACAATATCATCGTATCTACTCAAACGATGACCGAATACGTTCTACAAAAAAAAAAAACAATAATCATAAATAATTTAAAAAAGTCAAAATACCCGACTGCGTAAAAGGTGAACCAAACTACGTACATAATAAAAAAACTGAAAAGAAAAAACAAGCACTTAGATGTCCGGTGGTCTAGAATTCTAAAATATATTATTGAATAAATACTATTGCAGAAAATAAAATATATTTTAATAATGGTACATAACAACTGAACAGTAGGGATCCATTGAAAAATTAAATTTGCTGTTGAATGATAAGAAATGAATGAAAAAAGGGGTTTCATTACGGGTTTTCTTTTTCTTGCATAGTAAATCTACTTGCATATTATATTTAGTCGTAGTTATGGTGAATTGTATTCTTACTTCGTTCACACACAGTTTTTTAAATTCATTCACATCATCATCATTCAGCCGTTTGCCATCCACTGCTGGATGTAGGTCTCCTTCATATTTCGCCACAAAATGTCGTCCTGTGCCACCCGCATTCAACGACTCCCAGCAACCTTAATCAAGGAGTCGGTCCTTCTAGTAGGAAATGTATATCGAATGATTGAAATTAATTATGCTTACTTGTACAAAGCAGGCTTGGATACAGAAGAACAAAACAGCGTAAGTGTTCATAATGAACGTTAATTCCAACGAAGAGTTTAATGATATATGTTGTAATTTATATTATTCCAGTTTTTATAGGGAAATCTTATGATGGATAATACACGTTTCAAATTCAAAATATGTCGTAATATTTAAAATCAACATGAATAAAACTGTACGACCTTTGATTTGAATATGTTTTTTATCATTGTTACACAATCCTTCTCGTTGCAGCTGACTTATTAAATGTCATTGGAGCTTGATAGTATATTTTAATACTAGCTCTCCCTCGCAGCTTTGCTCATGTGGTTTGTTGATAGAAAGGTGGCCTATGTCCTTCCCCAGGCTTCAGTTGCGCACAGTCCATCGAAGACAAAGGTCGGGTACCGGTGGCCCGCTCGCACGGCGAAGAGAGGACTTTTGCATGGTGGGTCTATGGGGTCACGTGCCGCCTCTTCCGTCACCCCGGACCGATTTGGCGGGGCGAAACAACGTCTATAGTCCACAGCAAAAAAAAAAAAGTCGCCAATCGCGCACTCGCTTTCACTCGGCGTCTCTTTATCATCATCATCTTCTCAGCTCAAATATATGTCCCACTCTGGGGATCGATCCTCTGCTATAATGGGAGGGAAATTGACTTACTATACCACGCTGGTCGGACGTGTTGATAAAGAATTTTGTTTCGAGTTTTTCTTCTCTTGTATAGATATTATATGCGTTTTGTATTCTTTAGTCGGCTTTTACAATCATCCACGGGTAAGGTAGGGGGCGGCGTCTCTTAATAGTTTTTAATTTTATCTTTGTAAAACTCCATTTATTTTTTCTAAAATAAAAGTAGCCTAAGTTATTTCTTATAATATCAGCTACCTTTCGTTGAAAATTGTCTTAAAATCGGCCCAGTCGTTTCAGAGATTAGCCACAACAAACAGACAGATAGATAGATGGACAGATCGAGATAATTTTTTTAAAATGTTTTTATATATCAGTACAATATATACATTCATATGCGTTTAGTGAAAAGCTGTTAACTTGGAATAACAAACAGACACTTCAATTTTATTTATATGTATCATCATCTTATCATCTCAGCTCATATATGTCCTACTGTTAGACTCGAGCCTCCTCCATAATGGGAAGGTAATTGACCTGCTATGCCACGCTGGTCAGACGTGTTGGTATAGGGTTTTACTTCGAGTTTTCCTTCTCTGGCATAGATGTTATATGCGTTTTATATCCCTTAGTCATATCGTACGATCACCCACTGGTAAGATAGGGAGTAGCGAATTGTATTCTTACTCCGTCACTACACGGAAAATGATATATTGATAAAATGAATATCACAACTAGTGAACATTACTCTCGTGTTTATAGAGTCAGTAATAAAATATCTGCCAAGATCATTCACGTTTTATGCGCTCAAGCGTTCTTCATACAGGTAAATCCTTACTAATATTATAAATGCGAAAGTAACTCTGTCTGTCGCTCTTTCACGCCAAAACTACTAAACCGATCTAAATGAAATTTGGTACACAGATAGTCTAGAACCTGACAAAGGAAATAGGCTACTTTTTAATGCAAAAAAGGGGGTTGTAAAGGGGGATGAAGAGTTGTAAGGAAGTATCGTCATTTTTAAAACCAGAAGCTTGAAACTTATTTTTATGTAAATAAATATGACATTAACATTTTGTAAAAAAATTACCCTTAAGGGGTAAAATAAAAACAGGGAAAGAAAAACTTTAGGAAAGTAACCTCTTACGCGGGCAAAGCCGCGGGCAGAAGCTAGTCATATATACTTTAATAAATACAATTGAAATGTGTTTTTTATATTAGTTATGTTAGGGCCAGATTGTACATAATTTTCTGTCTGCAGACGCGGTCTGCTCCGTCTGGGATATCCGTCCGTAGTACCACACTCTCACTAAAACTCGACGTCTGACCTGTAGTAGCGGTTTAACATTTGTGGCAGTAACATTTGCTATCAGGTTTACTGATTGCTCGTTTGCCATCATAAGCAAAAAAAAGAAAGTAAATAACTAAATTATTTCGTGTAGTGAGGGTAAAAATACAATTCACCATTCTCTTTTTTGTTCATGGGTGTCGTACAAGATTAAGGGAAATAATGTGCACATAGCATCTATATACGTATATACTAAAAGTAACATTTTTTTCTTGAAAAGACTTCACCCTGCATTAAGGAAATAATTCTTGTATTGCGGGGGACTTTACAAACATATAATTAATGCAGACAAATTACACCCATACTCAAAACATTACTTTGTGGATCGCACAAAATGTTTTCCTGCACCGGAATCGAACCCATGGAACTGGAACTAAAGGTTAGTATCTGAACCATTACGCAAACTATACAATCTAATGTCAAAAAAAATCATTATGTCGGCTGTTTGATTTAATTACATAATTTTAGTACAATTTCCTAAATAATTTTCGTAAATAGTTTGCCGCGTGAGGTTGCGTTTGGATACGTCATTTTTTTTTTTTTCGTTATTTTTTTTTTCCCGCAAGGTGGACCATGGATGTGGTCGCGCCCCGACAAAACGTCCGGGGCGACAGAAGAGGCGGCACGCAACCCCATGGACCCACCCTGCAAACAACTCTCTTCGCCGTGCGAGCGTTTGGATACGTCATTAAGAATTTGTCAGCATCTCTTTATAATATTGACTGAACAGATGGTGTAATGGTTAATACCGATCTACCGTACCAAATGATGGGTTCGATTCTTATGTAGAACAATAATTT